>QVRM01003039.1:0-626911 GCA_003439945.1 Dermanyssus gallinae
TCAATCAAACAGCCTCTGATTCTTCCTTTTATGAATCCGTACTGAGTGTGTGCAAGCAGCTTTAACTTTTAATTATGCTTGATCAGTTGCTGTTCTACAAATCGGACAAAAAAATTGGCGATAAAATCTGTTGGGTCGGATATAGTGCCACTGAAAATGGGCCAAGCAGATACATTAAAACATGGGCTAGAAGTGCAGCAATCAACGGTGGCACTGTTTTAATTGCCTTGAAGGGCGTATGCGATAGCACGTTATTTAGGCTGACATTTCTAGCACGGGCACGATGCTCGAGCATAGCTGGACCGATATACCTACGGTTAAACTTTGGTGCAAGCTGTTGCCGTCGAAAAAATCCTATGTCTCGAGGACTTGTAAAAGGGGAAACGCTATTATAAAGTGAAAATCGAATGCACCTGCGATTCTTAAAGCCCGTAGGATTTTTGGATCATCTAGTTTTTGCATTCGAGTATGCTCTGATGGGCAGCTTGCTACAGCTACGCTCTACGGGGATGAATATGCCTCCAGGCATCGGTTTTATTTTCTTTACCTCCCGTTTGTAATAATTTACATTTGCGTTTTTGACACTCGAGGGATCCGATAAAACCGATCGGTTTCAGACAAACAGTACCTTCTTGGTAGTTTATCACTCGTTGTACGCAGTAGTTTAATGTTAAAAATCATATATATATATATATATATATATATATATTAAAAAAAATAGGTATAAAAAAACTCCAAACTGATGTTGCATATACTATTATAGGTAGTACGTACACCTCAAATAGTTTTGAATATATATGTGGATATATATATATATATATATATATATATAGGGAGAGATACTGAAGGGCACTTAGATGCACAGTAAATATGCGGCAGATCAAGACGTAAAAATAAGCGTAAGTGTGAAAATGATGTTTGCTTCGGCCAAGTAACAACATTTGCGTCATTGTAATCGTGTTCGGCGTTTACTGGCCAGAGGTCGAGGCGTGGAGTTTGACTATGATTGGACTTAACAGAGAATTGTTCCACTGTTGTGACGAGCAGTAGTAGATACAACCCATACAGGGTTAGTAGGGACGCGGAGGGAGAGAGAGAGAAGATACAGAGAGGGACAGAGAACGCACGAGGAGAGATGCAGAGTGAGAGAAAGAGAACGGGATCGAGAGCAAGGGCAGAGATATAGCGAGAGGGTAAGGGAGATACATATAATAAATATAATATTACATATATATATATATATACAGAGAGAGAGAGGCAACAAAGCAAAAGGGCTACGCTGGAAGGAAGTTAGGGCTGGCCACATCGACCTGTGTAGAGAGACAACTAAAACAGGCACGAATGCCATCTCGAATCTCGTTGCTGTTACGGGAGATGCTGCTTCGATTCTTACTTCTGTGACTTTTGTTGGTATTGTACTGTTACAGGGCCAGGCCGACGCATTCGTTTCTCCCTATTGGATTCTTCTTTTGCTTTTCCCCTCCAGTTTCTCTGGTCGCCTGTTGCCTGCACGAATTAGTTAGGTTAATTCTGCGTGCAACATCTGCACGCTGGTCATCGTGCCACATTTCTTATTCGCCGCCTATATCCGTGCCGGCTATCATGAGGGGGAAAGGGGTAGAGGGGAAGAGGGTGGTAACCGGGGGGGGGAGGCGGATAGTCATATAGTTGGCAGCCTTAGCTTACGAGGTATGTGTTGTAGACTATGTAGGTATCTCTACCACAACGGTCCCCTGCTTCTCGCATCGTTTCATCGCTTTCGCGATCCAACCCTTCCCGTCTGTCTGCTGTGTCCATTCGTCCAACCATGGATGGCACAGAGCCGCTCAGTCAACAGTCTGGCTCCGTGGTGAATGGAGCCCCACGAGCTTAGCTGTATCTAATGATAGAGTACGGACGACCAACTGAAAACGAACCCAGAAGAGCCAACACGACACATAGATGGATCAGTGCACTACATTAGCTGTCTATTACATAGTCTGCCTGTTAAACCGAAACGATGCCTAATTGAAGCCACACTCGACTAGCTCGACTCAATTTAAGTGTCCGACTCTCAGTTCTATATATATATATATATATGTGTGTGTGTGTGAGGAAAACAGGTCAACTATAACTGCCCACATATCGTGTTCACCATGTTCACTTTAAGGTTGACTTTATTTTCTTAATATATATTGCATTACGGGGATTTTGTAGCAGTTTTATTTAAGTAGTTAGCTTTTGTATATTAGCACTTTGGAGTGAACAATTGTCTCCGCGTGAACGTGTAGTCACGAGACTGTGGCATTTATATAGTGAGAGCCGTACCTGTCGCCGTTGTTGAGTACCTTTATTTGAAATTCATTCATTTGCGCGGGCAACCAACGGCGGCGGCGTTCAGTTCGCGCGGCAAACCCCAACGGACACCACTGAACGATCTCAGTCGTACGATAACCACTTCTCCATCGTGATCGCAGCAATAAAGACTACAGTCAACCGTCAGAGAGACGGTAGCTAACTAAGGTAAGGTGCTTGTGTTCTCTTCCTTGGTGTAGAAAGTACGGTCATTCGGAGTAACAGCGACATAGACGATTGACAGTTGACAAAATAGTCAAATATATATATATATATAATATAATATATTTTTTTTTTTTAACTTTTATTTGTAGGAAAATCGAAAGATTGCTCGTAAGGTCAACGAAGTAAACTGCTTAAGGCGAATTTACTTTTACCTGGCCGTCGTAGTGTCCTTAAAGCACATACAGGGTGTTGCAGGAATATTTGAAGCGCGATATACAGAATTGTAGAGCTCGTTAAAGCAAATTTTTTTCAATGGAACATGGTCTCTGAGAAGTTTGTTTCGGAGTGAGAGCGAAATTACTACAATTTGTGACACTAGTGTTTTTGCCCGACATAGGAGCACAAAATGTGCTGTTGCGAGACAACCACTAAGCACACCATCGTGTTCGTGATAAAATTCTGCTCCATCTGAAGAATATGCAAGGCCGGTCAGAAGACGCGACATGGTCGCTTAGAAGAGAATTCGTCAAAAATAAAGTTCTTTATTAGCATTCACGCCAAATACTTCAGAATCATAACCCTACAGCCACTCACAGCGCTCAAAACGGAAAAAAACATATTCAACCAATGCGCAGTTCATGGCGATCATTTTGGTACCAAACATATGTCAATGCGAGCTGTGCTTGCGGAGTAATTACGATTTTTCGGAGGGCATGTCCAGGTTAAATGCATGAAAAATGACGCGCTAAGGCTGTCGCGCGACACGTCGGCGGTAGTGAACGTCGCCACACAGTCATTTTACATGCACTTAATCTGGACATGCCCTCCGAAAAATCGTAATTACTCCGCAACCACAGCTCGCATGGACATATGTTTGGTACCAAAATGATTGGCTGAATATGTCCGTATTGAGCGATGTGAGTGGTTGTAGGGTTATGATTCTAAAGTATTTGGCGTGAACGCTAACAAAAAAATTTTATTTTTGGCGAATTCTCTTCTAAGCGACCATGTCGCGTCTTCTGACCGGCCTTGCATATTCTTCAGATGGAGAATTTTATCACGAACACGGTGGTGTGCTTAGTTTCGGTGGTTGTCTCGCAACAGCACATTTTGTGCTTCTATGTCGGGCAAAAACACCCAGTGTCACAAATTGTAGTAATTTCACTCTCACTCCGAAACAAGATTCTCAGAGACCATGTTCCATTGGAAAAAAAATATTTGCTTTAACGATTGCTCTACAATTCTGTATATCGCGCTTCAAATATTCCTGCAACACCCTGTATACTAAGAAGCTCAGCTCTCGTCATATTGCTACTTCTGTGCGGAGATATTGAAAAAAAAACCCTGGATCTTTCCCAACAGTTTCTTCAACCAAAGGCAGAAACAATATGCAAACGCTACAGCAATCTGCCCACGCAGATCGCAACGAAATCCAAAAACACTACCAAAAAGCGTATTGATGTCTACCCAAAAAGGTCCACAATATACCAATGACCATAGCTCAACACCGGACGTTAACAGAACCAACACGAAAGCTCGCAGCCACAACATCAAAGTAACAGCAACGGCAAGCAGCGTCACATGCAATACATGTGCTACGCGGAAGTATCACACCACGTCGCATCACCTTCGACTATAATCCCGAGGATCTTTAGAGATAAAGACAACTGAGATATGCAGCGTACATATTTCAGAATGAAAGCAAACTAAACTAGCACAGGGGCTAACAAAATGCCAGGCTTGAAAGTTGTTCACGATAAACACACACATCAACGAGACCGCGTTATAGAGCTGTGTATGTAAGTCGCCTCCAATTAAGCCATAGTGAGGGCGACTTAAAATAAGATGCCAAACGAATTAAAGATGGCGAGGCCGGGTTAAACATGACAAAACTAATAGGGCGAAATCGAACGCATTATAATAGTCAGCATGTACAGGTAAGCGTCAAGCATTCTAGCGAACTACTAGACCCGACGATCTGGCCGGGAGGAATACATTTTCCACCATTTCGGGGTCTACTAAAGCTCTATCGGGTGGTCAGGTTTGGCGCTGACGGACAAGAGCAGCTATCAGAATTCGTAAGCACGAAAGAAATGTAACCGTCAAACAAACATGACGAGATCGAGACCCAGACGGTATGCCTTGGCTAATTAATCTCAAACCGTGTACAATGGCATAGTACCAAAACATTACTAGACCACTTCGAGGTCTTTCTTGTCGAGCGAATGGAATACATTTTACGGCTATATAGGCTAAACGATTTTAATGAATTCGCTTTTACGGCGACGTTTGTAACAAAACCAAATAATATTGTATTGTCACGCCACACGGTATATCATGGCCAACCAGTCAAGACGGAAGGACGCAGTAGACAAACGTCGGGTTTCGTTATAGCTGTGTGACAAGCGAATGGTTACAGGTAATGTTAGCTTCAAATAGACGAATTATTGTGGAGACTAGAAATGATTCCATATGCACCTACAGCTCACCTGAGAGCGCGGGCCAATATATATTTTGTGCGATTTTGGCGAATTTTTGCTTTTATGCCCATACAGCATGAAATATAGTGAAATCGCCGGAGAAGAAGAGAGAAAATGAACAAAGCGTATTATTTATAAATAACGCCGAAAGCCTAGAGATCAAGTAATATGCAAGAAATTACGTATACTTCACGGCGCGGCACAAGTGTCGTTGATATAGCAACGACGTCGGCACACGCGTCAGGCATCTGCATCAGCAACCTGAAGATCACCTCTTCGGCCGTCAGAAAACAGACACCTAACATTCGATCTTGCATGTCAGCGTAGTCACGACCAGCAAATACAATCCACGTCTGTCGGGAAGGATCAACATGCACAAACTAGAGCCCTTCATCTTCGCCCTCTCTCGCCTCTCGAACGTCTTCAAGACCTAGACACCTACGAGCCCTACAGAAGTGGGCTGTCATCAACTACGGATGCCTGCTGTCGAACTTCTAGGCTTAAACACTAAGATGTTCAGCGAAACAACTGTTGCTGTGTGCAAATATAGTAGCGGGAGAAGCGCCCGCGTTTTTTCCGACCTCGACACCAACTGTGCTGTATTCTAGCTGCGGGCCGTTTCAGAGGAACTTAAGCATGGCCGAAAAAAAATCGACACTTTTTAAACATTTCAGTTCAGAAGCGGGACTGCAAAATTCTAGTGGGCTGTACATACATCTTAAATAGTTGTATGTTTACGTGTGGAACCCCACGCCTAAATAAGCGAGCGACCCAGTTAGCGCATTGTGTTGTCAAAAACAATGTTTGTTATGTGTTCTGTATACTTCAGATTAATAATGATGTCATAACGCTTGAAGTCTCGGATAAGATTCTTCATAGCGAGGGGATGACCACCGATGGGCTTAGAGTAATGTGCATTACCAAAATGAGACCCAACCCTTACTTATCGACACATAGTTTCAGATCGAGGTAGTGTCACTACCTCTAAAATCGTTTTATCCTATCTTGCAGGCTTATACAGTTTGCGGGTGAGTTCGGTTTTCTCTTCATATGAAAATAACATTCCTAAGCGAATTGATAGGTGTGAGTGTGTGCGTTACAGTTTCAAAAGCTGACTTTGAATCTAAACATAGACGTCAAAACACCTTGATGCGTGAACATATTCAGCCTAGTCATACTGAGTACCCAAGAATCGAAGAGTACAGCTTCCACCCTCTTCTTTCTTTATCTCTTTGTCTCTCTCTCTTATATATATCTCTCTCTCTCTCTATATATATATATATATATATATATTACAGCCACCAGAAGTGCTCATTGCGTTGTTTCAACGTTGAAAGATCTAGTGAGCTTTAGGCTGCGATATCTGCCCACGCGGTCGTTGTGTGCAAGGGAGGGTCTGGCTTTTGTTTAAAGAGGCACCACCACCACCGCCACCACCAAAAAGAAGCCTTTCTTATCTGGACGCCACCCGCCCTCCGTATTGAAGCAATTTGGTTTCGCTTTGAGCGCCGCTTGTTCACCCCTTGTTTGCTCTGTTGTTGTTGTTGTTGTCGTTGTTGTTGTTATCGTCGTCGTCGTCGCTGTTGTTGTTGTTGTCGTCGTCGTCGTTACGGCAGCTACTACTGATATTGCTGTTGCTTTTGAGATCGCTGCTACTTCTGACTACTGTTATCGTTGTACGCTGTTCTTACTACTGTCACTGCTATTGCTGTCGTTGTAGCTCCTTATTGTTGTTGTCGTCGTCGTCGTCGTCTTCTTCGTCATTATTTCCCTTGTTATTGCTGTTGTTGTTATCGTTGTTGTTGCTGTTGTCGTCGACATTATTTCCCTTGTTGTTGTTGTTGTTGTTGCTATCGTCGTCGACATTATTTATCTTGTTGTTGTTGTTGTTGTTATTGTTGTTGTTGTTGTTGCTATCGTCGTCGACATTATTTCCCTTGTTGTTGTTGTTCTGTAGTTGTTCTGTTGTTGTTGTGTTGTTGTTGTCGTCGTCGTTGCTGTTGTTGTTGCTGGTGCTGTTGTTGCTGCTGTTGCCGTTGTCGTTTCACCTCGGCCACTACTGCCCATAGCCGCTTCAAGGGTGTTCGAACGTCTCCGGCGTCCTTCAACTCGTCATCATCGACCAGAAGACAGCTTGGCGGGCGAGGCTGAGGCATCGTTTGAGTCTGCACCGATGCTGCAGTTTCAGCTCCTCAGTCAAACGTACATATATGTATTAGGTATGCACATAGCGGCGCATCGCACACACAGATATCTGTACAGACAGCCATGCAAACAACTACGCGCAGGCGAGTGCAGTCATCACTTGAAAGCATAGATCGTCGACGTTGTCGTCATCATCGTCGGCGTCGTTGTTGTTGTTGTTGTTGCTGCTGCTGCTGCTGTTGTTATTGTTGTTGTCGTTATTGTCACCGTTGCTGCTGTTATTGTTGTTGTCGTCGTGATTTTGGCCGTTGTTTTCGCTACTGTTTTGTTGTTGTTGTTGTTGTTGTTGCTGTTGAACTTGTTGTTTTTGTCGTCGTCGTCGCTGTCGTCCGTCACAGTTCGATATCGTCCAGCGTTTCTGCAGATGTATATCCGCCATACGTACTACTCCAAAGTTCCATTCCTCCTCAATCAGATTCTGCTTAGCGGTCCCTTTTCCCTTCGTTCCACCTCCATCTCATCCTCCCGCTTACGCGCGGAGTGGGGTAGAAATCGCCGTGCTAGCGAAGCAGTTGTCCGTAGTAGTAGTAGCTTTTGTTGTTTACCCAGAGGACGTTGTTGGATCGGTCGATTGCAAAAGCTTAAGAAGCGAGATACGACGCCGACGCTGGCGACGACGACGAACACCACGAACGGCTGCAACGACAACGCTTCTCAACGCTTCTCATGCTATCGAGCGACGTCGGCTGCTCGACCAAGATCGAAAATAAATAGATACACGCATAGAGACACCATATCTGGCTAGCTCCAGGTAGACAATTGGATGGCTAGATAGGTGAGTGGGTGGGTGGGTGGATGGAGAGGCTTGTAGGTAGATAGCTCGTAGGTAGATTGCTGGGTTCGCCTTCTGCTGTCTCAGGATACGGCGACTGTTTGATTTACCATGTGACAGCGGCGACGACGACGACAACAGCAACAACAAAAGCAACAACAACAATAATAACAACTACAGCAGCAGCAACGTTCCCATACGCGTTCATTTGCGTAGCTGCAGAGACATACCGAGGAAGCGAGAGAGAGAGTGAGAGAGAGAGACTCTTATGTCAATCTCGAATCACACTAGGGTTGTCTTGCGTCGTTAGGTTATCTCATCGATATATAGGTAGATAAACCGGGACTTGCCAGTTCCACTCATCATGCTTAAGGACGGCCGCATTAGCAGCAGCAACAACAGCAAACAACAACGACTACAACAACAACTACAGCAGCAATCGTTGCCGTGTAGACGACATATCGGGCATGTTGTTGACTCTCTACGCTCTAATGACGCATAGGGCAGTTTGCCTTGGTTGATTATTTCTTTTTTGTTCGCCAGTTGTTTACCGACTGTTTCAAGCACGAAGACTGCCGTGGTTTTTCTGCTTGTGCATGTCCTGCTGCTTCGATCATCCTCATTGCGCGCGCTTGATGCTGCTCTTGATGGTGGTGTTTCTGCTGCTGCTGTATGCCGCATAAGTGGACTGGCTCGTCCCGATTAGAATCGTGCGGTATCTTCGGGTACGTAAGCTAAAACAACGAATGCTTGACGGATGGACGTATGGATGGATGAATGACGATGACATCAAACGGCCGGCAGCGATGGCCCTCCTAAAGCACCCCCCCCCCACCACCACGACCACCCCCACCACCTCCGCGTACCTCAAACAGAGCTATAAACAACATTCCACCATACTCGCTCAACCAGTCTGTAGTGCATGCAACTCGCCAGCCAGCGCCCACTTGCGCTGGTTCGCTCACTCGGTGAGCGAGTGATGCCAGTGACCCATTCCGCCAAAGAAGAAGAAATCCATAAGCGTATACATTCACAAACACACACGCACACACACGGGTTTCAAGACACGCAGGCACGAAGGCTCGAATACGACCATGTCATGTATGATGAGCTCGTTCCGCTTTTGGTAGCAGCTTCTTTCTTCTTCTGTTCTTTGATTGCAAGGAGAGAGCTTTCTCTCTCTCTCTCTCGCAACCCCCGCCGCATCTTGCTCTGTATATCTCTATCCTCTCTGCGCGCGCTCTCTAGCCATATTTCGTGTCTGTTTTTGTCTCTCTAGCTGAGACTTCACTCCCCCACTCCCGCTCCCTCCTCCTCTTACGCATACAGCAAAAACAATGTTAGTTCGAGTGGGCTGAGTTTTCTGTAGACATCATCCTTTTTGTCTGTGTTCTCTCTCTCTCTGTCCCGGGACATCTTCCTTCGTTGTAGCGATCCGAGTTAGTGCTCGAGAGAGAAGTTCGGAGAGGATGCGGATGGGGTCGACGGGGAAGGCTGTAGGGCCGAAGTGGGAAGGATCGTAAATCACACAACACACACACAGACACTGCTGATCGGCTGTGGCTCGGCCGCCTCGGTTAGTTACTCGGCGGCGTTGGTCTACTTCCGAGGTTACGTGGCCACGAAGTCGGACCCTCAAACCTCAGCGAACTCCTGCGCCGCCGCCGCCACCCGCCATTGCCACCGTCGCCAGGCCGTCTCAGACTCACGCTGACGCAACTAAAACCTCCAAGCGCTTCACCGCCTCAGCTCACCGCTAGCTCGGCTTGGTCTCGGTTAGAGTCTCGACTGCTGCTTCGCAAACATCGTAGAAATGCGCCTCGCTCATGCCATTAGCCCGAGTGCAGGTCTTCTCTCGACGTCGTTCGCTGCGGTTTGGCGTAGGGAGCTTTGGCGTACTTCGAGTGCTCTCACCTCCCGTGAGGCTTTTCTGAGTACACCTGCCTTCGCTGGGCCTGCTGCTGCTGCTGCCGCCGCCGCCGCGGGTCTTTTCTTGCGTGCTGGTTAAGTCCGAATTGGGTTACCTCATCGGCTGGTTCCTGCTGCGGGCGAACGGGCTGGTGGTTGTGCGCGCGTCGGTTTACTACGGGCATTTGCTCACGGCCTACACGGCGAGATTCGTAGAACGAAGCAAGATACCGCCCCGAAGTACTGCACAAACCGCTGGGCTCCTCTTTGTTCTCTCCCCACTCGATACCCGGCAGTTAGATAACAGCTCTAACCGCCAGCCGTAAAACGTTAGCTACAGAAACTAACACAGAATTCAAAACATTTCCGGTAATCTTGCATAAACAAGCAGACACACACGCATGCGTAGTTAGCTACTCACCGTTTGCCCTACTAGAGCATCGTTAAGGGCATCGGTTTCTAGAATGTTGGCTCCTGCCATCTTCTCGGAAGATCCGAGATCAGTGGCAGTAAAGGAAGTACAACACAATCTCGGTGTGAGCTTCAAACGTTGCAAGCTAGTGACACAAGGCACGCAGCAGTTTTGCACAATATCTCGCCCCAGTACTAGGTCTTAGTGATTGCGTCGGAAGTGACAACAATCATTGATAGTAGTTAACTGAAATACCTATAAGGTCGTCCCACCTCTCATTGGGTAACTCAGTACGATCTAGCCAGGTGGACGAATAACAACATTGCTAATTGGCTCGATGGCCAAACTTCTATTGTGAACTACTTCCGATTCTGCCAACTGTCAGGGGACTGGCGTGCAGAGAGAATCTAAGGTTGCTGGAAGAGGGTCGAAGACGTTAAAACCTAATATCTACTTAAGCGTTTTGGCGTTTTAGAGGTCCATTCTGGTCATGTGCTTTTTATTTGGTTTAATTCGTTTGACGTAGTAGTTTGACGTCTGGCAGGACGCCACTGTGCAATTAATTATATTAAGGTCACTGCGCTCCACTAAGAAAGAAAAAGAACACTTGCAAGAGTTTGATCAGATCTATGTGCCGTGCATTGTTGAAACTAGATTCAGTTAGCTGTAATAATATGAAGTGGATGGTAACTGTTGATTCTGTGTGGTCGTACATGTAGTTTACTTGAAATAAATTTGCGTGAGAACAAATAGGGCACACTCGTAGGGATGCACGGATGCAACAGGAAGGTATATATATATATATATATATATACTAAAAATAGAATTGAACAATTGCGTTTGGTTTATGAAGATTTTAATAGTTCGGAGGCGTGCGTGTCAGCTAGAAAAAAATGATGTGGATGACAAGTAAACGCTTTTGTCGACCGAATAACTAGACAGGAAATTATTCAGTCAAATGGTGACAATTTCACTCAACTTCCCAAAGCATCAGTTTCGACACGTTACTGGGCCGGCGTCAGAGACGGGAGTCTGCAATGACGGCCGACAGATTTGACAACGATTAGCCATTTATGCCGGTAAGTCTCCATTGTCAGGTACTCATTCTATGCCGTAGGTAGCATCTACTATGCAAGACGAGAACAATGAGCGTTTGGTGTATAGGACAAGTGCCCTTGCCCGCAACCTCGATCACACATTATTGCTTCGCAGGGCAAACGCCATTGGAATTTCTGCCGTTCTGCATTCCGCCCCCAACAATGTACCGCACTAGGAACCGCGGCAAGGTGAGACGAGTAATTAATAGCGTTCATCAGCGGTCCGTTCGTCTTCACCACGGGGCTCAGCGACGCTTAGCGCTGGGATTCTTGACCAAATCAGTGCTATTGCTCAGGCTTAAGTAACAGTTCTCCACGGCCAAGTTGTCCGAGCACTTCGTGCGTACCAATTGTGTGCGTGACGACAAAAGCGATGCATACATTTACGAGTATGTATATATATATATATATATATATATATAAGCTCGATTGTCAAGACGTAACAGTGTACTCGTGAACGCTGGCCCCACTGGTGCAATATGGCGAGCTATGCAGGATTAGCAGTAAAGAGATAAAGAAATAGCTTTATTTTCAAACTAAACGTAGGTAGGTGATCAGCGTTAGTCAATAGTTAAACAGTAGTCTGAACGACTGATAATTATTGCAAGCATATCTAGAGACGAAGAGAGGTGTCGAAGAGGTTGTCTTGCAACTCTGATGTTTGAAGTCGTCGATTCTGACACTGAGCGTTGCGTTTTTGCCAATTGGTTCATTTTCTTATTTACTAGAGACTGCACACATTGTAGTTATCGATCTATCCTGATATTTCAATCACCATTTGACTTCATAAACGAGCATGTATCAGCGGATAGGTGCAGTTTTTTTCATTGAGCGCTCCAACAACGCTTGGTCCTGGTGAAATGTTTTGTGGAGTTTAACGTGAAAGGCACTTACGCACGCCCTACCTCAGGATAGGAACAGTGTGCCACTCGGCTGCTGCATTTCCCACCAAAACATACGTTCCACTGCCCCATAGGTGGCCTGAGACTCGCTAGGCTTACTACAAGGAGGAGTTCTTTGCGCAGAATCTTTATTCGGCCACTAGCCCCGTTTTTTGGGTCTTTGCGCTTCCTCCTCGCTTCTCAGGACCGCCGAGGCGTATGAGACGATTGTCATCCAGCGTTTTCCATCTTTTTGGTTCCGGCCTCGGACGGTATCTTTTCCAATCACGCTGCTTTCCTTTCCCGCGACTTTATCCCGCGTCTAAGATTTCACTCAAAGTAAGCCCTAGAGAGAAGCCTGCAAGAAGAACTGAGGGCACCCATTGCATTTTGGTAGTCGGAGTTCAGAAGTCCTTTGCAACCTTCGTCCATTGCGCGCTCCAGTGTCACCACATTTGGCCCCCTGGGGTTTTGTTCGGCACTAGTCTTGGTTTCCCTCTCTAAGGCAGTTGTTCCACTTTCGCACCTTCCAGCTTTCTGACCTCATAGACTATGTACGATGTATGATTACCCGGGCTATCCAATTCCTCCACGCCACACCTCCCGCAGGAGGAGCCTGTGGCATCTTGCACGTAGCATACCTGCTCGGTTTTAGGACACCTACTATACAGGTTGTTGAGGGAGCATGTTTTGATTGTGATATGAGGGTGATAATCTACTAGGTATTATCAATTTTACTTATTTTATATTTCCACCATAAAGGTATTATTTTTATTTTTAAGGTAATGTCCACATATTGGCATGTATTATATACATGTTGATAAAATAATTGCGTACAAGCATCACATTCCTTCACAATAGACGAAAGCAGCGGAAAATATTAATGGTGGGAATCCTTGCAAATTTAGCCAACTAGGCTATTGGATAAATAAATCTAGTTCAGGGATTACACGCCAAAGTCCCGAGCGTTGGTCATTGATGTAGTAATCCTGTTATGGTTCGCCATGTCTCAGAACGAGGCATTTATACTCCGAGACTATCATAGCTACTCGACCTTTTACCCATTTTCTTTTGGTCTCTCTCTCAATATATATATATATATATATATATATATATATATATATATAGTGCCGCAAGAGGGTTTAAAATATTTTGACATAAACAACAAAATAGAATATTTACCTTCAGAATGCGAGTTTTATTATAATAGAATGCACCTTGCATGCCGTTATGTCTGAAAAATTATGTCAGGAAGATACCCGTACCGGTACTTTTCGGTATTAAGTTTACGAGATATACCTTGCTCCTCAAAAACGTTTTCGAAAAAGTCCAGACTTTTTTTTAACCAAACACATTTTCATAGCACAGCTCAACGAGCTACGACGCTCTCTGAGGGCTATTTGTGGTGAAACGGTATAGAACGGCCATGGCTACAAACACCTTACCGTCAGCGCCGGCATTTCGGTACGATATGTATATATATATATATATATATATATATATATATAAATAGGTGTGTATATCCGTTGGCACTTATTTGCTAGTAATGTTGGCCATATATTTCTAATGTACTATTAAACAAAAAATATAGTAATAGCACTCCTCGTCTGCTGCCTTTCTCTCGCCCTGTCATTGCACTCGCTTAATTGCTCTGTAAATATTACTTGTTATTAATAATAATTCCATCCTCCTCACTGTACACCATTAATATGCCACGGATGTTCATTGCGTTCGTTCACTGCATGCCGTTAAAGGCGTGCACCTATCTACAGCAAAGCATATTAATAAATAAACGGGCCGAATTCAGTTGGCTGCCGAAGCTGCCCACCGCCATACAGTAGAAGGCTTTGGCAGCCAAGATATCATCTAGCCGTTTTGGCCTCTCCCTGAATGATGCAGTGTTACGACTCTGTGAAATCCTATATCAACAAACTGCGTGATCAATGGAAAAATAGAAGCAGGGACGTCGGTTTCCCTTGATCATCGATAGAAGCAACACATGCGTCTTTTTTAAAACAACTATATTTAGTACTTGCATATTTTTATTACTGTTCATACACATAAGCAGCTAACTAAACGAAAAGACGCCGTCATTGGGTGGACAGTTTAGGAAACATTTTAATATCATAATTGTGAGCTAATTTTATTCAACGCACTAAATACTAACAGTTGCCACCTAATCACCCTTAGTGGTGTTACTCGATACGAGCTTCTTAACAATGTTTTTGTCTGGTGCATTGCTAAATTGGCCCGAGTTGACAAAAATCTCTGCAGACTGTTTTCCCACAAAAAAGCCTAAGCATTCATTTTATGAGGCTGGCAATACTATTCAATAAAAATGCATCACTCTTCTCCTTTCGTCCAAAGTCGTTTAGTAAATATATATAGTTTGTCGTCATGTTTACTGGGGAACAATAATTTACACCCCATTATGAGTTAAATATATATATATATATATATATATATATATATATATATATATATATATATATATGTGGATACTTTGAGATTTTTCTGTTGCAAAGGTATTAACCCATGTCACCCTTTACTCTCCATTCCGGTTAGAAGAAGGCCGATAATAATAATATTATTATAGCTAATGCTGATCTCGGAAGATAAAGGTCGAGGTAGCGGAAGCGGTGACGATTTACAAAAAAAAGAGTCTGCTACGCAGCAGTGAGGTAAGCAAAAAAATACAGCCAGAAGTCATTATTTTGTGTGTACGATTGCTACCACCTGCGGTGTGTGTATAGCGTTGTATAACTGTCAAGATGGTCGGTTCCGCGTGTGGGATCCCATGATACGTCCCCATCATGACGGTGACCCGTCGATCTATAAACATCCAGCCACATAAAGATTTGTTCGGAAAAGCAGCACGATAAAGTCGTTAACAATGTCACTTCAAACACGCACACACACAGACACATAAACACCTAAGCGCATATATCTTCAATCTTCAGAATAGTATGAAGAGACACGGGAGGACATTACGAAGCAACAAATAACTTCAGTTGGATGTCAAGATCTTTGCAAGCCACAACTCAGTATTTTATGTGTAGTAGTTATATGTGCACGTGTGCGCTCGAGTTTGTCACAGAACCGTGACCTCGAAAAGGTCACCAAATACCTTTAAACGGCAACGACGACGACGACGTTTGTTTGTGACGATTGTTTTGGTACTTTGGTGATGAAGTGCGCCGGCGAGCAAAAAAACGATATTTTACCTCTAGTCGAATGCGTCAAATATGCTTTTAGTACTACTATTACCACTAATGATAACTACCAGTACACGCGTCAAGGATCGACGCGTCGTCTGGATGGCCTCCAGCCGGAACCAAGCGTGAAAAAGGTCTGTACCAAAGGAACACCGTACGCTCTTTCTGTTGTTGAGCTGCTATTGAGCTAATAGCTTTAGCTAATGGTTACAAATGTGTATATATATATATATATATATATATATATATGTAAGTCTCGATAGTTTTATACAATTTGTACTATGTTAAAGTCTGGTAGTTTGAGCACTATATGTATATATGTATTTACAATATATATTATTCAAACACAAATAAATGTATATATTGGTTACAGGACTATACATACAAACTATACATACAATGCATAGACATACATACTTGTCTTTGCATTCATAGATTTTGTATTTTCTTTTGTGTGTATATTCTTTTTCTATATTCCCCCTCCTTCGCTCTCTCTCTCTCTTTTGTTCGTTCTTCCAATATTCTTATTTATGTACTTGACTCGTGTACTCATGACTGGGAGCACCTGTAATCGGTCCGTGTGTCAAACATTCTTAGTACAACGAAGTTCTGTCAGTTCTTCTGCCTCGTCGTTGCTGCCGCTTGGGCAGCGCCGACGCACCCCAAAATCATCAAACATGCTGTTTATACGGCTCATTCGGCTGCCAGTCGCGCGACGACCAGTTTACATCAGTTACCTTTGCATCTTCCAGCGCCATCTACGACGGCCGCAGTGCACTGCATTAATCTCTTCTATCATCCGATCTCTGCCGTTATATTATGTGCCCGCACACACCATGTATATATATATATATAATATATATATATATATATATATATATATATATATATATATATATATATAGGGGACGAGTCATGGGTATATGGTTGCAACACCGAGACTAAAGCTCAATCCTTTCAGTGGAGCTTCCAAGGAGAGAATCAATCAAAGAAATTCAGACAGAGCAGATCCAAGTCCAAGGTGAGTTTTGACTGCTTTTCCGACCACAAAGGCATCATCTACTATGAATCTTTGCCACTTAGTTTAACCGTCAGTAGAGAATATTAAGACATTTTAAGACGACTGCATGTGAACGTCCGGCGTAAGAGGGCTCCCCCCACACATCGTTACTGATTTCGGATTACTTGATGAAACATTTTTATATTTCCACAAATCTAGCCCTCTTTACCAGATTTGGTTCTGTCCGATAGAAAAAAACTGAAGAAACATCGTTTTGAGACTATAGATGAGATAAAGGAAGGTTCGCAGGAGTAACTTGACTCGATTTCGAATAACGTGCTGAAGAGTGGGAGAGACGGCGTATGTACAAGCACAATGCACATTTTGGAAGAAACAAAAACACTTTGGAAGATCAAACAAATATTCTTTTTTGTAAATATGTATTAGAATTTTCCGATATAACCTCATATATATATATGTATATATATATATATATATATATATATATATATATATATATATATATGTATATGTGTGGGTATGAGATATATATATATATATATGTATATGTGTGAGTGTGAGAGTACATATGTAGCATTACTCAGTTCGCATGCGCGAAGGACTGTGTAGGACTTACTGCTCTGCGTTGTGAGACGATAATCGCTGCGTCTGCTGCATCAACGTCTAGTGACAATATCGGAAAATTCAATTTGGTTGTTGTTGTCGACACTTTGACCAACCACAACAACAACAAAACAAAACTACAAAAAACCCATCAATTACGAGCCACTTTTACGATTAATACTACACTGTGGGCTCTTGAATACATAGCAGATAGACAAACAGAAATAGAGCAGTATAGTTGAGACAATCAACGACAAACTTCATGATAGTCTATGCGGTGGACGTAATATTGAGAGAGGGAGAGAGGGATTGAGTTATACGTATTCTATACTATTTATTATATGCTTAATGGGATATATATAAATATATATATATATATATATATAAAATCATTTATTTTATGTGTCTACATGAAAAATATATTGATAACAGCAGCCCAGCACTGACAGCGGTTGCAGCAATAGGTGGCTTAAAAACGTAGATCGAATTGACTGATTTGTACGTCGACTGACGTTGTACTTTATTGTCGTTTATTGTACATCTGTACATAGATGTTGTGGTTGCAGCTGCTTTTGTCATTGCAATATGCCGGCTTCTCGTCGGAACAGTAACAGCAGGATACTATGTCACACCCTAAAAATAGACAAGCTTGTTGGCAGCAACGACAACATCAACAATAGACAAATAAAAACAATTAATTTTGCTTGGTGATATTGTTGTTATTCGTGTCATTATTGCGAGGGCCATTGCACACGTTGTTGTTATTGGTCTTGCTGATGCGATTTCTAATATTGTTGCTATTGTTTTTGTTGTTGCGTTTTCGAAGCTCTAATTTCTGCATATATAGTCGTGCTACTTAATTCTGTGCCTTTTGACGCATAGAACCGCACATTCCCACGTGCCTAGGGATATATACCTACATTTCTCCAGCGTTAATGGACTGTCTTATAACTAACTATATAGCCAGCCAGTTCACGGAAGCCTTCAACGCCAACTTTCACTCTGGGTGGTTAATCTATAAAAGCTGTTACCACTTATCCAATTAAAAAATGAAAAAGCGTGTTTTTTTTCTGAGTAGACTCACTAGACGAAGAAATACATGATGAAAGATGCTGATTGACCTCTAGTCCAAGCGTCAGTACATAAATAAAACAGCTAAAAAATAATAACATTCTTTACTAGATTTTTTACGGGCCCTAAAAACAGTAATGTAAGCCTCTTAAACCCACGAAAAACAAATCATTCCTTAACCACCATAACCAAGATATCTATAGTATGACATCGGTGTATGCAGGAGACCGCTATCCTGGTTAGCTGCCTACGGCGCACCAGATAATTCTTCTTCCACTTCTCACCCTCCGTCGTTTTTTTCCGCTCTTGTAACGAAGTCCACGGACTTAATGCCAGAACCCCAGTTCCTATAAGCAATATATGTATGTTGACACGGCATGTCCCGCCTTCTAACTCCGCGTTTCTGATGGGGGTAGAGCCAGCTTTCTCCCTTCTCCGTGTTCTTAGAGGGCCGTACATGTAACAAATACGTGGTCAACGCCGTTGGCGTCCTCGGTGTTGCACAAAACACAGGTGCCCCTCTAAGCTTTTCGGATCTTCACCATATATGTCTCACAGAACTGACCTGCGAGAGCCTGGGCCGGAAAGTGTGTAGATTCCGTGTGCTCGCTTCGAAACCGCTCTATAGGGTTCGGGATTACTCGTCTACGATTCTAGTGCTCTTCATTTATTTCCGGCCAACTCAACGTACCGTTTTTTGGAGTGTGCCTAATCTTGATCGCATCGTTGAGTTTACCGGCAAGACTTTACTATTTTGGCAAACGCGTTAGAGAAGCAGATGGGCCTGTACGACACGACTGAGCCTGGCTTCTCTTGAAGCCAGCCTCTCTCTTCTCTGGCCTTGAAGCGCGCGCCAGCAAGACCTCTATTTAATCACCTAACCACCGTGTACCTCTTAGTGGTGGATCCGCCACGGTCTGACGAATTTAAAACGCCTGCCTAAGGCGGTATTAATATTTTTTGAAAGGTATGGGAGGTATATAAACGGATATTACGTGTACTGCTCGTGTTGTTTTATTTAAATTAGCATTTAGTACAATAGGTTTAGTCTTCAGACACTTTATCGTTCGGTGTTAATAACACTCTCATATTTTCGCGCTCACACTGAATAGTTAGCAATTTACATCACATATCTACCAGGCGTAGTGGCCCCCAGTACTTCAGCAAGTGCAATATTTCTGACTTGTGTCGTTTTTAATATATACATCTCGGGACTTTAAGAATTTGGTTGCATAACGTTGCGAGGACCTATGAAAACAACGGCCAAAATAAATTAAATAAAGAAAAAATACAAAAAATATACGAATTACCATAGCATACGTTACAAAAAACAACGATCTCTATTTTATTCATCTTAGCTATTAGCACCAGCAACAAACATCATAACGTCACCACGACTCCTAACAACATTAGCTCAGTAAGATAGGTATAGCAGAAGAAGGTGATAGCATAGACAACCCAGCGGTAAAAACGACTCGAACATAAGTTACAGGGCAGCATAAACGACAGATATACGTCGCTAGTGAGGCAGTGTGACGAGTCCTGCAACTTGTCGTTTAGTGTCATTCGTTCAATTCAGGTACGGCACATTATTTAAAAAAAATAGCAACTATAACTGTGTTAAATTTCATTGCACAATTGTTATCATAATGAGTAACGTCAGCTCGATAAGCAGCATAACATAGCAAAACAGGGCACGAGCAGTAGCAAAAACGATATCAGAAAGAGAAATCATAGTAGCAGGAAGAACGATAACATTAATTATGGAAGAACAACATTATCGACAGGAATAATAGTCTGTTATATACTCTACAGAAAACTACCAACCGCTCCCAATACGGAGCGTATCAAAGCAACTGAAGAAACAACTATCCAGGATCCTGGACTCTATAAACTAGATATCTTTAGCAGGGACTCGGTTGAACATTGATTTGCTTTCACATGCCTGCATATTCAGGTCGCAGTAGGTGGAGGGAGCATTTTTTTGTAAGACTTTGTTGGGCGTATCTCATCTATACAAACATCACAAAGAATAATATAATGTAGCTCAGTATAACAATAAAACCAGCGCGAGTACAGTAAAAATACCAGCGCAAGTATCCGATCCGACGCCTCGTCCAGCCTCGTAGCCAGAGCGGTAACAGCAACAGCAGCAGCAGCAGAAGGTGACCCTCCGAAGCAGACTGCATGAAGTTCCCGATCCGGGGACTGAACGAAGGAATTATGGCCTCGGGCAGTTGTGGCGGGACGTCGTGTAGCAAGAGTGAGCAAAGTCTCACTCCGCTGAGTGACTCCCAACAACAGCTAATGAAGGTCGAAGGCGAAGAGAACCCGCGTCAGCCAGCGAAAGCCAAGGCGGTGTCCAACCCTTAGAATGAGCTGAATCAGCAATAAAAGGGGCTGACTACCCGCCAGTGGCATCAAGTGCACACGATAAGGACATCGGGAGGATGATGATGACGATGGTTATAATAATAATCATCTGCTGGGAAAGCGCGGCTTCCATCTTGGACGCCATTGTGGGCTGAGCTAGTGAGAAACGAACTGAAATACCTCACATCTATGCAAATTGAACAAGAATGATGATGATGAATAGATAGAAGTAATAATAATCATGCACACGCAAATTCTATGTGGGGTTTACCTGTTCAGGCAAACCCAGTGCGCATTTGCACTGTTGACAAGTAGAAACGTGATTTTATCTCACACTTCGGAAAAATGCGTTATAGGTTTGCGATTATGTATGTCATATAGTTAAAGCTGGCATATTTCAAATCCCAATTATTATTATTATTATTATTACTATTTATTATCATTATTATGTGTTAGGACAATACAATTGTGAGGTGTGAATGTGTATCCTCGTTATTTCATGGTTACCATCTAGCTATTCTCAGCCCATCGCACCTAATATCGACGCGGCATTTCCTCTGCAAACTGCCAGTGAAAGCAGCTGCCTCAGAAATTCGTCTTCGCGTATATCCCCGGTGTTTGCTCGTATTCGATCACCTAAGTCTTTTATAAATTTCCTTGTACTTCTGCTGACCGGGCCCATTGTTTCCATTGCAATCGGCACGAAATTGTAATTAGTTTCTAATTCTGTGTATTTACGCCACTTTTCTTTTTCTGCATGTTCGGCAACCCATCCCGCCTCCGTCGCGCTGTGGCATAAATAAGACGGTGCGGCCATGCAGGATACGGTCGCATCCCAAACCAGGCATTTGCCTTTTTCCCACGGCGGAATTATTATTATTATTATTATTATTATTATAAGAATCTCGTTAGATGGACAACTTTAGCAAAACAATATTACTGCTCGAAACCGAAAAGTCTTTGAGCAGTAATAATCATTGAGAGACGTGATTATAAAGACGGACACCGCGGATAGTATGGTTATGTACAATAAAAAGTTTAACGTGAAAGCCGGTTTTGTGTCCGTCTTGTCTGTTTACTTCTGCGCGCTTTGTCGGCACTAAGGTTAGAGCAGCGGTATTAGATGTTTACTTTACTGACCAATGTGTTTGCTAATTTTTGCCTAGCTAATTACAATAGCGTCTTCAAAGCAAATTTGAGTCACGTACATACTTCTACATGTGGGCACACACACATATATATATATATATATATATATATATGTATATAAATGTACAGCAATATTTACAATTTGCTATGATAGCAAAAACAGAAAGACAGAAAAGCACCGTATCGTCCACCGGCGCCGGACAGATCTATTCTTACGAATGACACACGCTCTCCTTTGTCACAATCGCTTTGTGGCTTTGGGCGCGGACCAATGCCGTCGCCTACTGAACAAAAGGATCCGAGCTCGCTAGCTACAGCCTATCTAGTCTATTATGATATGTCGTATTTGGACGTGCACGAACCGATACAGCTCCAAATCGAACGGATGATTTCCGATAAGCGTAAACATCGTGTCGGCAACCGATAGCGACCTGAGAGCGATCGGAAGGAAGAGCTCTCCCTCTAGGTTGGTTTCATGCTCATCCGTCACTTATTATCTGCCTGGTAACGGGTTGTCAGCCAGAAAGCTTCAGCGCGGACCTGCACCAGACGCTGTTTAATACAGGCACGTGCCGGACGTGCCCGTCATGACGACAATCGGCTGGCAAATTCGTTGATTGGCTGTCACACTTTGAAAGCGTCGTGCATTGTAGGTGGCATACATCGGGTACCTATCTGCAGCTGTTAGTGTTGTTGCTGCTGTTGTTAATGTTTTTGTTAGTGTTGTTGATGTTGTTGTTGCTGATGTTGTAGTTTCCAATAGAGCAAGCCGGCAAACAGAGAATTATACATTCGTCGCTTTGTCTCAAAATCCTTATCAGCAGATTTCGTACGCCACCACCACCACCACCACCACCACTACCACCTCCACCTCCTTCTCGTCATCTTGTTACTTGATTTCCTTTTTGACATATCCCACTACAACAACAACAACAACAACTACTACTACTACTACTACTACTATTGCTGATTTTACAACCACCAGTAGTACCACGACAACAAACCAAACATAGATCGACAGGTAGATAAGCAGTGAGCGCTGCACGACTTCAGCAACACACAGAGACCAGACAACAACACTGGCGACTGTGCGCTGACCCTGACCATGACAGCGAACAAACAGAAAGAAAAAAAGAGAAAAAGTTTATAGAAAAGAAGCAGGAGCAGACGAAAACGAGAAAAGAAGACGACGAAGACGAAGAGGTAAAGGAGTACAGCGAAAACTCGACCCGAAAAGGCAACAGCTAGAAGGCAGTGAGGAGGGCAAAGTTGAGGGAAAATGGCTTTCGCGAGAGCCGAAAGGAAGCGAGATGCTATCGGAAGCAGGAAAGAGAGAAGCAACGGCAAATGATGATGATGATGATTGCGACTACAACGCCAACGCCAACAACAACAACAGCAACGACAACAACAACAGCAACGACAACAAAGCCAACGACGGCAACAACAACAACAACAACAACAACAACAACAGCAACAGCGATAGCTATAAGACAACCGGGGTGAGCGGAAGGTCGTCCGAGAGCAACACGAAAATCCGCGGAATGGCGGTTTCCCTGTTCGGCGGCAGCAGCTGCAGCAGCAGCAGCAGCAGTAGCGACAAAAGTAGCAGGAAGGCTGGCTGATCGTGCTGTGGAAGAAGCTGCTTTTTGAAGCTGAGCACAACTTCGTCTCGCTTTCTTCTTGGCGGCCACTCGTTCTCACTTGGTGGTTGGTTCGTTTGCGCTCGACGGTAATCCTTATTTATTACAGAAGACGACGAATGCATCTGCGCCGGCTCAATGACGAAAGCCGGCCGTCGCTGTTGGTTCTGCACACGACAACACTAACGACTACGATAACAACACCAACACCACCAACGACCACAACAACACCAACAACGACAACAACACCAACAACGACAACACAAACGACAACAACAACAACAACAATAGCAACAACACAAACGACAACAGCAACAACAGTGATGACTCTCGGCGTTATCAATTTCTCAAGCTCTACTTTGCTGCGGCGCTCCGTGTCAACTGCCCCTACCTGCCATTCTCCAGAGGCTGGCGGGGGCCGCCGCGGCCAAATGATGATCGGAATGAAACCGACGACGAAAAACAGACGCAGAAGCCGTTGTATAGGAGAGCGCTTCGGAACATAACCATCAGCTACACTTTTGTTGTTTGGTACAATTACTGCGGGTGACGTTGAAGCCTAGCACGTAATCGTTCGGCAATAATACAACAATGGTTAAGTGGTCCAGCACCAGAAACACCACGAAAGCGTTTACCTGTAGAAACAAGACAATGTGTAGCTGTAGAAGCCAACGATCCCTTGAACAACATTAGAGGTTCTGTTAGAATTGAAGTTCATTGGCAAAAAAAAACACGATTATGCCACGATGGTCAAAAAAGTTATTTTGACACCTTACTGCCACAGAGTTTGGGTTCGCCAACCACACAGAAAACCGCATTGTCTATGTGGTTGTAAACTATAGATAGCTAGTATTCAGCTAGCTATCAATAGTATAAATGTGCATGGATGAATTGCAATACGTTTCGGTGACAAGTTAGTAGTGACGCGCTATCTGTAATCCGGCATGTAAAGATGCGCTAAAAAGGATTACGGTTACCGTATATGCATTATTCAGTTTTGTCATTCGTAATAATCCACATCGTGCATCTCATAATGGCGACTAACGCACTTGTGTTAAAAGCACTTTGTACGTGCACGCTGTTTTTCGCGTGTTGTTGTTTCTTCAGAAGGTGTATGTTTTCGAAAGTACTTATTAAACGATGTCATGCATGATGTGGTAGATATATATATATATATATATATATATATATATATATATATTTATCGTTGTGTTTTTCAGAAAATTCTGCTTTTTTTGACGACCATATGACGCCGGTCAAAAAATGCAACATAGTCGTTTGGAAGGTAATTTGTAAAAAAATAAGTTTTTTTTATCAGACTTCATGCTTAGCACCTCAAAGTGATAACCCTACTACGTACTATTCGCAGCGCTCACTAATAACTATTCTTACTCAACTAATAAATAACGATCATTTCTGTGCTAAGTCTATGTGATTGCAGAGTAATTAAAATAATTCGGCGGGCATGTTGAGATTGAGTGCATGCATAAATGACCTAGAGTGATTTATCTGATGAAGGAGGTAATTTATGCATGCATTCAGTCTCGACATAACCGTTGGAAAACCTTAATTACTCTGTAACAACGACTCGGATCGCTGTAGATTTGGTACCAAAACGCTCGCTGTTAAATGCGCAATATATGTTGGAGCGCTGCGAATGGTCGTATAGTTATGATTTTGAGGCATTGGGCGTAAAAACAATAAGACAACTGTCACGGATTTTAGTAATAGAACTCTCACTTCGAAACAAGACGTTTCAGAAACCATGTTCCATTGGACAAAAAATATTTGCTTCAAGTAGTCTTTTGACAAAAAAACGAAAATACGTTTGAACAGTACTGTATGGGACATAAAATATATATATATATATATATATATATATATATATATATATATATATATATATATATATATATATATATATATATATATATATATGATGTCGCATACAGTACTGTTCAAACGTTTTTTCGCACGCTCATGCTCAATGACTGCAGCCACATTTGGACATAGCACCACTCGGCAATGGCTGTGACCGCAGCTCGGGCAGTGGCTCGTCTGTTTTTTTTTGCTTGTAATTAATAGCTTGATTCCTACCTTGATGGCAAACACCAGAGATCTCTTCAGCGAATTTCACGCAAAATAGAAAGAGAAAGGGAGACGAGAACAATTGTTGAAGTGGCTGTTGTTGCTGTTGTTAATGTTGTTGTTTTTGTTGTGTTGTTGTTGTTGTTGTTGTTAGTGCTGTAGCTGTTGTTCGTCGTGTTGTTGTTGTTCTTGTAGTTGCCATTTGTATATATTGTCATTGTTGTTCTAATGTCGCCTCAGAGACATTGTAAGTAAAGTTATGATCATTCTAGCCGACACGAGACGACGGCCGTGTTTGTCCCTTAAGTACATTCGGGTCATTCTCGTCTCTGGCTGAAAAGCACTTTGTTTGTGCGACACACCATCATCTGTTGTGCTTCTAGATTTCTGGCTCACTAACTATCACGGGTGATGTTTGTCTCCATCCGACCAAGATAGAATTGGTCATATATATATATATATATATATATATATATATGTGCACAGACATATATGTCTACATAGAACGAACGGGTGTAATTCCGACTGCTTTCCACTCTGGTTATTTGTGTCCAGCGCGCGAAAAGGGCTCGCAACATCGCGAAGTCGTAGAGTCGTTGATGGTCATGGTCACGGTCACGGATCGCTATTATAGATGGCTCTTATTGTGCGTGGTGCTGTTGTTGTTGCTATTATTATTATTATTACTATTATTGTCAGTGCTGCTGTTGTACTGTTAGTACGCGACGACTGTGTAGCGTCTGTCTGACCGCTACGGCCGATGTCTTACACGAATGTGTTTCGTGTTCCCGTTTGTAGAACCGTGCGGAATCTAAGCTGCGGATGACTCTCTAGCTGCCCTAGCGATTCAGGAGAGTTTGCTGCTCCTTGTTCCAGATCTAGCCTGATCTTCCCGCTATGACGATCCCGATCTTTCTGCCTGTGCCGCCTGTCTCCTCTTGTTTGCTTACGGCGACCGTTCACAGCGATGACTGCCGCGATCACGAAGCGCGTGGCGTTGGTGCCGTGTCGTTTTGGTCGCATCCCATAGAACGCTGCTGCCATCCCGCGTCAGCGCTATCGTGTTTTGTTTTCGACTTTCTATTCGGCCAGTCATCGGGGTGGGCACGCCGCACGAGGTCACGCGTGAAAGATCAAATTCGAACTCAAACAGCATTCAAGCGTGGAGGATACACGAATATCTCTCGACCGGTTACGTTGGTTGGTTGGTTGGTTGGTTGGATGCGTTCTAAAACGTGTTGATTTGCTAAAGATTTGCCCATCTAGTAGGACTTGTTTATGAGACAAAAATCCTCGACCAAAAAACGCTTGACTTACAGAGTAAAGCCCACCAACACATTGGCAGCTGTATAAAGCAAGAGCACGTACGAAACTTTGCACATCGAACTGCCGACTCACACGCCACAGATCTGATACCGTTGTGTTGTGCTCATCCAGTGCTCAGTTAAAGTATCACCTGTTTCAGGAATCATACACATTCTGAAGTCGTGTCACCTATAGCAAGAGTGGCCTATAGTTTACACAATTTATTTTTTTGTATTATGACCTTGACGCAATTCTGCAAAACTGAATGTAAATTTCTTCGAAGAAGTATATGTCGGGCTGGGATCTGAGTCGTCACTCAGATTGCCAAAGTCTTTCCTCTCCTATCTTTCGTTTCGTCGTAGTGCAAATTCGTAAAAAAAATAACGTGCATAATCAAAACGTGCATATTATGGCAACAGAGAGCAACGGACCATCTGTTGCAGGTTCGGCCTTTGATCCATACAGTAGTTCACGTTGGACATGACTGAGCACTGCTTTACACTGCTACATACAAAGCAGCCTATATAGGCCCAGACGACGGCCTAGTTCAATTGAACATATGGCAGTACATTTCACTGTAGCGTTTTCACTGTTGCTTTGCAGAAGCTCAGAGTACACCAGGTCTTGCCAATCCTACCAGACACATAGCAATGTCTTCGTAACATAATGGCTATATTTTTGCCTGTGCGGTTTCCATACATCGCCATGTTTCACGAACTCACGGCCCGTTAGGTGCGAATGAACAGAACCATATGACGCATTCGCCATGTGTGCGATCTCGTCGAGTGCCAAGTGTGTAGTGTTGTAATCTATAGAAGCAGTTATTTCATCAGCTCTCCTCCACCAGAGTCTAGTGAATAAAGTGGAGTTCCGTATCAATATATACTGTGTGTCGAACCCAATATATGCATAGATGCATGCATACGTATAACATATTACATGCATACATATATATTATAAAATGACACTACCGAATCAAAAATTAGCCACCTCTTGTGCAAGATAGGGACCGACTGGAATTGGTGCTACATTTATGACATCTATATCTCGTTTGACAACGACGTAGAGTGTATTCGAGAGCGAAACGCCCGCTTGGGTACAGCATGCAGGTTGAAACGAGATTTACTTACTTTATGGGCTTAGGTGTAGTCTTATTGGATAGGCTGCGTGATCGGCGTTCCAGGGGTGTGTTTTTGAATCCGACAAGGCCAGCCTTAAAAGTCAGGCCTACTATTCAGTCCGGGTGCTGAAAGCTGTCTAATTACTTGTTTACTTGAATGCCTTGAATACTCTCTGGGAAAATAATTTGTCTTAGCTTTATAGACAGCAAGCTTATTTCAGACACTTAGCTCTCTCCAAAGACCATACGATAAACACACTTTTATTAAGGCACGTGCAGCGTCGATGTGCTAATCATACTGACTTCAACCGGATTTATTGCTAGCACAAATAGCTTGTAACACACTGGCTCAATTGATCGCAATGAGTTGAATATGCTATTCAACAAAGTTCAAACAATGTATTCTCTTATAACATTGTCTTGTCTACATAAAACAACATTGTCTTGTCTACATAAAACAACAATGCTATATTTTCAGTACGGATGCTCGTTGTTTTTGTAACTATTATTCTTGACAGTTTTTATGAGAGTTTGTAGTTTTTAACACTGCTAGGGGATTTGTCGTTTACCTGGCGGGATTGATAACGTAACAGTTGATCACCATTTACGCAAAGCTGGTCATGTGAACGCAGGCGATCGAGCAAGTGCGGCCCGATCATATCTCAATCGAATATTCATGTTCTCATCATTGTGGTGAATTTAGTAATCAAAAAGACGAAATTATTACTAGGGTTAAAACTATAATCATACGCTCACACACAAATCGTTGCCAAAAAAAAACAACTAGATTTTCAATAAGGATTGTAATAAGAAGTGCCATATGCCACACCTCTGCGATGAAGCCTTCTACAGCTCGGGATTCTTCTACTCGAGATTCTACAGCACAATGCTTCTACTGTATAAAGGTATCCGGACACTTGTTGTTGTTGTTGTTTACTGAATAAAAAAACTACCGAAGAAGAAGTGAATGGACAAGCTACGTGCGTTTGTTTGGCAGTTAGCGACTGTATAGTGGGCTGGCGGCAGTGCAGACAACAGAAGCAGACGTGTGCAAGGCAAAAGGTCGCCGCCGTTGGTCTTTTGATGCGAATGCTGAACACGGTGAACTGCTTTTTGAAGTCGGCCAGTCAAAAGAAAGCCTGAAGCGATGATGACCGACGTTGCCAGCCACAGTACCGGCAGCAGCAACAGTGCGTCTTCCCAGCACTCCTTCCACGGCCTTATCGGCGTGTTCATTTTTTTAGTCTTGCTGCTAGTGCATACAGATACGTATATATATATATATATATATATATAGAGATAGATAGAGAGAGAGAGAGAGAGAGAGAGAAAGAGAAAACGAGAGAGAGAGATGCATATATGCATACATATAAACACATAGATATGCGCCTATTCGGTCTTGGCAGACAGAATAGAGAAAGAGAAATCAACACAGAGAGAGAGAGAGAGAGAGAGAGAGAACGCGAAAGAGAGAAACAAGCGACGGGCAGACAGACATACTTCAGATATTTGAGGATAGAGTATTGTGCATTTTGACGGGTTAGGAAGAATAAGGGTGCCGGGTTTAAAGAGCACCGTTTCGTGGTCACATGTACACATACCGTAGACACATTAAGATTAGGAGTACTACTACTACCACTACTACTACACACATGCAGACGCAAAGATAAACACAAAGATACAGATCTACACGCAAATACATACGCCTAGGCTTGCGCGTAAGCGGTACGGTACGTTCATTTTTTGCGTATTCCATCTTTTCTTGAATTTTTTTCTTCTTTCCTCCTTGGTCCTGCCGCTGATTCGTTATTATTATTATTATTATTATTATTATTATTATTATTATTTTATTATTGCTACTACTACTATTTCGGTTGTTATTTCTGTTCTTTCAGTTGCATATTCGCAGCATCTATCACTACTCGAGCGATGTGTTGTTGGTGTTGTTCTGTGTTCGTGCAAAAAAAGCGATTCGACTACGACTGCATGACCCAACTTTATGAATGCATGGCCTGACTCTCTATCTACACTCTCCACACTACATACACGTTTGGTTGTTATCAGGATATCACGAAATTGTCACCACCAAAGAGTCCTCACCAACGAGTCCTCATCATTATAATGATAATAATAATACTAATAATAACAGCAGTAGCAACAACAACAACTATTATAATTATCACCGTTATCACCCCCGTTCCCCGTTCGTCCGTCATCATCAGCCGCAGCAGTCCCCATCATCACCATGGTTGGTCATAATCACCATCACCACCGACACGACCGATAAACCGAACTGCGTGGTAGTCGCAATCTTTTTCCACACGTTCAGTTATGCAACCGCTCGCTGTTCGCAATCGCACGCGGCTTAAGGCTGCTATCATGCTGCCGGCTCCCTGGTTGTCGACAAGAAGGTGCAGGACGAGGTGTCGAGACGTCGATGCTTTTTCTGCTAGTTTTCTGCCGTTTTTGCGGCTGTTGCGTCTTCTGCTCTTTTTCCTCTGCTTTTGTTTGATTCTGTTCTGATTTGTTGTATTTATTACTAAAGATGGTGCTGTTGTTGTTGTGGTCGTCGCCGTCGTCATTGTTGTCGTCGGTGTTGTCGTCGAACATTGCGTACGTTTTCGATGTCCGTGTTATCATTGGCGAAATCGGTGTGAATGTTAGCGGCAAAAACGTTCCCCAAGCTCCCTGCTCCCGCTTCTACCGGTATCATCCACGTGAACAACATACGCACATTCTTGTACATATACGCGTATATATGTATATATGGCCACTATACAACAGCAACAACGACAACGACAACAACAATAACAACAACAACAGCAACGACAACAACAACAACAACAACAACAATAACAACAAAATAAAAATAGCGACAACAACAACAGCAACAACAACGACAACAACAACAAAACAAAAATAGCAACATCAACAGCAACAACAACAGCAATGACAACAACGAAAACAACAACAACTGTGGGTGGAGCAAATGCGTTTGCGCTCTCAGCACGGCGTACTCGGATGCAATCATGTATCATTGACCGATTGCCGAACTCGTGTGTAGCAGTGATACCCCTGATACTATGACGACACTACTGGGAGTAACGTCGATTGGCACCGTGGGGGTACGACTTGACGGGTGTCAATGTTGCAGTTGTTGTTGATGTTGTTTCTGATGCCGCTTTTTGATTGTGGCTATTGTGATTATTGTTCTCGTCACTGCTATTTTTTCGTACTGCAATTGCTTATTGTCGTTGTCGCTGTTGTTGCCGTTGTTGTCGTGGTGGTTGTTGCTAATGTTCTTGCCGTTTCTGTTATAGTTGTGGTAGTAGTAATAGTAGTTTTATTTGCTGCTGTGATTTTATTTGCTGTTGTCGTTGTCTTGTTCTTGTGCATGTCTATTCCGGTGTTTATTTGTTTGCTTGTCTGTTGTTCGCGTACACGCTCGCTAGTAGCTATCGTAGCCGTAGTAGTAGCTCTGGTAGTAGGATTCGCTTATCTCCTGCGTAAAACGGTCATAATTACTCTTGCGGCGATAGTCGACACTTAACGCGTTGCTGTGAATTCGGGGGGTTCGAGAGACAGCGACAAAGACAACACCAACAACAACAACAATAACAATAGCAACAACAACAACAACACCTATGGTGGCCTATTATGTAATCGTGAACGATAAGCGAGCACGCTAGAAGCAGAAGCAGAGGAAGAACGACAACAGCCAGAACAGCAGGAGGAAGAGGAGAGGGAAGAAGTACAGTGCCTCCAACGGCGATAGAGAGGTCAACCTCATCGACGAGAGGTTGCCGACCGACCAAACAACAACAGTATAAACAACAACAGCAGCAAAAGCAGTAACAACAACAACGGCAGCACAAACAACAATACAAAACAGAAACAACAACAATAACACCGGCAGCAAAAACAACAATAACAACAACAACAACAACAACAACAATACCATTAACGGCACGAACAACAACAGCACCGGCAGCAAAAACAACAACAACAACATTAACGACACAAACAACAACTGCAGAATGTCAGACTATATCTAGCCGGGCTAACATGTCGGTCACTTGCGAGATGACGCCGTTGCTGCTCTGTGAACAGCGGCATCATAGCGGCGGTGGTAGCGTTGATGAAGGTATTGATAACGGCTGGTGGCGACAACAGTAGCAACAACCACAACAACAACGACGACAATATATGTTGTTGCAACAGCAACAACAACAACAATAACAACAGCAACAACGAGTTCCAAGACGATGATGACCAAGAAGATGACATTGTTGCATTTTGTGCCGCCATGTCATGTTGGGGAAGATCAGAGTGTCTCACTTAACGCCATATGGGTGTTAGGGTTTGCCCATGATAGGTTGTTGTTGATGTGTTGTTGTTGATGATGCTGTAGTTGTTGATTATTTTTTTATTGCCCTCGTTGTTGTGCTTGTTGTTGTCGTTAGCGCTGTTAATGCGCACCAACCGTTGGTGTCATTCCTGCCGCATCTCTCTCGCGCGCTCTCTCTCTCTCTCTATATATATATATACATTTATATATATATACTCCCTCATTAACAACAACATGATAATTATCGTCACCACGACGACGAACACCACCAAAGCCACCACTTCCAGTAGGACGATCCAACAACCACCGCCACGACGGTACTTCTGAACGGATAAGAAGGCGTTTTCACAACGAAGACGACGTTTTTCAGACAACGTTTTTCCAGATGACGATGGCGTAAAGACTTGGCCCTCGACTTGGCCGGGGAAGACGTCGGGATGGACCACGGATATCGCGAGCTTAGCTCTCCGAAATAGCTTCGTTACGACCCGCATTAATGGTGACCGCCCACCACTAGCCATTAGTCACACCACTCTATGATAGTGTGGTTAGATTAGTTGTTGGATTTGAGGGCTGAATGACACCCCCAAGCAACTCTCAAACTGAGTGCTAAAGAAAACAAGCTATCATGGTGACACCAACTTGAAATTGGGCCAACAAAGAAAATAAGTTGCCCTTTGTAAACGAATATATATATATATATATATATATATATACGACGAGCGAGAGTAGAACAAAGGAAACAAAAGGAAAGGGCGCGCAAAAAGTTATAAACAGGTGGCAGCGATCGTCTTACGGAGAGTTTTGGTCATCTGGCTTTACCACCTTCTCGAACGGTTGTAGCTTCTAACCTACTCGTTCTAACGAAAACAAACATCTGCCTCGTGTTCGAACGCTTACACTATTCTGGTCGCTTCTGACAGTACACGTTAACCGTTTAAGAGCCTGCAGTTCGCAACAAGTAGGGTGCGATGAGCAAGCTTGATATGTGTATCCTCGTAAAAATACCATTCGACGATGTGGAATTTCCCACAAACTACTCGCTCAAGTATACTCTGTCTGTGATGAACTAGATGTTCCTATAAATAAAAACTTGACAATTGTTAAGCTAAATAGTTTTAAACTATGTTAAGTTATTTCTAATCGTCTTAATCAATAGATGCGTATTTTCTATTTAAACAGATTTGCAGCAAAGTACTCTGTGAAACATCAACTCTTAGTATGTATAATGCCAAGGGCCATTCATACCTCAACAACCATTTTTAGGGGGTTGGTTTTGATTCTAGACTAACCCCCGTCCCCTACGGGGAGATCCAGACTAACCTCCGTCTCCTACGGGGAGATCCAGACTAACCTCCGTCTCCTACGGGGATTCACCGTGCGGCATGTCTTCAATCTATTAATAGATTGGCAGAGCAGACATGCACTAGCGTTAACAGAAGTATAACGCGGATTACAGAAACTAGACATACCACCATTTCCTGGCGATACAAATACGCGCGTGATGAATCTGACCAGAACAGAGACACGTTTGTTTAGAGCAAAGAACAAAGAAGAAGATACGGTGGCACCCAATCGCTGGCGTGACTCTTCACAATATCGTCCCATCCTAATGACGGTCACCGCCGTCTTACAGCTCTCTTCCGTGACTACCGGATCACATGCAAATTTCGAAATGCTCACTTCAGCTTCGGAATGCTGTCAACGCTGTCCGCGTCGAACAACGGGCTCTGTGGTAAGAATTGCTTGATAAGGATAACGAGCGACCAGAAAGGCAAAGCTCGTGCAAATAATCATCGACTTGTAATAGAAAGAGTCGACTGGTTACGGGTGGGTGTCGTCCACGCAATAAACACGATGAATTCGGCTTGTTTCGAATAGGCAGATTGCTGGATTCGGCGCCTGAGAGTGAGTTCATATCTCCATCTTTCTCTTTCCACTTTCACTTCACTGTATTTGGTTCAATATTAGGTATTTTGTGTTGTGACGGATTGTCACAACACAAAATGCCTAATAGTGTTGTTGTTGTTGTTTTCGTCCGTATTAATCCTGGCGACAGCGACAGTAGCTAGATGTTCCAGCGTGTTGTTAGGCAAATGGCCGAATGTTGTTGTGATTCGTTCTATGTTTTTGTTGTACGAAGAGAACATACGAGTACCTGATCCAAACGAAAACAAATTAAAGGTAAAATTGCAACTTCGAAATCAGTAGTGCTTCGAAGTTGCTTGGCCGAAATGCTATACTATTTCGTTGCTACATATATGTCTGACGCTATTTACTCCCGCCAGTTGGCTAGTTTGCAGCATACGAGCAACCATAGCAAAATGCAACACTAGACCACGTTGTTACGCTATGAGCCAAGCAGGTGTTCGGCCTCCCAAGCTTTGGTTATTCTTTCTCCCTCTTTCGCTCTCTCTCTCACTATATATATATATATATATATATATATATATATATATATATATATATATATATATATATATATATATATATATATATATATATATATATATAGATATATATATAATGAAAATGCCATTTAGTCTATAAGTGCACGTTTCGGGAACTGTGGTAATGTTTAGGTACTAGGACGATTTGCTTAAGGGTATGCGCTGTTGCTGGTTAAGGTTAAAAAGTGTTTTTCCTCGTTGACAAGTTGTGGGCGCAATGTAGTTCAGCTTACTTAGTTTTGTAAATATATATGCTAATCGTCTGATTTTTCCTATAACACCGAAGTGAGCGGCGTTTCTGATGTGCCCACTGGCAAAATTGCATGGATCTTCAGAGAGTGCATTAGTGATGACTCTAGTGCTTAATACGTTTATAGCAGCTCCCTAACTTATCTACTCTATACATTTCCTCAGCCTGAAATGCCCGGCTATACATTTTCTCTACCATTATAAACTCTCCTTAAGGATAGGGCATAATCTCAGAAATAAATCAAAGCTCATCGAAACATTTATGCGGAAATGCACCTAATCCTTGCTTGGAATCGTACAAAATAAGTGTACAGAGCCTTCATTTTTGGGTATAGCTATTGTGACATCGGCGGTCTCGTATTCGCCCTTCTCAAACCGTTGTTTGTTGGAGAAACGCAACGCGCAGATTACACTTCACTACGCGATAAAACGCAAGAACATCTTTAGGTTTCCATGTATATATACGTACATACATACCTATAGATTCTTATTTCAGAATATAATTTGCTTTTCCGAGCAAAAGTTTACATTACAGGTTGTGTATAAGAGGATCGCCTTTGTGCGTGTATATATATATATATAGGCGGCAGTAGGGAAAAATGCATCTATTATATCGTTAATAATTGAATCCCATAACCCCAATTCAAGTTGCCGTCCTCGACAGATATAATTATATCGTCAGCCGCAAAAACTACGTTTCGGAGGCTCGGGGGTTGGTTTTGCTCACCTGAAGGTCACCGAATCGACCTGGACTGATACAAGTTTGTCGTGACATAGCAACCGTGGCGCACCGATAGCTGCCCTAAGACTTGGATCCCAATCGGTTAATGGTGCATTACTCCACAGCCAGCTCACGCGACACAAACCCACACAAAAACGTTATGCACATGAGTGTATATATTGTTAGCTTAACCTATTTTCTGATGCAGTAACCGTTACCAGAGGAACTAGCCCGGCATCATTTAGTGCCTCGTTAAATGTTTTCTCGGTTCCAGTCCTAGATTAATTCTGTACAGTATGCGTGCATCAGAACGTGTTCCTGCTAACCGTAGGTCTTGCCAGGCAACTATTTCGACTTCTACCTAATTGCAGTGTAGCACATAACTATAGCAATATGATCGTCGTAGTGCTACCGCTAACTTAACTGCTTGAACCGCTTAATGTTCTCTAATATTTTTCTTATAGTGCTGACGTAGCTTATGTACACTGGGAGAAAATCAATCACAAGTCTCTGGCCGTTGCCGCCGCGTACGATCCGATCAATGACGATCTTAGCGTACGCAAACAGCTTGATCAGTTAGACCTAGACACCTTGCAGCGTGTACGACAATGTCTGTAGTTCGTAGGCCGTATTGAGTTACGTTGCCGCTGTCCCCTACCGTTGCTATAGATCGCCCCCCCCCCCCCCCCAACCCAGCGCGAATCGTTAAATATAGTCCCATGAAGCTGCTTGTTGAAGCATCGCCTCCCATCTGCCCCTCGTCAGATCACTGGCTCACTCGAGACGACTTTGCCTCGCCAGCCGGAAGACACAACAAGTCGTTCGGACTTCGCAAGCGATTGTTGTGTGTTCGACGACTCAATTCGAACTCGAGTTCGCGGATTCATATTTCCTGCGAATGTTCACGCAAGACAGGCGGCGTCGAGCGCCATCTCATATTCGCACGTGTGCTGGCGTGGCGGGTGTTGTGTCAATTTGATTTCACAGATATACATAGACAGACTCAGGTATAACGCCGCCCCTATAAGCACGGGCGCGGCGGCTCTGTATGCGTTGCCCGATTCACAACCATCACACATGCGAACAAGTCGTTGCAGAGCCGATACGCCAGGCAACTGCCAGCGTCTTCAATTTCTGGTTACGGCCGACGCTCGAAACGGTGCAGTTTACCTGCCAGGCTGAAACTAATCAGAGGTGTGACGTCGCTAATGCTATTTATATATATATATATATATATATATATATATATATACATACATACATGCACGCAAGCACAGACTTGATGATCAGTGCGCATTGTAAGAAAATAACACATAACATGATACTGATTTGTTCATAATGCAGATCAACGGTCGGTGACGAGGTTGTCATCAGATGTCGAAAAAACAACCGCAGTGATAGCATTAATACTGTCTGTGTGATGCTCGCAAGTGAGGATACACTTTTCTCAGAGTTTAGAAGCTTTCTCATCTCGTAAGAGCCTGCTTGTCTATGGCTGGGTTGCCGGTTCAATCACAATTGGCCACCTCCTGTCCACTTAGGAGCAGATGCCGAAAGACAGAGAGGAACGATAACGGTATTGTTGTTGTTGCTGTTGTTGTTAGTGGTGTTGTTGTTGTTGTTACACTGAAGGTCACGGAGGTCTGTATACGCCACCCGTGTCCTACTGGTCTCGAGGCACAGGTACGTCATCACAGACACGTCACGCGCAACATTGCGCCTTATTGGCAAAGATGGGCGCGCGCTTTATTGGCTGTCCTATTCCTGTCCTATTTCCTGCTAAAGCAGCAGCAACAGAGGCAGCATCCACATACGGCCGCGTGACTTCCCAGAGAGCGGCACGAAACACGGCTAAAAATGAAGTGCTTCCATAGCTTGTTTTTCGTCTTCTTGTTCTTCATTGAGGCCAATAGGAAAAACAGTCACGGCAACAACGACAAAAAAGAAAGACTGGCAACGCGACCAGCGCTAACTGTCCGTCTCCGCAGTCAGTTCCCTGTGGGAGCTTCGCTGGGGGGTGTATTGGGACAAAAAAAAATCCTTTGGGGGCTGACTCTCAGCCAAGATTTAACGTCCATGGGACTGCTTTTCGCATTGTCGCTTCATAGAAGGACCACCCCCATAAATACAAATCGGTGCAACGGTGGGGCTTGAACCCGCGAACCTGCTATGTGTCTCCTCCGGTCGCGAGGCGCAGACGCATGCCACCACGCCACCGGGCTCGACGGGTGTATTGCGACAGCCTGCCAACGTCTGTCTGGCCCGATTGTCGCAGGATAGTGTAGAGGACGGGCTTGTTGTATTGTGCTGCTCATAGACGTATGTAGGTGTACCATATTGCTCTCACATATGCATAAGATCTGTTGTATCGGATTGGGTTGACGTTTACCCATATTGGACAAAACTTGCCCTATGAACTGGCCGCGGCCAGTTGTTGAAGTAACACCAACATCCACTTTAGCAATATTAGCAGCAGCAGCAGCAGCAGCAATAACAAGAGCGGCAACAGAAACAATGACAACCAAAAGACCACTGTTAGCAGCAACAACAACAACGGCAAAACAACGCAATACATATGTTATCGTCAAAAATATTGTCGCGTGTATACGTGGTCTCAACATGGCTAGCCGATCGAGGCAAAGCACAACATCCGGCAATCTAGAATCGTTATTGTTCGACGGATCGGACGTGTCACATGAGCCCGAGCGTATTCATGTTTATTGCATGAGCTGGCGCGTTGCGTACGTTTATGGCGATTTGCCTAACAACACGCTCGAACACTTCGCTGGTGTCGCTGCCATCAGGATCGATGAAAACGATAACAGCAACAAAAACAACAACAACAACAACAATGCTATCCTTCAATGGCGTCTGACCCACTCTGCACCCTGCAGCACTATTAGCCAATGCAGTCGGCATTTTTAATGGCTTACACTGCATTGAGCCGTTGGTAGATAGTAAATGCCTAGATACAAGACTGCAACTTATATTTTTTACTAGCAAAAGGTTTATATATATATATATATATATAGAGAGAGATATATATATCCAAAAAGAAGAACGTTTCTTTAGACCTTCCACTTTGTTGCACTCGCTTAAATCATAAAATACCTCATCATGAGTACATGGACTTAGTTCAACTTTGACACGAAAACATAGGCGCAAAAACGAATGACGATAATTGCATGAAAAAACGTGAAGTCCATAGGGAAATCACGCGTAGTCACTCAAATGTCCTGTTTCAAATTTTCGCACAGTCTTTTTCGAGCGTAAGAGACTTTTTAGAGCGGGGTCCAGAAGGCTATGGTTGCCGGAACGAAACTTGCCGAATCACTTGTAGCACTAATTGAAGTCGTTAAAAGGCACCTTACTCTATCATGAGCGCAGGCATTGTCCATTTTAGAGACGACTTGTACCATTCTTAAGAAAGGGTACATCCAGTATGCGAGGCGGTTTTTCTGCCGCGATTGACAGTGACGACACCAATGCCTGCCCAGCCGACGTGACTGCGTTACGCCTACCCTGCGAGCAGATTCTGGCAGTGTTAGGCAATTCAGCAAAAATGAGAACGGCTGCTCAACTATTGCCCATTGATCGATTCGGATCGCATTGCCCATTAGGTCAAAGCCCCGGAAAAGATGAGCCACTCTTAACGTCGAGGTGCAAGAACCCACCGCTCTATGCGCCGGGATAGATTAGCCTTTTTCCCGCGAGGGAATCTGCAGCATGCAAGAATTCAAATGTGGCGTCGTCCATCGGGCAGTAGGTCCGTTGTAGTGTCAACCACGCTATGAAGGATAGTCCGGTGATATACTCACACTTCTGCCGGTATAGCTCACACTTCTGCCGGTTAAGAGATACGACATTTTTTCGCAAATCGGAGCATCTTGTGGATGTCGCGGGCGAGTACACCTGGTTCTCCTACCAGAACACTGTTGTCTAGGCACCGCACGTTAAGCTGGCATTCCAACGTCGATTCCTCGATTGATAGGCAGCACAGCAGTGGGCCCAGCGAGTCTCTCTGATTCCGCCAAAAGCAGGCCTGGGAGGGTCGCTTGTAGGTTTGTTTCGGATAGTGGAATAGGTAGAGCGCGTGCTCCGTTGCCGCGTTCAGCGCCGCGTGATTAAGTCTAACGCTATTGAAGGCGTCAGAAAGATTAAGCTGGCCCATGGCGATATCTTCACTGCAACACCGTAAAAAGGCTCAGGTCGTATGAGCCGCCACATCAATACCGTCTTTTGTCATGCCGAGCCCCAGTTTGTGGCCGCCGATTGCGTTAAACATATATATATATATATATATATATATATATATATATATATACACCATAACATAATTTGGCCGCTTGCTTTTGTCTGTCGTAATCTACCATGAAGCATGGAAAGTATAAATATAAGTTAAGTAATAACAGTAAAGTTCATTTAATTAAGTATAATTATAAAACATAAGTATATGTTGTCTGCCGTAATCTACCATGCGCCACGGAAAGGGAACCAGTGGGCTGCTGAGCACTGAGTAATTTTAAATAATGCTTTAAGTCCGTGAACTTTTCAGACCACGCAGTAGTCTACTGCACTTGTACTTGAATCGCACAAAAGGGTGTTAGCAAAAGTGCTGTGACGGCGGGCAAGACTACGCCGGGCTTCTCTGGTTTTTGCTTAGCACACTCTCTGTCAGCAACGACAGTCAGGCGGAGCACCGCAAACAGCATTTGAATAGAACATCGGGACACATCCACCGTCACTGCCATCTCGCTGGCAATTCTTCTAGCCCATTTAGAAGCCTGATTAGAATTGCAGCCGAGAAACGTTCTAGGTCAGCTGCGGCTAAATCCAAGTGTCTCCGCGTAGGCATGCGTAGGCCGGTATATGTCTGTGTAGGGCATATTTATATATGTGCATGTTTACATGTACACGTACTCTGTGTGACGTTTCATATGCACGTGATGATAGTGATGATGATGGTGATGATGATGACAATAATGACAACTATGTTGATGGCGGGGGGTCTCTCAGGCGGCTTTTCAGATTGGGCAACGGAATTTCCGTTTTGCATTGGCCTCGGTTTGTCCGCCTCCGTCTTTCTCCCGCTATCTCTCTCTTCCTTTTCACCTCTTCTCCTTTCCTATTGTCCGCCAAGAACGTCAACACTCAGAGCGACATCTCTTGTTGTTGTTGTTGTTGTTGTTGTTGTTGTTGTTGTTGTTGTTGTTGTTGTTGTTGTTGTTGTTGTTGTTGTTGTTGTTGTTGTTGTTGTTGTTGTTGTTGTTGTTGTTGTTGTTGTTGTTGTTGTTGCTGTTGTTGTGTCGTTGTTGTCATTGTCGTTGTTGTTGTTGTTGTTGCTGTTGTTGTTGTTGTTGTTTTTGTCGTCGTCGCCCTAGGATCGACGCTGTTTGTCACCGACCCGCCTCTAACGCGAGGCGGCAGAGGCGAACGCCCGGCCCGGGCTCTTCCCGCATTCTGCGGCACAAACATTTTCATCCTTTTCAACAGCCCACTGCCCTAAAACCCCACACCACGCTTCGCGTGTGTTGCTGCTCGTGTTTCCTCACTGGAAGCTCGAGGTCGTCGCTCGGACAACTTTTCTCCTCGGGATGCCGACTCGTGTGGCCCTTGCCTTACGACGACGACGACAGCCAGCTGACAGCGCCTTGGACAGAGGAAAACGACGACGACGACGACGACAACAACAACATTGTCGTTGCCGCCATCGGCGTATACAGTACTGCAACGGGCGGTATGGTTTTCGTTTATCCGCAAACGCGAATGTTTCCGCCCGCGACCACTATCCACACCACCGCTCAGGACTAGCCGCCCAACACCCCAGCCAGGCTCAGCTTAACCTCCCGTTTCCTGTCCGCATTTGCATCGTATGCTTCGAGAAGGCCGTCTGAGGGCAATGTTGTTATTGCTGTTGTTGTTGTTGTGATTTTGGTCGTTATGGTTCTTGCTGCTGCTGCTGCTGTTGTTGTTGTCGTTGTTGTTGTTGCTCTACTCGGTCTTGCCTTTCTCCGTCTTTTTCTAGTAGTGTTTTTCTCCGCCTCGATTGCATTTATCTTCTTGTTTTGCGCATCCCTGTGCCATTCAACTTCCCGCTTTCTCCAAGAAACCAACACGAAAAAGACGAAAGAAAAAAATAAGAGCAGCTGTAGAAGAAAACAGAAGAAAAGGACAAGAATAGACGAGGAAGAAGGAGAAGAAGCAAAGCAAGGCAAAGCAACATCACCAATCCACCACGACGATCCATTACGATTGGTCGGACGAACGGACAAAAGGACGCTTGCAACGCTTGCTGTGGGGAAGTGGAGAATGTTGGCACTGGCGACGGCGCCGAAAATGCACCACAGTCGCGGCGGTTTTGGTTCTCAAAACCGTCGCGTAAATGGAGGAGTTATTTAGGCACGCATACCGGCGGCTGGGAAACAGGCGGGAACGAGGCGCCACGAGACACAGAGATAAAATGCCGAAATTGAGTAAGTAAAGTTATCTTGAGGAAGACAGCTTGAGAAGAAAGAGGCCTGAGAAGGAGAAGGGAATTGGAAAAAGAGAAACGAATGGAAACTAAAGCCTTAATGTAGTGGTGTACCCGCCTAGGTGTCTACATGAGTTCAAAGGGTGCTGCAGCTGCTGTGTGAGTCTGCGTGTTGTGTTTGGCTGCGGTGTTCAGTATCTGCAGATCAGAACCATGCTCAATCTATTGCTGGGGCCAATCCTCGCAACCCTCTGGTTATCGGCTTCATATATGCACAGTGTATCTTGAGCGATGAATAGGAGAATCGGTACCTTCCAAAAGATCCGTCGTCGGTTCAAAGAGCCCCTAAGAACACGAACGAACAAACGTACGTGAAGGGTTTGCAAGGCAAGCTCCACCTTACCGCAGTGAGCCAAGGAACTGCCGACCGAATCAGGTGCTCTGCGTTCGAACTCACGATGATTATGATAATATATTTGTGTAAGACCTTGTATTTGTGAGCGTGTGTCGCCAGACCTATCATCGGCATCCATCTTGCCATCGACAGAAAGCAAAATTCCATTCGTCGTTTCCTCACCGAGGAAGAATATTGAAGCTCGTTTCACCTTCATCTTCATCATCGACAACGACGACAAACACGACAAAATAATCGATCGTTGAGTCCTCGCCATGATATTTATCAGGGTCCATCAAACCAGCGCTGTTTTAAATCGTTGTAAAAGCTCTTCAACGCAGGCATCCAGATAGATAGATATACGTACCTATGCGCATGCGTAGAACCCTTCTTTATCGGACTTTAGATATTTGCCGGCTGTTCGGTCGACCGACGCGCAAAATGCTGAATTTATTCGTGCGAAATTTTACAATAATTATATATATATATATATTGGGGCAACATTTGCGTTATGCTTATTGCCACAAGCAAATCCTGCCATTTTGAGCAGATGTGGTCTGCAACTGTTAAAAAAATGTTGAATACAATACCGCGAGCGCTTGTCAGTGGCAAGCGTTGCGAGTAGGGAAACCGAGTATATTACACTATTCTTACCCTAAAAAGATTTCTTCCACATGCTATAATCTTCGATCTCATTTACTCTTCATAATAATGAAAATAACGCATTGAATACAACAAGGTCATTAACCACTTCTGTGACCTTACAGGACTTCCTAAGTTTCTGCATCTTCTGACAGAACAACAATGCTCTTCTAAATGAAATAAACTAGTAATTAATGAAGCTCATGAAGCGTCATTACAATTCACTATTAACAACCACACCAACAACAACAACGACAACATCGACCGCAATAACACCTGCAAAAAGGAATACAAGTGTAAACATGCCAGCTGTTTCATGTCTAACTAAAGTCCATTGTTTTATATGTGGAATTTCGTTGATACCTAATTGGGCAACTTAAATTTGATATGTACTGCTTGAGCGCTCTATCAATTAGGTGACGGGCATTTTCAGCCTTGTCAGTTCTATATGAAAGCGAAACGTCCACTCCGTGAATCGACTGCCGAGTGCACTTGCCCTATCCGACTTACGGCGCTTACTAAATAAAGGTATTCGACAGCTGCTTATAGCTGCACTGTTAACAGCAGCAACAACAGCAGCAGCAACAACGAAACTGCTACAGCACACGATCGCGCCAGCTCAGCAGCTAACGGTGTCTATTTCCGGTGCCACTTCCTGGCTCTGTACGCCGGCCCAATCCCACTCAATTCCACCCGGACCTCCAGCGTCCACCATCCTGCTCTCACGCCGTTGAGGTCGTCGGCTTTGGTCTAGTGTGGGGGGGGGGGGAGCGGGGTTCGGTTCATCGTAGTTCTCCTTCTGTGACCTGCAGCCTCAGCTTGTCGCCTACCATAGACTAAGCCTTAGCAGCAGCAACCACAGCCAACATTACTGCCGTTTGCTCCGCCACCATGGTGAGGCATGGGCCACCGTGACCCATCCGCCGTGGCTGTTCACGGCTCCGCCGAAAGATTAGCGGACGCCTTCGGCGCGGCCAACGAGGGCACGCAACACTGCTTTTCTCTATAACGAAATTGCTGCTGCTTCTATTGCCGCAATCGTGTCGGGAGGCTTCGTTTGTCTACGATGCAGGAGGGCCGGAAGGGGTTACGATGGCAACCATGGCTAACAAATAATAGCAATGCCCCCCCCCCCCCAGCTCAATCGAAACGCGTCGACGTAACACGGGTGCTCGGGTCGGCCGAGACATTACGAGATGGCCGGCAAGATTCGCGAGGTCGAGCCAAGTCGACCTCCAGCTGACAACTATGGCGTGACATTTTGTCGAGCCCGATTGCCCGATCGACGCCCGCCCATAATGTCTGCAATCCAGCAGCGTGGGTTGCAGCGGCAAATGCGCATTGGTCGGATGAGGGCTATGCGAGAAATTGAGCGAATGTTAGAGGAGGAGGAGGAGAGAGGCAGAGAGAACGCAAGAAAGAGAAAGAGATAGAAACAGGGAGAATTGGATGGCCGACAGTGGCGCGTCTAGCTTTACCAGCCTGTCGAGGCCGGTGGCGTGATGGGTGCATGCGTCTGCGCCTCGCGACCGGAGGAGACATTAGATAGGTGCGCGGGTTCGAGCCCCACCGTTGCCTCACGTTTGTATTTATGGGGGTCCGTGTATGAAGTAATGCGAAAAGTAGTCCCATGAACGTTAAATCTTGGCTGAGAGTCAGCCCCGAAAGTTTTTTTTTCCGTTAGCTATACCAGCCTTAGTAACGGCACAACGACTGAACGACTGTTGGTAGGTAACTGCTATTGGGGTATGGGACGTCGATTGCGTCATTATCGAGTCAAAGCCATTTCGGGGCCTGACTCTCAGCCAAGATTTAACGTCTATGGCACTGCAGCCAACATTGCGGTGCCCATACAGTACCATATGTTGTGGTTAGGAACGAAAATATATGTGCATACCTGTACGTTAGTAAGCAGCGGTTCTGGGCGCTGGTTTCCATATATCCGGTTTGTTGATAACCATCAGTATTATACCAATCTGCAAACGCTACGAAATATTGTTTTACGTCGGTATACGTCAGAGATAAGAGTGTCTGAGTCATCGGCCACATCCTCTACTTCGTTCCGTCTACACACACCATCCGTGTTCGAGCCCTAACGTTGCACATTTGTAGTTAGGTAGGTCCGTCTACGAAGCAATGCAAAAAGCAGTTCCGTGGACGTTAAATCTTGGCAGAAGGTCAGCCCGAAAACTTTACAGATCGTTGTTGAAGATGAAGCGTTATCTGTTCTAAAATACAGAAAATAAACGCCGCTTAACGTGCAACGATGATGAGGCGTTGAGCTGTCGGTTTTGCACCACGTAGGCCGCTCTATGCATTTGGGTATCTTCGCGTTTGTGTAACTCGAAGCAGCAACGCTGGAACATCTGCTGTCCGACGTTCGCCACTAACCGAAAGTTTCAGTCAGGAAATACTCATAGACCGCACCCCGCAAGGGCAAAGTATGGTTGAGAGCATTAGAACACGCCATTCGATTATTCGGCCGGTAAATGTTGAGTCACACACTCGCACACGCGCACCTTACGTCTAATGTATCCGCCTAAACCTACCATTTCGCTCTCTCTTTCTCTCTCTTTCTCTCTCTCTCTTTCTGCGATCACGAGCCAAATGAACATTGTGATCGATTATGTTCACATCTATTCCTTCACGTTGCTCGGACTGGCAGTGAGTTTCTATGCGCGCGCAAAACATACGTTACCTTAGGGCGACGGTGAAGGGGAGGAAGCGGGCGGGCGGGGGGTGGGGGGCGGGGTTGAGTGGAGAAGAGACAGCCCCTTAAGAGGGCGGCGGGGTGCGGGAGAATCTTACTCGGGTTATAGTGGGCGAATGGGCGTTATCCGCAGGTCTATGACCAGCAGAACATCTGGTAGAGGTTGGCATCAGCAGGCCACAGTAAAGACGCCGAAACGAAATCGACTTCCGTCGACTTTTGCCGGTGCCAACGATGCTCTCGAACGACAAGCAGTGGCGACAGGACAGCAGTCGGCTGTAGGTAACCTGTAGTAGTAGCAGTGGTTACTAGTAGTAGTTAGTATAAGTAGAAGTATTTCGTAGTATCTTTAGCCGAGTAGGTATGAACTGGCTGGATGATGAATTGCCTTCTTCTGGCCGTTCTGCGTTGCCGGCCTATACAAGGCCTACTGATGGGTCTTGCGTCGACAACGACGACGACGACGATGAAGAGGACAAATTAGTTTGGAGATTTGCCGCAAGCTTCGCAGTGTTGGCTACTGGATGACGACTCGCTAGTTAAGCAGACTGACAGGCAAGCAGGCAAACAGTCAATGTTGTTGCTGTTGCTGCTGCTGCAGAGTGGTACTAACGACGTCGTAGAAAGAGAGCCTATGCCTACGAAATGAATTGCCTCGAGAACGAGATCTCTCTAGGGGAGTTAAAATTTTTGTGCCACAGACACGCCGCGTACAGGCGCATCGTATTCACGTATTCACGGCTGGTTTAGTTTTCAGCGCAGTGAAGACAGAAAGAAGGCATAGATGTTGGGCATAAGCTCACAGGCCTCTTGCGCTCTATCGCGCTCTGGTTTGCCTAGGAAACCTCTAAGACAATGTCACAAATGTGTCAACAGTCCGATTGATAGTTGTGCGATATATATATATATATATATATATATATATATCGCTCAGCAACGGCTTACCACAGCGGCATGCTTAGTGTTTTAAAGCTTTGAAGCATTTGTTTGCCAGGCTGCTCTAAATAAACGAATATTTTTGCAACTATCCGAGAAAAGAACGGAAAGATACACCGGGTGAAGAGGAATTCGAAGCGGTGCAAATGTTTCTCATGACTTGAAAAACTCGAACAGAAGCTTGATGTGGATCGTAGAAGATTATCTCAAATTAAAGGCCTTAAAAAGTTCATAATCTTGCAGATAAAAGAAAATAGAGTTTCGTTGCAAAGGAGTTAACCTTTTTTACCCGTCACGCTCGTAGCGAGCTTCCAAACATCGTGATGGTGTGGGCCGGTATAAACAATGGCAGGGATACGTCGCGCGTTTTCATCTTTCATAAAGTCAAAATTGACGGGGCGAAGTTTCGCTAGCTAGTTTTAAAGGGTCATCTAATGCCGTGGACCAGAGAGAGAGAGAGTATTTCAAAAACGAACAATATATGTTTCAGTAGGATTCGGCGCCTTCTCATAAGGTCAAATAAACTTAGGTATGACTATATAAATCTTGTTTTAAATATAATAATAGCTGTAACAATAGCGACCCAATTACTATTATTTTGCCGGAATGCTTAAGGATCTGGTCAGGTTTATCTTGCAAAATGATGTATTAGCTAGATTGACTGAAAAGTATTTTTATACCAATAAAGGTAATATTTGTGAAGCTATTTTAATTGCATAGTCACTCTTCTAGCCTGTATATATATATATATATATATATATATATATATATATATATATATATATATATAAACTTTGTGAAACCAATTCACTACAACCGAACTGGACGAGAGTCTAGTCGACTCGGCTCTGATCATCGACTGGTGCTACATTTTGAAAAACTGCCGCTTAGATAAAACAGGATCGTCGTCAAGAAGACTGATTGATTAGAAAGATAAATAGCCATGTGGTCACCATTTACCCGCATGGTCATTACGGCATGCTAATTACCAGCGGCATTATTAATCACCAGGTTAAGTGAGTGAGAGTTCCAGACTGGGCCACCTCTCCTTGACAAGGGAAGCACAGTCGAACCAAACAGGAACTTTAGCGCAGTGGCCCGGCGACCAGCCGACCAGCGACGAAACGAAACGTCACTTTGACGTTCAAATTGAGTTTTGAGGAGAAGTCTGCTGCGTGGAAAAGTCGAGTGGTCATGATGTTTTCCTCTATGGCCTAACACGCTTCGCTACCTGCAACTGCAGTACAGCAACTCGGGGGCTAGTTGAATGTTTGTATTGCCGGGACTGACGCTCACACACGGACATAGTGCTCGCTCTACTTAAGTGAACCAGTGCGATACGGCCCAAATTCGCGCCAAATCGCGATGCCTCACTAATTCGCTTGGTTTCTGGCTCAGTTTGAAGCTAGGACGACCCAATGAAGCGGAAGAAAGGTACAATATGTGTCCAAGTACAGATGTGGAAATATCCACTACGTGGGTATACATGTGGACACGTAGGCACAATAAGTGTTCAGGTGGGATGAATGAGCAGCAGTGACAAAAACAGCAGCATCATATTTTCACACACACATGCAATATATATATATATATATATATATATATGTGTGTGTGCAAAGACAATCAACTTGCTGGGGAAAAGCGGACACGACGGAAAGAGAAGCAGCGTTGCGAACCGACACACGAAGAAAGGCCAGAGGTTGATGCAGTAAGATGATTCTTTCTTTGTCGCGACATGACGAGTACGTCAGTCTGTCGTGGCCCGGCTTAGCACTGATGGACAGGTTCACGGCACGGAAAGCAATTTGTGCCACTAGGAGAACCGATGGACATGTCTATCGCTGGCAGTGGTAACGCTATTGGAGTTGTTGTTGCTGTTGTTATTGCTCTTGTTTGTTGTTGTAGTTGTTGTTGTTGTTGTTGTTGTTGTTGTTGTTGTTGTTGTTGTTGTTGTTGTTGTTGTTGTTGTTGTTGTTATTGTTATTGTTATTGTTGTTGTTGTTGTTATTGTTATTGTTGTTGTTGTTGTTGGTGTTGTTGTTGCTGTTCTTGGTGTTGTTGTTGTTGGTGTTGTTGTTGCTGTTCTTGGTGTTGTTGTTGTTGTTGTAGTTGCTGTTGTTGTTGGTGGTTTTGGTGGTGGTGTTGTTGTTATTGTTGCTGTTAATATGCGGATCGTTGTCTTCGTCGTTGTGCTTATTGCCTTTGACGTGCTTATGGACGTCAATTTTCTTCTTGTTCGAACGACGACAACGACGACGTATGTGCATGCAGCAGTTTGAGCAGCAGGCGCTTAAAAGCACATATCAACATATATGCATATATACAGGGAAACATATGCAGCATATGCATATACTGGAGCTCGGAGGACCGCAGATGGATGGATAGACTTATTGATCGCTAAATCGATCCTGAGCAGAAAAGTAGGCGGGCTGACGTTACTGCTGCTTGCCAACAACCCCCACCTAATCAACTTATCAGTCATCAGACTCAGTCACCCGCGAGTGAACTTAGCGCGACTCACTCGCGAACTTAGGCACCCGGGTAAGGTTGGCACTGTTATTATCCGGGATGCATCCTGCGTGTGCGTCGATGCTGAACATCGGGATAGAGAATTTTTGAGCGGAAAAACAATGTGGGGGAGTGACATGGTGAAAAGTATGAACGCAATAATACCGGCGGCAGCCGCCACAGCGTCGCCTCGCCCGAAGTCATGACGCCAAAGGATCTTCGCATCCGGACTGGCAAATATGGGTGTTCAAATATATATATATATATATATATATATAGAACACCATCGATAGAAGAACCCGTTCTCGTGGCGTAATGAGAGGAGTATCTTGAAATTTCCTAGAGTTTTTGGCCAACGAGTAGTTGACCTTGCTGTTGTTGTTGTTTTAACTTTTCTCGCTGTAATGGCTATGATTGTTGTTGTGGTTATTGCTGTTGCTGTTGTTGTCCTCTTTATCGTGGTTATTGTACTGTTGGTATTGTTGCTGTTGTTGTTATTATCGTTGTTGTTGTCGTTGTTTTGTCATAATTGTTGTTTCGTCGTGGCTTTTCGTATGTCAGACGACTGCTCGGTCGACTATCGTTGACAGTCGAAGCAGACGGACCCGCGTTTCCCTTTTTCAACAATGTGACGACGACTGGCGACAACGCAGCACAGTATCAAGTTGATGGTAATAATGATGATGAAAACAAGAAGACAACGAAGACGCTGACAGCGACGGCGGCGGTGGTCACAACGAGAACCTTAGAGGACCTCACCGTGGGAGGCCCTCAATCGCGATTACCGCATCATCATCTACTAGATTGATGAAGGAATAGATGACAGTGACGGCATCGAACTCCTCCTCCGCTATTTCCTCATCATTTTCTCTTAGCCGCTCATCTCCAACGTCTCCAGCATTAAAGGTCTAACAGACGGACGGGCGGACGTCTTGGCCGAAACGACATCCGGGCCGCTGCGGATGGGCTTCTGTCACCACCCTTTTCAGCTTCGAAGTGCCCGAAGTGCCACCAAGAGGTCAGCTATCTGCCCTGCCCGGGCTCGACCTCATTCCCGCTTGATGTCCCTCCTGCTTTATTTTCGTCTGCAATTTGCTCTCTCATTTTCTCCCACACAACTTTTCTCTGCCCTATACCTCGCTCAGTTGCTCCCTATAACAACGGGTCTCTGTGACACAGGCGACGCCTACGAGGCCGGGCAAACAAACGGAGGGGGGGGGGGGGCGCAATATACATTGCACTGTTGGACTGCAATTAGATTACTAGACTGGCTATTTGTAAAATAATTTATTGAAGTAATTAAGTAATCACCTATCAAGAAGCACCGCACCGGTGGTGCAATGGTTTACAACCTTCAAGCATGGCCTTTGCAACGCACATGCGTTTCTCGATCTAATTTGTGCGCGTTTATCATCTTTATGTGTTTATAATTGTTTGTCATTAATAACGATAATATAGCTAACAGCCATGCCAATTGCCAAATAAATCATCATCATAACCGTAAGGACCATAATAAAACTCTGAGGCCAAGTTTACTCTATTTTGAAAAATTGCTGTTTTTGAATCACTTGCTTTCCCAGCCTAAGCAATTTGATTATCGCCCTGTCGATACGGAAGTGACGGGTTTAAAAGAGAAGAAGAGTTAGTCTCTTCGAAGGTGTCGCTTCCTTGTTATCCTACATCCATGAGGTTTGCTGAAAGCGACATCTTATCAATTCTCGTACAATTAGGGTCTAGATCTTTTACTAGGCTTTCGGTAGGATTTCTTAATTTTGTTGTTAAGGCGACATGCATGATTTATAAGCAAAACGTTCTCTACTACGAAAATCAATGTTTATGCGCACTTGATAGTGGAACATCGTCCAATTCCCTTTTTTTTGTTGATAAAATCACGCCGTAGTTTCTTTGTTCTGCCTATTTCAAATCAGATTACGTCTGTGCTAGCTTTATCATCTAGTCACCAATAAATGCATTTTTTTGCTTCTCTCTGCAACATATTTCGGTATTGAGAGCCCTAGCTTAGCCCAACTGACATCAGCCCAAGTAACTATGCAAACATAATGAACGTATAAGGCGTTTATGAAACAGCGTAAATGCCCAATTGGCGCACTCTGCCCTTATTTCACTGAATAACCAGACACCAGCATTTATCAAGGTAGATTATTAGGCTAGTAAAGAATTTCCTCTCTGTAACATATGCTGCAAACACAAAAACATATGCAGGAAATCAAACTGAATAACGCGAGTGTGTAATATCCATAAAATGCTTACGGCCCATGTCATAGAGTAACTATAATTAACACACACAGAAAGCAATTTGTTGTGTAGACTTGTAAATCTAAATAAAAATATGTTTATTAATATTGCTACTGTATCAATGCATTTAAAACACCAGGGCCTACTTCTAGGCAAAACTGCGTTTAAAGCATCTTGTATTCTATTTTGTAATACGGTCCTTCGATTCAACTGCAATGAGGTACACTGTCTTCGCTAACTTGTGTTCATATTTAACTGCAAAACAGACTTTCAAACAAGAAATTGCAGAAAGTGCCGTCTCTGAATGCTGAACCAGTTGTAAACCGGTTAACTAGCAAGTAGGATACTATATAAATATATATATATATATATATATATATATATATATATATATATGCCACGGTAATACTTGCCGGACCCTCATGCGTTCCTTGCCCGACTGAAATGAAGATACTAGTATATATGGGCTGATCCTATTTCTTTCTATTAGAATGTGCAGATCATAACTAATGCAAATTGTAATAATAGCAATAAAAAAAATAACAATCATAACAATAATGGCCCTATGTTCGTGTGTCGTTTGCGTTCGTATGGCAGACTGGAAAAGCTAAATAGATTAATAATAAAACCATAAATCATCAAGCCTGCCCACATATTTGATATGTGCTTATACATAGATGTGTACATATACGTAAGCAGACACCAATAATCTGCACCAGAACACACATGCATATATATATATATATATGCATATTAATGATTGCGACGCCCGCTTATCAATAAGAGCGCCGATAGTGTCGTTGCGGCAACTCTAGTTCGAGCCATCGATGCGATGTTGTTATTGCGAGTCCAGCTTGGAACGGTGGGCCGCGAGAGAGTCGTGCGATAGCCGAGAACGGCGCGAATGCATCACGAGTCGTTAACAAACCGACGAATTTTCGACTCGTATCGACTCGGTCTAACTGACTGGTTCCGACGAAATAGAACAACAGACACCTCTGTCAAAAAGAGTGGTTGTTGGTTTGCACTGTCCAGCCGAAAACGGCCATAAAAAACGGCAACGACATGAAAAGCAACAACAATCACAGCAGCAGGGGCAGCAGTTTTGACAACAACAACAATGATAATCATAATAACAACGACAGCAATAATATTTACAACAACTCGGGCGTTATCAACAACAACAACGGATCCTGACTCGCCCACAGCAATACACACCAACAACAACAACAATACCAGCAACAATGCGGTAATGATAAACCTAAAACAGCAACTACAGTTCTAACATCATCAAACTATCGTCGTCTATCATTCATGTTCAACATTTTATGAAAACAATAACCACAACAACAAGCGCAGCAATAATTTGACAACAACAACAACAACGGCCGGAGCAACAAAATAAGCAACAATCGTCACGAGAATAACATCATCAACAACAGCAGCTACATCATCAACAACAAGAAGAACAACATTGGAAAGCACAACAACAACATTAACAACAACATTAGAAGGCACAACAACAACACTAACAACAACGTTAGAAGGCACAACAACAACATTAGCAACAACAACCATAACAACAACAACAACAACAACGACAACAACAACAACAAACAACTGTTGCAATACCGCTCGTTCACCTTCTTCAGGGGTGGCACTTTACCCGTGACGCTCCGTTCTACGAAAGACGTTGTATCGCTACGTCGGCCGGGCGGCTGTGAACTGAGAACAGCTACCTGATCGTCGAAAACGCACCGTTTGCCCTCTTGCTGGAACAACAACGACAATAACACAAGAAGAAGAAGAGGACTCCGTCGTCGCTGACTACGAGGCGAGCGTGCACGAGAGGAGAGCATCAGTAGCAGGGAAACCCAACAGTGGCGAACGGACGGGGCTGAGGGCGTGGGTATCGCACAGAGACGCCTGACTCGCCAGACCGACCCTCGTGCGTTCCGCGCCCGAACGCGCTAGGTGGATGTTAGTATGCACATACTTATGTACATATATACGTATGTATAAATATATATATGCATGTACCGTGCCTGTGTCTGAGTGTGTGTGTGTGTGTCTGTGTGTGTATATACTCGTACGTATGCATGAACGACTGTACGGAGACGTCTTGTACCATCCCCCCCCGCGCGCCCAGCACCCCAGCAACCCTGCACGTCATGCACCTCGTGCGTGCAGGCCGAGGGCCGAGCGAAGAAGTGCAACACCGACGCCCAAAGCGACGCGACGAGAGGATGATGACACGCAAAACCCGAATTGCGGCGATGGTCGGCCCACCGTAGCAGACAGACCGGCAGGCATGCAGGCTACTGTGGTCCTTGTTGTTGTTGATGCTGGACTTGTTGTTGATACTGTTCTTGTTGTTCATCTTGTTGTTGATACTGTTCTTGTTGTTCATGTTGTTGTTGTTGTTGTTCTTGATGTTGTTTTTATTGTTGTCCTCAGCGTCGTCGTCGTCCTCGTTGTGAGCAGGCAGAGGCAAGGTTGTATTCGCTCTTGTTGCTGCTGATGCCGCCGCTGTTATAAGACGGGCGTTGCAGCACAAGCAGCAGTGGTTAGTCGGTCGCTGTGATGGTTGAACGCGTGCCACCAGGGCCCAGAGCTCCGTCGATGTGCAGTCCCATCGCTTAAACCCAACTTACCCATCTATTCATTCATTCATTCAGTCATTCTGTATGTTGGAAGTTCTTCGGTCGGCCGCCGGGTTGGTTGGCCGGCCGGCCAGCCAGCCAGTGGGTTCGTGACGGCACACATCCGTAATTAGGGACAACGGGAGTGCGATTTGCGTGCCAGGCGCTCTCGTTACTAGTCACAAGTACATAAGTACGAGGAGGACGCTGGCAACAACAACAGCAATAACAACAACGACAACACTAACAACAACAACAATAACAACAGCAATAACAACAACAACAACACTAACAACAACAACAACAACAACAACAACAACAACAACAACAACAACAACAACAACAACAACAACAACAACAACAACAACAACAACAACAACAACAACAACAACAACAACAACAACAACACTAACAACAACAACAACAACACAACAACAACAACAACAACAACAACAACAACAACAATACTGACAACAACAACAACAACAACACTAACAACAACAACAACAACAACAACAACAACAACAACAACAACAACAACAACAACAACAACAACAACAACAACAACAGCAACAACAACCTCTCCTTGTTAGCTGCGGCGCCGTTAGGTTATGTATGCCACATAGAGATCAATTGAGAAAGGGAAGAAGGATATGTGTAGAGATAGATAAAAACGATGCGTGTAGAAGAATAATGCAACTAAAGGAACAGATACACAATGAAGCGACGCCTGTTCCGTCTCCATTGTATTCTCTGTTGGTGTGCGTCCAGGTCATTGCCGGAATCATAGGCAATACCGCCATGCAGCATGGCGACAAGCACAGCTAACGCAAGGCTAACCGGACGCAAGGGGTTAATATCTGTCAGAGCGTGACCACAACCTATAGGCGATTGTCGATAGTCTAAGCTACTACTATTCTCTGCTCGCGTAAACGAAGCAGGACAACATAGAGAGAATAATGCATATAAATATATATATATATATATATATAAAGACACGGGTGATAGCATTTTCTGCAAAATGTCCTGAATAGTTACAATTGCTTGTGTAGTTATGGAAAAATTTCAAGCTTAAGAAAGAATTATTGAACTTAGATAAATTTGCAGTCCGGAGAAGACGGTTCAATATATATATATATATATATATATATATATATATACATATATATATACATTATTCTGTCTGCTACGGTATAGATTCCGTTGCCATGTCATTAGTGCGTGACTTTATTCCGCATGTCAATAACAAGGACATCGTCGTTTCATATCAACACTGTAACAAAACAGTACTAATAATAATAAAATTAATAAACATGGTCTTATTAGGAATGACGGGATACACAAAGGACATATCCTCAGAATCCACGCACCATGTGTTCTATCGGGATTGAATCCACATGACTTATAGCAATAAAGTAGCAGGTTACGCATGTCCCGCCGGCATCATGCACATCATTTTCATACTCAGATGTTGGCGCTAATTAAGTGTTTTCGGGGGTTGCATTGGAGCGGAAGCTAAGGTTACAGAGCAAAGAGTTAGGGTAATGGGATCAATATAAATATTTAGGTCTGACTATAGCGTCAAAGGAAGAGTTGCTGAGAGAGGAAGAAATGTTAAGAATAAAGAAAGCAGACAGGGGTAGGAACTCGGTAAGGTGAACAAGTCTATGGGGGTTCAATAGATATGTGGTTACAAGGGACATTTGGAAAGCAATGTATGCGCCAGGTCTGACATTTGGAAACGCTGTTCTAGTGCATAGCTCGGGTTTACGGAGGAAGTTAGAAAGGATTCAAAGAGAAATAATTAGATTTTCACTGATGTGCTGTTTTAATTAGAGCACAGAAATGCAGAGTAAGCTGAGGTATTGTAGTAGAATTAGGACATTGAATAACAAACGATGAGCTAAAAAGACACAAAGGATAAATAGGCTAATTGGAGTAAAAACGAAATGGCACAAGAGGGTGGAATTTGCGGCAAGACAGATAGGACCTAGTATTAAACGATGAACAGACACAGCTATGTCGAGTGGGCAAATTAAAAGTAGTGTAAAGGCACACACACAGAAGTGGCGGACAGCACTTATGCAGAAAACTAGTTTAAAGGAAGTATACGAGAATATGAACTCGGAAATGGGTGGAGTAGCATGGTTATATCATAATATAAGAGACAGCGGGCTGATGCGAGAGCCGGTATGTTTGACATAAGGGTGCAGCAAAACTGGTACGAAGAATTAGAAACAACGGATATGCGGTAAGAGAGAGGAAACGGTAGATTACCTGATTAGGCCGTGTGAACAATTGGGAAGGACTATGGATTTAGAATTAGGGGAGGCGCTAGGATTAGATAAGGATGCAGAAAAGACACAGGTAAAGATTACGAAGCAGAGGCTATCCCGATGGAAGGTGCTCAACACAAAAGGGCAAAAAACGGGGGACTACAATATAGGTAATAAATAGCTGCAGCGTTATGCGCCCCTGATATAAAAGGGTGATATGATACACACTTATCAAGCGAATAAACCAGTAAATTAAGCTTGAGTGAGCGCCGAGTTTAACTGCGTATAAAGCGTAATCGATAACACGATTGCGTGCTAATCGAATGCGTTTCGGCCGAATCGAATGGTTGTTAGAGTGCAACGTTTTTCCCGGTCTCTAGTTACAAAAAAAAATATCTATGGGAGTGCAAAGAGTAAAACAATCTCACGTAAAGGTAAAGAAGTTAGCTGTGTGTTCAGAAGAATTCGGAAGAATTCGTCTTATGTGATTCGTCTTATAAGTATTAATAACCAATAATTACAAATGCAGATTCATCAAATCTACTATGTAATAAGTAAGCCGTAGCAGAAAAAAAACTATCACTTCACTTGCTACCGCCCGCCACCATCTCTCGACCATCAAACACTAAGTCGCATCGAACAGCACTACCTTGAAGCTCATCACTGATCCCGAGAGGCCTGTTTAGTTTCCAACACTTTCCCTCCGTTTCTTCTCCACTGAAGCGCAAGCCAGGTGCATGCGCGCAGGGCACATAGCGAATTACGACTATGCCTTGGCATGCTACCCACATCGGTTTCTGCGGAAATCTGGCTCGCGCACGATCGCACATACTAGCTCGTTCCATACGTGACACGTTGGCGTTGCGACACTTCTTCTTGATTGATTGATTGCACAGACCATTAGCTCGGCTGCGACGTGGTCGTAGAACAGTGGTGTATAAGGAAAGCGAATTTTTCCGGTAAGGAAACGAAAACGAAACTTGGTACAGAAGAGAGAAATCTACAACATTACGCGAAGGCATCTCCCTCGCATGTAGCCGTGGCGTTGAGCAAAACAATCATTACCAAAAGCAGAAGCGTCTCCTACCTAATGGCAGAAGCACACAAGTATTACGTTCACGTTTATTCACTCGATAGGGCAGCTACTGCGGTGCCGGAGTTCTCTGTTTTGTTCTTTACAAGTATTCTCGGAATAGTTTCAAACTAGTTGGTGAAGTGCAAACAGAAGCAACGCTGTTGTTGTTCGCGTTGTTCATAGGTTCTGATCCAGGTGGTCATCATGTACATGTTTGGGTCTACATATCTTTGGATGGTATCGATGTTGTCGTTGTCGTTGTTGTGGGTGTTATTGCCATATGATCAATTACATTGCAATATAATTTTGTTTCGCTGCAATTTCTTATCCATTCGTCGTCTTTTCTTTTCGTCTCTCTTTTCGTTTCGCTCGCTCTATCCGTCCCGCTGGGTTTCTATCTAACAGGTCTTGAAGCACGTTCGAGACGTTGGCGGTAGCAGGAGTTGCGGCGGCCTGGGCGAGCCCGACGAGGTGCAACCACGGCCACCGCATGCCTGAAGGCAGCTTTTCAAACAAACAGCCCCGATGGACGTAAGTATTATGCTGAAGTAACAAGACCTCCCAGCAAGCCTATTATGGGTAAAGATGGGAGGACGGTTGTTTGCCATTTCCCCACGCCCACAAAACCAAATACAAAGCCGACCGCAAAGCAAAACAGGGGCGCCCAAGGTGCGCGGAAATGAACCCAAGCGCCAATCTCTTAAAGGTGTTACGCAACAACAAACGCCACAATTAATCAACGAATTATTAGCTTCGTCCTTATGGCTTACGTCCACGACACCTAAAAAGTATGCTAGGCTAAATGAATCCATCTTTCACAAAACTGTTGGAAGAGCTCACAGTTCCTATGGAGAACGCATTAAATGGTACACAACTACCGTTTTGCCTCTCGATCTTCAACAGAGCAAACTTTACTGCTCTGCGGAAGAAAACAGGTCCTATACGCCTAGTTGCACGCGGACTGACCTTAAGGAGACTAGCTGCAGAGACAGCTTTGGCCACAAATAAGAGAGCAATACTGGCATCAATAACACTGCACCAGATTGGTGTAACAATTAAGGGCGGAGCGGAAGCGGCTGTTAACGCCCCCAGAGCTAACGTTGTAGTTCAAGAACCTGTGCGCGCGATGGTTGAGATAGTCGTTACCAATGCATTCATTACAGTGAGAGAGTTCTTTTTGCGGAAAGTAAAACAGCAAGTTGTGAATCTATTGTCACTGGTCTGGCAAAGCTACAAAGAACCCGTACTGCTATCCTAAGATACGAGAACGCCTATTACTTCAGAAAATAGAGTTTAAGATGGACCACCCACGCTCTTTAAACTTGGTATAATAAATTTAGTCGCTCATATGCAAAACCCGTTTAATGTTTGGTACCTATATCACGGAACACTTAGAAGACCGGTGGATATCGTAGCGTCGGACATACACCAAATAAAAGAATTTTAACAACAAGAGGCCCATAGCAATGGCCTGTAAAGATACAGCCTGGGACCGCCCCGCATAAACTACACAATTCGTAGTGCACCAACAGACCTCTACCTAGATAAGCTTGAAGCATAGCAGATACTTTTCCTAGAGAGATCACAAGCAGATACTTTTCCTAGAGAGATCACAAGCAGATACTTTTCCTAGAGAGATCACGGGCGAGGTGCTGAACATCAAGCTGAACGCCAAGATATGAAGGAGGGCAAGTTTACCTATCAGAGAGGGTGGCCTTGGCTTAAGGTCTGCGATATGGCTGGCTCCAGTATGTTACGTTGCTTCTTTGAACCAGTTTGGTTCCTTGTCAGAATCATTGGTAAGCCACAGCGTGCAAACGCTAATACACAAACAAGTGGCAGAAGCTAAGTGCAAACTCATGAAGAATCTGGACCCCGGCCCTTGAGGAGAGCACCTATGTCAGCGCAAACTAGACGGACATCTTAGAAAGCTAGCAAGAGATATCCGTAGCTCGTTGAACACGCGCGGTGAAAAAACGGTTTTTAGAGCCGCTCTGTATGCTTTTAGTGAAAGCTCACTTAAAGCCCTGTCATCATCACCACATCTAGGCACCATACTCTGGAAGAATTTCACGGTATATAGAACTAAATGAAATTTTTAAAAGAGTCCGTAGAAAAGCAAAGTTGCCAGCAAAACTAGAACCTCAGGCCCTTAGATTGGACAACGACAAGAGGATAACAACAACGACAAAAGACAACGGATAAAACCTAATGGCGAGACCGTATCGCTATGGACTCATAGCAAGTGCCTGGCCTACGACGCTACAGTGTCTTGCACTGTAGCTCCTTCGTATCTCAGTCATAGCTTTGTTAGCACATAATGGGTAGCAGAGCACACCGAACAGGAAAAAAGACACAAATACGCCGATTTCGAGAGCAGTCTTCATTTCGTACAGGTAGCTATGACAACACTAAAAAAATAATAACAACAACAATAGCAACAACAACAACAGCAACAACAACAATTCTGGGTTCCCTTTCCTACCTGTTGCCATTGCTCCTACAGCAGAAACAATTGCAGCAACAACCACACCAGCAATGGCCGCAGCACTGAGGTTTATCATCAGCACCGTCTCGTCAACCGCATTCGTCCTCACCAGCATCCCCATGATCTTCGCCATCACAACCATCAAAATCATCATCATCATCATCATGACCATAATAGTGCGCTACCATTGATGGCAACAACAATGACGAAGACGACTCCATTAGTGACTGGACATATTTTGGCTGTGGGCAGGCCGGCGAGCCGACACACAAATCGAGAAGCAGACTACAGTACTTTGTTGACGGTTTATTACGTTTGTTGTTGTTGCTGTTGCTGCTGCTGCAGCTGATGCTGTTGTTGCTTCTGCTTTTATTGTTGTTGTTGCTTCTGCTTTTATTGTTGTTGTTGTTGTTGTTGTTGTTGCTACTGCTGATGCTGTTGTTGTTGCTTCTGCTATTGTTGTTGTTGATGCTGTTATTGTCTTGTTCGCGTCTGTGTAATCGACTGGGGATGAAGCTGTCTCGAACTTCTTCTGCTTATGTTATGGTTACTTTTGCTGCTGCAGCTGCTGCTGCTGTTGTTGCTAATGTTGATGTTGCTATTAATGTTGTTGCTGTTGTGTTGTCGTAATGTCGTAATCGTCATTGGCGTTTGAGGCACTCTGCGATTGTGCTCGCGCGCACTTGTTCACCCCACCCCCCCCGCCAAGTGCCCCTGCGATGGACATGGACACACATTACACTAATGAAACACACACTCGAATAGACACAAGCCGCCAGGAATATAGGCGCACACACACACTTTGTTATATACAGCTTCGACAAGAACAACAACAACAGCAACAACTATAGCGACAACAACAACAATAGCGACAACAACAACAACAACAACACATGCCACACTGACATCTCACTGTATTCGGACGATGGATGAACGTCAAAATACGAAATCGTATAGAGACACAGACCGAAAAAGAATGCAGCCGAGCCATAAGAGCGCTAGTGAAAGAGGGGCACCCTACATCATGGTGCATGCAGTAAACACTTTGACGGCTGTTGGCAGAAGCTTTTAAGCACTGAACGATACGAGAGAAAAAGAGCGAGAGAGAAGCAGAAAGTGCCGCACGCCGTACCGTAAATACAACCGTCGAACTTCGCGCTTTTTCTTCTCTTTAGCCAGATATTACGGCCGTTGTTGTTGCAGGCGTTGTTGTTGTTGTTGTTGTTTGGTTAGCTTGTTGAAAATATTTGCATACAACGTAGTCCTTCCTAGACGAACTAGACTAGGCAGAAAATGCTGTCACTATTTTGCACTCGCACTCGTATGAGCTATATATATATATATATATATATATATATATATGTATATATATATATATATATATATATATCGGCAGACGGCACCGGATGATGAAAATAGCAGCCTGCGACTTTGTTCATTTGGAGTCGATGCCGACACGATATAAAATAGGTAGTGTCAAGAAGATGTTTCTCGTGTAACCCGGTAAATCCTTATAAATATATATATATATATATATATATATATATATATATATATATATATATATATATATATATATATATATATATTATATATATATATATATTATTATATATATATATATATATATATTATATCTATTATATACTATATATATATATATATATATATATATTATATATTAGATATATATATCTATTATCTTATATATTTATTATATATATATATATATATATTTATATCAGGGGCACTTAAACAAAATAGTACGGAGTAACCCTGTGGTTGTAGTCTGTCAGTATCAGAGGCAACTGAAAGAAAAAAAAACATCTATCCCACTATTTAACGAGTCGGAAGATTCCTGTTTCCAGAATTCTGGCGGCTGTGGCAAGAGCCAGGTATTCCACCTTGACCTTCAGTTCGTTCTTCGATTCTAAACACACCAATTTAAAAATGTTGACGGTCAAACTGATGGGGGTCGCAGGGCGATCGTGTCCAGGTATGTAAGCGTATACTCAATTTTTTTTTGCCCACTTGAACGAAGCCTGTACGCGTTGTGTCACGTGGGTCACGCATTTCCGAAATCTCTCAAGAAAACAATACAATTTGTGATTCTGAAGAGCTGTGTTTGCTTTTAATGGAGTTGCGTAGGCTCACAGTGTACGTCATGTTAGTGGTGTTTTTATGCTCGAGGAATTCGATGAGTATCGACGTAGGAAATAACGGTGAACACCATCTTGCCGTTTAAGAGCTTTGATTTTTAGGAGGAGGTTACGACTATCCCGCTCTGTGTCTAGCTCGAGGTGGTGGCATTAACTCTCGTCACGGGTCTTCATGATACCGGAACAGGTTCTGCAGCACCTTCGGCAGACAGAAATTTCATAACACCTCGCTAGAGCTCAGTCATAAATTTTGCAATGGGAACACCATGATACCCGCATACGTACTACCACGTCAGTTGGACCGGACACGCAACTCCTGACGTTTCGTATCATTTAATAATCCGAAGCTTTATGCTTTCTAATTAGCTTTATATGTTTCGTCGTTTATACAGTTTGCGTTTTTTTATAATTAGTCTTCTTATTGAGTTGAGTGTACTTTGAATACCGTGCAGTAGTTATGAAAGGCACTAATTAAAATTTAGTTTACATACGTAGAGAATCCTACTAAACGATATTGTAATATCGTGGCATCTATTTGTACACCGCTGACGCACTTCTATAAACGTAAGTTCCATATCTCGAAGCAGACCTCCAAATAGCGTTTTGACTTTTTCAATAATTTCTCAAAAGCATTAAACATCTCTTGATGTGTTGGGGAGGAAGAAGTCGCAAGATGCCAGGTCAAGGAAGTAGGATGCTGGGTGTACTACTTTGATGTCCAAGGTCCTTGTCGTATTGGGTCTTATAAGCTATATGAGAGTACCGAAACCCCCTCTGGAGATGCCGCCTTCTTAACAAACATTTTCGATGGGCTTTTTTCAGTAGTTGCTCAGAGCTTTTCAAAACACGCGTTTGCTACTATGTGTTAATATCAGCGCGATGGACAGTAAACCGCGCGATAGAACCTTTAACGTTTATTACTGTATTAATTTATAGTGCAGGTTTGATGGGTATAATCGCCTAGCCTATGTAGGTGTTTGGGGCACCCACGTGCATCGTATTATATTTAGGTAAGGTAATTTAAAATTTTTAGTGATGGCATTGTCTGGGTAGCTAGCGCGATACTTCCCTGGCCTCTGGGGTGCTCGATGACAGATTTGATCCCGGATATGAGGATCTAATTCTTGAGTTTGAACTTGCCTGGTGTGTATATCTAACGTATAAGAAAAAATGACAGTCTTTGGTGGCGCACTTGCGTAGCCATTCCAGTCACAGAATCGGTTGTTAAACACAACATAAAAGGCAAACATTTTTCTGACAGAACAAATATTTTCTAGCCCTCTGAAGTACCTGCCTATGATACAATTTCGGGGAATTACCACACACCGGGGAAAGTGGTTGGAAAAGACTTCAGTGAGTACAATTTACCATACATATTTTCTTGTTATACACATTTACACGTCGTACATATAAACTTAAACAAGTTATGTCTATTCTAAACGTTTGCTTATTAGAGCAATATAGACATCTACATTTTCGCAGAACCTGATGAAACAACTACGCTGCAAAATACTTAAATAATAAATATGCAAATATATATATATATATATATATATATATATAGTCGCTTAGTGGACTCCCTTAAACTAACATTGGGCAAATAAACGTCGATATGCACCCAGACTTGAAAACTTATTAACCACCCAGCAAATTTAAAGAAGAGAGCGAAAGGAGTGACAACATTATAATACCATACTCGAATTGTAGTGTAGCGAATGCAGCGCCAACACGTTGGGGAATTATCTAGCAGTTTTTTTCGGCAATGCTTTTTGTTAAAAACCAAGAGAACAAGCAGCGCCCACGTTTTTTTCTAAAATCAAGTGACAGTCGTTAAGCAAGTTCGTCTAGCTTTGCTCATGCGGGGGCCACACATCCGTGCCAATCACATGACATTTCTTAGCTGTCAGATGCGGATCTGCTTTTATAAGAGTCGTAATTTGGTCTGTGACCACTGCTGAAGGTCAATTTTTACGCAAACTTTCCGGATTAATATCGGACAAACCATTTAGGAATCATGCGCTTTCCGGAACGTCAGTGCGGTAAACTGTAGAAATTCTTGGAATTACGTCGGCAACGTAGAACTTATTGTGGAACGTTTCACTCATTGATGAAAACTGAAAATTACCAGAGGTAAGCCAAAGTAGCACTGAAGAAACACACTTTCTATTTGCAAGCAACTAAACGCTTGTTTAGCGAAGCACGCAGGATTTTTAAACGTAAATTTTATGGTCGGCTTAAGAAGCTACACACTTGGGTACCGCTAAGGCAAGCGGAGCAGCTTTTAGGTGAAATCTGTTAACAACAGTTTAGCAAGTACCCTCACAGTAGTCGTAATATTTAATAGTAAAAGAGTAATATTGACGCAGTACATTGTAGTTTTATGCGGAACCGGAATTTCTGCCGGAATGCTGCGCCGTTAGTTAGTAAGATTAATATTTTTTAGTAATATGTTTTTATTAACATTTTTTGTCAAGATTGATTACATGTTCCGTTGTCATGTTGTGCACACCTGTAGGCTTTGTATCTATGAGTTTTCACGCTTAATTAATACCCTTATTAATGCAACACTGCGCAGAATCTTGCCGAGCACGACTACTGTCCTGGCTAGGGAAACCTCAGAGAATGACAAAGTGCTAAATAGTATTTTACTGTTACACTATTGCGAAATTTTAACGAAAATTTATACCCATACCACAGAGCCTTTGTGACAATTTGCAAAGCAGAAACCGCGCTATGATACCTACAAAAGAGCAAAAAAAAGGCTGATGATTGATAGATGCTGATTGATGCTTACGGCTGCTTGCGGGCCCATTGCGCCGGCAATGGGACCCCCACACACACAAATCTTCGAAGCCGGTTAATAATAGTTGTCCAATACAATCAAATTTGCCATCCAACCTTGCCTTTGTGTGTCGTTGTTGGCGGAAAAATGTGATTTAAAAAGTTCTGTTAATAGTTCGTCCCGGTCCACTCCTGGTTGGTTCCTTGTGAATTGAATGGCGACAGCGGTGGCGGCGGCGGCGCTTAGGTGAAAACGGGTAGGAGGGGGCATTTCTGGTCGAGTCGAAGAAGGGCTTGTCCGCCCGCCCGGCTGTGCGAAAAGGTCATCATGTCACCCACTGCAATTGCAGTCGAGCTATTGATGTGACGTGACGACAACAACAACAGCGTGCAGCAAAATATCTGTGACGTTCGCTGTCACCGCCGCCAGGGACAGCGCAAAGCGACGCAGATATCATATGTTCATTTCCTATCGAAGAGAAGAGAGAAGATGATTACGTCTCTATTCATGTGCGTTTATATATATATATATATAAATATATATATATTTTATATATATATATATATATATATATATATATGTACACGCACACGCATGCGTTCATAAACCGGGGTAGGTATAGCTGTCGAAGTTGTTCCGCTAGTCATTCATTGTCTGCGGTAGTTGTCCATGTCTGTATTTTGTACGCTTTGGTTTCTTGGTACACTTGTGGTGGAGATTTCCTTGCCTTGACCTGACCTCTGTTCTCGGCAACTCGTACAATTGTTGCTGTTGTTGTTGTTGTTCTTGTTGCAATGACAATGCATCGGTTGTGTTATTGTTGTTGATAATGGTCACTGGCAGTGACCTTCTTCTTACTGTTGATGTTGTCGTTGTTGTTATTGACATAATTGTTAAATTGTCGTTGTTGTTGCTGCCATTGTTATTGTTGATGTGGTTGTTGTTGCTGTGGTGGTTGTTGCTGCTGTGATTGCTATGGTTGTTGTTGAAGATTGCTTAAATTGTCGTTATACTTTGTTTTCATTGCTTTTGCTACTATTATTCCTGTACTGATCATTTATCGTCAGATCAAAAATTTTTTTGGGGATTTTTGTTTTTCCTGCTGCTTTGTAGCTGTTACCAGTGCAGTTACTGCAAAAATGCATATTGGCACATACGTTATTGGTCTGAGCATGTTAAACCATTCAGGTAAGCTTCAATCGTACTAAAATTATGAAGCGAACAAAGTAAAGTTCTGTCAATACACACACAATTCACTACATATTCACGGTATCCCACTTGCCAAACTATTTTACATTTATATCTGAGATTCAAATTGGGCGTTTGCCCCAGGGAAATTCTTTCCGTAGTTGTGAGAAACGAGCGACGATATATATGAGGATATTGTTACGCTAGGTTGGACAGGTCCTGTAGTGCCTGACGTGAGTGACGCAAATAACTGCCACACATTGCATATCTGACTATTTTGGCTGTAATATTAGCATCTGGTCCTGCGAAAGTCACAGGACTTGACGGAACAGATAGCGCCAATAGTACTTGCCAAATTTGGCGATTTTTTTCTGGCTTTCATCATCTGAGATCCAAGTAGGCCAAACAGTTGATAGGTCTGGAAATCTTAGCTTACACAAGGGTTCTCATAATTTTGCGCATATTTGTCCCATCTGTGAATCATAATTGCTATGGCAAATGATACTAGCCGCACACTGTGGTTTATTACTGTCATGGTAATTTATACTGACTATGCAGTACAGTACCGCTGCCATACCAAACACAGTTGTATTACTTTAAGAAAAAAAAAAAGAAAAAGCGCAGAGAAAACACCGAATTTTCGTATTTCAACGACAATTTTCCTAGTTTTTAGGACATTTGGTGCTATCTATTCCGCCATTTTCTCTCGAGTAGAATGGGTTTCACCAGTTTAGAGCTGGCTAGAAACTCTACTTTTTGCTTTGTTCGAACGTGTTGCATTTCATGTAGGTGGGCCCTTTTCAGGCAAATGAAATTATCGTAGCAGCGTGCGACGACAGATTACAGAACCCAATTGCTTCACTAAAGTGTGCCATATTTTTTCCTTATGCGGTACATAGACACTTGTTACATGTTCGAACACACAATGTCGGGCGGTGGCGGCAGCAGCGGCTGGCAAAGCAATAGCGGCAGACAAAACTAAAGCAGCGGTGGGTGGCTAAGTAGGTTTCTTATTCAATCAAGAGCTAAGTGACTAAATATAATAAACTGATAAAAATGTTTAGTCACTCCTCAGCTAGTGTGACTAGTGACATTACATTTGATGATATTGTTACGCTAGGTTGGACAGTATACTGCGACTACGATTGGGATTTGTGCCTGCCACATTCGTTTCCTCCGACAACAACAACAACTTCGATTACCATTCATTTGCTAAAAGTTTTCAAAGTTTTCGGGCTGACCCTCAGCCAAGATTTAACGTCCACGGAACTGTTTTTCACATTGCTTCATGGACGGAATCCTATAAATTCAAACTATTTATTTACTAGAACTAGTGCTGCTACTACGACTACTACTACGACAACAAATGGTTACACGAAACAGCTGCTCCTGTTGCTGCTGCTGATTCCGCCGCCACCGCCATTGTATTGTGTGCTGTGGAGGTGTGTGTAGTGAGTAGCTGTGATAACCATGGTAGTCCAGTTAGTGATTAAAATGACGACAGCAACAACAACAACAACAATAATAACAAGAATAACAACAACACCAACAACAACAACAACAACAACAACAACAACAACGACGACGACGACAGCACCAACAGCAACAGCAGCAACATCTACAACAATAACACCGATAGCAACAACAGTCCTACAACAACAAAGACCGCAACAGTAGTCCTACAATAACAACAATAACGACGACGACGACGACGACGACGACGACAACAACAACAACAGCAGCATCATCATCATCCCTACAACAACAACGGCCGCAACAACAAGAACAGTTCTTCTACGAGGAAGATTAAACGGGATCGCGATCATCTGTGCTGGTTGGCTGTGCGAATGCCTGCCTGTGTATTTGTCTGTGACCACTTGTCTGTCTATTCCTTCGTCTATTATTGGTCTAACTGTCTGTCTGGCTGTCTCTCTGTCTGTTTGTTTGGTCAGTCGGATCGTCCGGTCCCCGTTGACCCCCTGGCCGTGACCGGCACCACCCCAGCAGGCAACGGCGGGGGGCTACCGGCATTACCACAAGCGGTGGCGGAGGCGGCAATGATGATGATGATGATGCCGCTGCCGCCGACAGGAAGCCCGGCCGCCCGGCAGACAGCACACAGAGAACGGCGCCCGTCGCTAGTAGACCAAACTGGTCACGACTTGACCGTCAAGGCGTTCGCCACACCACTCATAGCCGCCCTGTGTTTCGTCATACTCGCTCATCTATATATATATATATATATAGATAGATAGAAAGGCGGAAAGAGTATAATATATATATATATATATATATATATATATATATATATATATATATATATGTACTGAGTAAGTCAAAAAGTTTATAGTGTGGAATACAAGCAATATACGGACAAAAACCGTTACCTTTCACGTACTATTTCATGCTCAGAATAGTCCCGCCGCAAGTTTAACACATCTCTACCAACTGCCCCCAATAGCCTCGATACTAAAAGCAACTTATTCCGAATTCTTAGGTCCAAAAAACTTGCCTACGGCGCATATCACATCATGCCGTGTATCGTGTATCTCTTTCCGGAGATTAATTTTCCCGTTAAGGCTTCCAAACACATAATAATCGCACGATAATACTTTCGGAGAATTAAGGAGATGCACGATAATTTGACACTTTGTGTTCGTGCAACTTGGCCATTGGCAAAAGGAGACGAGGCAGCGGGTGCATTGTTGTAGAGAAATACAGCACAGCCCTTTTCTGCATCGCAGCGCGTTGCGTTAATGACGCGCTCCTTCAGCTGGTGCGTTGCGTAGTATTGCCCGTTATTGCTCTACCTATAGAAAGGTAGTCAATTAATAAAATACGTTTTGCATCTCAAAACACGCTCGCCAAAGTCGTTTCGGACGAGATGTGTCCCTTCGCCCTTGTGAGAAGCATTGCGCCGTATGCGGTCTACTGGTTGGTGGCATCTTTCGGTTCTGAAGCAAAACGGTGGGCCCCGGGTTTCGTCGGTGGTTGAGAAAAAATTCCCTGGATTTTTTTTTAAAGTTCCAAATTGCCTTCCGAAATTGACGCGCCTGATATTTCATGCATAAATGCTGACGCACTATTTGACGTACTGAACCATAGCAAATGTGCATCGCTTCTGCTATTTCACGCAGCTTTAATTCGCGGTCAGTCATCACGAGCCAGAACGTAGTGCATCCTCGGTGTCTATACGAATTATGGATATATAATACATTACCAAATGAATTACCTTTTTCTAGAGAGGCAAGCCATTGAGTAATGGTACTGTATGCCGGCGCACTAACTTCGTAAACTGCTTCTAATTTGACCTCGTTCAGTCTTCAAAAATGTTTAACCACAGCATGGTACTCGTTCAGCTCCATTGCCACTGAAGAAGCTGATACGTTATCTTTCTTTTTCTGACGAACCGTGCTCTCCAGCGCTACAGTTGTAAGAGTTTTTTTTACAGTTGTAAACAGGCGATACTCCGAGCCTTTTGGCCCACCTAGTACATATGTATGTGTGGCGGTCTGGTGTAGGGGACTAGTGCGGTAGTCATGGTTGTCATCCACCGGGGTATTGCCGGTTCGATCCTTGTTGATGATCGAATTTTCTTTGAGCGATGCTTATTGAGATAGATGATGAACCATATCGCCGAGAGTCAGCTGTCATTGTCATGCTGCTGCCACAAGGGCTGTTGGGGAAACCCTAGGTATCACAACATTCCCGGCTCTCAGTACATTGAAGATATGCCTCTGGATGAGTTCCAAGCCCGTGGGAGGACGAAGTATGGTCTAGAATTAGAAACAACCTCCTTAAAAGATGTTTTATTTAATTCTAATACATATGTATGTGCATACATGTACAATAATCGCCTTCGTGCGTTTATGCGACAACTCTGCCGATTCTGTGAGCTTTAATTTGCATTTTTATATGGTCAACGGATGGCGGCGTGTTAGCGGAGAACTCTTCCCGTAGAGTTGAACCGCGTCAGCATGCGCGCACACGAGCTGTTTGCAGTACTTTCTTGCCGAGTTCCGTTTTGAAAACTGGATAAATGAATATATAAAACACCCTTTGCTTATTTCTTATATTATTGTTATTCTTATTACTGTTGCTACTACTCAAGCGGAAACGAATTAGATGCCAAATCGATTCTGGGAGTCCTTGGAGCACTCAAGTGGATGCAACTTTTTTTTAACTAGCAAAACGAAACCGTCAGTCGTCAAAGCAAAACAAGCTTCCCCTTTATTGTGTCAGAGGTCGAGGTTGACTCACAAGTCGTGAGTATCTGCTGGATTGTTTAAGGTATACGGGTAGACACTTTTCCTCGCAAATAATAATAATAATAATAAATCGTTATTATAGTACGCACTAAAACCCCGAACAAAATTAGAATTTGTGAAAAGTGAACAAGAACTTGCTAGCCTAATGAGTTTGTATAAACTTGCTGAAAATACGGCAGTTTTCAAATGGTATATATAAAATCCAACATGGCCTTGAACAATTCTGGAAGCTCAATAAAAACACAATTTTCGCATTTTGTCAATACATATTATTCAGAATTATGGCTGGCTTTATATATATATATCTCAGATGTACCCTAATTACCCCAATTTTTACCAAACATAAAGCCAAGGTAGTACCCAAATTTATTGAAGGGTATAGGCAAAACGTACGAAAGGATATGAGGGGCGAACGACGCAAAGCGATGGTTCTGAGGTAAAGGGTTTTATTGGCGTTTGTAGAGGGAACACGACTTCTATCATAGACGCCATGGACTGACACAAAAGTTACTAATAACAGCTAAACCGTTTATTTGTCACATTTGTGAGAATTAAACAGTAGTAATAATGATACTAAAAAAGTTTTTAATTGATAATCAAGTACTATTTGCAATAGAATGCTAAGAGTAGGTATTTCCACTACTTAAACGAATGCCGGAAGCTCTGCTCGGAACTTTGCATTACAGGCTAACTGTGTTTCACTACCAGAAATGAGGCTACGCAAGCGTCGCTTTATTTTCGTTGTCCTTGTTACCACAAGTCTAGTAGATAAAACATTTCTAACATTTATGCTCGTTAGAGAAAGTGCCGACTGGAACCTCTTGGAGGTACATCGTTAGTTCTGTTGCACTGTTTCGGATCTCTGTCCTGATTCGGTTAACCGGTTTCGTTTTAAATGTTGCTGTTTCTTTTTGTTTTTGGAGTGACACCTATAACTAGCGTGTGCTGTCTTGCAGGCCCGCTTTTAAGCAGTAATTGTTGTGTTCACGGCTGGATCTCAAAGTGACACGTCAACTTTATCAAACACTTGCCTAGTTACTATGCTATGGTTCTGTTCAGACGCAGCAGCAGAAACAATAACAACTCACAAATCGAGTCAAGATCTCGATTAATTATCATAATTGTCTCTATATGTTTTTCTAGCTATAATGTTGCCATATATGTGTATTGTTTCTCCCTTGGGTGAAACACGAAACTTATATATATATATATATATATATATATATATATATATATATATATATATATAACATATTCTCTAGATGAATATGTGCTTGTACATGAACAGCATTCGGTTCCTGGAATTTAACCCTATCGTCTATGCGATGTTGTCCTTGTAAATCGTCATTCATTGTTCAGCGGGACGTACAAGAAAGCGCTGTACATCGAATAGTGATGGTCTTAATGGTCGTACAGCTACGAATGAAGCAACTCTAGCCCCACCCGTGACGCCCGGCGCCACCCCTAAAGTGAGACAATTGCAGATGTCATTGCTTGATCGAGAGAAATTCATTATCGCCTTGCAGCGCACAGAAAAATTCACTCTGTCTGAAAATGTGCGGGTGTTGCCAATCGATTATACGATACGCTACGACCTTGCCGCGTGCAAAACGTATTGATTTTTGTTGACAAACGTGTCACGCATACAAATCTATCTGTCTCCCCATATATATATAGATATATATATATATATATATATAATACTAAGAAATAAAATCCTAAAAGCCACTTGGCATCCCTTGGATTTTCAACAGTGACGTTTCGTTGAGAATGGGTGCGCCAACGGAGATCTATGAATGAACACGATGGAGAACATAAATGAAGACAATACATTTTTTTTTAAATACAGGTCTATGGATAAATATATATATATATATATATATATATATGAGGTTGGACCGGCAAGTTCTAGTACCTAGAATTTTAAAATTTAAAGAGAAACCACTAAGGTATTTCAGTTTGTTTTGCTTAGAAGCGCCAACCATCAACTACATACTTAACAATCGCCGAATTACTATCGGGAAGATCTCTGAGTAATTGCAGATGTTCTGTGAATCAGTTGTAACAGTTTTAACCGATAGGTTATGCGTTAGAAGATTATCGGCAAAGTTTGTTCCAAATATGTTGAATTTCCGGCAAATGAAAGCCCGCCGGTAAAGGTTTTAAAGCTGTAGAGACTTTACAGAAAGATTTGCTGAAGCAACTCTACTAAATATATATATATATATATATATATATATATATATATATATATATATATATATATATATATATATATATATATATATATAAATATATATAAGTTATTAACGTAGCAGTACACATATAGTAGTATATATATATATCTGTTAACTCACTGGTATCTAGATATAAATCAGTGAGAAACGATAGTTAACAAGTATGCCATCGCACTACGCAGCGTAACTACCGATTAGTAGAAACTTAGTCGTTTGCTTGTACTAGTATTGCGGGCTCTGCAGCTTGAAAGCAACACACGGAACGTCCTAGCTAGGACGCGAACACGAAGGCACGATAAGTCTGAAAGGCATATATACATTTTTCTTTTAAATATATATATATATATATATATATATATATATATATATATATATATATATATATATATACATACATGCACATATACAGGAAAAGAGAAATAAGCGAGGCGGCGGCGACACGATAAGGCGGGTCGCGGACCGCGCCATTAGGGTTGAATGAAACAAACAAGCGAGACTGCAGGCCTTGTTACAGGTAGAAAGGTACGTACATATGTTCAATGTATGTTCAACGGTGGCGGCGACGTGTCGACCCTGTCGTCGTCGCCGTCGTCATCGACGGTACGCAGCTGGTGTGGTAAAGGTATCTTTATTGACATCTACGACGACAACAAACGAAGTTGTTCGTTCATATGATCCCCCCCCTTTCATTGCAGTCGGCGTCTCCCGTCACCCTTAACCCCCTTAACCCCGCTACCCCTCCCGTGCCTCCGCGTAGTTGTTGGCGCCACCACCACGCGACTGCTGCCGGCGTCGGCGCCGACCCCGCCGGCAATACAACGGCCACCACCACCACCATAACAACCAACACGCCATCTGCCACGCTATCGCTCGTCTCTCGCTACACGCAAGTTACCCACTTACCACTTACCAGAGAGTGAGTCGACAGTTCCAACTGCACATGCAGTTTTTTTTCGCTGTGGCTTCTGCTGTTTCTGTTGCCGCGGGTTCGCACAGTTCAGTACAGGTAGTCCTTGCTATGACAGAACACAGCAAACAACAACAACAACGACAGTAACAACAACAACAGTAACAACGACAACAACAATAACAACAGTAACAACAGTAACAACAATAACAACAACAACGACTATAGTAATCATAATAACAACAACAAAAGCAACTATAGTTTATCAACAGCAACAACAAAAGCAACTATAGTTTATCAACAACAACAAAAAGAACAGTAGTGACAACGGCGACCAACCCGTAAATCGTTCCGCTGGATAGGCGTCTAGCGATACCCATAGACAAACACACAAACACAAGCAAAAGCATACACTATTTATACGCTTAGATATACATACGCGTGCGAATGGGTACGCAAATGCGTACACGCAAACAAACTCCTGTAGATACACATCAATTCCCGTGCATTTATACCCGCGCGTCAATATATATATATATATATATATGTATATTCATAAAAACACACACGACCATACAAGTCTATGCGCTGCCAGTTGCATACGCGCAAAATAATATGGCGCGGCGGTGCGTGCAAAGTATAAACGTGAAACACGTCCAGTTTACAATGCGCGACATTTGTGTGTTGCTGATAAAGGCGCGAACACGCCAAGTGCCAAGGGCAAACCAGACTAGCCACAGTCAAAAGCAAACACAACTTTCAACAGAACAACATTCAACAGACCACTGCCATGTGATTTCCATAATCATTATATCTATGCTATTGCTGCCATTGTTGCCTGTTTTTAATCTGTGTGTAACGTCTACTATAGTGTATTTTTTTTGTAAGATAACGATAACAGCAAATGCAACAACAATAACAATAAATGTAACAACAATAACAATAAACGTAACAACAATAGCAACAAATGTAACAAGAGCATCAGCTGTTACGTTAGGGATGAGCTCAGTCGAAACGCCTCAATTAAAACGGGAGATGGCGTAGCAAGAATAGCAACGTTACCAACGACAACCACAACACCATCAGCGACCTCGGTTACAACAGTAGCAATAAATGCGGATCCGTTATCGAAATGTATTTGTTGCTGGCTGTTTATTTGCACGGTGGCCCTTTTGACGTAGGGTTCTGACGTAGGTCCAATCATCCAGCAGTCAAAGGTTTGTGCAGAAAGGTCTGCCTTAGTCAGTCAGGGTCAAACGATTATGCTCTAAATAATTCAAGTTAAACCAAAAAGGACACATCCATTTGAAAAGCTTACATTGACGTACAGCTCGCCGTTCCTAAGGCGAAATTATTGCAAAATGCGCATGCTTTTCAGAAGATGATAAGCAACGTCAACAACTGCTGTTTGGTTATCAATTCACGACAAATCTACCATGTCTATTTGCTTACCAATCGATGATCTAATTCCTACAGACTAGAGACTAAAAAGTTTCTTCTTAATCTACGCCGAATGATGGAACACCGCACCCACCGTCACCGAACACTGCGATCATTGGAATAATATCCATAGATTAGACCAGTAATAAAGATGACCGCGCCAATACCTATGGCAACGACGACGATCTCCCCAACCAAAGCAAGCTTTTTGCAAGGTGTTGTCCTGACAAGAAATAAAGAAGCGACGCTCGCGACGACAACAACAACAACAACAATCAAATAGAGCGGTATCAAATGTAAACTTAGCAATTTTCGGTCAGGCTTGTTTAGGATTATACAATAGCATAACCATATCTGATGATCCAACAATATAATAGAAAAACGCTATTGTCACCACGTATACCAATCAACAACAAGCGTGTTTAATGTATTCTATATACACACGGATATATATATATATATATATATATATATATATATATATATATATATATATATATATATATATATATTCATATATATATATATATATATATATATTCAACGGAGTAGAGCTCGGTCAAACAAGGAGCGCGAGCTGAATTTTGGTACAGTATACCACAGTAAATTAAAGCGACGGAAGCTGATTTTTGTTGTTGTTATTGTTGTCCATGGAGGCGGCAGGAGCGGCAGCGTATTGCATATGCGCATGGCTCGCCGGCTGACGACCAGGCACCGATGCCGCCCACGCGGTGCGCGATACCTCGTTAGACGACGGACAAAAGATGTACGATCGCAAGTTGACAGGCTGACATTGCCGACTGCCGTGTCTGCAGCAGTCCGAGAATCAGGCAGGAACAACTAGGGCATTTGATACTGAACGCCAACACAAAAGAGAGAACGTGGATTGTTAGCGTAAACGGAACAACGCGAGCTTCAACCAGCCACTCCAACGCCAAGACGATAGCTTGTTTCGTACAATTCTCGTTCAGCAGTCCATCGTCGACAAAAACAATATCTCTTTCTCTCCTCTCTCTCTCTCTCTCTCTATATATATATATATATATATATATAATATTCTTGTAATCAGATATTAAATAGTATATATAATATATATAATGAGAGAGTCGGTGAGAGGAACTTTGGCCAGGTGGACCAGCCCCATCTTGGACCTAGAGCCTTGAGTCGTTAGTTTTCAGTGCGTTAAGTGACACATTGTGATAACAGACAACATGGACAAATAAATTTGCCGGCGGGCTATGTCGGTCCAATAATATATATATATAATATTCTAGTAATCAGATATGAAATAGTAAGGCAGATTTATTTCAATGGGCACACTCTAGTATTGGTAGGCACATGCAGAGTTTAGAACCCATGCATATTTGCCCAAACGAGAAAAAGTGGACACGTGTGGCATCATATTCATATTGAAGCAGTGACAGCAGCGCCATCATTCAAGGCTGTTCGAGAATTTTTGAGGAGCGTATAGCCGATTCACCTGTTTGTGTTAAAGCATTTAAAGTAAATTTAGCGCATAGTACCTACTAGACTAGTAACTACTAGCGTCCAGAATGGAACAGCGCGCCGTGCTACGATTTTAAGTGGCAGAACGTGATTGTACTGACGACGTTTCGGACGGCAGTCCATCTAAATTGACATGACATCGTCGGAAAGCCGATATGAAATCTGTTCTAAAATGCCAAGTTAGTAGCCGAAGTTAACCTTGAGCTCTCCGGTGCGCTTATCAACAACGAGACCATCGAATTTAGCCTGGTCTAAATGTGTGTGCTACCAGGACCTACTAATTGTTTTCCTTCGAACCACACTCCAAGGGCATTTTCAACGTCCAGCTGCGCAAATTCTCATGGTCTCAGGCTTCCCTTCCTATTTCACTAGATATGATGGAAGCTAGAATCCTTCCATCTCACGTTTACCCTCCCGCACCTTGCAGCCTTCGCACCTTGCGCAATCGGATTTGACATGTCGAGGGTAGACGAGCGGACAAACGGACGACCTACCGGAGAAGGTGTCGCAATCTATTTCGAACGAACAGGTGGTAACAAAATGCTAAAACCTGCGGCTGTCCCAGGCCAACGACACAAGACAACAGGTACGACTCAGAGCCGCCATTGAACCAGCGATTGGGAAATGGCTGCAAGCCATTCCTCGCCGCAGCGGGGTGCGATGCTGGACAACAACATAGTCCGCATCGTATCCGCCCTGCAGTTGGGGAAAGCGACCTGTTCCATTCACAGTTGCGCCAGATTTGGCTCCTTGGTATGTGCAATAGGCGAGCATGTTTTCACATATAGACGCAGCGTTTGGAGATTCTGTAGAAAGATTTATACCGTATCCCTGCAATAAAGGAAGCTGTTGGGCTATCAAGCAATCGCCGGCTACTTCCACGTGCTTTGATCCTTATTCCTCAGATTGAAGGGCGATGCCTAACAATGTAACTGTGTCTTGCATTTGACAAGGTCATATATTCGATTCACATGTAGGCAAGTTGGTGCGGCAACACGCCTTGCTGAAAACCGCAAAATTGTGAATTAACGTAATTTGGAGAACGTGACATTGGGGCCAATATGAAGCAGCATACGATTGTGCTTTTATTACGAACTAAGCTTAGCGCAGCTACAAGGGAGAAAAGAGGTAATTGTTTCTTTCTGCTGGGATCTCCGTTGAGATTCCACGCGGTCAATGTGGCGGCTTTTTAGTATTTTATGTAGACGACATTTTATTATATAAAGTAAACATAAACATTACAATATATATATATATATATATATATATATATATATATATATATATATTTATATATATATATTTATTTTTTTTCTTATTTAATCAATTTTTCGTTTAGGTAACTTTATATATATTAATTCCACGGTTGTTTACGCCTACAGGAAGCGTATTGAATCGCAAACACAATCATTACTTGCTATATCGGTTAAATGCACAACTACAGAAGTAAGAAACGCAGATTGGTCGTCTTTAAACTAAACTTGAGTACAACTCAAGTTAGGCGAAGCGCAACTGAGTAGAGTTATTTTAATATGAGGCAGCGCACGTTGTCTCGGCTTATATTGGTTGTTGTATGTAGTTGGTGCTGATACTGCGGCAACCGTTTCTTTTCCCTGTTGGTCTAGGCAGATCTTCAGCCCTTGGCTGAAGCCACTTATCGCTATTTGACCATTACTTTAGGTTCATCGTCAGGATATAAGGAGAGTAGTTTCAAGCATAGCCTTATTCGTTAGCCGTTTTTTGCGTTGCCCTCTTCATCCCTTAAACTAGCCCGCTAACAACCAAGACACGCGACAATGCTATGCAGAAGCTGCTCGTAGTTTTGCCCTTCATAAACTTGCCGCTCGTGATTCTGCTACTGTTTGTAGGATGACCCTCCTTTTAGCCGAAAGGGACAATACTGCTGTAGGCCGGAACAGATGGGAAAGGGCAAGCCTTGAGCCCGTCTCTGTTCATCGATTTCCCGGGCTCATGACTGCCTGGGCCGAAGGATTTTCTGTTGTCAGTTCTGGCTGCCTTCTTTCTCTGCTTCTTCGCCGCCATCATCAGCATCATCATCGCCGGCCGCCGCTTCCGCTGCGTTCGTTGTCTCTCGTTTTTTGTGTCGCTCATCCTCTTCAGCGGATGGGGATGGGAGATGGGGTTCCGTTCCCTCACTGCGTAGAGCAAGCCGTTTGTCATCCATTGTCGCGAACATCTGGGGTGGTCGGCGTCGCCATCGTGGAGGCAAGAGCTGCGGCAGCAGCAGCAACAACAAAAACAACAACAACAACAACAACAGCAACAACAACAAAACTAACAACAACAACAACGTATACTTCGCTGTTTACCGGGCTTTTTATACGTCATCCGCTAACAGAATAATAGCGTGCCACATTCATCAGCACTACCGCAATCGGAACGATACGGAACGTCAATGTTGACGTCCTCATCGTGACAACTACAGTGACGACGATGATGACGACGACAACAACAGTCACCCCCCCCCACCCCCGCCCGCTGCCTTTTGCGAGCAAAATCTGTCTCGTTGTGCTGTTTGGATCAGTGGTGCTATGCTTAACTACCAACGGAGGTTGCTAGTTCGACGTCAGTGCACTTTTTCGTCACATAGTAATTTGCCTATTGGTTGGTACCAACAGGCAGGCAGCGACTACAGGGAGAGAGACAAACGCCTACGAATGGCGGTTGAACCCACTGACATAGAGTTACTATCCAAGCTGGCGGTAGCTGATGCTGACGGTTTCGGGTTCGTAAGAGGACGGAGCGAGCGTCTACTGTTAGGCTAGCCTCGCGCCCGTGACTGAGATTTTTGTAGCCGTTGCTGTTGTTTGCACTGCAGCAATGCATTGTGGTATTGCTGCTCTGGTGCTGTCGTTGTTTTAGTCGCTTATATTGTCACTGTCGTTTTATTTAATGTTAGAGTCACATCGAGTGAAAGAGCTGTGTACAATTGTTGCTCGTCGGCACCATTAATTACTAAAATAGTGATTACGGCAGGCGCTTCGAGGTACACATTTCGGTTCGGTAAGCGCCGTGTAGGAGCGTGGGTATATACATATATATATATATATATATATATATATATATATATATATATATATATATATATATATATATATATATATATACTTTAAATAAGTGTGAGTCCATGTGTGGTGTCCCAATGAAAGCTGAAATTTAAATCTCAAATAAACAGAAAGTCCAAGGGCGTTGAATATCCGCCACAATCTGGTTGCCCGAGCAGGATATTACACGATCAGGGAACACCTCATGCATTTGTGCGATTGTTTGGTTGTATGTGATGTGTGGTAACTGGCACCGTCCGGCTGAATTCACATGTCTTTGAGATCTATACCATCCAGCTGAAAGAAAATCAACAGGGATGTCATGCCCTAAACGTCTCTTAATTGACTTTGTGCATGCCCGGCAGCGTCTTCAAAGAAAGGTTGTCCAACGAAGACAGTTTTGTCATGAGACTAATGTGGGTTTTCGTCGCCTTAAATACGATACAAGTTTCACGTGTTTACGACTGCATAACAAACTTTTGCTATGCATATATAACCTTGTAAGTTTTGTGAGATTTTTTTTTGTTTAAAAACATAGCTGACGTACTGTGTATATATATATATATATATATATATATATATATGGTTGCACAACACGATGGCTGTAACGACAAACCTATATTCAAGCTCCATATATAATATAAAGACGGTCGCATGCATATATATATATATATATATATATATATATATATATATATAATTGCACCTTGCATATTGATAAAATTATAGAAATTCATATAGACATTACATTGGGTATACTTGACTAGGAAGAAGAAGCCGATATTATTCGGTACTCACAAATCATTGACCTCGGTGCACTGGCGCGCCAAGAATAATTTGCAAGACAATAGCAAAATAGCAAATATTTTTGACCATTCCACGCAGCTCAATATGTTCACAAAGGTTTCGTGGTTAGTTTCCATTTGAATAGAGTCTATTTAAGTGGAACTCTTGCATAGAGTCCCATCTCTGTCGTTCACAAATTGATCCGAATGACAGGAAGCATGCGTCAATTATACCGTGCGATATTCCCGTAAGTTACTGTCGTTGTTATTTACTATTGGTATTTTTGTTGTTGACACTTTGTGGTGCTTGTTGTTGCTGCTGCTGCTGCCGCCGCTATTGTTAGACAACATTGAGAGAGCTCTCCTCCAATTTTTGCGGACATGTTTTGCCCGGATAAGGCCTACAAAGACTTCTGCTTTGCAAAACTGCAGAGGGCTGTTGAAGGAGAAGATAGAGCGAGTTGGGTTGAAGGGCAATTCATTTGGGGGCGACGACTTTCGCTCCGACACAAAACACAAATCATGTGCCAACTAGTCGCGCGGATGACTGACAGTGCCATTGTGACAGAACTGCCTCCGAGTCACTGATCTTTTGGGGTCCCTATTCCCCCCCCCCCCCCCCTCCACCGCCAGCCGTTACCGCCGGCCACGATCATGGCGATAATGGCGAATCATGGTAGCCGGCGAAACGAAGCATTCGATGGCGATTCGATCGATCCCACCCTCGTCGACGTTGAACGAACGGCCACGACGACGATCGCGTATGTTCTGTGAAGGGTATTTTTAGGGCTCTGCTGCTCACGATGCTCACTCCCCGTTGTTGTTTCTGTTGTGGCATTTTTGTTGTTGTTGTTGCTGTTGTTGTTCATGTCGTTGCTGTTTTTGTTGTTGTTGTTGTTGTTCATGTTGTTGTTTTCGCTATTATTGTTACCGTCTACATTACATGTGTGCATGTTATTCGTTTGTTTGTTTAGTCATTGCTGTGCGCACAAGTGTGTGTGTCGTTTGATGGAAGTTGTCGCATCCGCGACCATAATGATTATTGTCGAACATCCGTCGAACAGAGGAGCAGCTACGGTGTCGTTGTCGGGGGCGAGAACAACGTGAAGGCGTGCACAGCTGAGTGACATGGGTGGCAGGGTACTGTGGCAGGTGAACATGCCGAGAGAGAAAGAGAGATTATATATATATATATATATATATATATACATATATATATATATATATATATATATATATATATATATATGTATATATAGTCTGGCATTTAGTTGTGTCTAGATGAATACACCGTGGACACAGAAGAAATGCAGAGAGCCTCACACGAAGAACGAGACGCGGTGTCGTCCACGGTGTCATCGACAATAGCTGGTGCTGTCCCACGCGCAATTGCCCAGACAGCGGGCTACCGGGCGGCGAGTGTCGACGCAACGAAAACCAACCACATTATTATTACTAGTATTTGTTTTTACTACTACTAATATTATTGATATGATGGTGATGCTGATGATGATGTCCATTATTGTTTTAGTTGCGTCTCGCTTGGTTTCGCAATTGTGAAGTATGAACGTGTTCATACATTGCAACCTTAGATTCCATCAAAGTCTCTAAGGTTCCCTTATTCCAAAACATCCACTAGCTGAATGTAGCGTTACCCCGCACGCACACAAAGCGACAAAATCGACTTGGGAGACTAGTTTTCCGCCTGTCTCTGGCGATATGTTAACCGCACACACATACCTTGCCAAATCTTTCGCAGAACGAGCGTGTCGCCTGTTTGTTATTATGACTATTATTTCTATTATTATTATGATTATTATTGTCTTATTATTATTATTATTGTCGACAATACCGTAGGTGCTTTTGGTGACCCGGGCGGCCAGAGTCACAACTAACCACAACAGTGATCACCGTCACGCCGCTGCCGAATACGATAAAGTACGTATATATATATATATATATATATATATATATATATATACATATATATAGTGACAGCAGCTTTTCCTGCATTGCGAATTTTGGATTCTTGTCCGGCTACTATGCACACACAGCAAGCTAGACATAGAAACAACAGGTGAGTAAGCGCCCCTCAAAAACACAGAGGGCAATGCGCAGTGTGACGCCCTGTGCGCAAAGAGACCGCATCTATCGGCCGATTTCGCTGGAAAATGAAGTGTTTGCTTCTTGTCTCTGATTCCTATAGTTGTCTCTCGTACTGTGGCGCTGCTGCCAATCGGCTTGACGCATCGTGTCGCTGCTGTTGTGGCCATTGTAATTGCTGTTGTCGTTGTTGTTGTTGATGACGTTGAGTTGTCTTTGTGTTTTCTCCGTCTTTTTCCTTTTTTTTTTGGCTGTTTGCTGTTGCTGCTGCTATTGCTACTGTTTTTATACAGGGATCGATCGTTCGCAACGACAAATTACTTGCCCTTCACTCTACCAGCCAGCCAACCAGCCAGCCACCCACGCATTTTACCTGCCCGGCCTTTCTCGACGATGCGATAGCATTGGCGTGACTGACTCTAAGGCGTCAGTCAGCCTTATTCCATCGTTTCTCGAGTCTCGCGTTGGAAAGAGATACGCGTGAAGAGAACGGGAGAAGAGGGAGGCATCGACGATTTTTCTTTTTGCCAAAATTGACAGCCACCACCGCCGAGACTACACGACGTCAGGAGGAGTCATTGTACCTCTTTAAGTCTCCCCTACCCTAGCTTCGCGCCTCATCTCGTTGGCCCAACAAAGCGTGAAACTGCGCGCTGCACCAAAGTAATTTTCCCTTCCAGCCGCTCTCTCTCTCTCTCTCTGCCCAATTTATAAGCTCGCTTCGCGATTCTGGCCCAAGTGTCCTTGCAGCAGCCCGCAAGCTGCCACGTTGCATAGTCTTTTTCCATATACAAATGTATGTATGTATATACTACTCAGTAGTCCCTATGTATTTCTCCCTTGTGCGCATACACTCTGAACAAGTCAAATTTCTCACGGGATTGTCTAACGCTCTTTTTTTTGGGCACCGTCTAATGAGTACACGCTGCTCCAGCATTACTGTTTCTCTATCAGTATTCCTTTGGAACGCATGTCCATTGAAAGCATATAAAAACTGGGTCCTATTGCAATGAGCCGTCTTTCCATCGACTTTAAATTTAAACTTTAAATACTGCGCATGTCAATCTGAAACAAAAACCTCGCAGATGCGTGCGTGGCGAAAAATAGCGTGCCGACGCGTACGTAGATAACATGTGATAGGTAAAATTCATTTTTTCTCATGTAATTTTTTGAAGTATGCTTATGTTTTTTGTTGGTTTAATTAAAACTATATTGAATATTTCTAAAAAAAGTCTACATAGTATACATGGGCGCAGATAGATTATATTCAAAATCGATTAAAGTTGCTGCCAACGCTACTGTACACGCGATTGTAAATTTGGCACTGGAAATCACATGATTGGCAAATGCGGCTGTGCTTGTTACTAATCATTGCTGCTGTACGCGCTATCTTTTTACTTCTGTTATATACATATGATAAGCAGGCCGGACAGGCGACCAGGGGTTTGGATGCATTCAATTTTGCCACCTTTTAGGAGGAGTACGAGTTGGTCACTCACCGGTTCTGTCTACAGAGATGCGCCAAGTATCATGTAGTGGAACGTGCAGACTTGAGCATGCATCATCTACCTCTTTCGTCAAAAGCGTGAAGATATAAGTGTTTATGAAGACAACCTTTTGATGTGTATATTATACTGCATTTTAGCAATATAGAGCAAAGTAAAAAAATTATACAGGGTGTTCCTATTTGTGTGTTCAAAACGCTAGGGTATGGTCAAACTCGGTGAGAAAATCATTTTTGCCAATTGGTGGAAGCCGGGAAAACGTTTTGTTTAGGATTGAGGATGAAATTTATAAAAGCAGTTATTCTGTCTTTTTTCTCCTACATAGTTGTGCAAAATCTACGTTTGCGGGAGAACCAGTCAGCGCACAAAGAAACCGATCATACTGGCGTGTTTGGCGGAAAATTCTGCACAGTATACATTACTAGCTTGCGTAGCAAAAAGCGAATAGCCAGATTAAGGAAAGTCATAAAAAGTCAAAATGTTACGTTAACGCTTTTTTGTGCAACATCGTAATTTTTTCCATTACGACCAAAAATGCACGTCCAAAAGACTACTCTCAGGCAATAGCAGATTTAATGCCCACTACATTCGTACCAAAGTGATGGTGCTGCGTAGCATTTTGTCAAGACGTTTTCGCCCCCTCTTTCCATTAGAAAAAATTATTCTCTTGCTGAGTTCTACCAAACCTCAAAATATGTACCTAACTTTCTCATACACCCTATGCAAGTATGCATGCCTTCGCTTTCGATATGACTGTCGAAGAAGCTTAGTCACTTGGCAACTACGTAACGCAGCACCATCACTTTGGTACGAATGTAGTGGGCATTAAATCTGCTATTGCCTGAGAGTAGTCTTTTGGACGTGCATTTTTGGTCGTAATGGAAAGAATTACGATGTTGCACAAAAAAGCGTTAACGTAACATTTTGACTTTTTATGACTTTTCTTAATCTGGCTATTCGCTTTTTGCTACGCAAGCTAGTAATGTATATTTTATGCAGAATTTTCCGCCAAACCCGCCGGTATGATCGGTTCCTTTGTGCGCTGACTGGTTCTCCCGCAAACGTAGATTGTGCACAACTATGTAGGAGAAAAAAGACAGAATAACTGCTTTTATAAATTTCATCCTCACTCCTAAACAAAACGTTTTCCCGGCTTCCACCCATTGGCAAAAATGATTTTCTCACCGAGCTTGACCATACCCTAGCGTTTTGGACACACAAATAGGAACACCCTGTATATGTATATAAAGTGCAAAAAAATAGCAACTCATGTTTTCGTGTGATAATTTTGGTTTGATTTGTTTGAATGGCTTAAATTTTAAGGGCATGATGTACATGACGAAACACGAGTATGGTGTTAATTTCGTTGCAATCACACAATCGCTTCATACAAAAAATAAAAAAGTGTGAAAAAACAGTGTTGCAAAATATTAGCAACAATAACGCCTTACGGCGTATTTGATTCTTAGCAGGGCTGTATGACTTATTTGATACTACATATTCTATTTTAGAAACGGGTTTTTCGGCCCCTTCTTCTGAATCAAATCGTAAACTCGGTCTTTCGTGGAGTTAATGAGCTGTTGTAAGTGCAAAAGTGGAATTTTAGTCCATACTTGCTGGACAGCTTCTTTGAGGTCCGACAAATTATCATATTGTCGACCATTTGCGTAAATCTGCTTCACCAAATGTTCCCAAAGATTTTCGATGGGATTCAGGTTTGAACTCAATGCTGGCCAGTCAAAAAGTGGCACTCCTTATTCTTGAAAAAGAGCTATAGTGCTAGCCGAGGTATGAAACGTGGCGTTGTCTTGTTGAAAAACTGCGTAAGGTCCCCCAATTTTTCTGAAATGGGCTTCTAACTGGGAACCGACGATACGCTGGTACTTGTCGGAATTGTTTAGGCCCACAATCGCGACTAGATCAGACTTCCCATTATATCCAAACGCGCCCCAATATTTCACAGAGCCACCACCGGCCACACGTTTCGAGAACCATTTAGGTTCCTTCCGTAAGTCGTGCCAATAGTACTGACAGCCGTCAGGGCCATCGAGATTAAATTTCTTTTCATCCGAGAAGACGATGTTTTTCCACTCGTTATCATAAGTTTGGTATCTATGCGAAAATGCACGCCGTGCGACAATGTGCTTCGGTTGCAGTCGCGGCATAAGCTTCCTTTTCGCGTATCGCACGTTTTTGTCAGAACTTAACACTCGGTACACTGTGGATCGGTGCGCTGGCACTCCCAAAGTAGTCCTGATCCTGGAAGAAGACATTTGGTCATGAGTAACCAACTGTATGATCCTACGCCGATCTCGAATAGTCAAAACTGGCTTACGCCCACTGTTAGATCTGCACCTTTGGTTCACTCCAGGGTGTAAGAACCTGCTGATGGTGCTCTTATGCCGTCCTAATCTGGTTGCTATAGCAGTTACTGTATGACCGAGCTCAGCATATGCCTTAATTCTTGTCTTTTCGTTATCCGAGAGATCCTTTGTACGACCCATGTTTTAAACATACGCTTCGCTGTTAGTTCGGCACAGCGACTGCGCTGTAGAATATTTTGCAGCTATAGAATGATTGATTTAGCTAGACAATATTCCTGACATTTGATCCCCGGGATCGAATATCAACTGTAGCATCGACTATCCTTTACAAACAAGAGCTGTGTTGTTAGCATGTTATTGTTGCTAATATTTTGCAACACTGTTTTTTCACACTTTTTTTTATTTTTTTTGTATGAACCGATTGTGAGATTGAGACGAACATTGAGACGAACATGAAGTTTCGTCATGTTCATCATGGCCTTAAAATTTCAAAACGTTCAAATAAATCAAGCCGACATTATCACCAAAAACATGAGTTGCTAATTTTTTGCAACGCACTTTATATATATATATATATATATATATATATATATATATATATGATTCCTACTTAGTTAATTCATTTAGTTCTAAATACGTTCTAAAAAAATTAATTTAAACTTACTTTGCATGAAAAAGATGCTTAGGGGTAGCGCCATCACTTACCATTCCTTCTTTTTAAATACTCCAACGATGCAATAATAAAAACGATACCTAATTCATATCCGTACGTCTAACTGTACTCGTTATACCAAGAGTTTATAATTTGACGTGCTGCGCATAGCTTGTTACACGTATGATGAAAAATTACAGGTATGATGAATATGTCATACGACCTCCATGGCCGAGTCGTGGTTTTGATCCCGACAGGTTGCGTAACGAAAAACTTGTTTCTCGTGCAACTTAGTAATTGCAAATTACGGCACGTTCGTAAGGAAAAACGACGTCTTTAAAATGCAACTAGTACACAGGACTCGATTGTATATGATGCGAGCTGTGGTAATGTGGATCTCTAATTTCAATTGAAAACCAGTTGTTTTGTAGACACCTTTCCAGCTCTACCAGCACAACAGTTAGACACCAGTTCTTATAGTCAGGCCATGAGCAGACAATTTAAATGCCGTTATTAGATTTTGTGCTCAACCACCCTCTTATTAGCCCTAAGATCTAGCTAGCGTTATTTTTACTCACAAAGCCGCTCGCAACAAACAGTTCTAATGACGGCAAGTCTCAAACACCAGCCTACTCTGTTTTACGAATATTAAACTTAATTACTGATTTAGTGTCTTATTGTAAAGAAACATAATTGTTCATAATTTCGTGTGAAAACTATCACATGCCACTTGCATATATATGTATACATATCGGCAAAAAATAATCTCTACTATGGTGCGGAGTACCTGCGACATTCGTGTCTTATCTTAAAAATACAAATTATACGACTAATTGCTCTATTTAAGTATGAGGTGAAGCGCTGCAAATAAACTTGCGACTCTTCGTATTAGAGTTGCCAGCCATCATTCCCACTCCGTCTAGTCGACAAATATTTATACATTTACGCTCGAATCCTTGCCCTGAGCTATCGTCCGGAAGATTGTTTGTTGGCAGAACTTAGAGCACCTGCCAACCCTTCAAACCAACAGCATGTATCGCTGTTTGAAAGGTTGACGCAGATTAAAAAGTTAGTTATTGGATCCGCAAATTCACTCGAAAAAATTACGAGGCTCAGTCATATTGTTCTTCTGATGGCTCCGTGTTTTACATCTACGACGTATTTCACATACGTTATCTAATAATGATATTATTACAAATATTTCGAAGGTTCCCGTTTAAGGTCAGTTGCAATATGGTATCATACGATAGTCTTTCAAAAATGCATCATAAGAAAATGACGTCGCTAACGGGAAGCGTAAGAGTAGTAGTGATAGTAAGAGTCAATGTAAGTTGAAAAATCGCATAAAATCAAGCATTCACATCAGCGATCTAAACAAAAGAAAACAGAATAGCAGCAGTATCACTACACATGCATTATGTAATAATATATTTGCATATATTTTGAAATTACAATAAAATAGAAAACCATCAAAAAATGCTTAAATTGGCGGCAAAATAGTAGTACTGAAAAAAGTCTACCTCTCTCGACTACTGACGTCGACAAGAGGCTTTAAAATAAGTCACGCATGTTGTCGCTAAATACTCAATTTAAGCACGGTGTACAAAATGAGACGTACGATATCAGGAATTTAGCTTTTGAAGAAATTCTGTATTGTAGTTGATTTTCTTCCCTTCGGATTTGTAATGTACAGAAAATTGTTGATTACTGAAGTTTAGTTTTATAATTCGTTAGTAGGTTTTTAGAGAGAACATACGACATTATGATTATCATTGAATGGCAATAATTGTTTTATATATATATATATATATATATATATATATATATATATATATATATATATATATATATATATATATATATACGCATGTTTTTCTCCCATTCCTCACTATAAATAAACTACTGTGGTGCATCATGGTTTAGTTCGAAATGAGGTATATACGAATGCACTGAGGCAGCACCGCGTCGCTAGTGGCTCTTGCTGACTCAGGATCACACTAAGCGTAGCGAAATGCTTCGCTCCAACCCCCACCTTGCCCTGCCGGTGCGGCAAAACTTAAAATGTGTACTAAACTACTCCAGCCGAATGTGGGTTGGTCCTGCAGGACACGTTGGTCCCTGCACTGTGCAGAGGTGCTTGACGATGGCTATAACATCCCCGATTTTCCAGCCCATCCATCTGGGTTTTTTGGCCTATCCATCTCTGTCTACCTCTGCCGACGCCATAATAAGCTCTCGTAGTGGGTGAGGAGATGGCCCATGTCGAGAGCAGTGGCGACGATGACGACAACGACGGCAACGACGATGGCTATGGTGCATGGATTATCGATACCAGCCGCGATATGGCTGGTCAACACCCCTTCCTAACATTTGGCAGTTCTCAGCACTGAGTGTCGGAAGTTTTCAAAGCTGACTCGGGAGAAGTTCAGCTCAGCTTGGGGTGGGGTAACGAAGCCACGACGTGCCAATGAGCTTCCCCCTCGCAACTGTCTGAGAAACGCTGTCCAAACGTCTCGCTCATCTGACGCTGGTCCTTCACTTACCACCCACATCACCGCTCGGTCTGCCGAAGTCGTTCCTCCTCCTGCGACGTCTGCTCCTTCTGCAGCGTAATTCTGTTAAGCCTAAAATTATGTAGATCTTCAAGTCTATCGTCATGGACCTTTCTCTCACGCTCTTTCTCTCTCTCTTTCTTCGGCGACACTCGTCCGCAGTATCCGTTTGCCCCTGTCTCTCCTTCTCCTTCTCTGAGTAGTCAGGAGAAGAATACTGGGGTAACAAACACAAGACCGGGTGGCGGCAGCGGCTGTCATTAGATGACTGGCCTGGTTTCGGGGGGGTCGTCTCGGGGAAAGAAGAGCTGAGAGCAGCGCTAAGATGTGGTCGAGGGAAAGGCTGTGGAACGTCAGCTTCGTCAGTCTGTTGGGAAGACCATCGGCCGAAAACGCCATCACCCCTTTTTCGAGATGATGGCTCACGGCGTCACGGCGTACCCGTGAGAGAAATATACCTGCTGAAGGGGTAATCCTTGCACTATCTTTGCTTTCTCTCACCTGCCTAAAAGTTGCTGTCGTCATCGCCAAGCATTCAGTGCTCTCTCATCCGATATCGTTTGGTCTGGCGAAAGCCGTCACTTCTTGTATATACAAACTCGTATGTATGAATTAAATATGGGATAAAGTAAAGGCCCCCGTTTGACACGGCCGTGGCTTATGATATATATTTATATATATATCATCTTGACGACAGCAGAATATTTCATTAAACGAAGAGACTGTTGACGAAGATAATTTTGCAAGACGAATTTTCTCCGTGACATCTCATACTGGCTATAAATAACGACGTGTCTTTCACAGGTTAATGAAAAGTAACAAGTGCGACGGAAGTTATACTACGTGAGTTTGCTGAAATGGTACGAAAAATATGCACTTTACAGGAAAATTTTACAACCAAAATATTGCTGGGCCCTAGAAATAGCTTTCGATTACTTTTGTGAGTCGATTCGATTAACCTCTCCTCCAACATTAAGATCTTAAGGGCACAACGCAGTGGATCAAAGATTTATGTGGCGACTATCTTTGAAATCAGCCTGTTGATTACCAAAGTTCAGGACTTGTTTGCTGCTTCGCCTTTCTGCCATACAGAAACTTGGCAGAAAACAACGGTCAATACTATGCGGTGAACAATGCTCGTCCTAGGTGCCGGAATTTACCTTGTCAATTACATACTTTTTTGAATTTGCGCAATCTTATTAGATCTAGAGACGTACGTCGTGTTGCCGTTGACGACGTACTCGATACGGTCTCTACAATTTTGAAACGACGTTGCTAGACATATAAGTGTCTTTTTAAGGCGACCAGAAATTTTCGAAACATGAAACGTATGCGATTAGCCTCAATTGTCTCACGCTTGCCCCTGAGGCAACCCTTTCTGAAGAAGCCTCAGTTTTACACTTGTGTGATGGCCAATAATAATTTCTCAATGATTGATTTCTACGATACCAAAATACTATCCCTGTATCAGCTTAGAAAGATGAGAAACACAACTAAGTAAGTGGCGTTATTCTCTCTATTCCCGCCACTGGCCGTTTTCCAATTTGTACACTTTAGCCTTATAGCGGCACCATCAGGCATAATTGCAAACGAATGCTTCCCGCACGTCAGCAAACATTGCTGGCACTGCAGTCTCGCCCAATGGGTTAAACATAAGTTCTTGTTGTAGACGTTCTTGTTGTAGTCGTTGTTGTTGTTGTTGTGGTTGTGATGGTTGAAATGGTCGTATGTTGTTTTAGACTGTCTTCAGCATATTCTCTTTCCGTTCTGTTTCCTAGCCCATTAACCCTACATTTTCTAATCTGTTCTCGTATTTCCGCCCTATCTCTCTCTCTCTCGCTCTATATATATATATATATATATATATATATATATAGGAGGAGATAGGTGTGTATATATATATATATATATATATACGTGCGTTGTCAGCCTGTCATCCAAATCGTTACTTATAACCGCTTGCGGCTTCTTTTGACTAAGTGACCGTAACAAACAATAGATCGACAACAACTTGTCAAGCCATAAATTCACCGCAAACCGTTTATCCCTAGCTGTCCTGGTGCTGCTGTTTCGATTCTCTCTATCGTCATTTATCTTCGTTCTCTGCCCAGGCGGAAACGTGCGCTACCACCTCGAGGAAGGCATTATGCGCATCGTCATTGTCACGGCTAATACTAATATTAATATTCTTAATATGATGACGATTATTATTATTATTATTAGTTTTGGTATCGTCGTCAATGGGCTGGTTGCATTTTCGACGGGTGGCTGGCGGGTCGTTTTTCTGGTCGCTGTTCGTGAACCTGGTAAGCCGTGGTAGCTACGGAACGCCGTCTGAATCTGCATTTCAAACGCAGCCCGACCGAGCCGAACGCTTCGTACTCTCTGCTCGATGGTCTCTCCACGATAGAAGCACTTTGCGCCTTTGTAATCGTTAACAAAACCGACACTGATGCAACGGGTTTGTCCGGTTGACGTTGTTGCTTCTGTTGTTGTTGTTACCGTAGCCGTTGTTGTAGTTATTGTTGTTGACGTTGCTGCTATTATTGTTTCCGTTGTTTCTCAGTTTCACAAATGGCCTCCTCGGGCGTTAATTTATGGTTACAACATAACCTGCCCATCTGTCTGTCCATTTTCTCTACATTCTCCTTGCTTATCATCGTTGCTGCCGTTCTTTGTGCATTTTCTTTGTTTTTCTTTTCAGCGTTGAGTGTTGATCTATGTTCTCTGCGCTTTCCGCATCTCACTGTACCTCTCTCCTCCTTTTTTATCTCTCTCTTTGCCTGTAACACTATGAGTTATAGGAGTATAGTGTAGTTCATACAGGTTTCGCTCTCTTCCCAATATCTGTTTGTCATCTTCTCTTTTATTTCTTAAAAATGTATTTTGAAAAAAAAATATATATATATATATGCATACATATATATATACGGGCGATAGCCTTTTCTGCAAACTGCCCTGAATGGTGACAATTGTTTAAAATTGTGCAATTATGGAAATTTCAAGCTCAATGAAAAATTCTGAATTTAAATAAATTTGCCGTTCGGAAAAGACGGTTCTATAAAAGAAAAATGTATATATATATATATATATATATATATATATAAATTTTTTCTTTTATAGAACCGTCTTTTCCGAACGGCAAATTTATTTATATTCAGTAATTTTATATATATATATATATATATATATATATATATATATATATATATATACATATATATATATATTTTGCCTGTGCAAATTTATTATTCGTATATTACATTATGTTACATTACATTATTATTACATTATATAGAAAATATTGTGATGATTTATTAATCAATTACAATGCGTTTGCACACTCGGCAGTGCTCGCCTTAATAAAAATGGTGGTAAAAAGGTGTCACGTGAAGTTAAGAGTCAGTTGTCCGTGTCCTTGCTTGATGGTAGCCCCCGCTCTTATGGACCCGGTGCGAGCGGTATATCCTCAAGGTTCCTTGCAAAGTTAAAACGGTGAGATCCATAAGATTCCTCTTCGTGACGCCGAGCCCCAAGAGCGTCCTCGCAGATTCGGAGTCCCATACACCACTCATAGAGATAGTGATGGATCCGAATCTGCGAGGTTTTTGCGGGTCGGGGAGCGCCGCTCTAAGGAACTCGACGTCATATTTGGCGATCTTGTCTTGCCGTGCTTTTGCCAGGTCCCGGTTCGGGCCGCAAACCTCGGCATCTAAAACCCAGACCTCGGTAGGTGTTGTTATTACGAGGTCGGGCTTTAGACCCGGTGCGCCCGGTCGACGGAATACTCGCTCACGAACCACCTCATGACCCTTTTCGCGGAGAAGACGCGCCACGCGATCACAGACGTCGTCATGTCTCTTCATGATTTGTTTGTGTGTTGTATCGCACATCTGAGCGACATGAGCCAACGTCTCAGGCGCATGACACCCGTGTCTACAACGTTTGTTGTAGCCCGGGCGTCCCCTGGCCAATCTGGCACGCGTTGGTAGTGCGTTGATCCTGAGCTTTAGTAGGTTTAAATACTCCTTACCAGATAGGTAGGGCATACCCTTAATCCAGTAGTGTACAAAGGGCGTTTCGTGTGCGTTTTTAAAATGTGCCCCATCGAACGTGTTGTGTAGTTGTTGAGACCAGTAATCGGTCTCTTGTGTAGCGGTCTCAATGAAGGTTCCCAAGCGCTCGCAAAGAAGTCTTGTTTTCGCAAGATCTTTTTTAAAGTGCTTGGTGGTTAGCATCCATTGGACCCCAAGGTGCGTGGAGTGTTGTAGTGCTGTCAGGCGGGAGAGGCGGAGTCTGGGAATTAATGTTTGGAGGCAGGGGATGTCCAGACCGCCGTGTGCTGTGTGCGTGTACAGGTAGGCGTTCGGCACCGAGTTTTCGAGCTTAAGCCATTTCGATTTAACAACCTTTCTGATCTCTTTATCTAGGTCACTAAGGAGTGCGTAAGATGGTCTGGGACCGGAGACCAGTTTATATAGGAGACGGGGAATGAGAAAGTCTTTAAAAAATATGAGTCTTCTCTACATATAAAAAATATATATATATATATATTTGGTTTCATAAGGTCTCGGACGCCTAATCGAAGAAAATATTCAAAAATATAATTATGTTTCTCAATCCATTCATACTCATACTATGGCTTACTCGTCCTCCCCCGGGCGAAGCTCGCTTCGCCCGAACACTGGACAGTGGTCGATACTCACTCTAGCCCTTGCGGGACCACACACATCGTTGTAACGCGATTGTTTGCGCGTGCCTACGAAGCTGCCTGTATAGTCAATATATTCACTGGGCGGAGTGCGCTTGAGTGCGATCAAGATGTGCGCGGGTGCAAGATGTGCGACTTTCCTGGCCGGCGCCGTTAGCTCGATAGACTACTCTATCTAATAACTCACCGTCTATTCATTCTTCTACTAGGTTGGTTAGTCTCGTAATTGCGTATCTGTCTGCTGTTCAAGATCCACCATACGTACCACCTGCATCGATCCGACTAACGCGACCCAATACAGCAGTACGGAGCTTAAGTCGTCCCTGTCGAGACCAACCATAATCGCCACAAACCTGAGCCTACCTGCTACATACACAGAACTACAATTGTATTTATGTGTTGGGCATCATGCAGAAAATAAAAAAATTGACAGAATTTATACCACTGTTTGCAAAATACTTGCTATTTTTCCCAGGTATATATATATATATATTTTTTTTATGAGAGGCAATATGTGGGTGTGTCGAAACGTTTGCCGAGACACGCCGTGCTAGCTGTATGTCCTATGTCGGTGTCGTATGTCGCAAATATTTCAACATCACAACGAATGAGTATTCTAAAAAAAACCGAATACGAGCCAAGTTTCGGCCCACGTGACCTGTGTGATGAATAGACGAAATCTCTCCGCAATGTTACTGAGATTACATTCGAAGATGCCCCGTAGCAATAATAATAATAATAATATAATACTAATACGAAGTGTTAGGCACAACCCTCTTCCATCTCTGGACCAGATTATCAATTCCCATAGCTAATAATTCTGGTCTGGGGAGGTTGACCTAGGGCCTACCAGGACCTTTCTAAGTTTCACATTATCGCAAAAGATCGATTTTTTAATTGTCGTAACAGGCGACAATTGGATCTAATTCGACTGGTTGTGTCTGAAAAGCGGTGGCAAGCATTTTGTTGTGTTTGCTCAATAAAAAGAACAACGTGAAACGAAAGTACTTCCGATAAAATGTGTTGTAATTTGCACTGCATTACTTACATAATACGCTGGCTTTTTCTTATGTCATATGTGCAGCTCGGAAAATTTCACTATGTATGCCGCTGTTACGAATGCTATGTCTTTTTCAATACTGAACGAGAACTACGGTCTCGGAAGTAAGACTTGGAATACCTCTGACGCCAAGCTCTTGTAGAGGCGCTCCTCAAGGAACATGACTCCTGGTCTATCTATGTTACGAAGATTCACAAAGTTTGTCTCAGAAACAAAACTAACCATGTACAGAGTCGAACTGCTTTAATGCCTTAATTGACCAGGTGAAGAAATCTCGGAGAGCTTAAAGAAAGTTTGATCAAGAACAGAAATCGAACCGGCGCCACTCCGGTAGATGACAACTATGACCAGCACACTAGCTCGCAAGACAACGCTATGTATGTATGTATGTATGTATATATATATATATATATAGACTACGAGCGAGATCAGTGCGTGATTAATCGACGCGCGATCCAATTACGATGTAACTATGTAACTGTTCGTTGTCCAGCCGGCCGAGGGCTTTTGACGCCCCTTTCAGACATCGTCGACTTGGTTGTCGCCATCTCTCGTAGCGGTTGCCGCTGATGCTGAGAATGATGGTGCCGTGAAGTGATGATCATAATTTTGATGATGATGATGATGCTATTGACAATAATCGCCGCCTGGTCAACCCGAAATCGCTCGTTTAGCAATTTCTCGGATCGCGCTGGACAGCTATTGACCCGGTCCGACTCGATCTATGAACGCCACGATCCTAATGGCTATGATCAAGCGGGTGGTCGTCTGCGTTCTTATCTCCTAATATATATATATATATATATATATATATATATATATATACCCAAATAAAACGTGGACAAAATAAGAGAGCGTAATACCTTTATTACACTAAATTTAACAGAAATCGCTATATTATTGTTCAAACAGTAGTACTATCGTTTCGGCAGCAGGCTAATGCTGATCATGAAGAATGATTTAAACTGTTCTCTCAACAACGCGTTTTAGAAATGCGGAAATCTTCATTATATGCTGGAATCAAATGTTGCAGAATAAGGAACTCGTTGCGTTCGTTGGGATCAGTGTTAAGGTGCTTTGAAAGTCACACTGTTTGTGAACACACTTTACATGTTCTGCAGATGTTGGTGAGTGATTCACTGGATAGTTCCTTTACTCAGGCTCACTGCCGAACAGATTTTACGAGTCGCAATTTCTAATAACTCAATCAACAGCAGCAGATGTTGTGCGTATTACGGCGTTTGCTTCACCTGGTCTGGCTAGATCCGATATTGATTCACAGCTTTTCATCCATAAACGGCCATCTTTCGAGAATAAATGTTGGCATTACGGTCACCGGCTGCCACTATTTACGAATATCTCACGGCGCCCTGTTCCAATCTGTACGCATCCATCTTTACTACGCGGTTAATTTACATGAAATAAACAGGTGAATCGGCGATACACTCCGCGAACGTTCTGTTGCAACAATCTGAATGACGTTGCTGCTTAAGCTGCTGTCACACGTGTCCACTTTTCACATATATATATATATATATATATATATATATATATATATATATATATATATATATATGGGTGTGTCTTTTAACACCCGAAAACGTCAAATCGCCGCCAAGCGCTTCATGCAACGAATTCTGCTGCTAACGCATGTAGCGTTAAAACTAACGCATGACACTGATCGCGTTAGGCCATATTCGCGAGAGCTGTCGGAAGAATGTAAAATTTCTCAACAGACCCGCACTGGCAAGGGATTACGATCGAAGCAAACCACTGTCTTATATATATATATATATATATATTATACTCAGCCCAAACGTAAACATAGTGCACACACAGAAACTCATGCGCGTTACCCTATTTCCGTGCATATTGATTGGGATAATGTTTTAGAGGAACCGGTAGCGAGCGGAGGCCAGGCCGGTAGCCTTTCTGTCTACCAGATGTTTAGAACTTCACCGAGTATAATTTTGCAAGCATCGTCGTAGGCATGTAGTTTTTGAGACTTAAACCACCTGTGAAATTCTGCATGTACTTAGACGAGCGGCTGGAACATCTAGGTTATTCAGATTGCACATCGCCGAAGACAGGCGACGATCTCACATCTCGATGCATTTTGCGCTAAAACCCCTTCTTCTTCTTCTTCTTCTTCTTCTTCTTTAAATTCAACATTGTAGGACTGCAATCAGGTCGTTGCAAGCGGCTGCAATCAGATCTCTTAACGCGGAGTCTTTCAAGTACAAATAATAATAATAATATTATTATTATTATTATTATTATTATTATTATTATTATTATTATTATTATTATTATTATTATTATTATTATTATTATTATTATTATTATGAAAGTTTGGTGACGTTTAACTTCAGATCTCTTAAAGCCAATTATAGAAGCAGTGTTGCTTCTGCGACACTGGGAGCGAGAGCGAAGAATAGAGTTCCGTGAACCTGGTTGTTATAGTAATAACAAGGCGCACATATGCTTATAGGCGCAGTTGATAGCAACAAAATATACGTACGTTAGTGGTACTAGTAATGTCGGTAGTAATGAATGGCATTGTATCAGCGACGTATAATTTGCCGACTAGGATAATATTACTGTTAAGACAGACAACAACAACATTATCTCACAGCAGCAGAAGCAGTCACTAAATTAATTGACGTACTCTAGGGGTGTTATTGCCGTCACAGGTAGGTTATGGAGCCGTCTGCCATCGAAATGACATCACATCGGCGATACAGGCAAATCGGTCGTTTTAATTTTCCGTTACGATCAAAATGTTGGTTCTGCTAGCTCAACCCTAAACATATACACAAACACATACTCGCATATATCATATTCGCCAAAACTGGCAAGACATTTTTTATAATGCATATTGACGTGCGTATGCACCTCACACACACATATATATATATATATATATATATATATATATATATATACATATATATATGTATATTTATATGTATATATAGATATGTATATATATATATATAAACCCCTAGCAAATAGCGTCATCCTTGCCGATGCGATTGAGTGGGGGGACAATCGAGTCAGTTTTCCTTAAGACAGCGGTTTGGGAAAATGATTAGCACAGGCACGTCCATAAACCCATCGTTCGCTATGTGTACTCCTTAAGTAGAACGGACGACAGTACAGCCGACCGAGGTAGAACAATACAAGTGGTAATGTCTGTATCGAGTGGCAGACTACCTGTACTTGGTATCAGTTCCATGTAGCCGCCGTTGCTCAAATGCTTGAGTGGTTTCTGCCATCGGGCCGGCCTGGCAACCGATTGCTTGTCTACTGCGCTTCACTTCTACATAGAAAGATCTGCAGTTATAAGAATAGACACCTCATGGCACGATTTTCCATGGCTTCCACATGAATCGATTAGTCTTCGAGAGAAGTTCCATGAAATCTCTTCGTTGTGCTTGTGTAAACTCTGCGGGCGACGATGTGGTTTACATCACCTCCAACAATACGATAGAGCAGTTCCATTCGGTGACTCGATGTTTGGAACCGTGATGATGAATATACGTATATGTGAATGTGTGTTTTCCCTCTACGCGCAATATATAAGTCAGCGATCGGTTAATTAGGCTAAGTATGAATCTCTAGATAGAACTCATTCACTTCTGACAATCTTCAATGGGTGTCATTTTACGCTGAGGACTTGTTGTTTCTGTTGTTGTTGTTGTTGTTGTTGCTGTAGGTTAGCTCAGCGCTAACTGGCGCTACCAGTTTGACGACGTCGCTGAACTCGCCGTCAAGGCCAATGATGCCCGTTACTTTGAACCAGGACGACAAAGTCTCAATGAGGCTACACAACCGCAAACGACGTTAGGTTAGCGGCAAGTGTCGGCTTCGTCAACAAGCGAGTATGACGTAGTCGATCGTGAGGTTCCTTTGTAATAAGATAGATAAATAAATAAATCCTGCTTCCCACAAGCTGCGAAGATGGCGGCTCGAGCCACTGTTACGGTTCGCCACGCCACCCCTGATGGCGCATCCTAAGCTTCTGTCGCAGAAAATAAGTGGCCAAAGCATGATATCTCGGCTTATTGCCAATTACTATTACATAGCTACATATTAGTCGGAAGGGAAGCAAAGGAAGCAAAAGCAAACGGTCAACGAATTCTTCCCACACAACCAGCCGCGACGAAACGCGTCTAAAGGAAACGCCGGCTGAGACCAGAGGCAGAATGAAATACGACGAAGATAAAGAAAAATCGGCAGGAAATTGAGGGAACCAAGCACTGATGAAGACAAGGAAAAGGCGAATGAAGCAAACAACATAGAAGTAGAAACATGCTGACATTGGGGGACAAACTCTAATGGCAAATTAAAGACCTGCACGCAGAAGGATGATTGCAAATATGTACTGTACAAAAGCATCCGTTGAGTGCAAAACAACAGCGGAGAGAGACAAGTAAGTAGAGGACATTCATATACAGGTAAGGTTCATAGTCTGTGTAGTTGATGCGCAATACTTTAATGCATTTTGGTGTGCTTGATCACAGGTGTGATCCCGGCTGTAGGGATCTATTTTTCGTGTTCGAATATTTTAGGACAGTAAAAGCAAACGTACCAATGAATGAAATTACACACTTTGGTCCCTCAAATTAATTTGTTGCTAAAAAGTCCATAGAAATGTGCAATATTGTCGAATTATACCGAAAAAGTTCTGTCTCGAAATAGCATCCTATATGGCCATATCCGCAAAAATATTTTCCCTAGCCATCTAAAGTAATTACCTAGATGTGTTATACTCGCACAGAGGGGGGAGTCCGTTCGTGGTTGGTCGAAAAAAACATAAATATAATACATAGTAATATATAATATATAACACCATATCAGGTGAAAGGGCGGGAAAGCTAAAAGAAATGCATCACTGTAGATCGCAAGTAAGATCGAAAGAATCCTCCCGTCAGAGTTCGGGGTCTACTATATTTTCCCATATATATGTATATATACCTTTTTTTCCTATATATATATATATATATATATATATATATATATATATATATATATATATATATATATATATATAATATATATATATATATATATATATATATATATATATGGGTAAGCTGCCGCTCGAGAAGTGTGAACACACGGTGTTCTGTGCCAACTTCTGGCGCAGGTGGAAACCTGCCCCCAGTTCCGGTTTTTGACACGTCCCACACCCGACGGCGGCTGCACTCGCCTCAGGCGGGATCCATACCGTTCACACTACGCTCGATCATCAACAACCAAGATAAATGGTGACAATGCGGACTACGACAACAGCAACATCGACAATGACAACAACAACAACAATAAGATTGGACTAAGAACACAAAATCCAAACGGTAATTAAAACTACCATTGGCACCATAAACGTGGCAAGAGACCAAAGATATCAATGAAGCGGCGCAAAGCAACAAGGTCTTCGTGCAGTACGCGATGGAGCTGGTGGACTGTTTGTGTATGAATTTCGTCGTTCGCCGCCAACCAAGCTTCTCGCCCTTCCTGCCGTCTCGTGGAGCGGAGCTGGGAACCAGGCTGGCCGATGGTATCCTCTTTTCCAGCGGTCACCGAACTAACCACCACCACCACCACCACTAAGGCCCCACGGTCACCTCGGGCTTCCTGTCCGAGGCTTTTCCTGAGGGGGGGCTGGTTCCCGCAACATCCCGCGATTCTTCTCCCCCACCGACGGTGCGGCGACAACGACAACGCCGATACCAGTCGAGGCGTAAGATATTGTGTAGTAAACAACAATAGACTGTACGATCTGTCTGCAGAGCCTGGGATGATTTATTAATCACCGCCACCTGCTAGATCTGGTTCTGCATTCTCGCGTGGAATCTTACCACCGCGCTGGTCTCGCGATTGACTGCTAAATGTACAGTGTCACTTAGATAGATGGACGGTCAGAAAGAATGCCGCCGTCAGACATCCGCACGGAAGCCGTATTGTCAACAATGCAGTCGTTATTGTATATATACGAGTATATATTATATAGATATATATTAGAGAGAATGAGATTTACGTGACTAATGTGATATATGCCATGCAATGAAAGGACTACTGAAGTATATATATATATCTATATACATATATATATATATATATATATATATATATATATATATATACATATATATATATATATATATATATATATAATGTATGTTCTGTCTTTTACTAGCTACACGTGTTCATTCAACGTGTAATAACGGCATCCCAAACTTAATTTGTCGCGGACATTCTCACGCCGCTTGTAGCAATTATCTGAGACACACAAGTACTTGGTGGTTAAAAACACAGCATAAATTAGAATACGAAAATTAGTCTCTTGTCTCCAACACGACGACTCTGCTCGACACGTTAGCCTACAAATGATGCCATCACGCCGCCGCGCAAAGTAGTACCGTGTACATGGCTGATGATTATTTCATACAAAATGCTCTGTCTTCTCATGTGCAAAATTGTGTTCTTCTATTGTGGAGTGTAACGGAGCTAGTAAACACCTAGTAAGCACACCCGCGCCGACACGGCCTGCTATAGCATACATACATAACAACAGCGGTGCTGGCGGCGGTAATTAGCTCGTGTGTTGTTGTTGTTTTGGCATTGTTCGAAATTTACGTGCACTTTTCCCTCTATGGCCCCGACCACGCCAGGCATGTAGGCAGCTATACTACTTACGATAGAACCGAAGGCAGGTCAGGGTAGACACACAGCAAAGCCATCAAATCGAAGTTGCGGTGCAGACTGTGCTGCGGTTCCATGCGTGTCTGTGTCGCATTTAATTGCAACATCCAGACAGACATACGTCTAATATCTATTGTCGCGTTATTTTTGTCACTCCAGAGTTCGTAGTAAAGCAACTGCGTCTGCCGTCACTGCTGTCATGGGCACAGTACGCGTTTCGAAATCGTCCGACTTCCTTCCGACGTAACTAATGTGGACCACACATTACACTGGTCACTTTGTTTGAAGAACGATAGGGACAATCAGTCCTCTATTCGCCGTAGAAATGCCTTTTGTGAGTCAAAAAGTTAGGAGAAATTACATAACGGTATAAAGTGTAACTATATTGGCACACTCTCTAAGCGTTAATATTCAAACACGTGACAATTAATATCGTGAAACGCAGCCTCGGATGGAAATGGCGGTGTTGTCCGTCGGATATAAATACGCAAAACCCCCAGTGATGGTCGTGCAAGGCGCTTATAGGCTTAAGGCAAAGTCCGCACATTTGACGGCGTGATTTTCGGCCAGAGCAAATGCAGCGACATATGCATATTTATTTTACCGTATCTGCATTTTATGTCTAAATGTGTATTCATTCCGTATCTAAATGTTTTGTACATTTTGCATCTAAATGCATCTACGACTTATACATAAAGTATTCACATATTGAAATCTTAATCCGCCTATGATTAGAAAATCTGCGTATAGGCACTTATCCCTACCAAGGTAAGTGCCTTGTTGTGTACCACACAATAGCCTTGTCGTACCTCAATGTCTACTTTTCTTTTTTTCTAAATGGCGTGCTACGTCATTTTTGCTGAAGCAGTACTAGTACTAATCTTATTAGAACAAGCTGAAGATAATAGATTCTTTAGTACCTGTAAGAAAGAAGAAAGAAGTACAATCTGTATTTTTTCTCTTTCTTATATACATACGTTAAGAAGCTGGCCGGCCATTGTAAACTTTTTCGGGCTGACTTTCAGCCAACATTTAACATCAATACGGAACCGCTCTCGCATTACCTCACAAGACGGACCCGATAAATACAAATGTGCAACGGTGGTGATCGAACCCGTGCACCCTTGTGTCATCTCTGTCGTGAGGCGCAAGCGAATGCACTACGCCACCGAGCTCGACGGCTTGCGATGGTACGTTTTTGAGCAGAAAACAAGCGCTTCTTGGTTATTCTGCAGACAGCACACTAAGTGGGCTATAAAACAGCAATATATATATATATATATATATATATATATATATATATATATATATATATATATATATATATATATATATATATATAGAACTAATTAAAACAAATATTACAAATTACCTTATGTAAACGATTGTGAGAAGCATAACTTTTTAGCATACACTCATTTTGCCGTATATTGTTATGGTATGGTCACAAACTTTGTCATCTCAATTCCTGGCTGTATCTTTGAAGTTTATTTCTCTCTTTCTCTCGCTGCTATATATGCATAATAGCCGATACCAGTGCAAGCAACGTCCGAACGAAAATGATCATTATTATTAAACTGGGGTACATAGGATAAGCTAAAGTGAAGGGATCAAATTTCAAAGAAAATGTTTTTTCGTGTCCTGTGTCTTGTCAACGCAACCTACAGGATATGGCTGGACACAGAAATATTTGAAACACGATTTGTTTATCGGTCTGCTGCTAGGTATTGTTCCCAAAACGCAAAACGATTCGCTGCATGATCGATATCGTTTCATAAAGTGCACTGGCATAACTAGTTAAAGTGAATGACGAAAATACACTTCCGTCACTGTCTTCTCTAGCAAATGCGTACGTTCGTACGGTCGTATCAATTAACAGTAATCATTGCGAATATCGATAGTAGCAATACGTATGTTGAACAGTGCGCGTGCAGCCTTGTACGCAAAAATAGCACATTAATAGGGTTACAAGTTTGTCTAGTTAATTTACCGTGCAGACCTCAATCTGGCCAATCACAGTGCCTGCCTTCTGCTAACCCATGTTAACACCACACCGACGCGTCAACAATATCCGCTATGACGTGCTCGCTTCTGAAGTAAACACACGACGGACCAGAGCTGAAATAAGAATGAAAAAGAAATACCCCTATAAATATAGCCGATTATTGGTGCGGCCGCCCGCCCGCCATGTGGAGTCGTTCTGGTATTGATTTGTATTGTATCTGCAGGCATGTTTATGCTGACATGTCGTTGACGTCAGCACTCAGCGGCTATTGGTTACGTCCTAGAACTATCTGCACACACAAACACATAAGGTATGGGTATACTTGTATATGTACCCTGTATACATAATTGTAGATACATACAAATATACGTGCAGATGTTTATGGAACAAATATATATATATATATATATATATATATATATACGATCTACGCGTATTGGAATTATATATATATATATATATATATATATAGTTATATATATGGGTGCGGCTGATCAGACAGGGCTAGTACCGAGAACTACGACGACGACGGCAACAACAACAACAATAAAAACAACAACAGCAGCAGCAAGTAGACATTGTGACAAGTCATTTGACTGTCGTAGTAATAGTAGTAGTGGTAGTAGTAGCGACTGTTTAGTCGTTGTCGGACGCCGGACGTCGTGGAAGCGTGGAACAGTTCGGCCGGCCCCAGCGCGAACACGAAGTTAGTGCCGCTTCATAGCAGTGCCGCGATCCCGCACCAGCCAAAGGGCGCGGCAGGCAGTTTGCACGAACATTGCCAACGAATACACACCTCGTTATGCGATTGGATTGGATCGCGCTGATGGCGCTTGTTGTTGTTGTTGTTGTTGCTGCTGTTGTTCTTGCTGGTGTAGTTGTCTCGGCATCGTATTCTTGGCCGTGCGACCATTACGAGTAGTTGGAATTGGTGCCTGCGGTGATTTGGCCTATACTTACTTGTGGAGGCCTATGTCAGAACGACGTGAATCACGACGGACGTTATAGAGCGACGACGACGTTCGCGCAACAGATGAGCACCGTAACGTAGCTAGACGACGACGGGCCGGGACGGCAAACACGGGAAAACGACGCCGCGCGGTGAACCTGTGCCTTCAAAATTGAACGAGCCATTGCATATTTGATCTCAAGTCGGTGCGTGCGCGAAAACAGTCGCTCAATCGGCAGATGTAGATGTTCAAGCAGAAAAATGACGATATAGAAAAAACTTTGTACACGTAAATGTTGTAGCACTCTATATATATATATATATATATATATATATATATATATATACATATATATAGTAGCCAGTTATATATATATATATATATATATATATATATATATATATATATATATAGTAGCTGCAAATACTCACAGGTCAAGCTTAAGCCTTAGTATTCTAACTTTTTTGGACTAACTCTCAGCCAACATTTAACGTCCATGAAACTGCTCTCGCATTTCTTCTTAAGGCAGACCCTAATAGATACAAATGTGCAACGGTGAAGAATGAATCCTGTACGGATGAATCGTCTCCGATCGCAAGACGCACGCGAATACACCACGCACACGACAGGGCTCGCTCGACAAGCGGCAGTATCTTATGAGAGTAAATCTATTAACAGTAAACCAGCATTACTGCAACGTATATGAATATATAACTTCTATTATGAACACAATGATTACGGCGTCTAATATACCGTACTGTTGTTATTACAACGAAAATGCTATCTGTATAAGGCTACCTATTCTGGAGCCATATACAGGTGACGGTTAGTTTTGTTCTTCGACATTAGATTGCGTGGATTACGCCTGCTGTCAATTAATGCCGCTCATCAATGATGATCAAGCTTTTGTAGCAAGCATCGCATAGCGTCGTTGCCACACACACACTCAGTCCTGTCAGCCTGTTTCGTTGTCCTGTGTCGCTGAATTTTTGCTGGTGTGCTTCATTGGCATCGACGTAGTAGAGCGGTCGATGCCGACCTGTTACCAAGGAACTCAAAAAAGCTTTGTACCTCGTCTAAAGCTCGGCGTCAAAGTCACAAACTAAACGCAGGAATATTAGGCAGGAAGACGTCGTCAGTCATCCACTACTGGTGCTGCAACGGACTGCACAAGCAATTGCTGTGTGTTCCGGCTGTTTGCTGTCAGGACGCTATCGCCGCTGCCAATTCAGTTTCAATTCGCGTCAGTTGATTCCTGCGTCTCAAACGTCTGCAAGAGCAGAGCGGGTTTTTTTCTTTGGCTTTTTCCGTAAGGCAATTGCCCGTGTACGTTTTTTTTTATGTCATGGCTAATTTTAATCCACTCCGGCATTTACCTTGTCTAAATTGGAAACCATGCAAACCAATTTAAGAGTGGCCGGTCTGGGTCTCAAACCCAGTCCTCCCGAATGCAAGGCAAAGGCTTTGCCACTAAGCCATCTTGCTCGGTCGATGATTTGTCATCGGACTCCTTCGACGAGTGTCTCTATTGACTCTCTCGAACAGTCGAGCCTCGCCGTTACCTCCCCCGCCCCGCCTCCCGCCGCAACTGAAGTAACAGCAACCGCAGTCCCGCCGCAACTGAAGTAACAGCAAACGTAGTCCCGCCACAACTGAAGTAACAGCAAACGTACTGCCGCCGCAGCTGAAGTAACAGCAAACGCAGTCCCGCCGCAACTGAAGTATCAGCAAACGCAGTCCCGCCGCAGCTGAAGTAACAGCAAACGCAGTCCCGCCGCAGCTGAAGTATCAGCAAACGCAGTCCCGCCGCAACTGAAGTAACAGCCTACGCAGTCCCTCCGCAACTGAAGTAACAGCAAACGTACTGCCGCCGCAGCTGAAGTAACAGCAAACGCAGTCCCGCCGCAACTGAAGTAACAGCAAACGTACTGCCGCCGCAGCTGAAGTAACAGCAAACGCAGTCCCGCCGCAACTGAAGTAACAGCCAACGCAGTCCCGCCGCAACTGAAGTAACAGCAAACGCAGTCCCGCCGCAACTGAAGTAACACCAAACGCAGTCCCACCGCAACTGAAGTAACACCAAACGCAGTCCCACCGCAACTGAAGTAACACCAAACGCAGTCCCGCCGCAACTGAAGTATCGGCAAACGTAGGCACGCTCGCACGCGTCTACGTGACTGTAGCGTGTCGTAACAGGTGCACGTAGCACGTCGCGTCCTGTCGTAACGTATGCTACGTCTGTGTCGTAATGTACACCATGGGCCGATGTCGCATTTGTCTGCTGCTGCCAGAACGTCACAGCAGACGATCAGCCCGTCGCTATCTGGTTTCTGGCTATCGAGTGTATCGCAAAGCCTAGTCGTTGAAGCTAGGCTATCGTTCGGCGCAATTATGCCGTATCTCGCTAATGATGCCTATTCGGAAGTTCGACGGGGCACGGAGGGGGAGAGCGGATGGGAACTCATCACTGGTAGTATTGTTTTCGCTCCGGGAGCTGCTGTTGAAGTCACTGCGGTTGTACCTACTGTAGTCACTGCGGTAGACGCTTAAGTCGCTGCAGTAGCTGCAAAATTACTACTATGGTTGTCGTTGTTGTTATTGTTGTTATTGAAATGATGGCTGGCTCGAGGCACTGTATCGGGTGATGGTTCGCTGTCTATGTGTGGCGTTAGCCGCCACCACCGCCGGCGGGAACGTTTCTTAGAGATTGACGAAAACGAAAAATAACAGTTGTACTAACAGCCAAAATGATCGCCTGATTTGGTTATTCAATGCCGTTTATTTTATATATGCATGTATTTATACGTAATGTTAGTAGGTTTTCAGCTAAGTAAGTAAAGAGGCCTTTGAGGTCTAAGTTGTTATATATAAGGTGTCCGAATAATCAGCTGGCATATTTCAAAACTTCGCACGCTCAGCTCTGTCCTCTCTGCGATTTATTTTTTTCGCAACCGTACAGAAGAATGAAGTATTCCGGACGGGTAATCTCGCGGACCAAGGACATTCAATGGCGTTCAAGGTGTTGCGATTTAACGCCTTCAATTTTTTGTATGTGTGTGTTTTTTTAAAGTAAAGTGTACGTAATAATTTTACGACCCTCAGTGAACTTAGAAAGTAATAAAGCGTGCTAAAAATCTGGCTCTCCAGTATGTATATAATAAAATATATTTAAAAAATATAAGATTTAATATCGTAACGCTTTTGTTTTGATGTTACTTCAAAGATCTCAGACGAGCGAAGTAGTTTAGAGCAAGTGTATGGTCCGGTATGTGTCTATGAAACACAAAATTAATTGACTTTCTTTTGACTTGCTTTTCCTGTTGTCATTGCTTTTTTTACAACAAAACACTATTTGAGTCCTGCTGAACCCCAACCAGCAATCAAATAGCAAGTCATACGCTCAACAGTGATTCCAACGCGTCTTTTACCCTTACTTTCACCGCCAGACCAGCCCAACCTACGTGATACTATATCAATTAATCAGGGAGCGTTAATCAATCAATTCATTAAGCTCCTCAACCAAAGGCTAAACAAACGAACGGACTGACACATTTCACTTCTTCCGTAACTCGCACATCCGCTTAGTGGCTGGCTTTGGCAAGAATCCGAGACGGGCCCTATCGGGCCTGCTCTCGGGAGAAAAGAATGAGCTTTGGCTTCAGGGTACCGCATAATTACCGCCGCGTTATGTTGCTAAGTCCCGCACCTGCCGATGGGAATGCTGTGGTTACTGCTGGACCATGACTCCTCGAAGTCGACCTCCCTGTCTTTTACGTACCAGTATAAGGGTCGATTCTCAAGCTGGCCTAAAGTAAGAAAATAAGTTGCACCACTACGATACCCTTTAGAGCTGCAACTACCGTCGTCAACCATGCTGCCGCAAGCACTGTTAGGGAAACCCCCGAGATCTCAACGTGTCCGCTTATGCTGCTTTTAGCGCTCCAGATCTCCCTGATTAAAGATATAAAAAGTGACATGTGTATTTAGGTATACATATCAAGCGAATTGTAATTCTATCCAATCATATATACTTACTAAAACATCGGTACGCTGGAACTACTAAATTATGCGCATGCACACTAACGTTTATATATATATATATATATATATATATATATATATATATATGCGTTAATTCCTAAATCCCGTGTGTAAGTAAAGCCAACCCAGACAGCAACGTAATCATAGCAAAATAATGTTCTACACTACAAGTACACTTTGATGATGACATCGTTGCAGGTAAGCTGGCTAAGGCGTCGTATCAAATTATGGATGGTTTTAATCTGGTCGCCAGCACACAGTAGCGCTTGCGGCGTGAAATTTATCCGCTGTGGCACCACTGCCGGCTTAATGTCGGAATTACTCGATTGCGAACAGGCCGGGCGTGTCCAACGATTGGCCGGATGGCCACGGGATGCCAACCTCGAGAGAAGCGGACTCCAAATTTCTCTTATTTTCTGCGACTCTCTTCGACGTCTTTCACACCAGCGAACCGACTGGCCCGTCTAAAGTATGTTGTCGTATTTGCGGAGTTCGCCAGCCAGGTGACGGTGGTGTTGTAGGGGAGAGCTTGTCAGGAGAGGAAAAGTGGCAGCAATAGGAGTCAGTCAGCCAACAAGGCCGAGCTGATAGAGAAGAAATACCACAGCCGCGAGACGAATGAACAACTCCCCCGTCCGTCCCTCCCTCCAAGTTCCCTCAGCTGGCATGGTGAACCGACCACCTCGCGCACATGCCACTGCAGACACTAAGTTAGACTGTTGTTGTTGTTGTTGTTGTTGTTGTTGTTGTTGTTGTTGTTGTTGTTGTTGTTGTTGTTGTTGTTGTTGTTGTTGTTGTTGTTGTTGTTGTTGTTGTTGTTGTTGTTGTTGTTGTTGTTGTTGTTGTTGTTGTTGTTGTTGTTGTTGTTGTTGTTGTTGTTGTTGTTGTTGTTGTTGTTGTTGTTGTTGTTGTTGTTGTTGTTGTTGTTGTTGTTGTTGTTGTTGTTGTTGTTGTTGTTGTTGTTGTTGTTGTTGTTGTTGTTGTTGTTGTTGTTGTTGTTGTTGTTGTTGCTGTTGTTGTTGTTGTTGTTGTTGTTGTTGTTGTTGTTGTTGCTGTTGTTGTTGCTGCTGCTGCTGCTGTTGTTGTTGTTGTTGTTGTTGTTGTTACTGCAGCTACTGGCGGTAGCGGCGTAACGCGTAGTGCTAATAGCCCGCTTACCAACAGCTGTAACAGAGCAAGCAGCCCAAATAACCGCTGGTAGCGGGCTCTAATCTTCGGCGCGGCTGCTGCTGTTACTGCTGCTGCGGGTGATCCTCTTCGGTGCTCGGAGGTGCTGCTGCTGCATGTCGGCTGTATGGGTTGATGGTGAAGGGGAGAAGAAGAGAGACGAAGAATGCTTAAGCGGGTAATAAGCAAGTCAAGCAATTGGCGATTGCGCGCACAAGCCGTCGTCATCGGGCGAAAATAAAGCTCCAGCGTGAGCAGGCTGAAGGTGAAGTCGAACATGTGAAGGTGAAGTCGTCGGAACTGCACGTGCCTGTGTCTATCGAACAGAGATCATGCCGAGTATCGTGCCAAACGAACGCCCCAGCCACAACGAACAGTTGGTAGGTTGGCGTAGCCTGCTTACGTGATGCTATTTGCTCTATCTGTAGTTAACAATAACAGCATGCGCGTGTCGCGCACCACCACCACCACCACGACTTTGTTCTACATCAAGAGCCCTTCTGCCCTTCGCCTTGTTCTCCTGCTCGTCTTACTGCGGCTCCTCCGAACTCTTGCAACATGCTTTCAGCATGTAGCGGACTTCAGCATGCAAGCTAGCAGATGATCAGTTAGTCAAGATCCGACTTTCTGCCTCTGCTAATTCATTGTCGACTACTTCCATAGTACATACCCCACAGGAACGCGAAACAACAAGGATGCCCGCACAAACGGAAAAGCTGTGATCCATAACGAGGCTGGAAGTGTGCTATTCTTGCTAATACTGCTTACGTCACTACGACTACGTCTGCTATCGCAGTCGGAATCCTTCAGAGGGCACAGCACAAATAATGTAAACCAATCATTGGTGATTAACGTTTAGCAGTTGTCTTGCAGCTCCTAAAGTAAACAAGGTTGTGCTCTGACGAATTGTTATTATTCGAAAAAAAAAACACGAGTATTGTTGCGCTTTGATTATAATTGTCTTTCGTGCTTTGTTGCTGCTGCCGCTCCTATCGTTGAGAAACCGCAAGCTTAATTTAGAATGATCTGAGGTGTACGATGGATTACGCCAATCGAATAGTAGTCGTATTAAGCGTATTCAACGCATTCCCTAAGTCCCTTAGTTCAGGCCTGATGAACCCCAGTCATCCTATCGACAAACCAATCACACGTGCGTGCTTGAAAGAAATGTTAGCATTTGTTGAATTGCATTCTGCGTTCGAACAAATGTTATGTTGAAGATAATTCTCAAAAAATGAAATTATTTGCAATTCTTATATCTTAGCTTTCACGCTCAATTGTTCATTTTTAAGAGATATTTTCGCCCCTTGCTCCATTAGAATTTTTTCACCGAGTTGTACTAGATTTTAAAGTTTGTTGGACGAATTATGGGAAACCCTATATATATATGTTTTATTATGAATAATTTATTATTTGTTTGTCATGTATACCTGAATAAACATGTCACCCTTTTATATTAGAAGCGCTTAGAGCGGTAGCATATATGTATACCCTGCATAAATTAGAATAGAAAACACCTCTATTTCAAACAAAAGAGTGAATCGGAACTGTGGGACTAACATAGCAAAAGTGCTGGCATACTTTATAGGGTACAATTAGAAGTGACGGTTGGATTAACTTAAAAAAGGATTTTCCACTATATATTATATATATATATATATATATATATATATATATATATATATATATATATATATATATATATATATATATATATATATATATATATATATATATAGAGAGAGAGAGAGAGAGAGAGAGAAAAAGAGCGAAAGTGTCCGCAAGTCTGCGTGAAAGTTTGTGTAATTGGCTGAACGTTACTTAAGTGTTCACCACGAGTCATACCAATACCCGTTCGAATCTACTCTACCGGTCCCGACGCTGTTAGAACGGCTTAACCTAATTGCTTTCGACGCCCACGGTGCGTGGCATTATAGTTGTACACACATCGTTTCTGCACGTGTGCTCCTTAGACGGGGACTCTAGTTGGGGTCAGGGAGAAGGTTAGGTGGATTAGTGCCGACCGGGCAAAAAGGTTCGGTCGGAACAAATCCTTATCCTGGTGAATTGACGGAGGAGAACTAGTCCCCCGTCTGTCTCGGACGCTTAGGGGTCAGATCGAGCTGGATTAAACAATCGGCTGTTTAGCGCTGCTGCTGCTGCTGCTGAATGTGTATCGTCCAGTAGGCTGAAACTAGGATAGGTGATGTAAGAAGGCGGGCGTGGAGCAATATATTTGACGTCATCTAACATTTACACAGTTTTATAATAAACAATCATTTGAGAAGGAGGCAAGTGTCAAAAAAGCTTATTTTACCCAAATAGCACTCTAAAAACAGAAAAACTAACCTGCTGTCTTTTGGGCTTAAAAGTAGGTTTGAGATGAGTATATGACTATGAATATGAAAGACATACCTGTTAAGCTTTAGAATACGCCAGGTATAAGGTCTAAGGTTGGGTACAAAACCAGGTTGATAACGTAAATTAGTAGCAAACGAGTACCTAGCGAAATTCCAAATGTATATTTATCTATGTCGTATATATATGTATAAATATAAATATATATATATATATAAATTTATACAAATATACAAATAAATTTATATAAATATAAATATAAATATAAATATAAATATATATATATATATATATATATATATATATATATATATATATATGACCACAGTCAAATGTTCCAGGTGACCCATTTACAACAAGTATAGTTAGCTAATTACCGTTTTGTAGATATCACTACACAACGATTGCCAATATAGCGATTACTAATCAAATCCAATTAACAAAATATAGGCAGTACAAACGACAACTCGTTTCTATTAAACGTCTCTCATAAGCACGTTGTTTGGCGCACTAAACACTGACAAATAAATTAATATTGTGGCTTTTTCTGTTATTGTCGTTGTTGTTTGATCTCATCATGATCGTCCCGTAAGCAACTGATTAGAGGTATTAGGACATAAATTGCCTCTATCTGTTTCTCAACTTTTAATGGGTTTGAGCGTTCTTTCTCAAATTAAAAACGCTATTATCTAAGTAAACTTAGTGGGCCATTTTTGTTAAGCAGGCTTAACTGGAGCTGTGGTGTTGTTTTATTGGTCCAGACGTTACTGTATTTTGTTACTCTCGCCTATTATTTGTATTATTGTCGCTGTTGCCATCGTAGTCTCTCGCAAGCAAACGTGAGGCTTTTCTTGGCACGCGTGACTTTTCATCGGTGTTTGACATTTGGTGTTCAACAACTTTTTGCTGCTGCCGACTTGGCACACTATTCATTGGCGCGCCATCTTGTCGTTCAGCCGCACAGAAGTGAGATCAATACCATCCGCAGTTTACGTCAGGTAAAGTCCAACGTAGCCCGTAGCATAGCGTGTAGCCAACGTCATACACAATGCTGGTTCGTGCATAAATACTCACATAGTGTCACAGGCTTCAAGGCCCATTATAAGCGTCGAGACATATTACGTACTGTATATATGTATATATATATATATATATATATATATATATATATATATATATATATATATATATATATATATATATTTATTTATAGCTTGCAAGCATAGATACAAAGGGGATGTACACATAGTTGCATCGTGCCTAGCAAATATCGCACACTAACGGCTATGCACAGCATGCACACATGCGTATGTTGTATACAGCCTACATATAGATACAGGCATACACCGAACAATAGTGCGAGGGAGCTCAGATAAACAGGGAGAGGGAGAGATGGGGAAAGGGGGAGAGAGAGAGGAAGAGAGAGACGCGTCTATAAGCACGTACACAGGCATGGATCGATGGTGAACGATGCTGGAAAAGATACACGTGAGATAAGTTACAGCAACAGCGATGACAACAACAACGACGACGACAACAACAACAACAACAACAACAATGACGACAACGCCCAGCAACAACGACAACAGCCGGAACAACAACAATAACAAGCAATATTAACAGTGGCTACGTGGTCATTTAGCGATGACGGAAGTTGATGACGGAGCTGCGAATGACGTCGATGGCGGCCAGGCCCGGCGTGGACGACCTGCGTTGTTGGGACAAATGAATCAACGAGGACCAGTTACCGCCCCCCGTTCGTTCGTCTCGATGGGCTCGGATTGGGCTGAAGCCTCGCTGAGCCCAAGCCAAAACTCGTGGCACGATGAACTATGGACATGGCCATGCATGCAGCGGCGGCGCCGGCGAGGCGAGGCGACGGCGCCAATGACAGCAGCTGCAGCTGCAGCGGCAGCAGCGGAAACAGTACACTGGACATTAACGTAACACAGCGTTGTCAGCGCTGTGTTAGGCAGCACGAGCAACAAGGGCGGCTCTAGTAGAGTCGCGACAGCAGCGGTGGCGGCAACGGCGTCGTCTGTTAGCAATCGTCGTGGTAATGGTAGGCGGTCGCGTCTGGGGTGCAATGATCCAACGATCCAAAGAGTGCCCCCCCCCCCCCCCCCAAGCCAGGTAAGGCACGCGGAAAGGCCGGTTGGTTGGTTGGTCGGTCGGTCGGTCGATCGGCCTCAAGCAGGCAGGCGGACAGGCGAATCGGCGCCGAGACTCGACAACCCGACGGTGCACACAACGCGGACGCGGCAGAGGCAGCTGTAGCAGAGGGTCGGCGTTTTTGGCGTTGTCCCCACAACGGACGTGACTGCTGCCCCGGCTGTCGTGCCGGGAAGTGTGCGCCGTTTGTTCCACGTCGAATAGCACGAATGACTAAATGAATGATGATTGTACGGATAATACGTGGCGTCAAATTCGACACCGACTCGTACAGATGTTGTTGTCGTTATCGTCGTCGTCGTCGTCGTTTCACCTACCTCCATTTAGACGCTTTTTCGTTCGACCTGCTCTCTTCTCTACAACTACACCACGCGTCGACTTCTCTAAGCTACGGCCAGAGTATCGGCCGTATATATATTATATATATATATTATATAAATATATATATATATATATATATATATATATATATATATATATATATATATATATATATATATATATATATATATATATATATATATATGGCCACTGCTATTGCCTTAGTTTACAAGCAGTTGAGTTTTTTCAACTGGCCACAACGATAACGACGCCGACAGTGGTAACAACAAGACAACAACAGCAATGACAACAATGATGATGATAATAACACGAGCGAAAACAGCTGAAACAACAATAACTATAACAACAACAACAACAACAACAAAAACAACAACAATTGCCGCACAGATCTATACACCCGACGACAATTACACTTAAAAAGCGGCACTGCTATAAACCTCATTCATACATTAACGCAGCGTAAACATCTCAAATCGTTATGACAATCAGTGATGACAGCAACCACGAAGATGACAACAACAACAGCAGCAGCAACAACAACAACAACAACAAAAACAATGAAAACATCAATAATAACAAGAACAACGGCATTAAGGCAACGCAAAACGTCTCAAATCATAATGGCAATTGATCATGGTGGCAGCGACAAGGAGGACGACAGCAACAACAACAACAACAGCAACAACAACAGCAACAACGACAACAACAGCAACAACAACAACGGCAACAACAACGTCATGGATCCTCACCTAGCATATTGCCTCGTTTGAAGTCGAAGGGATCGTCCGTCGCTCCGCCAATATTGTCAGTCGACGATGGGCCATGTTTTGCATATGCGCCCAATAGGGCGGCCATGACGCTGATGATGAGGGCGGCCATTACGCTGTCGGCGGCTGTCGACAACAGCCACGCCTTCTCCAATGGACAGACAACGTTACCTGCGAGTGGGCTGTCTGAAGGCAGCTGCCGTTTCTTGTTAGTAGACCGTTGGTGCCAGCTGCTGTTGCTGCTGCTGCTGTTGCTACGTACTCAATATAAGCAGCAACAAGCATCGACAACAGCAACAGCAGCAGCAGCAATATCACCGTTAATGCTATACACAGTAACAGCAACTGCGGGGACGATGGTTATGGTTGTTGTTGTTGTTGTTGCTGTTGTTGTTGTTGCTGCTGATGCACCAGTTGTTGTCGTTCTTGCTGCAGATGTTGTTGTTGTTGTCGTTGCGATTGTTGTTGCTATTGTTATTGCTCATGCTGCTGTTGTTGTTATATTGCTATTATTGCGGTTGCTGTCGTTGTTATTGCTGTTGTTGTCGTTGTTGCTGTTGTTGTCGTCGTTACTGTTGTTGTTGTTGTTGTTTTTGTTGTTGTTGTTGTTGTTGTTACTGCTGCTGCTACAGCACGTTAGCAACAACAACTGCAGCCCGTTATTGCTGCAGTTGTTTTTGCTCTTGTTATTGTTTTTGTTGCTGCGGTTCTTGTTGTTGTGTCGATTGTTGTTGTTGTTGTTGTTATTGTTATTGCTACTGCTGCTGTTGTTCATATTGCTGTTGCTGTCGTTGTTATTGCTGCGCTGCTGCTATAGCAGGTTAGCAACAACAACTGCAGCTCGTTATTGCTGCAGTTGTTGTTGTAGTTATTGTTGTTGTTGTTGCTGCTGCGGCGGTTGTTGTTGTCGCTGTTGTTACTGTTGTTGTTGTTGTCTTTGCCGTTGTTGTTGTTGTTGGTACTATCCGGTTGGCCAGACATGCCCAGATCTGGCCAAGCTCATCGCCGAGCCCCTTCGAAGGCGAAGGAAAGTGACGATGAGTGAAGATGAGGTGAGCTTTATTATGGTTGTCGTCGTCGTCGTCAACACCAGTGAAGTCATTGTAGCCGAAGTCGTCGCCGTTGTTGTCGTCTCCATCAAAGTCTTCTTCGCTGTGTTTGGCATGGACGACACCGGAACGCTTGTTCGCAGAAGTGGCGTTAACGATATACTCTTAAATGTAGAGCGCAAGGAATACGGGGAAAAGTAGCATATTGCATCTATCGCACGGATGAAAGGATATATATATATATATATATATATATATATTCTAGAGTGGTGCTATTAAAGCAGAATGCTATTTATCACCGCTACCAGAAGGTGTCGCTTATAGTCTTGAATGCTCTTTATTTTTCGGCACAAGGCTCACAATGACGACGAAAACGTCTTGTAGGGATAATAAGTGCGGAGAACTTATTTGTGTCCGTTAAGAAGGAACGCCACTCATTTGCGTGAAGGCCACTTCTAGCCGGCGTTGCGTCATGACCTCTAGAGGCCGGCCGAGCGTTTTTCAACCACCCAGGCGGGCCTCACGCTTCAACAAGAACAGCTGGGTCATCTGCGTAGACAATCGAGCAAACTAACGTTGGATGAGGCAGATAGAGGATGGCGTCGTATGCAACGTTCCAGAGTGTAAGTCTATATAAGCATATATATATTTTTTAAACTGATAAGTAGGATGCACAAGATGTGCCGAGCACCATGCAGTGGAAAGCGCACGACTGGAGCATAACCCGCTGCACTACTTCTCTCGTCGGAAGCATGCAAAATATAAAGCATTATGAGGAAACCCATATAAACAGTATATTATACTCAATTAGATTGAAATAAAGATAATTGATTTAAATAGTTAAGATGCAGAAAAAAAACTATATTTCGCAAATCGTGACGATTGAGTTATGTAGCGGCAATGCCGTCGAGCCGCTCGCATCGACATACAGTAACACAGGACGCCGATCACCCATACTAAAAGCATCCGAAAACGCCGGACCGCTGTGTCCAGAGAGTGAAGTTGTCATGCATGAGTTGCACATTTTTCACCTTCATTTACGCCGTTCCGTTCGCCTTTGAGTAGTTCATTCTGACTTTTATGCGGTTAGGTTATGGCTTGCTTCTGTACGCCATTACAGCGGCTTAGCGGGGACAACGACAGCTAATCTCTAACCAGCATATATATAAATATATATATATTTGTGTGTGTAAATTATGAAATATATATACGTATATGCATATATATATATATATATATATATATATATATATATATATTAAGTTGTGTAGCTGTACATATAGACATATATGTGAGCTAAAAAAGCTATCGATTCATCAAATGGATGATGCATAATTCGATGTAAAGATTGACGTAGGTCTGTTTGCCTCCCGGACGTAGCGTACACAGCCTATGTACCTGCGTGCGTATGTTGTTTCTATGTGTGATGCGTACAAATGCGGTACCAGAGTACGGCGGATGCTTAAGGCTTGAGGCTACTCTACGCGAATTCTCTCCGCTTGAATTCGCCGTCGTCGTGGTCGTCGTCAGCGTCGGCGTCATTATTATTATTGTCTCTTTGGATTGGGGGTTCGTCGTCTCAGCCTCTCTCATACGCTCTGTCCGTCTCTCCCTCTTGTTGGTGTTGTTGTTGTTGGCGCTTGTCCGATGACGAAGGGGCGGCATCGTGGGTACCGCCCCACACGGAACCAACAAGCATTAGTTGCTGTCGTTACTGTTGCTGTTGCCGTGGTTACCGTTGTTAGTTTTGTTGTTGTTGATGATGATGAGGATGATGTTGTTGTTGTTGTAGATCATCGATGTCGCTCGCTGCTCAGAGCTGTCGCTGACGCCTTCTCTTTCTCCATCGGCGGAGGTGGGCAAACGGACCAAATGGTTGTGGTTGTGACTGCGGCTTGAAGGAGCCAAGAAAGAGAAGGAGCTAAAAACGCTGAAGGGAGAGCGCGAAGAGGAACAAGGCAAGGAGAAGAAAGACTTACTTGGTGCGGATTGGGGGTTGTTTGGGGAGCGGAGCAACACGTGGGGATTAGGGAATCACCGGAGGAGCGGGGGGAGGGGGGGGTGAGGCGGGGGCAAGAAGTGAAGCAATGGAGCAAAAGTCGCCCTCAGGCCGCCGATTGAGGCTGAGCGAGGCGAGACGTTAGCCTCCGTTCTGCTGATGTCGGTGTTTTCAGCAATAACAGACGCAGCAGCATCGGCAACAACAGCCAACAAACAGGTGGATATATAGATGAGATGAGTAGTAATGATGATGATGCCCGTAATGGTGATGATGACCATGATGATGATGGTGGTGGTGATGCTGCTTGGTGATGGCGTTGGCGGTGGCGGTGGTCATCGCAGTGGCTAATGGTTGATCATCGCCAACGTCAGGTGGATCGGGTCTTCTGCCCATTGTCGTGGTCGCCTCGTACCTCGGCGACGGACAACGGGCAGTGAAAGCGTACAACAACAACAACAACAACACGGAACGGCCGACGACTCAATGACGGCCAAACGGGATCGGTGCGATACATGATGACGACGACGACGGTGGTGATTATGGCGGCGACCGTTACGATGCATGCCGATGCCAGCGGCCGTGCGGCCGTAGAGACCCATTCCGCCCCGATGCACTTGTCAAACGAAAACGGAGAATCTGTATGCTACTCTTTCTATCTTTCACTCTCTTTCTCCCTCGCGTGCGCGTTCTGTGTGACCCGCCCTTGCGATCTGCTCTATGCCTATGTATCTCTCTATTTGCCCCACCTCCCTCTTTCCCCCACACACTCTCTCTATCTCTCGCCATCTCTCTCTCTACCTCTTCCTCTCCCTCTCTCGATCCTTCAGTCGAGCCATAAAGCGCTCGAACTTCGAGCTCGATTATCCCATGAGCAAGCAGCACGAGAACGAGGCAGTAACAAGCCGTCACTCTCAAGAAGAGAAGAGACCGAGAAAAAAAAAACACTACCGCCGGCGCTGCCGCACCTCCAACGATCGGGGGGCGGAGGCGCCGGCGGTGGTGGTGGCGGCGGCGGCAACGAAGACGATCCGGGCACGGCCATGGCTGGCCGACCGCGTGCAGGCGGCCAAATGGCCAACCGACTGGGTAGCTCGGCAGGCAAATAGACAGGTAGAAAGGTAGGTAGGCGATCGACCAACGAAACGACGGCCACGACGGACAAGAAGATCTGATGCGCTTTTGCTGCCCGTTCTATCTGCGGCGGCTACGGCGGCCGCTGCTGCTGCTGGGTATGGGCATACAGGTCTGGGCTGGTCTGCTCTGCTCATACTGCGTGGCGTGGCCTCGTCCACAATCATAGACGTCCTCGTTGTCGTTACTTCATGATCGACTTCATCATCCTCACCATCATCATCATCCTCATCGTCACCATCATCATCATCATCACCATTATCGTGATGAAGGTGGTGCGGTCATGATGGCCGCACCAAACGGGCAGCGGCCAATAGAGAGAGAGATTGCATGGACGGACGGACGAAGAGCGAAACACGGACCAAGCAAGCGTGTCTACGCACGTCTACCTCGATGTGTGTATGCATGGATGTATTGATGGATGATGCACCAAGGTATAAGCTCGTCTTCTCAATGAGTGTTGGACGCATCTCGACGTGGACGCGCGCAAAACGGACTCGCTCTGAATCAGTCATACAGAGCTAGAGCTGAGTGAGTCGCTTCGATGAGGCAACGCACAGAGACAGGCATCCGCGTCGGGTCGTCGGCTATGCTAGTCGCAGCAGCAGCAACAACAACAACGACAACGACAACAGCAACAACGACAGCATCAACAAGTGCAGTAACAAAGCGATGCCGATGTCAGTAACAAAGACCACAGCGTTGAAGACAACATCCATGCCGTTTCAGCGACCGCCGCCGCCGCTGCTGCCGAAGTCTCAGTGTAATCGGAAGAAACTTCAGAGCCTCACGAGCAGCGCGAACTTAGTGACGCCACACACCTTAGTCGGTTGGTCCAACCACGGCAACAACCGCAACAATAAGAACAGGACACACACAATAACGATCCTACCTGTGTGCCTTTTCGGTGCTCGGCACAGGTACCAGCATCAGCAGTAATTAGCAGACGAAAATGAAAATGACAAAAAACGTGAAGATGAATAAGATATGGACGAATAATCAAACGACGAACAGGGAAATAGTACGACGAAGGCGTTACAATACGGTATAAGTACAACAACGACAAAATGGACGACAGCAATTCAACGGCGAAAAAGTAGGAACCTCACTAGTTGACTTGGCGTATACGCTTCGCTCGTAGTGACGTGCAATTATATATATATATATATCTAGAGTCAACATTTATTCATCAAAATATTTATATATATATATATATATATGTAAAATTATCTGGATAAAAAACGATGTGTGCGTGTGTTGTCGCACCTGTTTGTGCGAATTCGTGCGCAAGGTTCAAGGCTTCAAAATTAAACAAACCGTTATTATTGACCTCCTCGCATATTGAGCTCCAGAAGTCTATTTTGCTTTCCTTAATTACTCTACATTGGTGCTACTACAGAGGGGAATACCGTAATCGAAAAGAAGTTGTTGCTAACGTGGTCTCAACGTTGATAGAACTGTGTTGTAGGAGGTTTGTAGAGTAGTAAGGTCGCTACGGTATTTTTGGCCGCCAACTGAAACGCCAGGTTGTGTGCTCTCGGGGCCCTGCTAAGGTTTATTCACAGTACTTTATCGTTACCTTAAGAAGTTGGTGATCTTTGTTATCAAAGTATTAGCAAATTATATTTCACACTGACGAATCGCCCGTGGTGAGGATCCACTCAAAGGAGCAGCTAACGGAGCCTTGGCGACATTGGCCCTTCTTCCCGACATTACCTCCACACGATTGGCCTCGAATAGGCTCCACAAAAACCAAAGCAATTATTTTAAACACTTTTACGCGCCCTCTGCAGATTATAAATTTACACCTGGAAAAGTACAGTTACCTGGTAAAAAGTTACCTGGGCGTGATTCTGGAGAAGGCGCTTACGGGAACACCTCATGTGCACTGCGCAGAAAATAACCGCCGCACAAAGTCGAGCTCTAAAAGTCAAACAGTGTTAAATATTAAATTACGATAACTAGGAGAAGTAACTTCATGAAGACGCTACTGCGCCCATCCCTCGACAAGAAGCAAAGACGACAATTAGATTGCAATGGGTTTGTGAATCCCAATCTTGAACAACAACGCGCGATCTTACCAGCTAACCTCGTACTGCAAAAAAAAATCTGTAAAATCCAAAAGAACAAAACAAAAAACACTACCAATATTCATATAAACAAAACTTACAACGCCTTTAACTGGTTGTAACATAACAATGTCTTGACCATCAACAAGCCCCTCCCTGTCTTACGTTGCTGCCTTAAGATGCGGCGGATAAAGCGGATCTCACAGCAACACATCCAATGGCGTGACATCGATTGAGGGCGTGACATCGACGCATGATATTAAGGCTGGCCCGATCGCGTCCGATCTCGTCGATCCGGACCTCGCATCAGCAGAATCAGCGACCTGCTAGGTAATACGCATCACATCACAGACACACACACACGATCGAATACGAGTGAGTTAGCTAAGTGAGTGCGGGAGCGGACAAGCCATACAGCCTTAAGCCGGCCGGTGGCCCTGCCCATGGGATCACCCGTCGTATCATGTTCGCACAGCGCGGCGTAATTCGATGTAATTAAGCCTGCTTGCAGACAGATTCTGCTGACAGATTCAATTACGGCGTTCAGCTGCAGAAGAAGTGGCGGCGGCGACAGTGGCAGCAACAGTCTAGCATTGGCGATGGTGATGATGCCGACAACAACAACAACAACAGAAGCAAAGCGACAGCAATGCCGAGCAGATATCTTACGCAACGTGCCAAACAAAGAAGATATACATTCGAAAACCGCCTCTAGTATTTGTTGGTAGCCTGAGGAATGACGAAATAACGTTACAGTCAGAAGCACAGGCCTCTAGCGATAACTGCGTACAACTGACGGGGCGTTTACGCTCTATTCTAATTCCTGCGATTACAATTACAAATAAAGACAGCATTGTCACGGCAATGTCACACGGCTAACACGATGTAGAAACGCCGATGACAGTAGAAACGGCAGCAGAGGCAGCTGCTGCAACAACAACAACAACGTGTGTTATGGCTAACTTGGGCTCTAAAGTTCCTTCTACGATTTCCTTTCACTGAGCCGCGTCTGTGCGCTCGTTTTAGTATCAAGTCGAATTCCTATTACAATTAGGCTCTCACCTCAGTTCTACTTTTAGATCAAGGTCTAAATTCGGAGAATTTCAGAACGGTTTAGATCGGGCAGACTGAACGCCCTTCCTAAAGCATATTTGTCTATATACACAGGGTCTATCATAACCGTATGTACTTATTTTAAGGTTTGGTAGAACTTGGCAAAAAATATTTTTCCCATTGAAGGGAGGGGTCGGAAACTTCATGTTTAAGAGAGAGGATGAAATTTACAACTGTCCTTTTTTCTCCTACATAGATGTGCTACAGACTTATCAGTCCTACAGAATTACAGCATAAAATAACAACGACACTGTTGACATTTCGCTTACATTCAGCACTGGTGATCATTTCTAGCTGCACGTTATCTACGTATGAATGAATGAAACACATAGCTTTATTCATGAGTACTTGCAAATACACGCAAAAGCATACGGCCTCCGTACTGCGGAGATTGCCCAGGGGCTAGAACGAAGATTATGCGCTCGTTGCGTCGAAAGGAAACAATGAATAATAATAGTAATAATAATAGCGAAATTGAGCGAACATATTCTTTGATTCTATTTTGACGAACACAAGAGCCGGGATCAACATACATGCTAAAACTGTTGCCCGGAAATAAATTGTTAACAAAATGTTTGCCTGGCGCAGTACCAGGAATGCGAACTACGTACAAACAAGTTGATCTGTTCTAATAAAGCCCCCCCCTGCTAAAGGGTGTGTAAATATAATAATAATAATAATAAATAATAATAATATAGGGCACGTGTATAGTAATTTATTATTTTAAATAACAATGATTTTTTAGAGAACGACAATTAAATTATATATATATATATATATATATATATATATAGAGAGAGAGAGAGGGGACATGCTAACCAGCCTGCTTTTTCATGTCGGAATACAGACACACGCAGCAATAGCTGCAGCTGCATTACGTTTGTTAATTGGCGATTCAACGGCAACGATGGCGCCGAAAGGAAAAACGAGGAAAAAGGGAAACGATTCGCGCGAAGAAAACAAAGAATAGGAAGACGAAGCGAGGTTAAAGCGGGGGGTTAAACTGTAAAGCTAGACAAGCTATCTACATCGCGTTGACTGGTTGTAGTCGAAGGTCACGGCGTTTACCGGTCCGACGGACGCCCTGTTTCTGCGGCTGGTCGGACCTTGTTTGCTCGAAGTGACCTGTCACGTGCAGCGCCACCGACGCAGCTGGCCACGTGGCGTCGTCAAGATGGGGATCCGCATTAGACTAATCCATTCTCGCTGACCTGATCGCTGTCCGAAGCGCCAAATGCTATCCACTTCTATGTGCATGCACACATAGTTCTTGCAAAATGCAACGTGTATAAGAATATATATACGTATGTATGTATATATATATATATATATATATATATATATATATATATATATATATATGTGTGTGTGTGTGTGTGTTCGGTAATAATGAGTAATTACTTAACAATAAAGAAGTAAATATTTATTTATTTCAATAGAAATCGCACTCACTATAGTCTGACATAGAATGCCACGAAAGTGTGTGCGAACTACATTTTTTAATTATTCCGCAAAAAAGAAAATCTAAAAGGCCATGGCATCTTGTCAATAGCTTAATTGGAATTTCGATGTTACTAGATTTAGTATAATGGTATTTCCTTATTAGTCGTGAACACGGTGGTTTCTAAAGGCTACTGTGTTGACGCTTGTAATTTGATTTCCGGTATTTGTATGGAACATTAGCGCCAACATGCTCATGCTGCCTTGTGTGGGTATTTTTCCAGCAAAGAAATATAGCAGCAACGTACTCAAGTTCAACCAGATCCAACTAAACCAACTCCAGCAAGTCTAAATTCAAGACTGTTTTTGGAACCCGCATTAAATAATTTACTAAGGTTAGTGCAGAATTGCCTGGACATAGTTTGATAGCTTATCATAGGTTAACTCTTATTAAGTGTACTGCTCATGAAATCCCAAACTATGTATTTTTTCTCATTGTTGACTTGCTCATGCCGAAGCGGTATAATATGTTGCTTATGTAGATGACCATAAAACCTTACTCTTCTAGACTGCCAATGATAGTGCTGAGAGAGACAGGCTGATAGCGTCAGTATTGATAGTGTTGGTTTTGGCAGCCTTAAAGAAAGCCTGACGGAAAGTTTTATCAAAAAGTCGATTCTCAGAATAAACAAAGAATAATAATATTGGCTTACAATTAGGGGAGGCAATTGTATGGTGCGAAACCATATTGATCCAGACGCTTGATGTTGCCATTCAAGATGATTCCATACTTGCTTACAAACAGCAATTATAAATACGTGAGGCTAGGGTAGTACATTATGCCACTTTTCGAGATGGTTCTCTATTAAAGTTGAAAACACCGCGTACAGTACTATTTAGAAGCTTTATCTCTATTTGGAAAAAGGAAAGTCAAACAGAACCGAAGAGAGTTTGGAGATCTGGACATTTTCAGTGACTATCACCTCTGGCCTGGTCCTGCATATGACAATTGTCACGTCGATACCAGATACATAGCCATGGGTATTTTCTCATCTGGCCTGTTCGAATACTAACTTCCTAGAGGAGTGCACGGAGTGCGTCTGTCGACTGTGCTCTCAAGTGCAAGTGTACAAAATACAAAATACACCATGCCCTGGTCCTTGCGAAGAGATCGCTGTACTGCCTATTTCGAATACCATGCCGAGAGAAACTGACAACTGTGTATATAAGTGTCAATGTTATATGCATACTCACGTTACCCAATATGAGTGAAATGCATGTGATGGTGATTATGCCACTTTTATTTTGTAAGTATCCCAAGTTGAAATACCGAATTCCCCGGAATTTTTGACATCCCTTGTCGCATTTACGACACGAATTTTGTCTCTTTGGTTCAATACAGGTAGGCTTTTCTTTTCAGTTCCTATACGATCGATAGGCGGAACTGATAGCACACATGCTTCTGAAAGGGGGTCACAATCAACCTGAATCCTACGTATGTTACAACCTGATGCGCCCATTTAGCAATTTCAGTAGCATTCGAAATGTATCAACATATCAAACGCGTTTAACGGGTAAAAAGATACATTAAACGCGCGTGCATATACGCGTTTAATGTTCAAAAAGATAATGCATTGTTAGTGTTTAGTTCGACTTATAAGAGTTCTAAAGGTTAAAAGACTGCTTGATCAGTCGGGTCTACGGTAGCGCCTCGCCAGTGGTTGATATGTGGTCGTTGGTTGCTATGAATTTCTTCGTGGAAGGCTCGGTGTGGTTCGCCTCAAATACGGGTTTATTGAAGCTCAAACAATTAGAAGGGTGGTGTGTTGAAGACACACACTACAGTCTGTAGTGGTTACCTTAATATATTTCGTTCTTCTTCGCTTGTCTCTTGGTACGCTAGCGCCGGAAGAAAACTCAATAACCCAGAAGCAGAAAGAGAGATTTCTACCGAAAAGCCTAGCCACCCCGTTTATTGCATGATAGGTGAAGTCTTTTGTGAAGACACACGAAAGAAAATGACGGCGAAAGGGAGGAGGAGGAAGCGAAGAAAGAATGTGACCTGCTGGTTGGACAGGAAGGTTCGGAGACTTCAAATGAAGGCGGGGGAAGGGCTACGAGTTAAGGTTCGCTTCGCCAAAGCTTCTGCGTCGAAGATCAAGCCATTATGGGCCGTTGTTGTTCTTACACTGAAACATGTGACTGGCGACAGCAGGTACTGAGGATGAATCTCAGAGAGAGGCCAGACCTAAATTGCACAATCAATCCTGTATCGACAAGTCAGCTTGCCGACAAAATAATTGATTTGACGTAAGTTGGACGTTATTTTAAGTGCTTTTACAGTGTAACGACCAACTCTCCTAACCAATCTTGTTTGCACACGCTTTATAGCATTAATATATAAGCGACTATAAAAATCAACATTTGAATAATGAAACAATAGAATATAATAATGCGCAATGAATATATATATATATATATATATATATATATATAATATATATATATATATATATATATATATATATATATATATATATATATATATATATATATATATATATATATATATATATATATATGGAAAAGTATCTCTCTGAGGCTTATCTTATGAAAAAAACTTGTGAGGACTCATGACATCACATAGGCGTAGACGGGACCAATCAATATAGGGCATGTGAAAATTCTCGTTGTAACAACCAAACCGGTTCAAATTTGTCGATATAACTCAATGAGACAATTAGGGACGCGAACAGAGCGAGCTGTATGCGGCACACCCAATTTATGAGGTGCAGTTACAGTTATGCACCGTTCAATGTTGGTCTTTAGTATTTTGATGGCGTGGGGTTATTAGCGTGTACTTTACTCTATAAACGGAGCTCACACAATTGCCAAGAAGCTCTCTCATACAATTGGCGTGCCACAAGGTGAAACAGCTAGTCCAGTTTTATTTATACTGTGCGCGCAGCTGGCCATGTAAAGTGCCTATGTGAAGTAAAAGCACCCCACGTCTTACGCAAACGACTCAGTTAGTATGGAAAAATTGAGACAGCATCTCCAATTTTACTTGCATAGAAAGTTCACCTTAGGACTTAGGAATTAGTATATTTAAACTGGACCCACCCTAGGCCCGTAGGAATTAGTATATTGAAACTGAAAATCCTTTACACGGTAACATAATGCGTCAGACCCAAATCCACCAAAACAACATTGGACCAAGAGTCTCGACAATAATTAAACAAAGTTTCTTAAAAAATATTTGGTTTATCAAAAACCGGCTCATCTACGCTGGTGCTACATATATGCAACAAAGCCACGTTAATAGAAGATCTAGAACACCGCAATTATGAGTTTGACACGGCACAGAAAGGCGAAACGCGAACTCTTTGGTCCAAAATTTCACAGACGTCCCCGCTTTTCTTAGCAACAGATAGAAAAAGTCTGCAACAAAACAGAGCAGTAATCTGCAAAATAATCTGGTGCGGATACCACCAGTACCGCTATCTAGACTAATGTTTCCAAAAAAAACGAATGTGTTTGTAAATATTGTGGTGAAATTGACATCGACAAATATCACGGACAGAATTGTCTAGAACTGAACACCAGCTCATTAACAACTGCTGCAGTTGATATGCTTGAACAGAATAACCCAAAAATATTGTGAAAAGCTAACAATAATGGTGAATAAACATTAACTAAAATAAACAGACAACAGCAGCATTATTGGCAGTTCTATCTACATCAAAGCTATACAACAACTTGCATTAAAATGAGGTAAACGCTGTAATATAAACAAGCGGTAAAGAATCTCATCTATTAAATGTCTTCGTATATTAAAGGCGTCATATGAGCAATCTTCGCAACGTTGCCATCGCTCTAAGTGTGTATTTTACATTGCTACATTGCAAACACCAATTAGTTCGAAACAGTCTCGGTAAAATGGGAGGTTCCAGCTACTTCTGGAGCGCACCCCAGCGTTTATGGCGGACCGCATAGATCACCGCTGTTATTATGCATCTAAACATTAGAAGTGTCCAACAATTACCGCTTGAGTCAATATTTCACATCATTTACTGGTATGAATGTGCATCGCTGCTCACTAGAGGAATTGGAAACGTATATATACATATAGGCGTGTGCAGGTATCTGCGTTGTCAAACGCTTGTTTATTTATAACATGCTGGTCTACTGAAACGATACAGACGGTAGAAAAAGACAAAAAACAGGCAATCTTTGACCGGTCGCATAGAGCGCTGCGTTCTTCGTGTCGTAGCCAGCATGGCAGTTTGAAAAGATCTGAGCAGGTATGCTGTCCCACTGTTGGTAATTTTGTTGTGCCACTGTTGATAACTGTTGGTAAATTTATTAAATAATCAGGCCACTATAGAACGTATTATTCGTATTATTATGCAGCTGAGCTGGTAGATTATTGATACTGCTAATAAAAGTGAGCACTATTACTACAACGACATTTGTTTGTGGACTTTCTCATTCTATGGCGCCGCTTATGAAATCCGTATTGCTCGCTCATACGCTTAAAAAGGAGACAATAGTTGCCTCAAACTACTCTCGTTGGGGCTGGTCTTATTACTTTTTAATCGTGTTATTATTGCTAGTTGTGAAAAGCATAATAGACAAACGTATTTATCTGCACTGCCCTTTTTTCCTCTCCATATATATATATATATATATATATATGCACAAAATAAATCACTGTTACGGGCGCGCAGTCAATGATGTAGCATGACTGCATACCTGACATTATTCTGATCCCTTTGTTATGCACATGTACTTCCGCACTTGTGCAACCTTGGTTATCTGGGTAGTGTTCTGTTTGTTCTTGCCATTTTGGCACGTTTTTTGTTCAATTTACAAAGTAGAGGGGCAGTTGGCACAGGTTGCCTCCCTTCACCAAGACGCAGTAAGCCGCCATCGGCCCATTTGACACGTATTTGGGCACGTCGCTATTTAACGGTCACGTTTTGACCAAGACTTCTCCTATTAGTCATCAACTGAAGGGTGGGTCTTATGCGGCATTTGTTCTCTTTCATTTCATTAGCAGTGTAGAGATTTGATTTGATTTGATGATGAAGATGATAATGATGATCATTCTACGACGATTATTACGCTAAGCATTCGTTTTCGACGAACTAGCCGGAAACGGCTCACGCACAGATTCTTTCATGCTTTCTTTAGCCCATCGTAATCGGGGTCATTATTATTCTTCGACAACCCAGAACAAAATCATAGCTAGGCTATCCTTCCGTCTCCTACAGGCCGCTTAGAATCGCCATGCGGCATATCTTCAATGCACCGAGAGCCGGACATATTGAGATATCCAGGGTTTTGCCGACAATCTTTGTGGAAGCACGGCTGCTAACTCTCAGCAGAATATGGTTTATCATCTATTTTCAATAAGCATCGCTCAGAGAAAATTCGATCCACTTCAGGGGATCGAACCAGCGATACCCCCGGTAGATGACCAGCGCACTCCCTCTCAGTTCCTCCCCAGATCACCGTGCCGCCACAACAACAACAACAACATAACTGTAGCTAACGCAAAGTTGCAGAATGCAAAAAGACATCCACGAACTGGCGTGGTCAGAACGACAACGACGGCTTTAATAGTGAAATGTATATGTTTATTTAGAATAATTTTTAAGACACAAATCTGCAAAAGTGGAAGATCGCTTTACGCCTTTATATATATATATATATATATATATATATATATATATATATATATGGATAAAAAGAACGTATACAAAAAAATAACTATAATAACAACAACATCGCGACCGGCACACACGGTAAGGACAGCTGGTTCTCAACAGCAGTGGTAGTGTTCAGGTGATGCTGTGCGTGGAAGAATTAATACTCGCCACCCTGGTCTGTTATGGCTGTTGTCTTGTTGTTGTTGTTATTGTTGTTGTTGTCATTATTGTTATTATTATTGCGCCTGCTGGTGTTGGATTTTCTATCGGCGTCGCTGACTTCGTATTGCTACCTATTACATAGGCATTGATGAATGACGCCGGTGGGACGCAGCGCAGGTGCTCTACGCTAACATTGCAGTTCTCGTCCGGCTGGAGGCGTCACCGTAATAAGAGTAGCGATAAGGTTGGTAGTCTTCTTCAACGTAGTAGACGTTACAGTGATAATCATATTATTAATAATAATAGTCATAATCATCATCATAATAATAATCATCATCACCATCGTCATAATGCTCGGGGGCGAGCAAGCGCGCGGGAGGGACAGCAAGTCGAAAATTAATGGCCATAGGAGTGGCCGCCGCCGGCGATATGCTGCCTGAATTTACCTGTTCGTTCGCTGCACACCTATATATATATATATATATATATATATGAACCACACACGCATAAACAACGACCAGGAAAAAGTGCGAAACGAGCAAAAAGTATCGTTACTTTCGTGAGGTGGCTACACACACTAGCTATGGTTCATCGTTTGATGTAGTGCTGGCAAATTTGGTCTACCCAATCACCAAGATCAAGAATCTGGCCGAGAACCATCTGATAGCAACAGCAGTAGATCCGCTTGTCGCTGCGACCAAATCGCGCCGTGTTAGTAATATTACCGTGTTAGTGAAAAGATGTAGCATACGTAGTAGTTTAAGTGCTAGTCTAGCTGTGAAATAGATGTATACTGTCAGCCATCAATGCTTACTGAGGGTGTCGTACTGACATTGAGAACGAGAGGCAGCGGGTGACTGATTTGCAAAATTCAATCGGAGCTCTTCGAAACACTCTATTGTGTTAGAAGACTCACTAGAAAACGCGAGTCGCACATTCGGACGTCACTAACAGTAAGCTCATCTGCACATGTGCTGTGATACTGTGAGTTCGTTCTAATCCAACACTGACACTGAACTCCAACACTGAACAGCCATATTCACGTTCCAATTGGGACTTATTAGAGAAACTGCGCATGGGCTGTTTTAAGCAATCGAATAGAACCGACTTATAACGGGATGCTTTTCCTGGGGATACGGGAATGCGCAGGGTGTTTGCTCCCGTCTTCGTTAGGAGCAGGCGTCTCTTAAAGCCTGTAACGTCTCCCTTCATTAGAGGAGAAGAGTGCATCGTCGTCCTGCTGACGTCAAGCCGCTTGTAGTTAAATTCTGGTCCGTTGTCCTTATTAAATAAATCGATATGATTTGCCCAGACTAGTCAGTGCAGCGTAGTGTGCCCTAAGGTCCATAGCGGCTGTGGACGCGCGAGGAATCAGAGGCTTTCCCAATCCTGTACAGATACGCCTGAGACCTGTCAGGAACTGGGTAGATGAACGGGTTACTCCGTTCCGCCCCGACCAGCCCAGCCTAGCCACTCTCTAATGTAAGAATGGAGTGCACCTAAACCGAACGTTGAGCGCTTGAGGCCGTCCCGTTTCTATTGTCACCCGTTTTTTGTACGCCAACGCTTCTCGTTTATTTTGCACGTTGGGTTCTCCCGGACGCAGCTGTGCCCCTCCTTCAGTCTTCGTCAGATCCCGGGGGATCGCTGCGGATCATGGCCGGGACGCCAGGTATGATCACTGCAGAGGTGTCCGGCTCTCTGCAGGCGGCCCAGGCATCTCTATTGACACGCTGTGACAACCGCTTCGGTAGCTCACTGACCATAGACTGTAGTTTTCTATCTGCCGTTGTTGTTGTCTTTCTTGTTATTGTTTTTGCTGTTGTTGGTATTATTGTTGTGTGTGCTCGCTTTCGTTTCTGCAACACTTGCTGTTGTTGTTCTGGTTTGTTGTTACTGATGCCCTAGTTGAATATTCTGAATTGAATATTATTGCTGTCTTATCTCTTATATGTTGTTTTTAACTTTGAAGGTGTTGAATAGTATCGTTGTTTTTGTTGCTGTGTTGTTAGACTGCCACCGAGCTCAGAATAGGAATAGAAGCGACAAGCAGGTAAACGGTTGCGGCTATGGTCAAATTGCAATTGTTTATAAGTTCTTGCCAGTCATAATAACCACTATTATAGATAATTCATATTTATTTGATAATCATTTCAATAACATATCCGACCGAAGAATATGCAAGGCCAAGGCTCTGCCACTAAGCCACAGATGGCTTAGTGGCAGAGCCTTGGCCTTGCATTCGGGAGGCCTGGATTCAAGACCCGTACCGGCCACTCTTAAATTGGTGCTCATGATTCCCAATTTAGACAAGGTGAATGCCGGAGTGGACTAAAAAATCGGCCATGACATACGAAAACAAATAAAAGTGTATATGTATATATATATATATATATATTGTAAAGAGAGAGCGTTTGTATATAACATGGCCCAAAAGACTGCGGCAAAACAGTGCGTCTAATATACTAGAATTAAAAATATTTCTTAATAATATTGTGTTTATCTCTAGACCTGCGTTTTCTACGGGGGTGGCATTACCGTAAGAAATATCCTCAATGCAACGAGGGCCGGACACGTTGAGATATTTAGGCTTTTGCCAATACTTCTTGTGGCAGCATGGCCGCTGACTCTCTGCGGTATGGTTTATCATCTATTTTTAATAAGCATAACTGATGAAATGAAATTCGATCAATAACAGAGACCGAACCGACGACACCCGGATCCCCTAGACCTCGCCGCCATAGGTCCCGTTCAGTACTAAAGCGGGGAAAGCATGCTTCATCAGCATGCATGTCTCATAGTGATTAGAGAAAGCGACGTTGCCGTCGTGATGTTGTTGAGAAAGGATCGTATCAGATGAGACTTACATATGCGATCTTCATCAATCATCTCATAGTAAGTTGTGAAATGCGGCGTAAGGAGTCAATGTTTTTGCGATATAGGTTGACTTAAAATATAACAGACCTTTGGTGTTACGAACTTTATTTTGCGTTATGTTTGTCAGCGGTGAAGTGAAACGAGATGTCAATAGAGTACGTCTGCAAGATTTTCTTAATACTTCTACGTATGTATTTAGGCGAACTTCAGCGAGTACTGCAATTAAAAGACAACGTTTAGGGCAATCGGGATGGAAGCCTAATCTAATCCTGGCGGCTAGCTTCATAGCTTAGTCTCACCACTCTCGGCATTATTGGTACTACATGAGCGTCGCAACATTTTACATTTAGCGTACATTTCAGGCAGCCGTGGACAAAACCTCACCGAATACTTCACCGCATGTTCTATATGTGACCTGTGGTGGTTGACATCTAGGCGAATTTGATATATGTATCTATGTCTACATGAAGGAACTTCGCCGAGAGTCGAGAGTAACACCAGGACACGCCAAAGCACGTCGGCGTTGTGTTGATGTACAAGGCTGACAAGGTTGACACAGGCGTACAAGACGGCCGGACCGGATCCGGAAGTGTTGAAACGACCCTCTCCCCCCGCCTTCCTTTAAGAAGCGAGGGAGTCCGGAGGTTCAGGTCAGAAACGTATATCTCCAATGGCGACCACGCCGTCGCGTTGCTCAACGATAGAACGTGAAACGACGATAGCCGTCGTTGATTACACCATCTCCTATTTACGTCGCACGCACACACACACACAGGGACACAAACACAAGCATACGCACTCGATTCGATTGTGTTGCAACAGTTGGAAGAGAAGGGGGGGGAGTGGGAATTCATTCAGCAACAGTAAAGGTCATCCGTGGCAACAACGATTCAAAGCGGCGGACGTCCGAAGCAACGCCACCTTTTGCCCACTCGACTGCCACACATATGTATGATACGCAGCGTATACGATGCTGAAACGATGCTGCAATCCGCGATGACTACTACGACGACCCCCTTGAGCTGCTCGATGAGGCCACTCAGGTCACTCACAGACCGGTAACGAGGAGCGGTAGACGGTCAACAATACAAACGCTTCTACAACTGCATGTTTACGTGGTCATGCACCTCGCGCGTCTTCGCCGCCGCTGCTGCCGCCTCGTCTCTCGCATTATGGATACTACCCATTCGGCTACAAGCTATGCGAAACCCCACGACTGTAGGTAGTATCGACACGCCAGGACGCCATGGACGACACGGCATCGAAGGTTACGACAGGGCCAGGGACTGAGGGTAAGGTCAGACAGGGAGAGGAGGCTGGGGTGAGAGAAACAACAAAATCATCGGGGGAAAACTGAGGGAAAGATCGTCAAACAGACACGTCGGTGTCTTAAGCTGCGCGCGTTCAAATTGTTAAATGAATAATGCGTGCCATTCTCAAGTGGGTCACACTTTTTCATCATGCTGCCCCTGCTGTGAGACAAGGCAAGGTTTGTGTGGGTGAGACTGTCACGCAGAGTAGAAAGAGACAGCCATACAGAGCATCTCTCTGTAGCATGTTCCCGTCTGGAGCGCACAACAGCAAAAATGAAAACGTCAGGGCTAGCTGTCTTGTTTTCAGCGACGTCTGAACGTCGAAGTCGTATCAAGACTATGGAACGAACGAATCGTTTATTCACCATTCTCCGTTCTTCAACTGACACTCGCCGGCAAATTAATTACATTACAAATTAACTTAACCACCCGCGCTACATTATCGTTTTTACGTAGAGATAGGGTTGAACACTCAGACATGCCCGTGTTCAGCGTGTATGTGTTTGTGTTGGACAGCTGCAATGTCGGTGAGCACACGTACACTAGTCACAGATTGTGAGCAATTTTGTAATTGTTGTTATTGTTTGTATTATTGCTGTCATGGCTTGTATCATTGCTGTCTTGGTTTGTATTATAGTTGTCGAGGTTCGTTTTAGTGATTTTACTGTCGTCCTCGTGTCGCTGTTATTGTTGCTGCTGCCGATGTGCTTTTAGTTGTTGTTGTTGCTGCCGATGTTCCCTTTGTTGTTGTTTTTGTTGCTGTTGTTGCTGCCGACGTTCTCTTTGTTGTTGTTTCATTTATTGTTGGCGTACTAACATGCTTTACTTCTCGTCCAAGCGTATACCAGTATGCAATGCAAATAGCAATCAGCAACGAACGCGTGCGCCGTTGAATATCTGCCGGTCGGCGTGGGAGTATGCAATGCCAGCGACAGAGCAAACGCTACCACACAGAACGGATGTCCCGATTGAAAAACATTTCGAGAGGAGAGCTCGCAAAGGAAGAACATGGCTTTGGCAAGTTGGTTTCAACAACAGACAGCTATGTGCGAACGACTCATTACGGCCTGATTATAGAACGGAATGCAATTATATATATATATATATATATATATATATTTATAACATTTACAGTGCACACGTTCTCGGGAAACAATTGTCGCCCCATTTGCATTCTTAATAAAAATATGCGTCGATATATATATATATATATATATATATATATGTATAGAGAGAGAGAGAGAGATATTCATGCGTGCTATATGTAAATGCATCGAAAAACAAAAATGTGCCACAGAAAGATATAGTGTGTGAGAGAGTGAAGGTTCTCGCGAGGAGCGGCGCAACCGGATTGTACCAGATGACGACAGCGGAAAGTGCTTCTTCGTTTTCTCGCCCGGTCGAATGTGCATATACAATTATGCTTCCCGCAGCCTATCGGGAAAGCTATGGCAAACAGAATCGCCGGTGTGCCAACCACAGCGCGTTCGTTGCCCAACAAACAAAATGTTAATGGCCTAAATGCTGATCTCTAAGCTTCCCGGAGCACACCCGGAAGTCTTTCCTTGCTACGCAACGAGAGGTAAACGCAGAGAAAGGACACACATACATAGGATAACTTTGCGGACTGTCTTGTTCAGCAAAAATATCTGTAACATTTTCTTGAAATTATGTTTCTTTTTTAATATATTGCACAAGGTATGCATTGTGTTTATTTTGACCACAATTAGGAGGGGGTTAAAAACGACACGCTCCATGTAACAGCTAGCGATTATATCAATTAGTGGATTTGCACAAGCAATCTGCTAACATGATTGTTGCTAAACTTCGATATAGTATGACAAATCGATCTGGGCGCGCTTTAAAAAACTCGCTTTACATTAGTCGATGGTGTCCCCGTTTCGATGGACGAACAAGGCGAATATCGAATGCGAGAAAAGCGAGATTAGATTAGAAATTCAGACGTTAGAATGAATTACATAAAATAAATCAGGGTAGTCTACTTGAAATGTGGACATCTAGACAGCCCTTTTCTAGGTCACAGACGACATTGAACATAAAAGCTGCATACAGTTATTTTTAAATGCCATATTACTTATTTATGAAATAAAGACTCCAAGTGTCATAAATTGCGTTACTTCGGGCACAGGCGAACGCCTGAGATGTCCCACTCGTTAGAACAGTTTTCCGTAGGAAAAGCTAAGCAAAAGAACGGCTCTGTTTCGTGCCACGAAAGTATTGGCGTGGTCTACACGAGTACGTGAGTCTGCGTATAATAATAAAAATCTAGTCAAGAAGTTCTGTGAAAATTTTAAGGCAAATTCTGAAATTTATTTTTTTAACTTACGATGTGACTTTAGTCAATCATCAGGTTTGGGGCTCAAGTTCTGAACCTGCTTTTTTTAAATTGCTTTTCCTGGTTTCCAGTTTAGACAATATCCGAATGAGTGGGCTATTATCGGCCACGATCGGACAAAACGAATAAAAACCGTTTTATTTTAGACATCCGTGCTGTCTCAATAAAATACAGTACGTTATCATCCATCATCCGACACTCTATCAATAAGAAAATTCCATCATTCCAGAATTTGTGCTCGCTGTAACGACGCTATAAAGCATCAGCTTATATAAAAAATAAAAAAAACTCAAGCAGCCGCAGCCCGTCCACCTTCATCGAACATACAAAAACCTGAATATTCATACCGTTGTCCTACCGTTGATTTGCCGACGCAAGAAATTCGCTGTTAAGCCAATTCAGATGTTGATCTAGTTGAGTGTGTTAGATATTAAAGGCGTTCTGTTGTGCATGTAATACAACGGTTGCACAAAAACAGTACACGTCCAAAATGCACGCTTAACTGACACGAATGCATTTATAAAGCTAGCAGTGACATGCCTACGCCGGCTCATCAAACAGGCATCAAAGCGTTAGATCTTGCTCATACAATATCGAGCGACAACAAGATAAATTTGATCTTTGTTTAATACTATATATATATATATATATATATATATATATATATATAACGTCGTAGCATCGCTGGACTGCAATTTCAAAAAGCTCATGTCCCGACTACAGCTCCGACAAGAGGCAATCTCCGGAAGTAACAGAAATAAGTAATATGCGGATTGGTTTTGGATTGCGTTTTTAGCAGGTTGCGCAACTGTAACATAGATCCTCCAGCGACAATGGAGCCGAACGAGTACCGTGCTATGATTAAATATTTTTTATGGAGGTTTAACTGCAAAGGAAACTAAAACCAAATTAGACATAGTTTTCGGAACTAATGCACCGGCGTACAGTTTACTATTGCCAAATAGATTGTCTTATTTAAAAGAGGTTATGAGTTAAATAAAATGTGTTTCAATGTTCCGAAAAAAATATTAAATGAGGTAGAATAATTGTATAAAAGATAGTAAGAAAGCAAAATGGCTACAGCGCAAGCTAACAACTAAGCAAGAACTAACACGCATGTCAATTTCGACGAGCATTTTGAAACATTTGAGACGAATTAGCAGGAGTTTTGAGTCTATTCGTAACCGCAGACGACATTTGGATCCACTGCTTTACTCTAGAACGGGAAGAAAAAAAATCCACTAAAATTGATGAAAAAGGTATTCTATTAATTGACCACCATTCTACAGGAAGAGAGATAACTGCGGAGTACTACGCAACGCCTTTGGACCAGCTGACGGAACGCATCACAGAGCGTCATGCTGTTTCATCCAGACTATGCGCCGGCTTCCACGTCTCTCTTTGCTATGGCCAAACTAAAGTAAAGTTTTCGGGCTGACCCTCGGCCAAGATTTAACGTCCACGGGACTGCTTTTCGCATTGCTTCATAGACGGACTCCCATAAATATAAATGTGCAACGGTGTAGTGGGGCTCGAACCCCAATCAAGTAGTGGGGCTCGAACCCGCGCACCTATGTGTCTCCTCCGATTGCGGGGCGCAGACGAATGCACCACGCCACCGGGCTCGACGCTGCTATGGCCAAACTGCATAAAGTGAAGTTTTTTTGAAACAATACGTTTCAAATTGTCGAGCATCTTCCATATTCGTCGGACCTGTCTCCGTGCGACTATTATCTATTTGGAAGCCTTAGAAAGTATATAAAACAAGAAATCAGATTAGAAATTATGTGAACGGCGCCGTAGACTAGGTTTTGGGTTTAAAAGTTCTGAATATTTTGCCCGTGGCATGAAGCTTATTGAGGATCGTTAGACTAAATGTGTTGAATTTTGGAGGAGATTATAGTGGACACCAAAAGGTACGTGATCTTTGTCGTCTATTTCTTGCAGTCCCTGCTACCAACTTTTTGATCAATCTAGTATATACAAATGTGTTCGCGGCTGTGCCATTTGCACGCTTTATTTGACGATTCATACTGTTGTTATTTTAAGATGGCTTATTCCAAGCTATAGATGGTTGCTTCACCAATATATATATTCGCGTTTAAGGACAATGCCTTAGAGGTTCTCCTTATTGAGAGATTAGTGTTGTCTTCATCGTTTTGTCCGTGTTTCTTATGGCAGCACACCCCGGCATCAGATTTCTCCGAACCGCAGATCACAAACGCAAAGGCGACCGATTCCGGACTTGAACCTTCGGCCTCCCACGTCTACAGTGTCGTCATTATAATCGTAGACCACCTTGTTTGGCGGCCTTAATGGTGTTAATGGAATTAGTGCCGCTAAATCGAGCATGCCTACAGGTGTAACTGTGCAATATGATTATTTTAACAAAGGCTTCCATCATGCCGATTTCTAATCCAATTCATCATTTTATCATGGCCACGTGCGTAATTATGCATAGATGCCATTTATTCGCACATTTTTTAAGTATCAGTACTGCATGGACTAGAGCTTTGAATGACGTCCGTGCTGGGGGTTGTAGTATCCTCAATCCAACTATATATATATATGTATATAAATATATACATATATAAAAATATATATATATACATATATAAGTATATACATATATATATATATATATATATATACGAAGGCCTATAGCCTAGTGTAGATAGCCACGAACTGCCGGTTAGACGTTTGACAATATCCTCGCATTTCTCTTCATCATCTTCTTCTTCCCAGGTGGCTTGTTATCTTCTCGCAGATGAAATCGGACACGAAAAGCTAGCCGCCTTCGTCTGGCACCTAGGAGACCGCATTTTCGTCGCTCCTGCAAGCTGGCCAATTTCATGGTGGTCGCCGAAAAGTGCCATCGTGGTGCAGAAAGGAAGGCCGAAAAGCCCAGACCGTTTATCGCCCCGTGGGATATTGCCGCGTCGTTGAAAATGCAAACATTTTATCAGCTCTCGCCATTGTTGATCTAAGCCGCTATGCTCGGCTATTTATTTATTCGTCGACGACTCACTCACTCCCGAACAACATCAGCGGATAGATCATCCGTTCTGCAAGCAGGCGATGATGGTATTAGGCGACGGATCGGGTTGGCACCACCATCGAGAAAGGCATGTGAATGAATACATGAATGGTGGTCGTCGAATGGACGGACGGATTGTGCTCGTATGTGAGTCTTGCACGGCCGGCGGGTTCAAGCTCGCGCAAGCTCTACCGTGGCCTCGCGTGCGCGCGGCATATGTGAAGCCTTCCGACGTAGCTCATATCTCTATGCACTCGTCGTATACGGTGGCTTGTGTTGTGAGGATGCAGGAGGTGTTGAACAAAGATGTCGTAGAGAACCAGAGCGCCAGATTGGAAACGGGATAGAGAAGGAGAGAGAGGCAGAGAATTGTTGTGTTTGTGTGAGAGAGAGAGAGGGGGGTAAAGAGCGAGAGCGACCGGGGGAGGGGAAGAGGAAGAGAGAGGGGGTCGCAGAAGGCTAACTGGGGCGTAGAACATGCAGCAAAACGGTAGCAAACAACGTACAAGTGACGACAGTTATTACTCGCACCAGGATTGCGATTGTTATTATTGGTAATCAAGTAGTAGAGAGAAGAAACGCAGAAGCAGAGGAACACCGGGCCCAGGGAAGGCCGCAGAGCGCATGAGCGAGACCGATTGGGAGGGCGGAGAGGGGTGAGCGAAAGAGATTAGCAGAGGAGAAGCAAGACAGAGCGGAGATCTTGAAAGAGAACAAGAAAACCCTTAAGACTCTGTCTCTCTATCTCTCTCTCTGTCGCTTTCTCTGTGGCAGTACAGGAGCTAGCCTTTTCTTATGCACAAACAACAACAACAACACCACCAGCAATAGCTGCAAGGGGGTAAGTCGTTGTGCTGTCCTTTTCTGGTCACCTTTTCACGCATTCTCTATCTACATATCATCGATCTAGCTATTCGTCCACCATCTCGTCTCCTGCTTTCACTACCGGTCTGTCGTCGTCGTTGTCGTCGCTGCTGCTGCTGCTCGGCGCTGTTCGGAGTGCCCAGTCAAGCGCACAAAAGAAGCTTACGTGCCTTCGCAATGCAGTAGCGGACCCCCGAAACAGCAAACGGTGAAGAACGACGAGAAGACGAGAAGGTCGAAGACGAAGAAAACACCGACCGACGCCCTAGCGCGAATACTTACGCCCTGCCTACTGAGGTTCTGCTCGCACCTCTCGAACCACTCGGAGTTTTCACGCCTTGAACGACGGGTCTTCATCCTCCTATTACCCCCCCCCCCCCCCCCGCCGTCCGCGGCCCCCGTTTCTGTCTTGTCGAAGCTGCGGCCTCGGTCCGTCACCGCCAGTGCAGTAGAAGCAGCAGGAGCAGTGGCGGCTGCAGCAGCAGCAGATCGAGAGAGAATAGACATCTTTGGTTCGTCTTGTCCAACATCATTCGCTTCCGATAGAGATCGAGCAGGTATAAGCGAGTCGCTCTGAGATAGCACAGCCTGAACAACGCCAAATCAGCGCAATCAACAGCAGCAGCAGCAGCCGCAGCAGTGACCAAAGCGTCATGCAGTACGCGTCACAGAACGCTCAGTCCGCTTAACAAGGCCGCCGCCTGTGGCAGAGCAGAGTGTGTGGCTAAAGGCCAACTTATCGTCACCGTTCGCTGTCGCGTTTTGTCGGTGTTTGCTCATCCGGTTACCTTCAGGTTGCTTTCGAAACAAGGTCAAGTCAGCCACGAGCCGTGTACTGAAATTATAGATTAATCTGCTCTGTTGTTTTCTATGAGAGTAGTAGTAGTCGTTTTATTAACCACGATTAATACCTCGACAACATGCACTACAGATTATGATGTGATCGTGGTGGCATTAGGTGGTATTATTCCAACAGATATAATAACTCTTGTGGATAACCAATATATATATATATATATATATATATATATATATATATATACGACATAATCTTATTACACAATGCACATTCTGCTACACAACACAGACATTGTGGTGGCTTGATGCATTTGCGCCTTGGTGCAGATCACAAAGTTGTATTCCGGTAAGATTTGTCGCCGTAAAACAATGGAGCGACAGCAATGGCAGGAGCAGCAGCAAACATCATCATGCCAAGATGCATGTAGTAATCTCCCCTCTGCCTATGCAGGATACCGTGTCGGATTATCAAGTGTTGTTCGGCAGAAATAATAAAGCGCTTTTGATGGGAAGATTTGTCACTGGCGAATGACACCACCAATGATACTGTGGTACCACGTACGAGGTGTTTCCAGTAGTTGAGAATCCTATACGTATGCATTAATTAGAGTATATTTATCTAATTACTATTATATCTATATATGCATTTACAGTGCGCTAAAGTAGAGTAAGTAAATTAGTAAGGTCAGCTGTACAAGACGGCAAAGCTGGGGTAATGCAATAGTGGAACGCGACGGCAGGACCGTACGAAGTGGAACCTTTTAAGAAGGGGAAAAGGCTAATCGCATTTAAATGTCCGACATTTTCACTGTAGCACGGCGAAGCCTCACCGAACGCCGCACAGTATTGTTGATTGTAACAAATATAATTGTTAGTGCACTCCGTCTAGTTCACTTAGTGTCGATCTATTTCAAGTCGATCTCTCTCTCTGTATATATATATATATATATATATATATATATTTGTTCTACAAATACCAAGTATACTTTACCGGCCAAAGGTTATATTATTTATTTTAGCATTAAAAAAGCGATGCTATTTGTTAATATATATATATATATATATATATATATATATATATATATATATATATATTGTACTATTGTACAAGAGACACACACTCTGTCCTTTGGTACGACAGTTATCAGCATCTAATAGATAAGGACGTATTCTGTCAGTAAGAAAACTTGTAGCACTGGTGCTTAAGTTTTAGCGCTATATATAACTATAGATGACATTCATAAGTGCGCGCTATAGTGTATAACATATCTAAAAGTCGATCGTATATCCGCCTTTTAGGCGGTACCTTAAAGATAGTTAGTGCTAACGACGAATACGCGAGGATATAACTCTGGTCTGAAAGCGACTGAGGTAGACAGATCTAGACTTCAACACCGGGTGAGGAAAGCTGAGGAAAGTCAGCGGTCCAATAAGATTTTCATCTGACCGCAGGGAGAGAGCGTAACGGTAGTTGAAGCAAAGCCATTACGAAAAATCAAAACATCCATGTGCAGAACCGAACAGCACAGCAGTCTATATGAACTGCTGAGCAAGCTATATGAGATGATCATTCTACGGCAACGCGATAATAGTAGCAAAGCACAAAGAGCGATTCCTCTAGCTAGAGTATCGCTTAAGTAATTAGTATCCGACTGCTAAGCATACAGCGCGTCGGTAGGGACGTGTACATATCGGTAAATCGAACGGAAGATCGAGGAGATACGAGACTGCCCCAGTCATAGCCCCAGCTAACAGACACCACGCGCCGTGAAATAGCGTCAAACACTCCGACTCTCTGCTAGAGCGAAGCGTAACTACGCGGGCAGGGAGATACACAGCAACAATAAACATAGGCGCAATGTAGCCAACAACAATGGATGATGGACACATTGAATGAGTATCGGCCTGTACTAAAACGTTAGCCTCAATACACACAGACACACATATATCATGGCGCGTTAAATTCTAGACCAGCTTTTAGATTAAAACCCAGTAGGGCAGAAAACAATACACGAAGCAGGGGTGCCACAGTACATGATGCGTTATGCTAATTCATGTCGGGCTCGATAGTACGTCTACAATGGTTAGTTCAGCCGTGCATTGGAAGCGATCTGAAGTCATAGTGATAACTAAGCTAATACCTAAATTGTTACGTATAATAAGTATATAAATATGCTTTTCTATCGTTTTGACAACAACATCTTAGACGCTTGTAATGGGCTAAGTTGTCTATAGCGCGTTATTGTCTAAATGCATTTATCATTACTGCGTTCTCGTTACTCGATTTATATAGACTTTCTCCATCAGATATATATATATATATATATATATATATTTATATATATATATAATATATATATATATATATATATATATATATATATATATATATTGGGTCGCACGTTTGGGTAAGCATTATATTGCAAAGCATCCCCGCACATATTGAAACAAGATTGATCATAGCGAGCGTAGAACATATTTAGAAACATTTGCCTTTAGTCGTACCCAAAAAATATGTAATACAGAGACGACCAGGGCCAATACAAGATATGAAAGAGAACATATTAGGCTGTAATATCTTTTTAAATGCACTGCCTCTTGCACTGAGACATTTGTGGTCCTCTTTTTTTCATTTTTCTAATCATGGCCAATTATACATATGTACTTCACTTCAGTGTTTAACCTCAATAGATTAAAAGCCATGAAAAAAATTTACTTTGTTATTAACTGTGTCTGGTTGAGATATATAATCTGCGACATATCCCGAATACAAGGCAATGGCTTTGCAACTCATCCATTCTAAGCTTATACGATAATAGCAGCACTAATGAATATATTACAAAAGTGTCACCTAAGCAAAGCTAGGCTATCAGATGGACAATCATTATCAAACACATAGGATAGAATAATAAGACCGGTAAACATTGGAAGCTAATTCGAGCTTCAGAAGGACACTTGGAAATACGGGAGGTCTTGGAGGTATATGAGTAAAATGCTAATTAGAAATTTTGACTGAAATATATTCATTTCGTGAGTAACAACGGGAGCCTGTTGAGCAAAGGTTCATAAGCGTAAATACTATGCATAACAAAATACTAAAGTAACGGTTCTTACTATTATTTTTCGTTGGAAACACAAATGTTTTAGTTATTTCAGTGTCACGTCTAAACAAGACGTTTCCCCCGCGATAACACATAGACAGATTTAGTAATTCCTAAGTAATACTTCTTGATGGCCTTAACTTGATCGAACGTTAGGTTGTTTTAGCACCGCAAATTCAAAAAGAGTAGAAAACCGCGGACAATAAGGACTTTACAGAAATAAAACGATGATATATATATATATAATTTCGGGATAGACATTGTCGTTGTCCGGCTGGACGGACGCCACGGGCTGTGCAGTATCGTTAGCGCAAGTAGACCAGCAAGACACCAGGCTTTGAATCAAAGCTTCAGCAGAGCGTTACGATCCAGTGGTCTACCGTGCGTCCTGGAAATTGCCGGACTTGAGAGGGAAGGCGGAAAGAGACTTAACGGTTCGACCTTAACCTCGTTCGAGAGCGGCTGCATGATGGTTTGGGACGCGACATTTATTGACTCATTAGCACCCTCAATCGTCGAGTACTGGCTAGGCCCCGGCTGGTTATACGTCAGCTCTCCCCAAGGCAGGCAAAGTGACGAAATACCCCTCCTGAGTTGCACTGGCTCCCTTTGTTAGTTGGTATCTATTCTGCTGATTAGTAGTACGGGGGTTGACTGGCTAGTAGGTCCCTAGTAGTTCTTTAGCTCTAACGTTTCAGGAGATCTGGGTTTTTGCTTAACAGCCAATTCGGCCTAACTTGTGGAGGTGTTGTCGGATATTCGCCAATCCTCCGTTAGTGGTATGTTCTATCGAGTACATCCTCGTCACGGGCGGACAGTGCGGGGACCATTGGGTAGACTTCTGGGAGATGAGGAAGCTCAAATATTCCATCGTAGGCTACGGTGCATAGGGCTGGTCCCAGTACGGACCCCTGGGGTACCTCGGTTGTGACCGCATGGTCACGCGTTTGCAGTTGGATACTCAATAGTTTAGGAATGACGTTAAGATATGTCGCATATATATATATATATATGTATATATATATATATATATATATATATATATATATATATATATATGTATATATATATATTCTTTTTTTTCATGGCACACCACTCGCACACCTAACTAAACGATTACACAAAGCAAATGGGCACCATTTTCTACTGTCATTCGGTTGTAGCAGATAAACAGCAGACTGACACATGTGGGGTAAAAAGCGAATAAGGAGACGAGAAAATAACGGGAACTCGGCGGACCCAATGACGTTACCGTCTCTCTACGTGACGACAGCTGTATGTCATTGGCACGTTTGCTTTACCGCCGCTGTCACCCAGCGTCGCCGGTTATGCCGGCAGTTGCCGGTTGCCGGCTGACGTCTGGTGGTTCTGGAGCTCGTAGCGTTCGCGGTGGTGGCGTCATTGTTCGGTTACTTTTTGGCATTATGATTCTTGATTGATTGACTGATCGAATCCTTAGTCTCCGCAGTTGATGACCTGACCTGTATCGACATGCCTGGGAGCAGCGTTTTCCGCCTGTTCGCGCTCAGTGGTAAGAATGCTGATGACGATGACGACGATGACGGCGATGGCGACGTCCTGGGAATGGAAATCGACGACGGGAGTGAGATGAGAACAGCTGGAAGACGACGGGAGTGAAATGAGCAGAGCCGGAAGACGACGGGAGGGAGGGACGCGGCAAATTTAAACGACCCAGCACAAACTGACGGATGATGAATAAGCATGACATGGGCTAATTGTCTTGATGCTAACTTCATCAGACGTTCAGGCACGTTGACTTCTTGACTCACTCGTCACAGACCTGTCTTGCATGACGGTCGACTGAGAGCCGAATGTCCTGTCAATGTGGACGTGTCCCTCGCTGTTACTGAGCGAAATGGAGGCGTTATCGTTGATGGGTTAAGACGAACTTCATGACCCGCCTCAGGCTCCCCTGAGCGACTGAGTGACTGTGCCAGTAGACGCATCTTGTGCTGATTGTAGAGGCATCTTGTGCTTGATTCTGATACTGATCATGCTGATGATGACAATCGTCACAGAGTGGAGTGCTGGTCACAAACATGACTTTCTCATTGTGACCGCGGCGTTTCGCTACGCGAACATGTGGCTCATTCGTGTGAAAACGTAGAGATCATGCTCTACCGATCGATCCATCTGTTCATCGACAGTTTGATGTTTGCTGCTTTGTAGGATTTGATTAGTAATCGTCGTAAGCCGCCCAGCCAATACAATTCGCTAACTATTAGCCGCTAGGATTTTTTTATTAACTATTTAAAGCAGTTCACATATGCGCAGAATTCGACGTTTCGCTATTATATCTGCAGTGCATATAAACGGATTAATAAACCAATAAATAAATATGTGTTTCCTTCAAAAGATATCCCCGCATCTGTTTAACTAGCGACTCCAACGGTGCTGTAGTGAAGCCCAGTTCTACGGTAGTAGTTGTCGTTGAAGTTATTAACATTGAATTTAATCGTTAACACGGTTATTATTTTTATTTCATTTTATTTATTTTATTTCATGTTATTATTTTTGTATGTTGTTGCCGATGTAGTTGTTATCGCTGATACCATTGTTGTTGCTACCACTACTGTCATGTTATCGTTGCCAGTGTGATTTTGTTGGCCATTTGTCCCTTTGTGCGCGGTGTTCTAACAATTATCTTAGACTTAACCATTGGCGCGTACTAACTCGCACGCACGGATCGTGCTACTGCCTACACGTCTCTGTAGATGATCCTACGATCCACTACGATAAACACCTTGCGATAATGTTGCTTCAACGAATGTACATGCATACACTCGACGCCGTTTCTGCTAGCCTATTGAATCCTTATGTGTGTGCGGGGTCCACGGATGCCCCTCAACAGAGATCATCGTTATCAGCAGCAGAAGAAGCTTCAACATCGTCATCACCTTCAGCGCCACGAGGTCCATGGTCAAGGCGTTTGCCAGCGTCACCGCCACGTCTCCTGCCAATGGCAGTGACAGTAATCAGATGGCGGCCGAAAAATAGAGAAAGGGGACGAATGATAAGAAAGAAACGAAAACAGGAAAAATTGTCGGAGAGATGGATGTGGAACTTTCAACTTCATCTAACTAGCACGAGTCAACATTATTTACCGCAACGATCGCTTCTGTCACGCACCGCTCCCCCATCTCCTATCTGCCGGTTATCATGAGTGACCAGTGAAGTCGCAATGATGGCCGTGGGGGTAATGGTGGGGGGGGGGGGGAAGGCAGAGAAGTATCTGCCTTTATCAGGCCTCCGGAAACGCATCGTGACGCGAAAGAACTCTGGCCATCTGAATACTAGCAGCAGACGCAGGGGGTATTGCGAAAGACAGAGCGAACGAGAGACAGAAAAAGGGAATCCCCCGTGCTCTCTTCCCCCTCGCTGGTTTCCTCATTAATGACGGCCCATAGTCTGCACGACAATTGCGACGGCTCAGCTATAGTCGCTCTGTCAAACAGAGAATCAAACGTATCACACTTCTGCACGTCATTGTTTTCATCAGTTCGGACTAGTCCAACTCCTCGGGACGCTCTATCCTAGGGGCGCTAGCGGATCGCTTGCCGTACACTGTCACAATATGTTCCTTGTTCCAGATAATCGATTGTTAAACGCCTTTCGCTAGGTCGCAGCCGCTGCATCGCACGACTGGTGATGATGTCAGTAGTCTGCTCTCCTGTACATAATCTTGGTAAACTCTTTAGCTGTGATCGTTATAAGTGGTGAGATTTTAGCTGGATATGGTGGATATTCTGCTATGTTGTTGTTGGTCTACGGTCTACGTTTTGTTTAACTCACGAATACATTTTTCGCGTATTTTTGTTCTAACCCTACGTACAAGTTCTGATGGCTCTGAAAGGAGTGCCCTAAATGCTGCTCACATTTTACTATGCAAGCAATACATTAGCCGCACACTATATAGTCTTCCTAGAAAACAGAACGACATCCGTAGAAATAATAGAAGACGTTTTGATCCGAAAACGGTTAAATAATGAGGGACTAAATGTGGAATTACAATATATATATATATATATATAGACCCCTAGTACAGCTTTTGAGTCTGTAACTATTAAATACAAATGACGGTTGAAGTGGACAATTTGTCCAGGAATTGTCAGCCCTGAGAGGGTCTACTGCCGTGCCGCTTGCTAAAGTAGTCTCCCGACAAAGAAGTCTCCTTGCCGTTTGCTTATCTGCCTATTTTTTTTTGTTGTAATACGTCTATAATGAGTGAAATCAGGCTCGTGCTTTGGGCCAACATTAGAGTCCGTATGTCATTAGAATAAGGTAGGTAGAACAAATATGCACATCTATACAAATCAAATAAAGGTGCAGAATCTCGCAACGACTATGCCAAATAGCAATTCCTATATAAGAGGGAGCGAGATAGAGAGAGAAAGAGAATGAGCAAGCCCAGGCATATCGAAGCTGTACTCGAAGACAAATAATGAGATGCTGGTGGCGCACCACTCGAACACCACTCGCCGACTCCGCTTCGCCTAGTCTATTTTTCGGCTGGCCTCCGACAATCCCTGGAACGAAACTCTTTCGTTTCGAGTCGAGAACGAAGCAGAAACGAACCAAGAGTTAGCTGCCTTTCAAGATTCGAACGCTCGCTCTGTGCCCCTGTGCACCGCACAGCGTTAGATGTTGCCCCCCCTCTAGTCGCCGATACTATATAGCAACTCATTTAGAGCTGTTCCGTTTTCTGTTGCTCGCCTTGTAGCGTTGAGTTACAGCGTTCACCTCTTAGCTGGTGGACGACCGCCACAATGTACTCAATCAATAGCAGCCGTTGTAATTTTCGTTCCTGTTGTTGTTGTCAGAGTGATTCGTTTCTTGTATTGGCGGAAAAAATCAAATTCGATCCTTCCCATACACTCACGGAGACACGCACACACATAGGCTTAGTGTGTTATGTCTCTATCTATGTGTCCGTCTGTCTGCCTCACTGTCAATGTCTCTGAAAATCAGAATGAAACCAGAGAGTGCGTCTAGGGGGCGAAAGCCGAAGGCAATTTGAAACCCAAGAGAGAGAGAGAGACAGACAGGAAAGCAGTAGAATCAGCCTCGGCCGCAATGACGACATGATGGGAACGAACAGCGCGCGTAGGCGACAGGCCTACGCTAGCAAACCACCGTAGTTCATCTACTCCAGTTCATTATATACCTGGAGGGCGCACAAGAAGAAGCGTACAGATACATACAGATATCGTCTGTCTACAATCGTAGAGTAAGAAACACATGCACACACATATGTACGCATGCTACGTATCTATCTCTATATAATTGAGATGTCTACATCTTTGTGGGAAACTGGGGGGGGGGGGTTTATACGGTGCCGTTTTGGGAGCTTATGCTGAAGAACCGTTGAATAACCTCCTTGCTCAGCTCTGCCTTCCCCTGAAAGAAGAGGTAGCCTGGCAAGACGGTGGCCCTGACTGCCTGGCGGGTTGACTTTGCGGCTAAGCTGCAAACGCCTGGCTAGAACTACTGCTGAAGGGCTTGGACGGCGTCGTTCGTCGCCGTAGCTGGATGTGGGTGTTGTGCAAGTGAAATATGGGCCATTATTTTGGTGGCGGACTTGCGTCGGGGATTTTGATCCTATGGTAGCTAGCGGCTACGGCGGTTCTTGCTTGGCTTTATCGGTGCAACCACCTCCTCAAACCTCGAGGTTGCTGAAACAGGACCAAGAAGTCTTTCGTCTTCCTTGGTTCTTGGACTTAGATGGTCGCGCGTCCTTTTCGGGATTGTCTATGTGGCACCGTCAAACAGCGGCGAGTGGGGGATGTCACCCTGTTGCCCGTGCAGGGAAGCGGAGAGTGGTGCAGATTTAGCGTCGGGGCGCTCGTGAAATGTAGGGAAACTAGGCAATGCTATCGTCGTTCGGCGTTTCTGACGTTCCCACAGGTTCGTCCGTCCGTCTATCCGCCTTTGGGGAATCCACGGCGGTGGAGGGGCAGCAGATTTGCACAACACGCACGAACGTGCTGAAGAAGCTACAGTAGCAAATAGCTAGCCAGTCAATCTATCTGTCGTCTTCCCTCATGTTCTCTTCCTGTTGCTTCTCCTTCTCATCTGGTCTACCCTGTCGTCAGTCCGCACTCTCATTAAACGCATGATCATAATGATTCCGATGAAGAAGAAATCATAGTCGGAAACTGTGGTGCAGAGTATGCGAGCGCCAGACGACGTACGGATTTGGGCATTAGCGCTGAACCCTCACCTTCCCATCTACATATCTGGCTTTGTATTTCTCTATCAAATGTATCTTGTCATTTATTGTTTTTTTAATCTATGAACCTACTTATTTTAAGTTTTTCTTACTCTATAATCCTCTTCTTCTTTCACTCTCATGGTCTTTCTGCTTGTCTCGAATGTTGTTTTTATATTACTAGACAATCCCAGTTTCTCAACCCTCCCCCCCTCCGAAGGGTGTTTCATTGCTGCTAGGGCTGTTGTCCTGTTATTCTGATTTCTGCATTATACCGTAAGGCAGTTACGGCAGCAGCTAATAAAGATGACTATGATGATAATGAATGAGAAACTATACGAAGACGATTGCGACGACGACGACGAGGAACAGACAACGAGGAAATGAACGCACACCAAATGGGTTGATAGAGCGACGCGACTCGTCTCTCTAGGGATGATTGTCAATCAAATGAGTACGAACGACAATGGCAGGCGCTTTCCATGAAATTGCCAATTTCTCGGTCAACGCACGCTGTGTCTCTATTGCTTGCTGTTTCTCTATTATGCGTTCTCTTTCTCTCTCTCTCTTTGTGTGTTTCTTTCTCTCCCTCTCACCTCTTTAGGTCATGTTTCACGGTTCTAAAGCGCACAATCTCCGTAGAGTTGCAGCAAACACCCCATGGTATCCAGTCGACCGCACGGCCAGCAGTCTCTCTCTCTCTGCGTAACGTCACCGTAGCTCGATCGGGGTGTCATCTGAGTGAGGGGCAGGCACTCGTTCATTTGGCTTCGTTTCGGATTTCGCTGCGCGAATTTGCGTTTGAAATGAGTTTCATTCGCCACGGCAATGACAGCAACTGATTTCGGCCCTGTACTCTTTTTTCCTTCCGTAACATTCTTCGTATATTATTGTCCCCATTCCGTATTTTATCTGAGTTAGTTCGGGGTGCACCCGTTCTAAAAATAAAGGTTCATACGCAATTGATGGCACCTAACCTTCGTAACCGCGACATTTATGGTATGTAGTAAACTTGTATATGGTATGTACTTAGTAAAAGTCCACCGAGCAGCCTGCAGCCAACCTGCCGTTGGTTCTTTAATCTCATAGCGACGTACCGTCTGCTTAAGAACCCTGCGCATGAAAACGGTGTGGTTTACGTCGTCGGCATCGGCGGTGCTTTACAGAGCACACGCTTCTACCTGAGACCCTTAGTATATAAAAGACTGCGTGGTGGATGAAAGCTTGAGTAAGACGGTACGTGATGAGGTACCTGCAAACTTTTCGTTCCGCTCCGTCTCATTCAGCATAGATGAGGATAGTATTAATGACACTGAACTCTGCTCCTTCATGGCCCTTTTGGTGGCAAGCACTCTCTGTATCTTGGTCAGCCTTCTTTTGCACGATGAGGTACAACGACGTCTCGTCAGCGAAGCTGCCAACGACACGACTACAGCTTGCCTAAACGCCGTGTCCGCCAAGAAATCAGGCGCCTGGTTACACGCGCTTCCCCATGGGCACATATAGATGACGAGTAGATTCCTATAGCAGTAGGCCTACAACTAGGGGCAGACCTAGTTAGGCCTCACCGGTGTCAATGTGGTCACTTCGTCAACAAACTAGGATATCGCGGCCTATCGCGTATCATCAGCGCAGGACGACGCCCTAGACACGCTGCTTATAATGAAACATTTAGCAGAGCCTTTAGGTTATGCGGTCGCCCGTGCATTCTTAAAACTCTAGGCCTCTGCCCGGGGAACGGTAGGCGTCCAGACGGGATGACACTTACACCCTTCAACAAGCTAACAATTTCGGTTCGCGCTTCTGGCGTTCGAACCAGGCAGCGGATCCGCAAAGTCGGCACCTTGTTAAACATGTCATTCGGTGATAGTAGGCAACGTTGTTTAAAAAGGACGACAGTACTTCTTAAGTGCGCGCATAGAGTTTTCAACGCAATTTGGAACGCGACACGGTAACACACCGAACTTACAACCCTAAAGTTTGGATGTATCGCGCGATGATGGTTCGGCTTTCTCGCGACGGTGTTTTCGCGTTTTTGCTCAGAATAGCGGCCAACAGTAACGCTTGCGCTAACGTTTTACAGCAATTAACGCGTGTAGTACAAACACCAGTAGCAAAAGCAACAATTGTAATTGAAAGCGCCCGGAGGAGAGAGGACATCAAAGCCAAACAATCTGCGACTTTTTGGCGAAACACAACCCGTCGTGGAATGATATGTAGATTTGTAATCGTATGCATTTGGATCACATGGGCCACGTATAAAGAAACGTGTTACGCACCCTTTACATGTGTGTATGCAATCGATTAGTATCCTAACCTAATCGCTTTAACCTTAGTCGGTCGCGATAACAACAACAACGACAAGAATTATATTCGTACTGCTTGCATTCCCTTTAAGGCTCTTTAAACTATATTGTGCAAGTTATAACACACTTTCTCTGAAAGTACTTCCTCCACTATGTTACGCATAGTGAGGGAATTCGTTTCATCTAATGTATGTATGCCGTGAAGGTGATGGCTAGCGAGCCATGGCAATCATAAATATATATATATATATATATATATATATATATATATATATATATTCGGTGACTTAATTTCTAGCGTTTAAAATTTTTAGATTCGAGTTGTTTTAAAGAAACATTTATGATACATAGCAGATGATGCACTCCTCTGCTATATATATATATATATATATATATATAAAGAGATATACCTATACGTATAGTTCTCTTACAAAAACGAATTGATGCAGTTTTATGTTAAAACTTTTATTATTTTTACTATTTCTATCACGCAGTGATTTGGTTTTTGTTTCTGTGCGCTTGTGCAGCCATCAAACGTTTTCTGACGAGAATCATTGACAACGAGTGCAGCACTGTGACTGTTGACCCTTCAGTCGGCGACCTGTAAAAAGAACAACAAAAAAAAATAAAGGCAAGGAGCACGCTGCTTCGAAAACTGCCGCCTCGTAAGCTGCGCCACTACGGGGCACGCCTCCACCGACTCCCTCGGTGCAAAGATGAACGGGTTGCTTTGGCGTTCGGAATTCGACAAATTGTCGCCTTTCTCATCTATCAAGTGTGCTCTCGTGTGCTATCCATGCGCTCCGCCACTAATCTATACTTATCTGGTGGCTCGTCTAGAGAAAAAGAGATTGCCTAGAGCCTTCTACAATATATATATATATATATATATATATATATATATATATATATATATATATATATATGTATTAGGTTGAACACAATACAACTGGAAATTTTAGACGTGCGTTTTGAAATGCAGGCCATGCTTCTGAGAAGTAGTCTGCTATGTTCGCAGAACAGATACCTACGTAAGCGGAAAAGGCCGCAGAATTTTCGTAACGTGATCGCATTCGTTGTTCTTGCTATATGAGTTCAGTCGAAATGGACAGCAAAAACGCCTAGTTACAAGCGGCAATTTTATATGAGTTTACAAAATGGCCTCACAGCTATGGACGCTTTTCAACGTATTTGGAGCATATTCGGCGAAAACAGTATTTCAAAGACATTATGCTACAATTGGTTCGCTAAGTTCCGTTCCGACAACTTCTGGACAAACACCGTTCTGGAACGCCTATTACGCTCGAGGTGGACCGTTTGCGCAAAACTGTAAAAACAGAATCCCCGGATGACTACACTTAAATTGGCTATGGACTTCGGGGTGTGTTACACAACCACTTTCACGCGCATTCGCGCCTATGGTTTTGTGTCAAAGTTAGCCTAATGGGTATCTCATAGGTAAACTTTGATGCGAAACGATGGGATTTGAGCGTGGGCAACAAAAATGAGCATCTAGCAAAATGCGCTTCTTGGCTTCCCAGAGATATTAAGTGTCCGTTCTTGGATCGATTCGTGTTTGTAGCGTTGAATGGGTTCTATACGACTATATGAAACATGCAAGATGCTAGTACGCCCCAGGCCATCAAGATTAGGGGGCCGCATGTAAGTTTACCCAGTGCCCGCAAAATAGCAAGCTTCGATATGATTATTTTGCCGCATCCACCGTACTCAACGTACATCGCACTATCGGACTACCACCTACTCATGTGTTTGCAGAATAATCTACACAAAAATAAATTCACTTTAACAGAAGAGGTGTAAACACACGTGCAACCCTTTCTCGGGATGCTGAAACCAGAATTATTTGTCTTGGAAATCGATAGTTTGGGAGACGGGGTCGGCCAATAATGACGCGTCCTTCTACAGTGAATAAAACCGCTTAAGTCGTTCATTTTTGAAATCTATTTTAAAATCGAAAAACTCTAGATACTTTCTGTCATGGCCGACACACACACACACATATATATATATATGCGAGGATGCCGTCCCTGTCAATCGTTGCCCGAACATGAAGTACATCTTACAGTTTTGCTTGTTATCAAGATAGCGATACGCGTAATTGACAGCGCGTCCGTCACCGGCGTTGTAGAATACGGTGTTTTTTTGTAGCAAAAGCAAGGAACTGTAGACATAGCAACCGAGACAACAGAATGACGACAATTAATTTTCGTTCCCTAGTTTACTAGCCCTTCTGCTTCTACCCGACGGTTGTCGTCAACACGGTCGCCACCGTCTTCAATCTGCTCTGCTTTAATCCGCCTGCGTGATTTAAATGACTTTTCGATTCGTTTTTGAAAGCGTTCATAAATCTGCTGTTTCTGATATCGCCACCGCTAAAACTACGCTGTGAAATCGCTGCCAGATGGTATTGACACCCGTATATATATCTATGTTTTCTTGTTTTGGAAATTAATTTGTCTATATATATATATATATATATATATATATATATATATATATATGGCCTGAATTGAGCAGTGCGAATACGATATTTGTTAGTATTTTTCTCGTTTGCCCTGGTTATAGGTTTCATTTTTAACCAGGATAAACGAAACGTATACTAACAGGTTGTCCATCTGCTATGCCACCACTGAGTTGGAGTATCTGGCCACTAAGATAATCAGCATTTCGAAGTTTTCCTCATACCTGTTTACGAGGATATTCAGTTTCTCGTTCTACAGGAGACTAAAAAGTAAAGTTTTCGGGCTGATCCTCAGCCGAGATTTAATGTACACGGGACTGCGTTTCGCATTGCTTCATAGACGGACCCCTATAATTACAAATGTGCAACGATGGGGCTCGGACCCGCGCACCTATGTGTGTTCTACAGGAGACTACAGATACACATAGTAATGTAACTATAGTACACTGTTCGGCGATACAGTCAACAGCACCGGATTTGGGTTATAAATGCCTGGTCATTCATAGTCTATTGCAGGTTTGCACTCTCTCGATCTGCTTTGCATCTACGTTTTTCTTCTAGAAAATGCGTAGGAATTATTGTAGGTCAATTCGTAACAACTAGACATTAACACACAGTCAAACTGATAGACTTCTTTTGACTATAAATTACCTGGTTGTACAATATTGTACTAATCCTTGGAATCTACTCTTTCTCGTATGGGGTGTGTCGTATCAGGAATCGGCCCGCAATTCACGCCATCAGAGCCCAGAGCCATTTCCACGACGTCTTTCCGCCGGCCTCTGTGCGTACACAATATACATACTTTTTAAACCTATTACCTAAATAGTGATCATAATTACATCTACATCAATGCCAAGGACATGTTTCTTGCGTAATTCAATAGCTCGTTTATGTTTCCGTCCGATGTTTTAGCAGGGGAGCTGTGTAATCTGTTTAATCAGATACTCAGCGGGGGACACATACCCCAGGTTTGGCACGAGGCCAGACTTACTCTGCTATTCAAGGGCAAATACGGTGACAACGTGGACGATCCAAATCTCTACCGGGGTATCGCGTCGGAACGCACTCTTAAGAAAATCTTCGCCAAGTTGATTATCTCGAGGGTGTTTCCAACTGTGGAGAAGACCCTACCTCCGGAGCAATTCGGATTCAGGAAGGGTCGAGGTACACAGGACGCGATCCACGTACTCCAGTCGGAAGTTGAGCGGGTGTTGGCTGTGCCCGGGGGCCACTTGTACGCCGTCTTTATTGATTGTGTCAAGGCCTTCGACAAAGCTCCCCGTCACTTACTAGTCGATTCATTTCGACATGCTGGGGTGGGTGGTTCTTTTCTACGAGTGCTCTCCAGCTTCTTTGCTGAAGACCACCTTGAAGTAAACATAAGGGGCGAAGACACCTTGCAGCTGAGGCAAAACGTAGGGACCCCTCAAGGGGACCCTCTCAGTTGCCTAGCCTTCTCTTTGCTTATTGCAGACCTAGCCCGCCACGTGCGGAAGGAGTTTAGAAACGCCGTCGTCGTTATGTACGCGGATGACATAGTAGTGGCCCACCGGGACCGCGGTGCCATTCGTCGTATTGTCGGCGACGTAGAAGGTTACCTTCACCGTAGGGGCCTACAAATAAATTCGCGGAAGACGAAAGCCATTAAGTTTCGCCGTGGGGGTCGATTGGCTGCAGCAGACGTAATACCCTGCTGTGGCCAACCGCTGGAGTTTGTCAACTCCTTCCCGTATTTGGGTCTGAGACTGCACTATACGGGAACGACCTTTACCAAGCACATCGGCGACAGGTGTCGAGCGGCTATTGCCTCTATTCACACAGAGGTGAGAGATCTTCGACGACTGTCTCTGAGTGCTGCATTGCGTCTTTTTGAGCTTAAGATTGTGCCAATGTTGAGCTACAGCCTTGGCAGGGTGTGGGGCCATCTTTCCGCCGCAAATTTTGCGCAGCTAGAAAGATGCTTCACAATATATATGAAGCGCGTTCTTTGCTTGCCGCGCACGGCAAGGAATCGCTTTGTGTACCTGCTAGCGGGTTGCGGACCGGCAGTGGAAATAATCAGAGTCAGGCTTAAGTCACCTATTACAATGCCACTTCAACAATTTTTGTTGGAGTGGCAGGGAAAAGTGACCGAGGCCTCGGCTGAGGTAGCGCAGTTAGATGTGTACCTCACCAGGGAGCTTTGGGAGGGAATGGCATGCACTAGCCGGCACGTGTACACAAGGTACATTGTACATGGCTATCATCACTTGGTGTGTTCAACTCAAGGATTTCACCAAGTTGGCGATCAATGTCGTTGCCGGTTCTGCTCGCAGGTATGCGCTAAATACCACGCAGCGAGCTGCCAGTCGCATCGGCGGTCTTTGCACTTTCTTGCCCGGTGGGACGGTCGCTAAAGTGTTAAAATTGTATATAATGATGATTGTATTGTATTTATGTACCATCTTGAAATGCAAAATTATTGCGAAATAAACAATATGTATTAATAGCTCGTTTACTTCATTTCGTTTATAAAATTTAAATAGAAAAAGAATACCAACAAATATTATTTCTCAATACAGGATTCGTTTAGTAACTCCCGACCGTTTAAAATCCTACTACCACATAACTCGAGCACCGTACTATTTCGGACATTTTCCTCCTATTGACTACAATGTAAGTGCGCGTCCTTATTTCTTTAGCCTCAACATATCCGAGAAACTGCACGCAGATCCATCAAACTTGCTGACTCGGTCATAGATCCGCCTACAAGCAGAGTTGGAACTCACGTGTGAAAAACGCGACTCACGCGTTATACTTTTACATAAAATGCTAAAAAGGTCACGTTACAACTCGAATGGAATTTTTCGTCATCTAGACGGAGAGAAGTGAAACTGCGCACCTCCGACTTCAAGCGTAAAGGTGAGGAGGGCAAATTAGCTATGTTTGATGTTATATATATATACAAATATAGTACATTTCTAATATATATATATATATAGATATATATATATATATATATATATATATATATATATATATATATATATATATATATATTTGTATATATATATATATATATATATATATATATATATATATATATATATATATATATATATATATATATAAATATTTTTGTTGACGATTAACTCTGGCCCGAATACAGCTCGACCGAGTCACAGTTTAGTTGTTACCATCCCGAGCGTGTGATTAATGTTGTGTTTTTGGACCTCAGTGTGACAGAGTTTGATCAATGATTTGAATGGTTGTCCCGTATCTCCTCCTTCTTCCCGCCCCCCCTACGCCCCCCTACCCCCCCCCGCTCATTCATTACTGTATGTTGTAGTCGCATGCGTTTCCGCTATGACGACAACAGGGGCGTCGGTGATGATATCGGATCGGACCCAGCGGTCGGCGATCGATTTCGTGTGCGTTACTCAGCTTGCCGTTTCGTTGGCCGCGTTCGTTGTGCACGTAGAGTGCATAGAGCGCATAGAGTATACATACATGTATAGAAGAAGCTCATATACACTAGTACCAGTGCACGATATACCAGCTCCCGTTGCAGGGCTGTTCGATGGCTGGTTGCCTGTTCTTTGTCTTTGCCTGGTGGTTAGTCCATCCCATTGTTGTTGTCACTGTCGTTGTTGTTGTCACTGTCGATGTTGTTGTCACTGTCGTTGTTGATGTTGTTGTTGTTGATAATGTTGTTGTTGTTGTGTTCACGCCACTGCTGTCGTTTTCATCATCGTTGTGAATCCTCTTATAAATCGCTTACTCTTAACCGCTGTTCGCGGCATACCATGATCAAACAATGATGACGGACGGATGCGCTTGGTCGTAGTGTAACAACAACAACAAGGTCATCCGTTGGCTTTACAGAACGCTGCACTGCGCCCTACACATTTGTCTCATTGCAATTGTTGTTTTTGTTGTTGTTGTTGTTGTTGATATTTCGGCTACTTCAGCTGTTGTTGATCGTTGCTGTTGCTGTTTTTGTTTCCATTAACGTTCTTGTTGTTGGTATTGTGGTTGTTTTGTTATTTGTGTCGTCGTCGTCGTCGTCAATTGCCTTTTATAGTTGATCCATATGCGTTTTTTTGTTGTTGTTGTTGCTGTTGTTGTTGCACCGGCTGGCTACCTATATTGTCACTGTTGATTGTTGTTGTTGCTGCTCTAATTCATGGGTGTTGTTTTGCTGGATACCTGTCTGCTGGGTGTCTGTCTGCAACTGACATACATCGGTGCAGCTGGTCTTTGGACGATGGTCAATTCATTTCGATAGCAGCACTTGGATGCTTTGCAGATCATTCACTGCCCGGTTAGCGCCGAGAGAAATCAAGCCGAAGCAAGCTATTGTAGATGTTCGGAACCGGGAAGGCAGGCGCGTAACAGTTGTATTGTACTGATCCAAATAGGCTCCTCCACTTTAGATCGGCAGCAGAACTAGGCGGATGGAACTGTAAGCACGTACAGGGGCTCAGTCATTTCAGCTGACGAAGGTTTATACGCAGATAAGAATAGCAACACCACCAACAACAACAACAACAACAACAACAACAACACAAACAACACTACCAGCATCATTACTATCTCAGCAACCTTTCATCGTTCAGTTCGGTCGATCCATGCAGTAAACGTCATCGACTCTCGCTTCGGTGGGCCCGGCCAACAACGCACGATGTCTCGGTCCGGGGCCCAGTCTAAACGAGGCCCTGATACGTTTTTCAATCGATCAATGTCGTTAACGAGTCTACACACGTATAGATCTCCTGTATATATATAAATATATATATATATATATATATATATATATATATATATATATATATATATATATATATATATATATATATATATATATATATATATATATATATATATAGCAGGAAAATGTATTGTTCGGCTAATTTGCGTATTTGAATGGGCCTTGTAGTTCCATATAGAAATGAACCTCTTGTCCGAATGTCAGATAAAGAATCATCGGAACAAGATAGATGCAATTCGTATTCACTATTTGGGCGATGTCAACCGTTCGACCGATACGCATAGGAGAAAGTGCCCGTGCATAAATATATACACGGCAGCAATACAGATCTGCCTCAAAAGACGCTAACACTCTAATGTGAGTAATACTGCACGCATAAATATTGTTGTAGCCTTGCCGGCATACATTTGGAGTGACACACTTTTACTAAAACTTGATTATTATGTATTTCCCAAAATCGTTTTGGTTCCAAAACCGAAACAAAAGTGACGCTGTTTACTAAACACTTGTTTTGACACTTCGGTTTAACTTATCTGCATCGAAAAAGTGGCCCTTTATTTTGAATATTTGATATGAGCCCCAATAGAAACAGCAATTTAAGAGCAACACAACAATATATGCTAGAGCAATAACATATGATGCTCGACAACTTTGGGTGTTGTTGGGCGAAGGTTAAATTTTGTTTTTCTCGACTGCTGAAATAACAATATTTTGTCCCTTCAACACGATTTACTGGTCAAAACCAGCCATAGCCTTTTTATGCAGCTTTAATAGTCATGCGCTGGTTTTGGCCGGTTTTCTATTTTTTACGAGAATCTAAACAAGAGAATTTGAACTAGTCTCAGATATATAACTACGATGATCGTCATCGTTTATACTAGGGTTCGTTCCTGGAGTCCGGAACCCATAGCCGCACAGCAAATAGATATAGCACAAATTGCAATGGCAAACACTAACAACGAATTAAACAGATAGGGAATAATAATATTGACCGGAGTGACAGTGGGAAATGTTGAAGAGAAACGCTACTCTGTCTATCGTAGTAATCTGCGATTTAAAACGCTGTTTCAAAGATCTTGGTTACGTAGTTTTGCGTTTTTCGGTATTGTTTCGACTGCAGCATTGGTGCATTAATCAGGAAGGTGTTATCGGGCGAAAAAAACGGGCGACAAGGGGCCATCCATGCTAACAAGGTCCGCAGATAACTATGTGATTGGTTTTGGTTAAATTTAATGATGAATTGACATGTTTTGTTACCGTTGGGGCCTTATTATACAAAACTCAAACGAACTACCGGACAATTGTCGGTTTTCCGCCGCCACGCCGTCTCGTTGCAGTATATATGACGAAATACCAAAAACAGTTTATCAGAGCAGTCGTTACGTAACAATTACTTCATGTAAATTATCAACGACGAAGAAACGACGACAAAACGTCTTTGTGTTCCCATTGTTGCCTCGGACAAGATGTATCCGGTCTGTTAGGAACTGTATCTGATTCGAAAAGAAAATTCGCAAACGTTTTGTTCTATATATATATCTATATACATATATTGTCTGATAAATGTGCACTGCATTTTCTTTTTTCTCCATTTTTGTTCAGTGCTCGCTCTCCTATGTTTCTAGAATTTCTAATGTTTTAATACAAAATGATCAATTTGAGTGGAACGGACCAATAGTGAGAAATCGGATTCGCTAAAGAACCGACAACAACGGGAGCGGTTGAGTTGACTAGCAGTTTACCTTTGTAGGCAATAAACGTGTTCGCTTCCACAAAGATCCGCTAATAAGAATGAAGTTCTTGCTAACAGACGTAGTTTTTTTACTGGCCAGGAACAGATGTATGGACTATATATATATACATGTATAAATATGTATATGTATACCTTCGTAAATCAGTCTTCCCAGCCACTTTTCCTGCTGTTGAATGAATTGAGCGAAAGTGTTCGCACTGCTGCTTGCAAGTGGCTCATAGTACTACGGCGTTCTGAAAGCCAGCCTTAGGAAACGATAGGCTATTGGATTGTTAGGTAGACAGATAGGTATACAGAGAGAAAAACACATATTAGTAGTGAAGTAGCTACCTTATTCGATGCGATGTCTTATTTTGGTCGTCATTATCATCATCATCGTCCTCATAACATGTCGGGCATATTAAGAATGCAAGTGGGGCGACAATTGTCTCCCGAGAACGTGTGCACTGTAAATGTTACTCTCTCTTGTATAGGGCATATAAAAATGCATGATCTTGAACACATGAACTTACACAGACGTAATAAAGACGCATGCACCCGCACACACACCAAAAACTATTTGGACACACACTCAAAATAAAAGCATACAGGCATACCCAGATTCCGGCGAGTGACACAGCCCTCGTCCATGTACGTTCATACTTTTCATACGTGCACATACGGCGCTAGCCTTATGACTGACGAACAAGCCAAGACACCGCTACTGCTGCTATTTTTGTTGTTGTTGTTGTCGTTGTCGTTGTTGTTGTTGTTGTTGTTGTTGTCGTTGTTGTCGTTGTTGTCGTCGTCGTCGTCGTCGTCGTCGTCGTCGTCGTCGTTGTTGTTGTTGTTGTTGTTGTTGTTGTTGTTGTTGTTGTTGTTGTTGTTGTTGTTGTTGTTGTTGTTGTTGTTGTTGTTGTTGTTGTTGTTGTTGTTGTTGTTGTTGTTGTTGTTGTTGTTGTTGTTTTTGTTGTTGTTGTTGTCGTCGTTGTTGTCGTTCTTGTTATTGCTGTTCCGGAGAAAACGAGACGACATGCGGTTTGTTTTCGAACGGTCGCTCCTAAACCGCCTTGTGGTTGCCGTCGTCGTCGCGAACTTCAGCGAGAAGAGAGAAAGATGCTCACCATAGCCGACACAAACGGGACAACATTTCGACAACAAAATCCTGCGAGAAAGGAGAGATACATAGAACGATAGGGAGATGAAGTAAAGGAAAGAGACGGAGAAAAAGAGAGAGGCTATGGCTAAAAGCGCAAGAAAAAGTTGGAAACCAAAAGGTAGTCAAGAGTACATGAGGCATAAGGAGGTGAAGTGTCGTCGCCGGCTCAGTGATGTTGTGATGTCCATTTTTCTATCTTTGGTTATCTCCCTACGTGAGATATGACTGTGGTTGTGGGACTGGCAATCGTTCATTCACTCGTGTTTTAGACGAGGGCCGAGGATCCGGGCCGGTCCGTCGGTTGGTTGGTCATTCCGTCTATCCGTCCTTGCTCGTTGCTCAATTATCCCTGTTGTTGTTGCCGCTGTTGTTGCTGTTCATGTTGTGGTTGTTGTTGTTGTGAGTGTCGTAGTTGTTGTTGCGGTTGTTGTTAAAACACTGTCTTATTGCTCCCATTGCTCACGTGGTAGTGGTGGTGGTGGCGGTGGTGATCGCGGCGGTCATGGCGGTAGTAACGATGACGAGCACGTAAGTAGTAAAAAAAAAAGATGTAAGGAACAAAAAAGGAAGCAAAATACATCGATGTTTTCGATGCGGCTCGATTTGAACCTCTCTTCTCGCTCGTCCTTCCTTCTTTTCCTTTTTCCCTTGTTCCCCCCGGGAAGTCCCCCCCGCCCCCGAGGGGGGGGGGGGGTCACAAACCCCCATAGTGTCACTTGAAACGCACCGCACCGTCCATATATGGAAAAGCAGGGCAGGGTCAAAACGACAACGTTCGGCGAATTCCGAATCGACCGCCAACGATTTGGTGCCGACCGAGCCACACGAAGTAATGTTCATTAGCTGCTCAAAGCTCATCAATATGATCGATCCATGCACACTGTGCACTAACAGGTGAACACTGATCTTAGCCGCCGCTGGCACTGGGGCTGGCGACTGGATGGTTATGTTGATGATAATGAGAATGATGATAGTAATGTAGAATAAAAAAATGGTAACTAATCCACAGCGTATTTCTGCGCTTCTGTTTGCTGCTAGTGTCTGCCTGCGTGCGCTCAGACGAGTATATGTATAGATTTGCGGGCGCCTGGTCGTCCGTTCATCCGTCCGTCCTCCCGCCTACAGCATACGTACGTGACATCTGTGAGCAGCATTGCAGAAATAGAATTATAAACGAGAAAACACATATAAATAATAAATTGGTCCATAGGGCCGTGCACACGTCGTGGGCACGCTCTTTCTCTCGGTCTGGGTCAGCAGCAACGAAAACAACGGTATCGTGAAGAAACTCAGGCTGAAGCTCGAGAGCAGCAGCTGTAGCATAAGGAGCACATGCAAAATAGTGTCCTGTTTCTATAGCACACAATAGTTTTGAATCTGACGGCGAAGAACATGTTAAGGACGATCATATTAACAACAGCCATGGACACGACGGCTTTGTAGACTTGTCCGTTTTCTTATTTTTTACGTTTGTGCGTAGTGCTACCAATAATAATATGCCAATACGCAGTGGGCTAACTGGGTGTTGTTGCTATTGTGATTGAATGAACAAAATAGATATTGTGGCGTATTGCACGCTATTTTTGCGGCTGCTTTAAACACAGTTCCCCGCTAATGTTTGTTGTCACAGTAACTGAAACCACAAAAGACACAGCGACTTAATTGAACCAATTCTTGTAGTTAAACGATGGACATATGCTAGACCGCGGGGTAATGCCGTTTGCAGCTACACAGTCTACATCACTGCCGATTAAAAAGCACATTAAAACCATTATGCTACGGACACCCTTTTGTGACAATAAAGGCGCCTTTTATGTTTATGGGTCACTTGGTAAACCGACTAAGTTTTCAACGTCCACGTTTTTCTGCCCCGATGAATGTCGCACTTAACGTATTACATTAAAACTAAATACGGCACCAATAGCGGTGATAGTAGCATCAAAGGCAAATATACAAATTCTGCTTGCGGTTGCAGTTAAAATATATATTATAATATGGTTCTTTAATTAACTATAATCAAGTTGTTTATGAAAACGACGTAAGACTCACCTAGAAGACCACATATATTTACACAATTTATTGTTTGGGAATAGAAAAAAGGGAAACAAGCTTAGTTACTTGGCAACTGCGTCACGCAGCACCATCACTTTGATATGAAAATAGTGGACAATAAATTTACTATTACACAAGACTAGTGTTTTGGGCGTGCATTTTTTATCATAATAGCAAAACTTTACGGTCTTGCACGTAAAAGCGTTAACATAAGACATAACAACATATCGACTTTTTATGACGTTTCCTTAATCTTGCTATTCGCCTTTCGCTAAGCAAGCTAGCGAAGTGCCTTTCATTATGCAGAATATTCCGCCGAACACACCGATATAATAGGTTTCTGCATGCGTTGACTGATTTTGCACAACTATGTAGAAGAAAAAAAAAGCAGAATAACTACTTTTCTAAATGTCATTCTTACTCCTGAACATAAGGTTTCCGCCCCCCGCCTTCCATAGGGAAAAATTATTTTCTTGTCGAGTTCTACTAAACATTAAAATGTGTACATGAAAGACCATATCTCACTTTAACTAGTGTACACACAACAATCAACAGCGAGTACGACTGAACAGCACTGCCAACAACTTCATTACTACCGGTCACGTATCCTATTTGCCTGATTAAGATTCCTGGCATATCTGTCTCTGTAGGTATCAGCGATCGACGACTTTACCAGAGAGCAACATTACTATATATATATATATATATATTTTTTTTTTTTAACCTATTATTACTATTAATATTATTTGCATCATCAATATTGATCACGTGTTGCGCAGGCGCCGTGCAAAAAAGGCGCTGTTAAAGCGTCGCCGAAAAGCTGCTTCACGCGCTTCCTAACGTTAGACCGTTAACCTTAAAAGTTTGCCGTTAATTGTAATTACATTTGATTGTAATAGAAAATATTGTGATGATTTATTAATCATTTACAATACGTTTGCACACTCGGCAGTGCTCGCCTCACACCTACAACCACTACTACGACAGCAATTTGTATTGTTTTTTACACACTACGCCTGGTGACAAACAGGAAAACGAGTGTATTCATGCTTTAAACACTGGTTGCCGCTATTAGTGCTTCTCGGCTTGGCCTGTTTGACTGTACAATAAAACGACAGCAACGGAAACAACAGCGCCGCTGTAGACTTCTGCGGCGAATTGCGGAATTTTGGCAGACTGACGGTCACCCTTCCAGGCGATCACGACGGGTCCAGAAACAGCCGTTATCTCTTTTATATAATAGTTGTCGTGAGTACTACCAACGCGTCACCAATGTTGTGCCGATTGATCACAGATCATGATCGAATTTTCTATTACCGAGATTTACCTCGATCAAGTTTAGTACGCGGCCAACTAGAAACATTTGGAACGCTATTAATAAACAATTAAATTATTTCTAGTGTCGACTTGATTTTTTATTTATACTCATAATTTTTTATATATATATATACCGTGTAAGAAAAGAGCACTGAGGGAGGTAGTGGGACGGGGGGGCGTTAATGGGTTAGCTGTATAACAACTACATGGAAAAATTAAAAGAATTGGTATAGAAAGGATTGGTGGATGTGTGCGTTCGGGTGCCGTATATATAATATATATATATGATATTATATACGGCCAACGATGGCTTGTTTGGTGGAATCTCTGTGGCATTCCTCGAATGCATGCTTATATACATATGTAATATATATATATATATATATTTATAGGAGATATAGAGAGAATATGATATAGATAGAGAAAGTAGATATATATATAAATATATATATATATATATATATATATATATAGATATATATATATATATATAGGTATATATATATATATTATATATTTCTATAAAAGATATATATATATTATATCTCTATATATATAGATAAATCTATAAAAATAAATTATATATATATCTATATTAATAATATATATATATATATAAATATATATATATATATATATATATATATATATATATATATATATATATACAGGGTGTTGCAGAAATTTTTCATAATAGAACTATACAAATTGTAGAGCTCGTTAACGCAAATATTTTTTCCAATGGAACATGGTCTCTGAGAAGTCTTGTTTCGGAGTGAGAGCGAAATTACTACAATTTGTGACACTAGTGTTTTTGCCCGACATAGGAGCATAAAATGTGCTGTTGCGAGACAACCAGTCCTCCTATACAGAAACTAAACACACTGTCGGGTTCGTGAGAAAATTCTGCTTCTTCCGAAGAATATACAAGGCCGGTCAGAAGATGCGACACGGTCGTTTAGAAGAGAATTCGTCAAAAATGAAGTTTTTTATTAGCTTTCACGCCAAATACTTCAGAATCATAACCCTACGACCATCCACGTGTTCAAAGCTAACATATTCAGCAAATGCGCATTTCATGGCGATCATTTTGGTACCAAACTTATGGCAATGCGAGCTGTGGTTGCAGAGTAATTACGATTTTTCGGTGGGATGTCCAGATTAAGTGCATGTAAAATGACTGTGTGGCGACGTTCACTACCGCCGACGTGTCGCGCGACAGCCGCAGCGCGTCATTTTCATGCACTTAATCTCGACATGTTCGCCGAAAAATCGTAATTACTCTGCAACCACAGCTCGCATTGCCATAAGTTTGGTACCAAAATGATCGCCATGAAATGCGCATTTGCTGAATATGTTAGCTTTGAACACGTGGGTGGTCGTAGGGTTATGATTCTGAAGTATTTGGCGTGAAAGCTAATAAAAAACTTCATTTTTGACGAATTCTCTTCTAAACGACCGTGTCGCATCTTCTGACCGGCATTGTATATTCTTCGGAAGAAGCAGAATTTTCTCAACAGAACCCGACAGTGTGCTTAGTTTCTGTATAGGAGGACTGGTTGTCTCGCAACAGCACATTTTATGCTCCTATGTCGGGCAAAAACACTAGTGTTACAAATTGTAGTAATTTCGCTCTCACTCCGAAACAAGACTTCTCAGAGACCATGTTCCATTGGAAAAAATATTTGCTTTAACGAGCTCTACAATTTGTATATTCGATTATGAAAAATTTCTGCAACACCCTGTATATATATATATATATATATATATATATATATATATATATATATATATATATATACGCATGCAATCGAGAATGCCACAGCGATACCACCAAACATACGACAACAAACCATCATTGGTCGTTTGCTGAACATGATGATGTCAAGATGAAGGTGTCATGCCACATTGTTTTACAAGTCCACGAACGTATACACATGAATCTGTTGTATCTTTGCGCAGTGGCGGTGTCGTATCCGATGAGGTTTTCGGACCGACCGAGGGGCGTCTAGTGCTAGTTAAAAACGTTTACCAATGACCCGCCGAATCGACGTGAAATACTGTCAGCTAAGGCATATATTATTTTTCAAAGCATATGCATAGACAAAAGAAACTGGCTAACAGGAAACGAATACAATCTGATTCTTTGCAAGCTTCTTAATAAGGTCAACTTAAATAAGTGAAGAATACTATACATTTTGATACACAAACACGCCCAATTTCAGGACGAATTCACTTAACAGATCCACTGGTAGTCAAACAACAAAAATATTTTTTCCCATGGACACACACCTATGTTGTAGTGACCATGGTGAAATGGCATGGCTACTTTGCACTTATTTGCATTTCAGCGCATACGATTGAAAAGCACTAAAGAAAATTCACGAGTAGCCGAAACTTGAACTTCAACTAGCGACCTCGTACGAATGCAAGGTAGAAACGAGTCAGCTTCATAGAAACCAATATTAGCACATGGCTTGGGCATCCCTCGTCACGTTAGCGTAGCATGACGCACTGCGCCCTCACCGCTGAGTCGCCGGGATCGTAATCATAACAACCCACAGTTAGTAAGTAATTATCACTCATCGGTAATCGAACACAAACCCGAATAGAGCAGCAGCCGACACGGAAACTCGACATTCGATGACCCAGTGGGTTAAGCGCCATTGGTGCCCTAACTCGTTGCCCGCCCAAGAGGTATTAACTAACGGGCTTGCTGGCTTGTCACTAGCGGACGCGACTGCCGATCGACTGGATAATTAGTTAACCAGCAGCCCCAATTAGCAGCTGCTATAACACGTTCGTAAGGTGGTGTTGCGCCTTGACCCCCATCAGCAGTTGTGGTTGTTGATTTAGGGTTTAAAGCATCCAGGCTGCTGTTGCATATGCTTGTTGCAGATATTGTTGGTATGGGACATCTGCTTGTCTGCGCAAGCAAACCAATTAAAAGAAAAACAAAACAAACGATCTAACACACAAACGAAGATATATAGCTTAGGGACATTACACATAATATCAGCCATCCAGTAAACAACAATAAAAGACACATACGCATTAAGGTTTGCATACGAATCATGTAAATAGGCTGGACAGTAAGCTTCTCGCCGGTGATGAACGGAGGCACATTATGCTGCGTATACCTACAGCGCTCTGTTGCTGTTCTCATCGAGAATTATTTTAGTGAGGAGCGGCGAGTGGGGTCATCTTGTAAATTGGCAACTTCCCCCAATTCACATCGAACGAGAAACACTCGAGCATACAGACGAGAGCTATATATTGCTTGGCCACATGAGCACCTCATTTATGTTACGCACGTTGGCAAAATAGCTTTTAAAGCCTCAGAGGAACTGCGGAAAATTCTCACGCGCCGCTTCCTAGCACAAGTAGTCAATAACGTCATGCTATAGGCGTACACCCCTATGAGGGCGCACCAGGGCTATAATAACACGCCGCCTCCTTAACAAAACACAAATATATATGACACGGCATCTACACCAGCTATACAAATTTTCAGTAGACCGATTCGCTGAGACGTAAGAGCAAAACACTTTGAGTTGTCCCTCAGTCAACCCTATGATATCCATCAGACCCTCTAAAGTGGAATCAGCAATCAGAAGCAATTCAAGACGGCGACCCTGACTTCTGGATGAATCGTGAAGATCTCAAAAAATAGTACAGCCTTGAACACGGCTCGCCCCCGTACCTGCTTGCATAGCGGGCTAACGGGCCACTGTCGCTACCTTCAGATATAACTACAACGCCCGGTGGCGTGGTGGATTTGTCTGCGCCTCGCAATCGGAGGAGACACATAGGTGTGCGGGTTCAAGCCCCACCAATGCACGTTTGTATTTATGGGGGTCCGTCTATGAAGCAGTGCAAAAAGCCGTCCCGTGGACGTTAAATTTTGGCTAAGGGTCAGCCCGAAAGCTTTACTTTAGATAGAACTATATCGCATTGGCAAAGCTACTCCCCTTATACCGTATGTGCAACTCTGAAGAGCCTTACGACGTGAGGCACTTTAAGAAACGCTGTGAGTTTCTCAACGCGCTGAGCGCGAGCAGTCCTCATGGCAAGTTAACGTAAACAGGTGAGGTTATCTCAAAAAGACAGTACTGCGGCCAGTCTCGAAGCGAAGGAAAATGAGGACGACTGGACTTCAGTGGGTTTGTGAACCCTGCGCGTGTAACGTGCCCTTAACAACGATGCCCGGTGAGCATCACGTATTTATCAGTAAATCTCTCCATTTGTTTGTAACAATTTGCTTGGCCACATCCGACGCAATAGAGAAGGTGAAGAAAAGTAGGAAAAATAACTACAAGCTACCATACAGATAGGCCGTATGTTCGTAAGGGTTTTATGTTTGGTTTTGTGCCCATGTGTATGTATTTACGTACGTATGTTTGTGACAAGACAACATTTCGCCGCGACATTTGACGTTTGCTCTTTAACGACGCTCTTAATTTTGTTGGTTTTTTGCGTCTTGCTGTTGCTGTTGTTGTTCTTGCAGTAGTATTAGGTAAGTCAAAAAGTTCGTCGGCTTTCTAGGACCACATTTTTGAAATTCCCGCGCTCTGCAGCAGGGCCGCCTGAGAGTGCGGCTGGGTGTTTACATTCAGGAGCAGACCCGTGGCGGCGCGACGGTATACCGGTTCCAATTTTACCGTTTCGTTTGCGGAATTGGCAGCTGTTTGCAATGAAGGACAAAAATACGCATTTTCGACACATTATGTTGTTCTCCTACCGTGAAGGCATAAGTGCAGCGCAAACAACCCGAAGGATATGTGCAGTCTACGGCGAAAACGCAGTACACAATTCCACAGTCGAAAAGCGATTCGCCCGTTTCAAAGCTGGAAACTTCAATCTCGAAGATGAACTGAGGCCAGGACGACCCAATGTTGTGGAGACCGACGAAGTCATAAGCCTGGTTACTTCGAACCCAGGTTTGACCATAAAAGAAATTGAAGATGTAACGGAAGTCTCCCACGGAACCGTTTGGAATCGCCTCCATGACGCAGGTTTCTCGTGCAAGCGGAATATCTGGCTACCACACGACCTCAATGATAGGCAGCTTGAAGGGCGAGCCGAAACCTGTCACGCACTCCTCCGGAAGAACTCGAATGAGCCATTTCTGAGGAGATTGATAACCGGCGATGAAAAATTGATACTCTACAGAAACGTAACACAGAAAAGAAGTTGGATCCCCAGAGGTTCTCAGGCCACAGCTATCCCTAAACCCGAAATTCATCAGAAGAAGGTTATGCTGTGCTGCTGGTGGGACTGTAAGGGCGTCGTGTATTCTGAGCTGCTTCCAATGGGTCAGACGATCAACTCCGTCGTCTACTGCAGACAACTCGAAGATTTGAAGGCTGCAGTAGCAACGAAGCGACACCACACAAAAGTTTGGCCACCCGGCAAAAATTGGCGGAGTTTGACTGGGATGTGCTGCCGCACCCAGCTTATAGTCCCGACCTCGCGCCATCTGATTATCACTTGTTCAGGTCTCTCCAGAACTCCCTTGATGGCACCACATTTGAATCTTTGGAGGCTATAAAAAATCACCTCACTCAGTATTTCGACGAGAAGGACAAGACGTTCTGGGAGAAAGGAATCATGGATCTACCGAGGCGATGGGCGAAGGTTATCGAATAAAACGGTCAATATATCATTGAATAAAAATACTGTTGTCTGCATAAATAAGGCTCTTTAAAATCGGGTAAAAAAAGCCGACGAACTTTTTGACTTACCTAATAGTAGTAATGGTGGTTGTTGTTATTATAATTATTGTCGGTGTTGTTGGTCGTTTAGATTATGATTTCGCCAACCATTAGCTGATTCGAATTGGGCGCTGGGTTGGTTTTGCGGCCCAAAGTCTCAAACACTCAAGTCAAAACAGTCAAGCATCCGCCTTGTGCAACCGCTACAATAGTGCACAACAACAACAACTTCTCCTACTGTGCAAACAACAACAACAGCAACATTAACAACAACCGATCGGGATATACTGAGACATCGGCCGGTCGGACAAATGGCAAGGCACCCAGCAGACGACTAGGAAGCTGCCAAATGGGAAAATGGGAGATTAACGGCTATGGCGAGATATGGTCGATGACGGATTTGTAACCAACCAACAAGGCTAACCGCCGAGAAGCTGCACACCAAAGTAGCAGAGCAAAAACCACAAGAAAGGAAACGAAACGAAAGACGACGAAAGAGTATCGCTGCGATAAGGCTGCTGGGGGAAATGGAGGAGGCGAAGAAGAAGAAAAGGCAAAATGGATATACAGGTCTAGAAAAGCCGCACAAATGAAAGAAACAGGGAGAAAGAGAGATGGAGACACAAGCAGAGAATGATAGTGGGAGAAAGAGAGAGAGCGGTGGGGGAGAAAGCGTGATAGAAGAGAGAGGCCGCGAGAGAGAGAGAGAGAGAGAGAGAGAGAGAGAGAGAAGGATGAAAACTGCCGGCGCTTAGCTGAAAAAGCCGAATGGCAAAGCAGTGATGTATCTGCTAGATTTGTTTTCTAGCGCGGCACGACACCGCTAGCTGAAGAAGTCGTCGGCTGAAGTCATGTTGAGGTCGCACGCACACGATGTGATCGATATGAGTCTTCGCAACGCATGGTCGCCGCTTCCTTTTCGGCTAGCTTCAAATGGTGAGGGATTTTCTTCGTTTTTTTGTTTTCGTAAAGCACCGACTCCCGACATGTATATATATATATAGATATATATATATATATATATATATATATATATCTATGTATATATATGAGGACGTGTACATATATACAAGCATGCCACCAGTTCAAACACTTGCGGGAGAAGTGAGATTCAGTCAGTTTAGTCATACTTTTCGTACACGCCAGTCGAAATATATCAAATCGTTACTAACTACTACTACTACGACTACTTCTACTACACCGATTGCGATTGAGCAACAACTGTGCGTCCGGGCGACGGCATACAGGTATAGCCCCTAACGGACGCCTATTGCCGCTGCTGGACATTCCGTGATGCTGCTTGGATATACTTAAGACATTCGTTCACCGACTAGGGTCTTGTTCATTCGCGGCCCTCATGAGAACAACGACGTTAACATTCCGAAACCAAGCGGGTGACGCTGAGACAACTGTAGTCATATATATATATATATATATATATATATATATATATATATATATTATATATATATATATATATATTATGAAGTAATAAGTAAAAATCTAGAGAGAGTGATAAATATGAATGCTTATATTTATTTTAATCCTGAATAAGTGAATTTCATTATAATAGGCATTGTTTTAAGCGGAGTGAGAGGCGAAAATGCCTTGTTTATGAATGTCAGTGAAATTAATAATTTTTGTTCTACTGATGCCGCTAAGTGAACATGGCTTTATAAAATGCGCGTGTTGCTAGTTGAGAGCCTGTCTGTTCTCGATAATGTTTTGTTTTCAATACATTAACTTTGCTATTACGCTCAACAAATAATACGGTCAGGTAAATGAGCATAACATTTTGATGTCAAATCGATGGTGGTTTGATTCGTGTCGTATCTTCGAAGGAGAATTTCCTTTGCAATACGCTGTTTTTCTTTAAACAACTCGTTCCCTTATAATCGTACATTCTGTAAAATAATGTCTCTCAATCGCATCGGTATAACAAAATTAGACATTTCACTGTCAATCCTAAACAAAACATGTCCGTTGCCTCCGTTCCTTTAAAAAATGCCTATTTTGACAGGTTCTATAATCCCCAAGACCAAAGTCGGTTTGGGCACCGGTAAATATAAATTCGCCTTTTTAATTTAAGGTTTGATTTCTTTTTATTTTATTAAATAAAAAAGTTTAATTTATTAAAATAAGTATCCTAGGCATACATTTACATATATTTGTATATGTCAAGCATGAAGTGAAGGTAGGAAAGCAATGTATATATATATATATATATATATACACATATGTACATATGTATGTATACATAGATGAATAAATATAAAATAGGAAAGCAATGTATATATATATATATGTATATATACAAATGTACATATGTATGTATATGTAGATGTATCGTTCTATTCACACGTGTTCGTGTGAGTGGATATATGCGAAGGAACGGGGAAGGGGGTACATATGGGTGTGTGTATATGTGTGTAAGTATATGTTTATGGAGGTGCAGCTTGACAGAAAACAGTATAACACACCCATTCGTGGGCATGGTATGATTATTACTATTATTATTAGTTCTACTACTACTATTACTACAGTTATTATCTCTGGTATTATTATTGGTATTAAATGGCACTGGTATGGTTGCATGTGTTGGTGTGCGATACTGTTGGTCCCCGTACGGTGGTTGGCACTTGCCGGCCTGCTATCAGAACCGCAGAGCTCGGCCGTAATCACGCGACGTCGCCAGACAGACAGACAGACAGACAGCCAGCCAGCCAGCTGATCTAAAGCGACTCACCACGCAGGCTACGGGACGCAACAATTGCGCAAGCATGTTCTCACTCTGCGAGCAAAAGGGTGCAGCTTTTCGGCCCGCACGGCCTACAAAAAAACATGCATACGTACATATATGCATTTGCGGATCGTAGTAATATGTATATATATATATATATATATTGTGAACACAGAATACATTTATATATATATATATATATATATATATATATATATATATATATAAGTAAAACACTGGCCTGTCCACAAATTATAAACAGAATTAGCTCGACATTGAATCAAAATTGACTGTTCAATTGTAGTAGCCGGATGTCGCTACCGCGTTAATTGCGGACACGGTTCAGACTACAACCTGGAAACAATTTGTGGAAATACATAGTTCAATACTTTGAGTGTGTGTCTAGTTGTGTACGTAACGAACATTTCGAACTTTACTTGTAAGCACCGAATGCATTTATATAGTACAACTTGTTCAATCATATACCAGTCCAGATGTTTCTGCTACGTCTGCTTAAAGTTAAGGCTAAAGCGTTCAGCGTTGAGGGTATTTGGTGAAGCCTGCTTCATGCGTTCGTTTGTCATAAATCCGTTTCAAAAGACCATCTATCGTGACTTGGAGTTGTAGAAGTGACACAAGCTTAGGCGTTGCCAACGTTACTTCATATAATAAAACCAATCCTTGTACAATTCTAGACAATACGACGTAGCGTTATGTTGTGTGGCTATAAAATGAACCTGCTAGACATACATTCTGTAAATATCAATGCTATACACCTATTTAGCAAATTAACACATGGAAAGCAAGCGTCAGTATGATGAGGAGGCTCCGGTGAGATACTGGTTTTTAGTGGGTTGGAGCCCCACACTACCGGCCCACACTTGCAGTTGAAGACAATCCTGCCGTGGTAACCGTGTGTGCGTTCCGCATTTTCCAGTTAGTCCTCTCTCTATGAAGTATGATGAGGAGAAGGCAATGCGTATGCTTGCGGGGGCAGAGTGCGAACCCCATGTCTACATGGTTCGCCGGCAGAATAAGAACATGCACAGCATGACAAAGGAGCAGTTGCGACAGCGTGCACAGGGTAAATTGTGCATCCCTATCATCACTTAGTGTTTGACCTAAGGATTTTACCAGGGTGACGATCAATGTCGTTGCCGCTTCTGCTTGCGGACGTGCGCAAAATCCACGCAGCAAGCTGTGAGATATATCGGCGGTCGCTGCACGCCTGGTGGGACGGTCGTTGAAGTGTTCAAACTGTACAAAATGTCAATATTATGTCTATAATTATATGTCATTTTGAAAAGCAGACGTATTGGGATATATACGTCTGCTACCTACTATTCATGGGCAAATGCGTTAATTATTGTGTGGCGAATGCGCCCCAGATATGAATTCCCACCTCGAAGGTTAATGTAGGCTATGCAGATCGCCGAGAGTATACAAATACAGTGCATGTGTTGCTTTGAGATATTCTGCTGCATAAACGGTAGTTCATTAAAAATCGATGGGCATAATAGCACAAACTTTAGAATAAAGCAGCAGCAAAATTGCTTATTAATTTTATGTGAGTGATCCACTGTGACTCTGTACTTCTTTTTGTAAAATTTCATGTTTTTATTTTGTTTCGTTTTCTAAATTTATGTTGCTTCTCAGACACGGACGGAACACACACGTATATGTATGCAAGAGCAGATCAAAAAGTTCTGATATATATTTATTTGCATATACATATGAACTTTTTGTATAGTTTAATGGGCCTCGTTTATGTTTAAACGGAGATGTTGTGAATGAGCACAAAATATGGCGAGGCTATATATATATATATATATATATCACCTTATATATATATATATATATATATATATATATATATATATCACCTTACTAGTTTTACTAAGGTGATTAAAACACACGGAACGCGCGATACATTTTAAATTATATCCGTGAGTATAGCTGTTGTATTAGCCGAAGTCGTTACGGACGCGCAGACCGCATGCATAAAAGTCAACGAAAGGATTTACTACCCAGAAGCATAAGAGAACACAGTGTAGAAGACGGCATGCGGGCTAACTGTAGTATACCGTTTTGTTATATCTACATAGATAAAAAAAAAGTCCCCATTATAAATGCAAAAATGCAAAGAACTTTTTCATTGTTGTTATAGATAGTGCGGTTTCAAACTATATATATATATATATATATATATACAGACAAAGCAAAAAGTATCTAGTTTAAAATTTCTGCGACGATAGGCGGTATTTGTCAGTACATGTGTATATAAGGTCAGCGTTTGCTATGGGCGAACGTACTGCTGATCGCCTTGGGCACTCTACTGTCTGCCTACTAAAAGTGTCTCCATCGACTCTAATCCAAAGAATTCGACTACTTAACTATCTAAAACAGTCTTTTTCTCTCTCTCTCTATATATATATATATGATTTATACTATCAAATTAGATGATTTGTCTTTTCCAGGCACTAAATGTTTCTTTCATTGTCGCGGCATAATGGTTGTCGGAAGATTTGCCACCTTGCGGTAAGTTAGCCATTTGCCTTTGTTTAGTTTCTCTTTAAGTTTTGTTAGTAGTTTTTTGTTTTGTTTTTCTCCTTGGCGTTCTAGTACAGCTGTTCCCAGCTTGCCTGAGTAAGGCGTAAGGAACTACTAGCAGTATATCCTTTCGTAATTTAGAATAGAACAGAACGCACCTTGATTGTGGAGGTGGTGGGGTGACAGCTGTAGGATTAACTCAACAATTATACTGTATACTTTCTAGGGCAGTTGCAACGAGGGATCGGAAGCTGGGCAAAAATGTTGTTTGCCTCCGTTACGACTATTTTTTTTATTAGTTTCATCGGATCCCAACAAAAATAGTGGAAACGGTGTTTGACTTAACCTGAGGCAAGGCACTCAGTAAATCAGCAAGTTGGTCGATATGTACGTCAACCGCATTTATAGAAATCTTTTGTTTTGTTTGAAACATTAGCAAACCGAAATAATTTTTTTTGGTAGGGCTCCTAACCGGAAGGGCAGTACAGCTCGTCAACTATTTGTGCTTTATACAGCTCATGTGTACGTGGATGTCCCATACTCAGGAACCTAAAATGGTATTGAATAAAGCTAAATAATATAATAATAAATAGAATTGAACAACGAAAACAGTATGAGCACAAAATTAGGATCGGTTGCATCCTGGACGATCAGTCAGCATATAGTGGTTACGGAGGGGTCAATTATACAATTATAATTTCAGCTATAATTTTTTACAACAACGCAGTTTTTGGGAGCGAATTGCACATTGTTTGTTGCACATAGGCGTGCAACACTGTCGATGGTCAGACTCACAACGTATCGTGGCAACTATATATATATATATATACATAACGAGAGAGAGAGATAGAAAACACTTTTATTTACTAAATATGGGGTGGAAGGAGTAACACCGTCGATGGCCAGAGTATCGTGGGCAACTATATATATATATATATTTTTTTTTTAAATGTATTTTTTTTTTTAATAAATTTTAAATAAATAAATGTATATATATACATTTATTTATTTATAGAAAGAGAGAGAAAGCGAATACTTTTATTTACCAAATATAGGGTGGAAGGAGGTTGGAAGGCAGCAGAGCCCGCTAAATCGTCTTGTTGTGCGATTTTCTGGCTACACGCCAGGCAAACATAATATTGATTATTTCGTGTCTTGCAATATATTTTGGTAAAAACATGATTTCGTTTATACAATTCTTCATTGGCACATCGAAGAAGCGGTCAATAAGCGCAGCGCTCACAAGCTGTGACAATGCCCGCGCGTCGTTGTTCTTAAATAAAGTTGACAGCGACGGAATGTCTACAGCATTCGGCTCAATATCATATTTTCTACAGCGTGTTTTTAGAATTCTTCTCTGGACGCCTTCAATCATACCTATGTGTCTGCGTACGTATGAGCTCCAGACAGGTAAGCAATATATAAAAGTCTGAATAACACTATTATTTTTAATAATACATTTATATTAACATATTTTTATACGGAACAATATACACATTTGATTCCATGATGATCAAAAAAAAAAAAAAAATATATATATATATATATAACATATATATATATATATATATATATATTATTTTTCCATCATCAGAAAAAAATATATATTTATTTATCTTCAATGAAAATATCATACATTTATGAACGATATAGATAAATTTGTATTAACGTGAGTAGTAACAGCCCGCACAGTAATTATGGTAATTGTTATAAACATGATGAAATAATTATTTGCATACCTTGAGGCGAGCGACAGTTAGTATCGGCAGGATGGCAGCTTTCTTATCGTTTCAGCATAATGGTGCACTATATCGCCAGCACACACACGGTCGTTTCAGTTATTAATATTATTAGTATTTATTATCGTTCTTGTTCAATAAGAACAACTGTGAGGTGTGAACGTCTGCTCGGTTTTAATAATAATAATAATAGTAATATTAATAGTTATTATTATTATTGTTGTCATAATCGTTACTGTACAGATATATACATGCAGTTATATGATGTGCGATCTATTCTCGAACCGGTTACCATAAACTTTTGTTTTTTTAAGGACTAACTGGGAAATGCGGTACGCACACGCGGAAACCACGGCAGGGAACTCTGCAAGTGTGGGCCGGTAGTGTGGGGCTCCCACCCACTAAAAACCAGTCATGTCCTTATCCCCGCAATCGATCGGAAACTGCATAAGCATAACTTCAAACGATCGAAGGGGGGAGCCATAAACTAAGTCGTTATAATTGCGCTAACCAACCAAGGCTGATATATTTTATCTCTCTCTCTCTCCCTCTGCCGCTTTCTCTCTCTTTTCCTTGCTTTTCCAATTTCTCTTTGACTTCAACTCCCCCTTCCCCTGTACGATGTCATAGCGTAGGTAAGGTGCTTATTACACTATGTACATCATTCAGCGACAGCAGCAGCAGCAAGATCTGCAAATCGGTGTCGAAGTCATCATAGACCGTTTTCTGAACCTCGATGGGCAAATGCCGATGAGGCTAGAAATTCCACCCCACCGATGCAGCCGCGCCAACACGCGCGTTTTTGGTCATTCACGCCGTCATAATTGCGACGTACCAGATGCTCTGGGGTTCGTTAACGTTATTCCCTTTTCTATTTTGTTTACTCACTTACCCACTCCGTCCTCTCTTTTAAGCTTCCTCTCCCGCTTCAATATGTGTATCGCTCTCTCTATTTTAATTCAATTCAATTCAAGTGCTCCTTTATTGTTTTCAAAGGGAATATAATTATATACATGGTTATTCACAAGTTGGTTATTCAATATATACAATGCACAATATAAGACGCATAAAGAAAGATGAACCATATACAAGGACGCAATAGTATCAGTGCGTGATATATATGTAAAAGTAAAGTTTATAATATTATATCACGAATTCATAGTTCTCAACATTCTCGCCATCCGCCACGAAAACATATTGTTGATTCGGTCAGATCGTGCAACTATTTTTGACGATATGGTTTGAGTACTGCGCAGATTGTTGTTTCGAATATTAAAAAAGATGGGGAGTCTATTCGACTGAGATATTCGTGCGTACATTTTAAAATCTGCTCTCGAGTGTCGTTCTGATATAGGTAGTAAGTCGAGACTGCTACGCTCTACCTTACATCTCAATGCAACACGTCGAAGGAATTTAGACTGAACTTTTTCAATTGCATCAATATGTTTCTTTAAATACGGCCGCCAGACTTCACAGCTGTAGATGAATTTGGGAAGTACAAGGCTATTATAGAGGCGGATATAAAACAATGGACATTCGATAATAAAACAACGAAATATCATGTTACATATAAGACTAGCAGATTGAATGGTTTGCGTAATGTGAATGTTAAAATCTAGCTCCGGTGTTATCGTTACCCCAAGATCGCGAATGCTGTTTACTCTGGGTATCTCCTGTCCATCAAGTGTGTAGACGTGGCCCTCCTTCAGACACACAACGGCGCATTTAGGGACCGAAATGATCATATCATTTTTGACGCACCAATCGGAGATGGAGTCAATTGTTTTCTGTAATATTTCCCTGTCAGCCTTTGTGCCAGATGGCCCGTAAAGTTTAAGATCATCTGCATAAAGTATGTGCTTAAGGGCTCCGGGTATAACGTTCTTAAGATCTAAAATGAATATACAGAATAACAATGGGCCCAGACATGATCCCTGAGGCACGCCCGAGGGACACACCCCATACTGACTAAAACTGTTGTTGACCCGCACACAAAACCTTCGATTCGTTAGATAACTTGATATCCATAAAACAGTGTGCTTGTCTATATTTAGGTCAATTAGTTTCTGTAAAAGTTTAAAATGGTTTACTCTGTCAAATGCTTTAGAAAAATCAAAGTATATACAATCAAATGCTTTCTTTTTGTTAATATAAATGGCCCAATCTTGAACCATTTCAACTAGCTGCGTTGCTGTAGATTTGCCCTTAGTAAAGCCATGTTGCTGCTCGTCAAGCATTTCCTCAGACTGCAGGAAGTTAAATATGTGATCCACACGTAATTTTTCAAATAATATACACGCTATAGATGATTGTGCCACAGGTCTATAGTTATCAACATTCGATTTAGATCCTTTTTTATGTACAGGCGTAATTACGGACTGTCGGAAAAAATCAGGCACAACACCTTCTTCGTAAGACCTAGCATAAATTAATGAGAGCGGCTCAGTTATAACATGCGCCACTCTTTTATAAAATAATGGAGGGATACAGTCTGGGGTGAGGCTACATTTAGATGGGAGTTGATTTATTTTCTTTAAGATATTATATTCCGACACAAATAAATACGGACATTTTGATGGCGTTGGTGACGAGAAACTAAGTGGTTTTGTTGGACCTGGTTGGGCCACGTAAACAGAGGAAAAGAAATTTTTGAAGACATCTGCTTTGGAGATGTCATCAGTGATAACCGTATTGCTTGTTTTCAGTGCTGTTATATCCTCTTTACCCCTTAAGCGTTTATTGGCATACCTAAAAAACGACTTAGAGTCTTTAAAATCGAGATTGGATTCTTCCAATACCCGAAGCCTTCTGCTCGCTCTACGCAGTTTGGTCGCAAACCGCGGACTCGCATCATTTTCAATAAGTGATTCTAGACTAGAGATATACTCACGAAGTCTAGTGTTATTTTTAGACTTGCCGGTGCGTTTGGGAATAAATTCCTCGATCACAGCGTGCATCTGAGAAACAAAACAATTATACATATCATCTACGGTATCACAGTTTAAGAATATATGTCTCCACGGTACAAGTGACAGTTTTTCTATGATTTGGTCGTAATCACCCTTAAAGAAATTATACCCTCCCTTCTCAATAGGGGGATATTCGGAATCGAATAAAAGATTAAAAGAGATCGCGTTATGGTCGGAGGGCATCGGGGATTTAAAAACAGATATATCTTCTATTATACCTGGATCGGTTGTAAGAACCAAATCAATCAATGCTCCTTTAGGGTCTTCGTTTTGTGTAAAAATTGAGCTTGATTCATCTGACAGATGACTGTTTGTATGATTAGATAAATCACTTAAGTTTGAATTATATTCTGGCCCAACCTTGTCGCTTGAGTCTCTTACATCCACTGGAGGACGCGTAATTTCAGTCACTTGCTGATATAAACCATTTGTTATACAGGCATTTGTAAACGTAGCCTCCATGGTTTGTGAATCTAAAAGGGACACATTTTCCCAGTCAATTCTTGGAAGGTTAAAATCGCCTACAATTAAAATTGGTTTAGAACTATCACATATATTTTCAAAAGAATCACATATTCTATTTATGCGGTTCTTGCGCACAGGCAGCAATCCAGCATTTGTAGCATAAAAGCATGCCATCCTGACTGAACACGATTTTGAATACACGTCCAGCGCTAATGCTTCAATATCATCATCTAATTTGACCTCACAAAATTTAAGCGTTTTTCTTACTAATATACAAACACCGCCTCCCCGAGAGCCGCGATCACACCGGAGTACTGAATACCTATCATCACAGCTTAATTCACTATTTGTAACATGTCTTCCGCCTATACCTAACCACGTTTCAGTTATAAAAATTAAATCAATATTATGTAAGGCGGTATATGAATTGAGCAATTGAACCCGATCGTCCTTTCCAATCGAGCGTGCATTGAAATATAAACATTTTAGAGCGCAGGTAGCCACGGGGGGAGTGGGGGAGGCGGAACTGCTGGATTGAATGGGGCGATTAGATTCGATGGTAGAGGGGGAAAGTGATGCCAATTGTAGACCGGAGGTTCCGAGTCGGAGGGCTGGATGATTTTTAATGGATGCTTGAAATGGGACTTTATTTTCAATTTTTGTGGAGCTTTTATATTGTCCCGAAAATAAGAACTACGTTCCGCCATTTTACGACCGTTTTTAAATGATGGTTGTGTAAGATCCAACTGGACGGCTATGTCCAGGTGGTTGGCTATCTCGCGAGAGATATGTCGAGCAACCAACCGAGCACCATGAACTCCAAAATGCACTCCATCAACATGCATATTTGTGGCTTTCTTTTGAATGTAACTAAAATCTTTAAAAACAATGGTACTCATGTCGAATTTGCATCTTAATTGTTGGTTAATATACCTACACTCCTCTTCATAGCCCACTGCAATGGGAATGGAGCAGACAATTAGTCGAATATTGTATTTGTAGATAAAACTGACAAGATCATTAAGCGCACACTCAATTTCGGACCATACTTCGGAAATTGAGCAACCTTGTCGTGCAGCACTATTTATCACATCATTAAGTCCTGAATGGAGAATGACTAGATTGAAGCGGCGAGTATCACGGCGCAATTTACCTAATGCATATTCAATTGTAGTGCGCACAGTTGCCCCTCCATGACTATTAATATCGCAACGTTTGTCATTCCCGATGGCGTTCATCACAAATGTCTTAACGCGCTTTACATTCGAGCTGCCAACGACTAAAACGCCTCTGGGCAGTTCACGATTCATTCTCATTAACTGCTGCGTGCCGTTTGAATTAGATATTTTCTTCTTGTTCATCTCTCTCCTTTTCGATTTTGTTTCGTCTTCTATTGTTGTTGTTTTGTTCAGTTGTTGATGTTTATATATCTGCTGCTCCTCGCGTTTATTATTCGTCTTCTGCGCCGCCCGTCGACTTTTCGCTGTCACCAGCTTCCACTCTCTTGTCGTCGTCTGCTCTATATTTGTCATCTCGCTATTCTTCACAATCCCTCCACCCCCACCACTTCCCTCAGCCGTCGGCAGCAGGGACTTGCTTGTTACGGCGTCCACTTGCAATGCCACTCGTGCTGGGGAAAGGGAAGAGGTTGATGCCAGTTCTGCTGCAGTGTCATGATCGACAATGACATGACTTTGCACAATAGACGATGCTACACTGGCCAAAGTGGGCGGCATCTTGGTTTGGGGGGAGGAGGGGAAGCCAGCTGTGTGCGCCTTACAGCAGGCTTTAAGGCTGTTCAATTGAATAAAAATGGTCTTGAATTTTTCAGCGTAATTTTTGTCGGTAGTTAAAATCATATTCTTAAGATCTTCAAGAGCATTTTTAAAAGCACACAAAGTTTTACCAACAATTTCACAATAGTTTTTATCACAGCTGTTCTGACTCTGCTGGTCTCCCACAATGTTTGAGAGATTTGTTTCCAACACTTCCTTGTTAATTCTTTTCTCACAATGAATGCATACAAATCCATCGCACTTAGGTTCTTCCACACTGAACAATCCACCGCAGTAAATACATGCGATGGCTGGAGTAATACGCGGTGCTGATGGCGTTGAGATCTGTTGTCGCCGTCGTGTTGAACGGTGCACAGCTGGCGTTTCAAAGTTAAAACTCATCTCCAAGGGAAGACGGGGTGTTTCTGGCAGTACGCCCAACCTCGGTTGATGCATCATTTCACAGAGATATCTCAAAAACACAAGTTCTCACAAAGCACAATATGTCATAGTTTAAGCACAATTTTGAATTAAAATAAAACTAAATCTATTTAAAATAAGTTTAAAAACAAACAAGTATTTGACTAGTGCAAAGTTTAAGATAAGACTCTCGAGCTAGCACCTGCAGATATCCACAAAACTGCAGCAACACGATGTACACGCTTTCACAGTAAACTTCTTGAACACTAGCTACATTTATAAAAAGCACTAAAATTTGATAAAATCGCCAAACCTTGATAAGAGCAGTCTGTGGCGATGCACACCGGTCGAAACCGAAACCGGAACTATGCCTAGTATTATTCCTCTCGATCTCGATCTCATTTACTCGCTCGCTTGTCATCGTCATCTTTACCATGATGTTGGTGTTTGATGTTCGTGTGTGTGTGCGTTTTCTTAAGAACATCTGACTACAAGTCATAGGCTAGAAATTCAACCGCCATGCCGAGCAATCGAGATGAGAGAAAAGGAGATAGCGGAGGTAATCTAGGATGAACACGGCAGTGGGAAGTTGTAGGCAGACGAAGACTAGATAGAGACGAATAAGAGATAATAGCAAGAGCGACAAAGTCTTAGAGCTGTATTAGGGAAACGAATCAACGCGAGCTAGTACAGAGCTAGAAGACAGAGAGGCGACTCGGAGAAATTCTCTAGGTACTGTTTTCTGCCGGTTTTGCCTCTACTGGTGCCGCTTTGGCCGCAGATCTTCGTTATCAAGATCGTTCCTATATTATTGTTGTTGTTGTTGTTGTTGTTGTTAATGTCGTCGCACAGCCGCCTGCAGTTAATGTACGTCATTACTAGATGGCTTCGTCGACTTCGACAACGACAATCTAAGACGTAACGACCTATCGACACCTCTTTATAATTGATGCACGCGCGCAGTAGCCCCATACACACATGCACAGAAACACAAATATCAATATATCTATCTATCGATTTATCTACCCGTCTGGTCTACCCGTCCTCTGTCCGCAGCCGTATGGACGTGTGCAGGCGACAACGCCCATGCGACAAACGACAGATCTTTGATGTAGGTGCAAAAGTGTCACACTTGCAATTATAGATATTTATGTATATATAATTGCAAGTAAGACATTTTTGCTCATATATCCAAACGCATATATATGCATATATATATATATATATATATATATTTAAGGACGCCGGCACTTGAATGGGCGTTCTTTCAATCACATTCTCCAGCAGATGCTGCTGTCCATAGAGGCTGAGCCGGCGTGCAAGCGCCATCTGATCTGGCATTTTCCTATCTCGAGTACCTGGCGCCTGCGTTTTCGCGAAAGATGCTCTTGCTCACTTTTAATCAGTAATATCTGTCCGCCTTTGTAAGGACTTTGCTTTTTGTACGTCGTTTGTCAGCAGAGAAAGAAAAAATGAAAGGTTGCCAGAAGAAACACCCACCACATAGAACTAGACGCGTTTCTACCATTTTTCTCGCTGAATTCCGGCATCCGGTGCAACCAATAGATTTGTATGAAAATATCGTAAACAAAGACAGCAACGACAAAAACAGTAGCAACAACAACAGCAACAAGTGCAACAACAACAACAACAACAACAGCACTTACAACAGCAACGATGAAAAGGAGGTAGATGGTAGCAACAATGAGGACGATGATGATGATGATGCGAATGCTTGTGATGATGTTGAAGGCAGTAGTAAGTGAAGTACGCTGGTAACGCTTTCCACGGTGGCGGTGCGAATGCGCCACCGATGCCAAAGGTGATCCAAACCTCCATCGTGAGTGAGAGACAGGGATTTCCCCCCAGGCTCCTTCCTGCTCATTCACTAACCGCCGCCGCCGCCAGGAGGTGCACTCAATGACAGATTATCACATAATACGCTTGGCACAATGGCCAACTTTGCGTAACATTGGCTGTGGCTGCCGAATACAAGCGGTGTCGCTTGTATTACTTTTGTTGTTGTTGTTGTTGTTGTTGTTGTTGTTGTTGTTTTTGCTATTTTTTAGCTACTGCTGTTGTTGCCGTTGTTTTAGCTGTTGTTGTTATTAATACTGCCATTGGCGCTGTTGCTATAGGTACAAATAGGTGGCCGACGTTTTGATGTCATAGCGAAGCGGCTGTGAACATTTGAATAGCTACTGCTAATATTTGAATAAACTCTTTGGGCCGACCCTCAGCCAAGATTTACCGTCCACGGGACTGCTTTTCGCATTGCTTCGTAGACGGACCCCCATAACAATGTACAAATGTGCAACGGTGGGGCTCGAACCCGCGCACCTATCTGTCTCCTCCGGTCGCGAGGCGCAGGCGAATGCACCCACCACGCCAATGGGCTCGACGCTAATATTTGAATACCACCACTACTACTACTACTACTACTACTATCCAAAGGCTCAAACTGATTGGCGGTGGTAGATATTGCAACGGCAGATGCTGATCTAATGCTTTATTCGTGCAGCGCGCGGAAGCAACGATGGCAAAGTGAAGTGCCACTATGAATGCCGGCATCGCCGGCAGTAGATAGTGATAAATAAGTACACATTGTAATGTATGATTTATTTACTCAATAAAAGAATGCGAGAATACGAGGCAGCTGGTGGGAGTGGTAGGGTGTATGTTGCGGTGACGTCTGTTCAATGTATGGCGGTACTGCTCTTATGGCGATGTCGGAACACCTTGTAGAATGAGTTTGCGCCAGTTGACTTTCCTTGCGCTCATCGATAATTACAGACCGGCTGAACGTCATCTACGGAGATAGATAGTTTCTGCATAGGGTAGTGTTTATCTGTATCGCCGCCGCAGAGCAGATGGAGGCTGTGATGCATCCGGGCAGTTTGTAATTGCTGAAGACACAACATTGGCCGTCGACCTGTTTGTATCGTAAACGTAGCATTCCTTGTAATCCATGTAGAATAATATAGTATGCAGACACATATAACATTTTTATTTCAAGATTACAAGTTAACAAAGAGCGCATCACCCATCGCATTTGGAGTTTAGTCAAACTTTGTCAACTTTACCCACTCATGTAACATCATGATAAGAACGACTACATACTTCAAAAGACAATTAAATAGGATAATGTCAGACAAATAGAAATTGTCTTCTATGCATTATTGTACTACTGGCACATAGTATGAATGAGTTTTGCAAGTGTCGCCGGAGCTGGGATTCTCGTTTTACCATTTCGTCGTTTCATTTACACGCTTCAATTTCATTTCCACTCATGCTCGATGAGATTCAAGTGTGTCACTAAAGGAAGGGTATGCTGATCACTCTATTATTAAACAAATTCAGGCTTCTGCAAGGTACTCCGAACAAGTGCAGCGGCGTAGGGCCTAGTATTGTCATGCATAAAGTCAATGTTACAACCAACAGCCCATTGCATTTGGTGATGTCTCCTTAAAGCTACTAGAATAGTAACTGATTACTGATATCAACGTACCATTGGGCAGCTAAACCTATTTCTCCCATAAGGACGCGTGTCCTGAGAGACTTCGTGGGCGACTTGTGGGGTTCGATGCTAAGAATTTTGCACTCCAAAAAATCTTTGAGCAATTACTCTGAGAGCACTACGAAGCTAGGTTAGCATTACTGGACAGCAGTAAGTCGGCGATTTCGCAAAATCTTCACTAAAATGAAGCGGACTTAGACAACCTCTCATTGGTTGTAACTCGAGCCCTGCTCGAATCAACCCTCCAGTGAAAACCGCGCGTGAGTTGATACCGCTGGTAGAGTAGTTCCGAAGAGGTGCATTCACATTGTTCAATTGACAAACGTAAAAGACTACAGCCAAGCTCTAGCAAACGAGGAGCAACCGAGACAGTTTTTTTTTCTGGCAAAGTATCCATTTCTCAGGAGTTATTGTTGGCTTTTTTCATTGAGCAATGCCACTGGCTGACTGAGAACAAGAAACATTTTAGTAGGCACATGGTTATGTGTTTGATATGAGACACCAGCGAATAACGGAACGGAAGTGACTAGGCTAAACCCCGCATATTAGTCCATTGTTCCAGTTCACTGCTTTATAGGGTTAAGAATTGGACGTATCGCTTTAGCATTCTTGGGTTTTAAAGCAAAGTACAAAATATGAGTAAAACAATCTGTAGTGGGTAATGCAGTTTTCATTTTTGTCTGAAAATAATATATATTTACAAATCTCTTGTTCTTCCTAAACTCACATATTGCTCCTCTGTCTGGGAGCCTTATCTGTCCAAATATAGGAAGTTGGTGGATGGCGTCCAAAACATGTTTCTAAGACGCCTGCGAATCAGGTACCCCCACAGCGTGTTAGATGACGTTGTTCCAAGTATTGACTCATTTTTCATGCAGTGCAACTTATCTGATCTTAGTCAACGATCAATCACCTCAAAAGCCGTGGCGCGCAGCGAATTCGTGAACGGACTGTTTGCTTGGCGTGTGGCCAAATGGGCCCATGATAATCCAAATAGCGCTCGCCTATTTGGTGATTAGTCACGATTGTCTTACAGAAGTATGTATATTGATACCAACCCTTTTATGTGAAATAAAAGTGATGTTATATATATATATATATATATATATATATATATATATATATATATATATATATATATATATATATAAATATATATATATATATATATATATATAGCATCGCACCAAGAGGCTCTACAGGTCAAGCTGCGACAATCAATTGAAGTACTAGCAAGGCTAAGCCGAATGACAACGGAAACATTCCACTGAGTGTGTAGGCAAAGTCGACCCACTCTGTCCATCCTCTTGGCGAGTCATTGTAAGGAGAAACTGCATCTACTAGCGCGCCGGCTTAGTTTCTATCCCGAGGCAAGAGAAATCATCTCTTGGGAGCAGAATGGATTTTACGCTAGAAGTTCGACGATGACGGCATACAGGAGCCGTTAGACAACGTCAAATAGTTAATCTTCGTCAAGCACTAAGCCTTGTACGTACCTAGTACAGGTAGCCAGGGCAACAATCTTAGCCCGATCTTATTCTCAGACTTACTCAGTGATCTTCCGGTCCTTGTCAATGACCACTGCCCCTGTGTTGGCACAACTCTATATGCCGACGACTTCATGGTATATAGTAGAATATTCATGGATTTATAAAATCTTTAAATACACACAGCCAGCACAACGACTTAACGTTTAACGCATTAAAGACAAAGGATATAAAGTTCTGATCCGGAGGGGGGGGCGAAGGAAAGCGATAGATTATGTTTGGGTAATGCTTCTGTCGAATTTTCCCTGGAGCTTACTTATCTCTACCTTATTGGGTATATATATATATATATATAAATACATTAAAAAGAGTCAAAAACGGAAGAAAATGTCATTGCATGGATCTTGCCTTGGGCATTTAATGGACAACCACAAGCGCCTCAAGAGAACTCACTTAGTAAAATAAACTACTAACTCTTAGTTTTGCGTAGAGCCGTCTTCACATACGTGCATGACAAATGCATGTGAACTTCGTCATTACAAACTTCCCGTTGACAAATAAATACATATATATATATATATATATATATATATATATATATATATAATAATATATATATTTATATATGTAATAATTATGTATATATATATATATATATATGTAATCCAACTAATAGTATAAATGCACTACAGACGAAGATGTTTGTAAACAATGTATGTATTAATACTATAGCCTTAATCTTGTCATATACAAAGCCAACAGTAAGCTGTGTGGCATTCTAGACAGTAAGCGCATCTGATTCAAAAATATCTAACATATATATATATATATATATATATATATATATATATATACCGAATACTAAAATTATAATATTTTTTTAAAGTAAAGCACGGTGCCGTTATACATCTATATACTAGAGCAGGTCATCGTTACTTGTTGAATAAATCGCGATGGTCATTAATTCCCACGGCAGTGAACTAATTGTCTAAATATTTTAATGAGAAAGCTTAATCTGTATGTGTTCAATTCATTATGCTCATATACACATATTTTCCATTTATTTTAATTTATTTAGCAACTGACCGTACTGTTGATTCGCGGCTAGTCAGTTTTGTCAAGCAAGTCTTCCCCTTTGGCTGACTCGTGCGAACGGCCCCAAACCTTATAGCAGACTGGTAGGCTTGACTGGCGGGCTGTAACGATGTCGTAAACTCGAGTGCATGGAATTTGAAATAATAAAATTTGGTCGCTATATCTTGTTTTCTTTTTAGCGCAGAATATAAATAAATATATATATATATATATATATATATATATATATATATATATATATATATATATATATATATATATATATATATATATATATATGTATATATATATATATATATATATATATATATACAACGTATGAGGAAAACGCTAGAAGTTAAGAAAATGTGTGAACGCTATACTGCAGGTCCTCCGGGTTTTATCTTGTCGATGATTTTCATCTTCGATAATAACTCACACATAAACCTAACATCGTGGTCACCCGCTGTAACATCTGTGTTGCCTGGTGCACCCCTTAATGAAGCCTAGCAAAGCCCATCAACTGCAAGCCTTCGCCGAGGTGAAGGTTAAAATCCTGGATCATATAGTGGTTTCCAAATAGCAGTGGACTGACAATTTAATTTCGACCAATTAATTATTTCTGCAATGATGCAAACGCTTTGCTGTTACTCGACTCAGCGTTTGAATGCTTAAGATCCAAGCCACGTACTAAAACCAAAAACAGAGCATTTTTTCCTGACTGTTTGTCTGTACTTACCGGAAGGTATTGTGTACTGAGAACTACTGCTCAGTTTCCTGGCTAGCTTTGCATCAATGGCTGGCGGATCCGATTACTCGAGAAGATGCAGTGGACATTGGTCAATGGACAGAACTATTTTGCCGGCACTTTACCTGTGGTACCAACAGATATTTCCTGTAATAGTCATCGCGACTATACACGTGCAAGCTGGCATCGTAATACACGACAATCGCAAGCCTGTTGTGTGTTTGAACACGGTGTTCTTTATTACAAGCAAGCCCTCAAATATTTTGGTATGTGTATGATGGTGATGATGCATGTTGTTTGTAGCAATTGTGGCGCTGTCATGTATCGCAAAGCTTCTCAATGGCTGGTTGGCCTATCTGAGAGCAGGACTATTGCATTTTCCCTTCCAGTGGTCGAACAGAAAATGGCGACCTCAATAGCGTCAGTTAGGTTTATGTGTGCGTAAATACACGTATATATTCATACCGAAAAATGTACAATGGGCCGATTTAAATCGGCCCGCGTCGCGGCGAGGATCGGATAATTTTTCCTTGTTTCACAGCGTAACTCCTCAATGGTCAGCCCATAAAAGTACCCAGTACTATTGCATTTATCCTCTTAGTATTAGTGACGGGGGCTTAACAGCATGCGGCTCGATACTACATCTTCTGCTGGTTCAATCTCTCTAAATACCCTCTATAATCCTTCACAATATGCACAAATATGGGGTCCAGACGGGTAAGCAATATGCAAGTCTAGATATGCTGTGAAAGCCGTGCGATGTTGAGCACTATTGGTCCTTGTGTACTGGAGGAGGCGGTGTGTTGAGGCTCTGGTGGTCATGCGCTCCCATAGAGATGTGGCACATAGCATGAAGCTATCAACTGCTCATGCTAGGAGACGGCGCCAAAGGCCGATTGCTTCTCCAGTACTCTAAAAAATTCTTTGCAATTCTGCTGAGCCTTTGGGCTCTTTTACTGCATAGCCTGCAGAAAGATCCACGTGAGAGCCTTATCTAGGATCATGCTTAGGCGCTTTATGGATGTGATGTTCCTGGATGCCCTTCCAGGCGTAATGTTCGATTCTGTAAAAAACATTCAAGTAAATGTTTCTATTTTTTGTAGAGCCATTAATAATCTTAGCGTGCTGATATATTGTCGGGTATTCCCAACAACCAACGGCTCCGTTGGTTGTTTCTTCGAGTATAGCTGGCTTTAGGTTCAGCGTGTGCTAACCTTATTCATTTCCGTTTGGCACTTAATGGCATCTATCATTTATTTAGCATGCTAATGAGGCGATCTCGCTAATCCTGGGCAAGTTCATCCTTATCATGTTGATTATAATACCGTCCGACGAATTGCTGAGCAAATTTGTTGTTATTTATGAGTAGGCTCTCCTACGTTCCCTCTTCGAGGTACTTGCGTCTTCAGAAGTCCGTCCGTTATCCGTCCGTAGCATTATGCGCCCACACGTATGGTGCCGTGTAAGCAGTAAGTAGAACGTGCTTCCATAGTAAGCCTCATTTAACACGTTGTCAAAGTTCTGGTTACCAACATAATGATGACGTAGCGGCAATACACATTAGCGGCAGTGTTGTAATTGTCGCTACCGCTACCATTATCACATTATGAGTATTCTCATCATCACCATCATCGTCATAATCACTGTTTTCGTCATCATCATAATAAGTGTGCTGTAAATGGTTGGAACCATTCACTTCTCACTCATTTCCGGCTGCGACGTGTAAATTGGCGGGCCATTTTCCGTTAGTTAGATTAACAAGCATGCACCGATCGAGGCCATGCGGGTATACATACCACTATTATGTGTGCAACGTTCTCGCTTTTGATACGGCTATTCGTTTCGTGTGTGGGCTAATATCTGTATGTATATATATATATATACGTATATATATATATATATATATATATATATATATATATATATATATATACATACATACATATAAATATTTATATTTTATTGAGGCAACTATGGTCCCCATATTTTGGGCTAATATATGTACATATGTAAAATACATATATATATATATATAATACCGACTCATTAGCACCTTCAATGGTCGGTGGCGGGGCGATCTCAGCAGGCCACGCTGGTAATCTAGCCGAGGCGAAGAAGCTCGCGAAATACGCCTCAATAGGTTACCCACATGAGTTTCAACCGCTAGCGTTCGAGACCTTGGGCGGTCCAGGCAACCTCACTCGCAAACTCCTTTACAGAGTCGGTGAGCAGCTGATTCTCGCAACCGGAGACAAGAGATCGGCGGCTTTCTTGAGACAGCGCCTTGACCTCGACGTCCAACGCGGAAACGCGGCGTCCGTCCGGGGCACGCTGCTGAAGTGGTCCCAACCCACTCTATACGAGTAATATCCTAGTGCACACGTTTGCGGGAGACAATTGTAGCTCCATTTGCATTCTTAATAAATTCACTATATAGTAGTTATATATATAATTGTTTTTATTAATAATAATGGATAGTGGATGATCGTGCGCCATCTATTTTATTGACACAACTGTGCTCCTCGTCTCCTTTGGCGAATCATGGCCAATTATAGTCCACTTAAGCATTCATCTTGTTCAAACTGGATCTCAGGAAAACCCATTTAAGACTGCCCAATCCAGGTCTTGAACTTCGAATGCAAGGCGGTGGCTTTGCCACTAAGCCGCCTTGCTTGGTTTAAATATATATTTATATATATATATATATATATATATATATATATATATATATATATATATATGTTTACATACATTTATTTGGGCAATAGTCAAATATCACTAATACTTCGGTGTACTTTCCATTTGAACATCCGCACACTTGCTGACACGAAGAGAATTCAACTAAAGGTATACTTCATACAAACTTTCCATATATATATATATATATATATATAAAGCCAGAGATCCGTAGCTCAACACCAAGAGTCGCGAAAGGAATCCTCGCACGATATATATGTAACCACATAAGCATATATATCCTTATGCATAAGCAAAATGAGTATCCTGATATTATAGTAACTAGAGTGGCTTTGAACGAGCCAATTACGCCGTGTTGCCTTTCCCCATGTGTTATGTGCATCTAACTGAAAAAACAGTTGTTTTTTACGTGACGCGTATAGCCTTATGAAAGTTTGTAATCTTGTCATATCTTACATTAGTAGCAGGATCAATGTACGTTTATAAATGTATTTTTATTGATTATACTTTCAATCCACCTGAAACCTTGAGAATGATCTGGAATCTGAAATGCGTCAAGCCGGGATCGAATAGATATAAGTTTAAAAGCGTCTTCTGTGGACGAACTGCATTTTACAGCAGTTATGTTTCGCTAAATATAATAAATAATGTCTAGATTAAACAAATCAATTCATAGCGAACACAATTTGATTACAAATTCGAGCCTATCTAACAGCAAATATAGGTTTTACCCCAAGAAGGTTACAATAGGTCACAAATTGGATTATAAGCTATAACACAATACCTTTATCACTACAGTTAATGCAGGTAAACGCAAGCAAACAATCCAGATAGTCATTTCCTGACTGTATATATATTTATATACACACATACATACATATATGATACCTTCGTGTTCACATATCTATATACACGCACGTTCTGTTACAGCAATCTCATCATGTCTATGTGTCTCCGTGTAGCTTTTAGCGTGTCGAGTGCTGTCGAACGTTTTTACCCGCCACTTCCCGTCGTTTATCATCCCAAGGCGCCGAGCTTGCGGGCGGCAAATTTTTAACTAACGCTGCTTTCGCTCTCGATGTGACGACGACACATCCTGAACAGCAGGCAGGCAGACAGGACGGCGTTAACATGACTAGCAGTGCCAGCGGTGCTTTGTTGACATGCGATGACATGTACGAAGCTAAAAAGCCAACGAGTCTCTCAAAAAAAGTAAGGCACAGGCGCAGATAGAGAAGGAGAGGGAAATAGAGAGGGACGGTTGGATAGAGCGCGAACGAAAGAGTGAGAAAGAGAGGAGAATATATATATATATATATATATATATATATATATATATTAACATATATATATATATATATATAGAGAGAGAGAGAGAGAGAGGGGGTTGGGAATATGAGTTTTGCCGAGAACGGCTCGATTGAGTGACGAAAACATGGTGACGAACACATTCACGCGTACGTGCATCAATTACAAACGCAGGCAGCATACCTTAACGCGAACAGCATGGATCACCTTCAGCATCATACATATAGCTCTGGTGCTAACCTTGACAACCACCTCCACACCACACGGGTCTATGCCGGGAGTGGCAGCAGCAGCAGCGGTAGTGTTAGGCCTAGGCCTGAGAGGTTTACCGTCGCTCGAAGAGGCCAGGCTACGGGTGTCTAAGGGGAGACGAAGCTGGGGCCATCTCGAGTCTAAAGGGAGACGAAGCAGCTGTAAAAGCACGAAATCTCCGCCAATATGGACCCGCCAACGCCGGACAACCGCTAGCTGCTGTTTATGCTGGAACGTGGAAGACGTTCGGAAGATGGCACCTAATGGCGGCTATGCATATATGTGCGTATGTATGATTGACGACATAAAGAAAAACGAAGAAGAGCTGTTCTGTTGAAAGTGGGCCAGGCAGCGAAAGCATTGATCGACCTCTATTAGGCAGAGGTCGCTACCTTTCAGTGCGATCGGTCGTCGGTCGGTTGGTATGAAAGTAGTCGAAGAAGTCCTCGCGCCCTTAAATGCGCCGGTGTCCTGGAATTCCAGTTCGAGTTGACTCGGACAATAAAAGAACAAGAAACTAAGAAGACAACCAACTGCACAAAATCTCATCTATCTGAAACAGTCAAAGTTGGAGTATAGATATCAACCGGCTAGCATATGTTAGCAGAACAAGCCAGTCCGAGATCGTAAAACGTCTCACTTTTGCTCTCGTAGTTACTACTACTTCATCTGTAACAGTAGTAGTAGTAGTTCTAGTCTGAACACATCGTCGAGCCCGGTGGTGGCGTGGTGGCTTAAGTCTGAGCCTCGCAAACAGAGGAGACACATAGGAGGTGCGCGGGTTCGAGCCCCACCGTTGCCCCACATTTGTATTTATGGGGGTCCATCTATGAAGCAATGTGAAAAACAGTTCCGTGGACGTTGAATCTAGGTTGGGGGTCAGTCCGAAAACTTTACTAGTCTGAACACACCAGTTTTAAGGGGTGTGTACAGACTAGCGCGAAATTGAGTCTTAGGTTATTTTGAGTGATAGACTATTATCTAGAATTGCAACAGCATCGGCGGCAAAGACAATTTGGCACAATCTCTGCTGGACATGTTTAGTGTGTAATGAAGTATATAGTACGGCGTGTATTTATTCTAATTATGGCGCTGTCCATACTTGAGTACGACGTCCGACTTGAGGGGGCGAGTAGTCTTAGCGAATAATTTTTAATATTTAAGTTACCGTAAACTGTTCACTTGATGCTATTGGGTGATGTGCTTTTATTCTCGTTGGCTGGTGCAAATGTCAACTATTGCCTCTCCTAGACTAGTACGGTGGAACAAAACTACAAAGTCAACACGGGCACATGCAGGTGACATTTCTCCGTTTGGAAAGAAAACCTCTTTACTCGGCTATTTTGATACACAGCTGATCTGTCAAATGCAGTGGCTCTCAATATCCCTTAATTCGGTGTCACCCCTAAAATGAGAATAAACAAAGTTAAAAACGTTTTGCGCCAGCTATGCATGTGCACATATACCTAACGATATGAGATGCATGTAGATATACTCAAATACATCACTTTTATGTTCAGGTAATTTAGCTTATTTAGTAGCAGTGGCCACAGTGATAGCCTCAGCAGCCGTAATCAATTTAAATAGAGTGTATAACTATTAGTCAATACGCTAAGTAGTAATACAATTAGCTAAGTGGATTATACATAATTGTGTTGACAATACCGTTAAGTGTCGGCTGTAAAGTAATTGGTTAACAGGAACATGTCGGGAATGTATACATTAGAAAACAGATAACACGCTTGGAGTACATTTGGTTTGTGTGCCTGGTCATTCCACGCGGTCACAGGGATTTGTGTTTAAAAAAAAACTTACATATAATGCAGCATTTCCGAAGCCTGGGAAGCCCTCACAAAAGGGCTACAAATGTAGGTTGATTCACATTAAACCCTGGAAATAGCACACATAGGCGCAAGACCGACTCGTCCAGTTGGTTGAAAAGGATATGGGTTAATAACTAGATAATTTTACCCGAGGGATCTTGAGTATTTTTGTTTCACGTTGTTCTTATTTATTTATTTATTTATTTATTTATTTGCGTACACTCTTTCTGTTAGTTTAATCTAGTTCCGTGTTGTACTTTATGCGAGCATAAACATAACTGTCCAGGCGTTAGTTTGAACATTTTAGGGACAATAACGATATAGATTATTTGGCGTGTGTATGAATTTTGGTACTGCCTTAGATATATGCCAAGAAACGGACTTTTAAGACAATGTGAAGTTTTCTAATAAGGACCCTAATGAGGAAAAGGCTAGATCTATTTGAATAGATAAAAATACTGGCGCTGTGTGCAAGTAAACATGACGAGCCCGTTTTATTTTATTTTGTGCATAGCTTATGCGAACAGTAAAAGCACAACGCCAATATCAATTTAAGAAAGTAATGAGCTAGCCTATTTACCTAGGTGTGATCTTAGCACCTCAACTTTCTTTTAGCGAACCCATATAGTAGATTAACATAGAAACAATGACTGTGCAATCATTTTGCCAAAGGTGGCCGTTAATATACTTGGAATTAGTCTAATCTCGACGCACGTAGTTACACCTTTTGTCAGCTTGTCTGATCTGAAAAACCTAGACAAAGTAAAAGGCACATTTAGAACGCGTCTTTGCGGCTGTCAAAGAACGTACTAGCAACTGCTGCAAGAGAACATTATATTTGTGAATTTTGTGTTTAGCTGTATTTGTTTAGTGTTTGCTTCGGACTATCTTTAGAGGTACCGAAGATACAGAGAAAGCCGCTAACTAACGGTCGTGATCCGTTGCTACTCAGTACCAGGCCAGACCGTATCTGGCTTTTACCCCAGAGAGATGGAGTAAAAATCGGCAACAGAACGTTGCTATACAGAGTAACATCGCCTGACTACGACAAATCCGTGTGTCCAAAAGATTTGTCTGCAAATGTTGTGGTCAGTGCGATATTGGCAGGTTCCATGTCTTGCAATGGAACTGGCAGGTTCCGTGAATGCAAAGGAAAAAATACGATGTCGCTTTAAAACACGCGTTGCCCACGCGCGTGTAGTTTGGAATATGTTATGAGACGTAACACGGAGTATAATGCGAACCGTCTTCGTCCCAGGTCGTCAAATACTGCAAATAGCTTACCGGAGGGGGGAGGGGGTGTATTATCGACTCACAACCAGAATAATTACGGTACCCTTCAGCAGAAAGAGAAGAAGTAGAATGGAGGAAATTGTGCTTACGCAAAGGGGCCAGAGGTAAGTCACCTGAATAGGTGGTGTGAGCTAATGGGCTTAATTAATGCTCAACTTTCCAACTTGAAACAGCTCTGCTTTTCCACGTTAGCGAACAACTGTCATAGCAAGCTGGAGCCTGTGCCACCAGCGTAGCCGCATCATTGTGTGTCACGTGGGCACGTTTGTTTGAAGTCTAAGTCAAATTCAACGGCTAATGATTTTGCTTCGACCCAGTTTAAGTGATGAGTAGGAAGGAGCATTTTTGACATCATTGACACACAAGACACTGATAATGATACCGATAACAACGCTAGCACTAACAACAATGAGAATTGCGCGGGAGCTTCCCGCTACTGCGCTGAATCAGAAACCTATTTACGTCAACGTGTCGACGAAATACTTTGGTGATTACAAACGCTGTTGCTTTTCCTCCATTTTCTCGCCGCATTACTTTGCGCTAACTACATTATTCATTCGATATATATATATATATATATATATATATATATATATATATATATATATATATATATATATATATATATATATATATGCATATTAGTTTGCAAGGCTCTGTCTACAAGGAAAGATGAACGATTACTTGTTATGTTGTAATGCAGTCGCTGACGTTGCAAAATTTGAAAGGTGACAAACTAATGGAGAACGTTATGTTGCTGTAAAATGACGCGACGATGAACACCAAGATGCCAGCGCTAGTAGATGTCGGATAAAGTGTCCGAGACGACAACAACAGCAACAACAACCACAGCAACAACAGCAGTAACAACAACAACAGCAGCAGCAACAGCGGCAGCAGTAACAACAAGCACAGCAACAACAACAACACCAACAACAACGACAACAACAACATTATTAACAGCAACATTAGCTGCGCAGCCGATACCAATGGAGGAGCGATGTGCAACGCGAGGCACGTGTGACACAGTCCAGTAGTGTCGACAACATCGAAGCAACGAAGAAAACGCTGAAAATTGTCCTGTCTGTCGGGCTGTTTGGGCGTCTGTCGACGTGAGCCAGCGCCGACACCTGGTTGGGCCAGCCCAGCCCGGGCAAGTCTGTGAATAAGCGAACCAGCAAACCAAGTGAAGATTGAACATTATAGCCACCGTCAACAATAACAACAACAGCAACAATGACGCCATTCGTGGCCGTAAATGCATTAGCATCTTCACCGGTCACCCCCAGACCCCCTTAACAAACTGCCTCGTCCCGACTCATCCCATCTCATCTTCTCCCCTCCTCTTGCCGACGGTAACATACATTGTCGACATGGGGTCTAAAGTGGAACATGCAGAATATGCAAGCCCGCAGTCGCTGGTATCGGGGCGGTGTCCGTGGCCAAGACGGTACAACAACAACAACACTATGAAGACGACATCGATAGTGGTGATGTGTCTTCAATGAAGTGTTGATGTTGCTGCTGTTTAAAGCTGTTCAAAAGGGTAAGCAGGCGGGCATCATTAAAATCCATATCATGGCCATTTTCGAAGCGTTGGTTGGAGCGCTCTCTCTCTCTCTCTATATATATATATATATATATATATATCTTTTTCGCTGTCCGTTCTTTCTGGCTTTTTTGCTTGCCCCAGCTTTTCTTGCCAGTCAGTAAGAGCGCTCTGTAACATAATACGCAATTGACAATATACCAAACATATCAACGCGATCAACAACAGCAACAACAATACCGACAACACACCAACAACACAACACCAACTAGAACAACAACAATATCAGCAACAACGGCAGCAACAACAACAACAACAACAACAACAACAACAACAACCACCATCACCACGGCAATGGCTACAACCGAATAGACGCGTGATGATGTGTATTCATGACAACGCTGACAACAAAAGCGATACCATTTTGCTTCGTTTCGTCCTCTGGTCAGCGGTTTCCTGTCAGTGTGGAAAGCACTTTGTTGCACACGTTTACGGCTACTGATGTTGTTGTTGTTGTTGTTGTCATCGTCGTTGTTGTTGTCGTCATTGTCATTGTTGTTGTCGTTATCGTCGTTGTTGTTGTTGTTGTGGTGGTGGTGTTTAACGTTGCTTCTGCTGCTGTTCTTTTGTTGGTGACGCGGATACTGCTTTTGTTGTCGTGCCGGGCGAGAGGGCACATGTAAAGTTTAAGCTGCAACCAGCCAAGTTGACGTTAATCGATGCAAAACAGATTGTAGCTGCGCAGATAGATAGATGGATGGATGGACGGATAGCGAAGTAGATACATAGATAGATGAGAGATAGATGAAATAGGCGCGAACACGACGGACGAACCCGACGGACGTCGATGAACGAACGAATGCTTCGCTTCGACGCAGTCGCCGCCTGCCAACACACCGTCGACCCCAACACGTCGAAATTGTCTGCGTCTCGTGCAACAGAAGCATGGTGTCCAAGCAATGTCAAGTACTCCGTGTCCGACCAATATCCACTACTGTGTCGAGTGGCGACAACAAGAACAGCTTAGGTAGTAAGAGCAGCAGTAGCAGCAACAACAACAAATCCACAGCAGTAGTAGCAGCAGCAGCAGCAAACAACAACAACAACAAAACCACAGTAGTAGCAGCAGCAAACAACGACAACAACAACAATAACAACAACAACAGTAATTGCAGCAGCAGCAAACAAAAACAACAACATCAACAATAACAACAACAACAACAACAACAACAAACCCACAGTAGTAGCAGCAGTAGCAAACAACAACAACAACAACAACAAATATTACTACGATAGCAACAACAATAACAACTACTATAACAACAACAACTACTACAGTATCAATAGCAATAACAGCAACAACTACTACTACAGTAGCAACAACAACAGAGGCGGCGGTGGTAGAAGACACAGGTCCGTGTGTTGGCAGTAACATATAGACAAGCGTTGCGGTCATTGATGAATGATGACAACAGCAACAACAACTACTACAACAACGACAACGATGACAACAACAACAACAACAACAACAACAACAACAACAACAACAACGACGACGACACAACAACAACAACAACAACGACGACGACGACGACGACACAACAACAACATCGGCAACAACGATGACGACAACTTGAGCTTCAACAAGCTAGCTCGGTAAAGACAGGTGATGAAAATCAATGAGGTGCGTAGTAGGCAGCACGCCGGTAGACAGACACGTAACCACCGAAAGAAAACAACCACCGATTAACAAACAGAAGCAGATGCAACAGAAACGGCAGCAGCGACAACAACAGCAACAACAGCAACAACTTTAAGAGCGTGTTTGAACGTCAATTACGGAGTGAAGTGTTTGCGATTTGCATCACAATAGCGACTGACACAGTGTAGATAGAAGAATGAATAGATCGATGGATAGATACAAACACATACATGCGCTTGGAGGACAACAGAGAGAGAGAGAGAGGGGAGCGCGATAGAGAGAGAGGCGGGAGAGAGAGACTGAGGCACTTACCAATAGACACACTGATTGAACGACATATTGACCGATCGACCGCCCACTAAACACTGTGTACTTCTCAGACGACCACTGAGGCAACCACAACAACCCACAACATCGATAGCAACAACAACAACAGCTGCAGCAGCAGCGGCAGCAGCAGCGGCAGCAGAAGCAACAACAACAGCAACAATGGTGGAAACTAAACGCCACGCGTCAGAACTGCGTCACCGCCTGATGCATCCATGCAATGTAATTCATTAGTTTTTCCGTCCATGTGTCGTTAGCTTCACGCCACTACTGACTCCATCCATCGCGTGCAAGCACGTGTAGATGAAAGGCAGCTTCTTTTGACTTCTGACTATATATATATATATATAAATTTGTTTTTATTTTGCGTAAAGCCGCCGCTCCTTGAACTTCTACTGCTACCACTACAGCGACAAGGACAAAAGATCAGAAACCACAACAACAACAACAACAACAACAACAACAACAATAGCAGCAAAGACATCCTGACGAGTCCGAAAATCATTCATCATGCGTAATAGGACACAACGACTTCGAATGCTAAACAGGGATGCCTACCAACTAGTCTGGCGCAGATAAAGGAGTACCACCACTACAATAGATGACTGATGACGGCGAGAGAAAAGATAGAAAAGACACGCTCCGGTAGCGCACTTGGGTTCTGTGCTTGGTCATTCCACGCTGTTACACGCTGTATACTTTGTTGTTAGAAGAAAAGGTCCCCGAGATAAAAGTGCAACATTTCCAAACAAAGCCGCACCCATTACCAGAGTCATATCAGAGAGTCACTCGGATCATAACATCAGACGGTCAGAAATCATTCATATTCCGGCAGACCATTCTCCGCCAGGTGCTTGATAGATCTACAACGTCGCCTGGAACACGCCGAGAAGATCCGCTTACAGTCGTTACCAGTGGTAGTGATAACAGCCATGCTCGCACATAACATCGTAATGTTAACGCTTGTTAAATTTTTCGACATCTGAAGTTGCTTACCGTAATTTCACATATATATATATAGATATATATATATATATATATATCCAGTCATCCTCTTTGCTTCGTACCGCAATACTGTCTTCCCGAAATGTTTTTCACACGGCCACTTTATCTGCCTATTAAGACTGCTCAACTTTGTGCGGCGGTTATTTTTGCCTCGAAGACAAATTCTGCGAATATTCCTGCCTCAAGTCAGGATTCATAATCCTTGCAAAGCGCCTCTACAAGGGCTCAGCATGCCAGGCAATTTCCCAGTCTTAGGTTTCGACACAGTAGCTCTCGCTCAGTACTGAAAGAGAAAGACGCAGCGTTCGTAGCACTGTCTTACATTGTTAGCCTCTATTGAGTTGCACATACAGCATACGGATGAGTCAGTTTTGCCATTGCGGTATAGGTATTGTTAAAAGCAGCCACCGTAGCCCGTAGAAATTGCACGACTGGGTGGGTAGGGAAGCCACGTAAAAAAAGGCTGTACCATTTTTTGAGATTAGAGAGTGTTGATTTTGATCCCAGTATCCAGAATTTTCCGGCTAGATTGCCTCCAATTGCTGGCTCTATTTGCTAGTTTTCCAACTCTCAGGCCTCAAGGAATCTCTAGTCTTGAGAGATCTTGTACGGCTGTTGTGGAAGCCGTGCGACTATGATGCTGAGTGCCACATGTCGTTGAGTCTATCTGACAAGGCGGAATATAGCATGATATTATGTATCGATTACTGATGCTAAAAGACGACGCTAAGGGTCAGCTGCTCCTCTGACCCGCGGGAGAATTTTCCGCAGCTCAGCTATGACTTTGGAAACTTTTTTGCTGCATTGCGCGCTTGACGTGTTCCTGTGAGCGAATCGCGCCCAGCTACTTGACCATGGGCGTAGGTGTTACTGAGTGCTCTTCCAAGGCGTAAACTAAGATACTCTGATGGACGCTTCAGGCTGTTTAAAATAATTTCAATTCAATTTCAATTTAAGGTTCATTCACGGAACCGCAATTTCACAATGTTTAAAATAATTGCTTCCGTTTTTTTGTAAAGCTAATTTGAGAAGGCCTAGCGTGTGGAGGTGTTGTCGGAGATCCGCCAGAGCTCTGTTGGCGGTTTCTTTGAGCAGATCCTCATCACGGGCGATAGTAAGCAGTGCCAGGTCGTCTGCGCAGACGACGGAATAAACTCCCAAGGGACTAAGTACTGCATTAATGCACTACTCACTAGGAGTCTATGTCGTATTTCACAGGGTTGGTCCCAGTGCGGACCCTTGAGGGACCTCTACTGCATAGTTGACGCCTCTGTGGGTACATGATCGGTTTTGTAGATACGACGCTAGGATGCGTTGTTTGTGGGAATACACATCTTTAATTACAAGTGGTTTGTTTATAGACTACCACAAAAGATTATTAAATGCGTTTTTGATGTCAAAGAAGCTGAAAGCCGAATGTACGAAGTGTCTGGCTCGGAAACCGTGTTCGTTTTCCTAGTTATGTTTCTAGTCGGTTATTGATGATGTGTTCAGCTGCGTTGGATAGGCAAGAGAGCATACTTATAGAATGGTATGCCTGGGAGTCTCCTAGGGGTCTCCCCGTAGTTTACCGGGGGTTCAGTATCAGGATCAAACGTGCAATTTTACAAGGTTTAGGATAGTCTCCGCTTGTGAGAATTGTATTCATCATGCTCCTATATATATATATATATATATATATACACAACGAGCAACTGGTGGCAACCGGTGACGATTCAACAAGTGAAGTCTATCGCGTAGCTTTCGTGTGTGCATTGCGTCCTTGGGCCATCCCCAGCTTTTCCGGAACTCTGTGTTTCCGAAATTTTGCACTCTGAAGCGTTTCGATAACCTGCATCGTGCATTTGTTTTTTGGGCGTTGGAGAGTACAAGCTGTAATCATTCAGTTATTTGCACGAATACTTAGAAGGCTATTATTATATACAAATATCTATCACGTGAAGCAACACTTCTGCTGCTTGTTCCACTGCGGCGGTTTGTTAACCACCATCACTGACAAAAGTAGACAAGAAGGTTACTAAAACACTGTTTGGCAGAAACATGCCTGCTTTTCAGTCATACTCGTAGTAGACATATCTGCTATTTTCAAATGACAGATACAATGAAGCAAAATAGGTTTGCCGTCGTCCTATAGACATATTAAATTTTTGACATACCCAACGAATGGTTAAAAGAAAAATACTGTTTCAAAGTGCTCTAGAGCGAACATCTTGTTCAGTTGACCCAACTGTCAGACAGGTGGTGGCTTTGACGGTCCACGCGCCATTCGAAGGTGATCGAGCGTTGTCATGTGTGGATCGAATCCTGCTCGGGTAGAGTTCTCGTTCTTCGTCGATGACTCTGTTGGATCTATAATAGTTGAGCATTGTGCTACTGCTGTTGTCTGCTGATGAATCGCCCAAAAGCAGTACAAGAATGCGTCGATCTGCTTTAAGATAAAAAAAAAAGAGGTAGTGGTCTCCGTAGGTACCAACAAGCAAAAAAAAAACTTAGGACAAATGTCTTCGATTATTTGGACTAGAATTCCAGCTGACGAATTTTACACAGTAGTTTACGGCCACAGAGAGCAACGCACATTGACCTCAGTACGATAGAAGTTAGGAAATTTCAGCCGCGGGTAAAAACCTTTTACACAGTAATCGGACAGAAAATCGCAGCATTCCAGTTGTCTGTGTTTGGTGTCAGTGTCGTTTCTCCCTTGTTCTTGCTATTGGAGAGTCACACAAAGCTCAGGACAGTAAATGCGGAGTTAAAATTCCAGCCGCGGGTAAGGACCTTTTACACAGTAATCACGCGACAAAAAAATCGCCGCTCATTCAAGTTGTTTGTGTTATTGTTGTTGCTGCTGCTGTCGTTTCTGTCATTATTTTTGCCGTTGCTGTTGTCGCTGCTCTCATTGTTATGTTCATCGATCGTGCTAAACGCGTGACTAACGTCACGACAGGTTAGACAGACTCATTGATCTGCCTCGTCCTCTCTCAACATAGTTGGGCTCTTCATTACAAAGGCGCCGTCTACCGCGTTGACCTGCAATCACGCGAACGCGATCACGCGCATTCACAATGAGCCCGTCGTCAGCCCTTTTGCCGTCCTACCTACAAAGCACAAGATGTTCTAACGACGACAACAACGACAACTGCACCATCAACAACAACTGCAGCATCAACAACAACAATGACAACAACCACCACAACAACAACAACAACAACAACAACAACAACAACAACAACAACAACAACAACAACAACAACCACCACCACCACCACAACAACAACAACAACAACAACAACAACCACAACAACAACAACAGCAACAACAATAACAACAACAACAACAACAACAACAACAACAACAACAACCACAACAACAACAACAACCACAACAACAACAACAGCAACAACCACAACAACAACAACAGCAACAACAACAACAATAACAACAACAAAACCAGCAACAACAACAACAACAACAAACAGCAACACAAGTTGCGGTGGTGGCGCCAGTGCCCAGGCACGGTGCGGGCGAGGTCCATGCGCGCGAGCGCGCTATATGGAGCAAATCAACTCATGCTGATGAGTGGCGATGCTTCTTCACAAAGCCTTGTCGCCTGACCTGATACGTAGCGCGTGTGTGTCTGCTATTCTGAGCATGCGAGCAAATTGCCCTCGACTTTGTTTCGGTCGCTCGCCCCCTTCTATCTACGATACCTGTGCTCAACTGTGGCTGGCTGGCTGCGTCACACGGAACAACACTCTAAGCAGCAGCAGCTGCAGTTGTTGTAGTAGTCGTAGTAATCGTCGCAGTAGTTGTAGCCTCTGACAGCCCGACTGTATCCGGGCTGTGTCGACGAGCGGTGGACGACGGAAGACGCTGCCAGCGCCGCACACTAATCGGCCACCGAGAGATGGACCCAAAATCTGCCCCTACCGTCTTCCCACCCAGCAGCAGAACAAAGCCCGAAAAGCCCAGAGGCCTGCCTGACGGCCGCCAGACAAGCTGCGAGCGTGAAATTCACCATTCGATAGTCGTAGGAATAGACTAATAATACCCTTTATGGCGGCTTTAGGGCTGTTTCCGTTCGTCTCGACTCGGCTAGGCTAGGCTTCCAGTAGACGCGTGTCGCATAACCATATCGTCGCCATCGTTGTCCTATGGAAGACAGTGGAATAGAAGTCTCCGTAGTCGTTGTAGTAGTTGTAGTAGAGTAGTAGTAGTAGTAGTAATATTAGGTAATAGGCGGCGCGGCAGAAGCAGTAGCAGCAGCAAAAGCCCGAGGAGATCTATTTTATTTGTGTCGTGTTTCCACACAAAAAGGGCAATCTCAGACTCGGGACGAGCGCCGTCAATGGACACACCGTCAGCGGAGCAGGAGCAACACGCTTTGCTGTGGTAAACGCCAAGAACTGCGGCAAGATGGCTTGGCGACGCCTCACACATCGTGGTCTTTCTCTAGGGCAGACGACAGCAAGGGGCAGAAAGAGAGGAACTCTGAAGAGTCGTCCGAAGAGGTCCGACCCAATCGGGGTCAAAGCTGCCTGTAATCCCCTCTCGGGACTCGAGTTCCACCTTAATCGTCGTCGTCAACGGCGTCACTGGCTGTTTCAGGTGGTGGCGGAAACGCACCCAAAACACAATGCCTTCACGGCCGGACACGATTTACCCTTCTCTCTCTATCTATCTTCCTCTATATACCTATCTATCAATCTCTTTCTTCGTCTTTCTTCTTTACTCTCTTCGTGTGTATGAAATGCCTGCTCGCCTGATTGAAAGCACGGCCAGATTTTCTCGGTTGCCTTTCCAAAGCAGTGCTACATATAACCCCCTTGCTTAGGTTCGTCTTACTTTAATCTGCGGCGTATCTAATATCCTGCTAAAAGCGCTAGTCCTAGCGCTGTTCACTGTGGCTCCTATGTCTCGTCCTATTTGGCTCAAGAAAGCGAGTAAATAACGAGGGGAAGAGTCGATCTATTTTGATCATCTACAACCTTGTAATAGTACCACCTTGACAAAAAAGCTCAAAAGACGATATCGGCTACGTTAGAGGTCGGTCGGCCGTTTAGGAACGTTGCCGGGTTCGGCTTACCTGACGGGTGTTAGATCACGCAAAATGAAATTAGCCACACCATGATTTGGCCTGCAGCCCTCGAACGTCTACGTGGCGACTGTGTAGCACCGTCGGACATCGAAACATTGTTGCATTCCAATCAAGTAATTGTCTTTTTCCAGGTGTGAGGCTAATTTCCTCAACAAAAAACTGTTTCTATTGTCTGCCCAGTGCATGAGTCTGCATTTATGCACTGGGCACTTTTTACCACTGCATTAGTCTTGTGTTTCCCCGTATCCCAAATTTGTTAGACAAGGCTGAAACCTCTCAACGAGCGAGCCCCCTGTATATGAATGGCTCTGTTCGGTACGGCAATGTGGGTCATTTATTCAAGATTTGTTGCTTGCCATTGACTATATTAGGTTCACTAATTAAGCTCTTTTCTCATATATATATATATATATATATATATATATATATATATATATGCATTTGTTTTGTTTCCGTAAAAAGTACTAGGCAGTTCCTCTCCCAAAAGTGACCAAGTAGACCAGACTGAGTGTAGCTAAAGCTTGCTATAGGCTCACCTTAGCTTACGCTGACAGGTGGATCTTCTCCTTTTGACCGTCAGGGCCGATTACCGCGATGTGGAGAATAACCGGTATCGACGTTGCAGACTCTCCTGTTGTAGTCGAGGTGACTGCAGCTTTTTAGCGCGGCAATGATGGTCTGCATCTTAGTGCTAAAGTATATATATATATATATATATATTAAGAAAGAGAAAAAGTGCGCGCTTAGCCAGCATGTTACAAAAAAAACCCAACGATGTAATAATACCCACTCAACAGCGAACACCGCTGGTTGCGGCTGGATGCCGCCTCCAAATAGGGTACTGGCTGATTGCCCTTGTATTCTTCTTGTCTAAGCTGTCCGATGTGTTGACGTGCCTTTCTTCCGAGCGCATCCGTGCCGAACCCGTCAAACCTGATATTGATAGACTCGAATCGCCGGGGTGTGCGAAAACTGTCGGCAAACGGTCAGTCGCATTGAGTGTCTGTTAAGATTGCGCATTAAGTGTATGTTAAGCAAATGGATGCCCGCGTATTTGGAGGTAAACGTCACGACAAAAAAAAAACACTGTTTACTGTTTAGCCTGCGTTGCACGGGCCTTGCTAACCCGCCAATGACGGCTAAAGGGACAATGATCGCCGCTAGATCACAGACGAGAGGTGGTGCGCTTTCAGGCCAGTGGTTTCGTGCGTTTATTTACTTCTTCGCTAATTTATTCATTATAATCTTAAGTCAAACTTGCTTTGCAGTTTTTAAAGAAATATCGCTTTCAAACGCGTTATGGGACGTCGAACCCACGACTCCTAGGTTAAAGAAAGATAGGGATAGGCAGAGAGAGAGAGAGAATAAAGACAATAATAGGATAACAATAATAATATAATTTGCCATGATATACGTAATGCGCGATGTTGCTGCCTAAAACGACTCGACGATTGTCTGGATCTTGGCGCTATGACACGCCAGGAAAAACATATTAACTCAAACATATATATATATATATATATATATATATATATATATATATATATATATATATATATATATATATATATATATTCAAAAAGCTTTATCTTTAAAGTAAAAAAAAAACGTATGGGTTTACTTTGTTAGAAATATATACGTGTGCTCTTTTTCGGTTAGCCATTTGGTTGCGTACTTCTTCTATCTCTATGCATAATTGCATCCTCTAGGCGAAAATATTGACTTTAAGCATTGCACAGGCAATGTATATATGTATCTGTATGGATATATGTATATATGTAATTTATATATGTATGTATATATGTATCTGACGTTGCGTAAAATAGCATTTCCTCCTCTCAAAAAAAAAAATTTATTTATGTATATATTGCCACGAGCAACAATATTTATCAAATTAGGTGCAGTTGTCGAGCCCAGTGGCCCGGTGCATTCGTGTGCGCCTCGCGACCGGACGAGACGCATAGGTGCCCACTGTGGCACATTTGTATTTGTGGGGTCCGTCTCACGAAGCAATGCGAAAGCAATCCCGTGGACGTTAAATGTTGGCTTAGGGTCAGCCTGAAAACGTTTTAGGTACAGTTGGAAGCACTGGTTAGACAAATATCAGTGACGGGTATATATATATATATATGTATATAAAAAATATACAAAAAATATGTATATATTGTCGTATAAATATGTGTATTTATATAAGTCATAAAATATATATATATATATATATATATATATATATATATATATATATAAATATACATATATACACATATATGCATATAGTACGTCATTAAGAAGGCATTAGTCATAAGGTCAACGTGGTGACAATATTTCTTCCTTAACTTGCAACTGGCTGTCTTTATACATTCTAGTCATCATACTTGAGCTACAGTGTTTCCTAAGATTTCTCTAAAAAGGCTTGATGTCTTTTTTTGTATACATAACGAATTATCATTTTTCACAGACGTTACTTTTTTATTTAAAAAGCACCCTGTTTGGGTATGTAAATACAAAACGTTTATTAAATTAATTTACAAACGTAACGCAATTATCATTTTTGCTGCTGGCACACATTTACACGCACGGAGCAAACGTACGAGTATATTAGTAAGACATAGAATTTCCGCGTTAGGTAGAGTGGCATATTCGTGGGCAGTACCTGATTTATAAGGCCAGCTAGCCCACACCTAGGTTGTTGTTGTCGTGGGTGTTGTTGTTGTTGTTGTTTTTGTTGTTGTTGTTGTTTTTGCTGTTGTTGTTGTTGCTGTTGTTGTTGTTTTTGCTGTTGTTGTTGTTGTTGTTGTTGTTGCTGCTGTTGTTGTTGTGGTGGTCGTGGCTGTTGTTGTTTCCATTTCTGATGCTGTCACCGTGTCCACCGTCAGCACAAGACGCAAACTGTTGCACCTGTAGTAGCAGTAGCCGCAGCAACAGCAGCGGCAGCAACAGCAGCAACGGCAACGAAGTAGAACCACCACTCCAGGCCATCTATCTGGTCAGGCACAACGGCACGGTGAGTGGGTGAGTGACGTCACGTCGTCGTCTCGTAGAGAGATACAGAGAGACAGGCCGGCAGGCAGAAAGACCAACCATCCGACCGACCGACCCATAGTCGAGTGGTGTCGCCCGCTGACGGAGGGCAGATTCACCCGCGCCCTCCCGCGCCGCAACCTTCTCTGAGTGGCGCTGGATGGCGATTGCACGGACGCATATTGAGCGCGTGTGAGAAGCAAGCTACAGCGAGCGCTTCGCTCGTAGCGCTCGGCCCGTCCGTGATTAATGTTGCTGCTTAATCTCCATCCGTCATCGGGTTCATCGTCGTCGTCGTCGCCGCCGACGCGGCCGCGTCAGGACTAGCTGCTTCTGTCAGTTGTCCTCTGTGCGAGACAGGACCAGACCGAGGCGCCACTCGACTTGATGATCGCTCGGAATGCCCCAGACCTGTCTCGGTCATTTTTTCCCGCCCCCTCTTCCCTCTCCTCTGTATCCCTATCTGAATGTACTGGCCTGGACGGGGGAGAGTTTGAGAGAAGTGACGCCGGGGCGGGGAGGGGAGGGGCAGACAGGAGAAGGTTAGCTTGGCTTATTTCGATAGGGATTCGCATGTTCGTGGTCGAATTGGATCCGAATGTGTCACCGAAAAGTATGAAATAAGGAGTTTATCCAGACCTCAATGTTAAGGAATCGTTTTTTTACTGGAATCTGCGTTTTGTGTCGTCGGTACGACATCATCCCATATAGTTCGACCATACTGGTGGAGTCTTTAAGAGGAAAGGAGAAACGCCAACTGGACTGGTCGAGAGTCTCGTTTGGGAAGCGAGACTCTCCAGACAGTAAGAAGTGACACCAGTTAGTTAGAAGTGACAATTTTCCTCGTTTGACCTTACCATACCATATTAAATGGCACACGGTTTGCTTGGCGTGTGGTTGCATTTGTTAAGCCGTTGGCTTTTTAAGTACAGCTGTTGTTGTTGTTCTCTTGGTTGCCGGCGTCTCTAGTGGTTGCCGGTGCTTTCACAGCCGGTAAATGCCTCGGACAAAGCAAGCCATAATTGTACGAATTAGGTCTGCCAGCTAAAAAAGGTTTCGAACTGACCTTGTTTTGCATTGGTCCTATCTTTCTTTATGCCGACAAATTTTAGCCGGCTGAATCCAGGCACACCAAAAATGGTCGTCTACTAGATACCAATACTTGTTGATACATTACGATACGGAGGAGACAAAGTACCGAATGAGCGGAAGCAAGTGAAAGCGTCGCTACATAAGTCAACGTTGGTTGGGCAACTACTGTATATCAATTTGATCACCACATCTCTACAGACGGGGTGGTCTTAGAACCTTTTAATTCTTTCTCTTACTCCCCCTCTCTCTCTCAGTATATATATATATATATATATATATATATATATATATATATATATATATATATATATATATATATGCGTGTGTATTTGACGTGTCTGCTCGTCCTTTTTGCAGCTCATCGATAATTTTATCACTTGCTTGTCTGGTTTCCTTGATGTCTGGCGGCCTGCGCCACAGGCGGCCTAGTAGATCGCCTGGAGGTTGGGGCGACGGGATTGGGCTACGCTAACTCTCGATGACTGACGAAGACGAGCAGACTGCCAGAAGCGCCGAACGACCATTAGCGATATCTTCAAATAACGGCCAGAAAGTATGTATGCAAGACGAACCAGACGGGCAGGAGCAGCAGCATCGGAACAGCAACAGAAGAGAACAACAGGACTTCGATCGCCCACTGAAGCGCGGTGAACTACATCTCGCTGGTGTAGTTCACCGCTCGTCAAACAGATGAGATAACAAGCACGTTATCGCAAGGACAGGACCGATACTGACGTCCTGGCACTAAGACGGCCCTCAGCACAGAAAGTTGCGGGTCTTAAGGCGCAGCGTCTGTGAGTTTGAGTACGACCCCTTCGCCTCCCCCCCGCCCGGAGCCCGGGAGGATTCAACGCTAGGCCCACCGAGATACTTGTTGAGGATATCATGCACACACGCGAATAGATTCCCGCGCATACACTTTTGTGTGTGGCATAAATATATATATATATATATATATATATATATATATATATATATATATATATATATATATACGCTATTACATGTTGTTGTGTATATATATATATACGCTGTTACATGATGTTGTATATATATATATACACACACAACAACAACATGCAACAGCACATGACTATGCATTGTGTGGGCCTGGATAGCGTCATCCCCTTTTGAGTTAAGCGTCTGTCCTGTACGATTATGTGTGGACGCAATACAGAACTGCATCAAGATCGTGTGAGGTTTGTAAAAGGTGTCTGCAACTAAGCGTAGGTGTCGCTGTCACGTTTGCGAGAAACTTTGTTCTGTGTTTTTTAAGGGTTCCAGGTAATCGATCAACTAGTCATACTTGCTGCGGACCTCAATTGCCGCCTCAATGAATGTATCGCTTCCAGGAGCATCTGCGCTCATCGATGTTCTTGATCAGTACCGTTTCTGGATATGTAGTGACCCGCGAACTTCCACATTCTTTATAGACTTACTCTTTGACCAACACCCAACGGCTGGCAAGCTCGTCCCGGGACGTCAACAATTGACATATTTGCGACTTTACTTTGCAAAAATGATGTGGTGCCTAAAGGGTATAAATATTTAACTGTTATAAATCAAAGGAAACACGTACCAGTCTCTATTAATGTTTCATGCACGAAAATATTATTCAAAGTAAAAAAAAACTGAACTTCATAAGTCACGTGGATGGTTCGTTCCTATAGGCCTTATCTGTTGGTCTGAAGTTTGCTTTTGACACTGTACCGCTTGCTCGATTGCGTGAAACTCGAAACAGTACTGCTGCAGTCGAGTTCGTTAGCGCCTCGCGTTACCTTAGGGTTAACTTTTGAATGAAGGGTACAACCAATGGACAACACATTGCTGAACAAACCAGGAAAAGTCTAGTTTCAATGTTTACAATCGAAAAGCTCCAACAATTATCTCTGAATACGCTAAAACACTTTTGATTTAAAAGCGATTTCGGGGCCTACGGCATCCAGTTTTTTGAAAGCATCTCACTCCATCACAGCTAGATAGACAAACTAGATTAGGTAAAGCCCACGTTTTTACAGCTAGCCATTGGGTTGTTTCCGAAGGCGAACAACCTACCTCATGACTTCTAATCAACCGCATTACCTCGTGACTTCTAATCAACCGCATTACCTCGTGACTTCTAATCAACCGCTTGTAGAAGATTTAGTTACGAGATTCAGTCTCCCAGAAACTCCTGCTCTTCTTAAGTTCAGAGAAAACTTTATAAAAAAGGTTCGAGCAATCAAATCGCTAGCAATAATCACGCAGAACTGGCAGAGCCCACTACAATCCAACCGACATCTTGCAACCCTCTATTCACTTCACGGAGTCCACCATAAACTCTGCCGTCAAAGAGACTTCCACGGTCACGGCAACCAGCCGTGTCTTATCTACCATCTCGATACTTATTTTTAGAGATATAAATATCTACCACTAAAATGGTATAATAAATAAATTATGATGATGTTTCGTTTGCAGAGGAGGAAAAGGTTTCTCTCGAAAGAGGGAGGGAGCAGCAGCACAAAAGTGAGCAATAGGAAAACTGCCTCGCCTTAATCTAGGTAGACCGAAACGTGATAGCATGGATGTGAAATTGTTAGCCAAGCACTCAAACGTAATTTCATTACTATTCTCGCGGGCTCGTGTTTCGTGTCCTTGGTTTACGTTAAATATTTTTTTAGCAGTGTATACTACTCTAAGACGTACACGTGCTGCTTAAATTCTGCATGAGGAGGCAGCAAATCCTAGGAAAAGCATCCGGGTGTCCCGCGCTGTCATGGCTATCTTACTTAGGCGTTCAGTCGGCTCTTCAGTTGCAGTTCCAACAACGACAAAAAAAATAAAAAGAATGCCAATACATTCTAAAATTAACCATACCAGGTAAGCTTCTGTTGGGAACGTTTTTCTCTTCTGCAGCGTAAGAAGGAGTCTGCAAGTCTGAACGCATCGGACACACCTGCTCTAAAGGATCTATCATTGCCTTGGTTATATCGCCAATGGGAAACGCCCGATGGACGTTCTGCTAATGAGGATTTGTGCTGACCGATGTACGGACCCGAGGACTGCATGGGCGGAGCGGTTGCTAGTGGCGGCAATAACCAGATAGTTAGCTAACTAACCAACTTGCCAACCGACTGCTGCCCAGTGGTCGAACGAATGCGAGTGGGGCAAACATGAACGGGAAGGTAAGGAGCAGAGCAAGAGAGAGAGAAAGGGGCAATAGAAAACACACGGATAGAGGCCGAAGTCGGCCATCGGGTCATCGTAGAACAGGTCTGTCTCTCGGTCTGCCGCCTGGAGGTTTTGCCTCAAGGTTACGAGGTTGTGCTTGCGCCAGCCGCGCCCGGAGGAAGCAACGGGGGGATAGGTACAGCTAACGTCAACAATAAGTAAGAACGCTTAGCTTAGGCCGTAGCGCGGCCGACGCACTCCCGCCGCGCAGCACAACTACTCTCGATCTCATTATTGGCCGGAAAGCCTCACGGTCGCGTTGTCCCTCACGGAGGCTCTTCCGCATCCGGGGCGGGCAGAGAGGTCAGACGGGCTGACCCCCGGGGTGATGGCAACGTACCCCACGATTTCGCCGCCGCCGCCGACGTGGCTGCTAACGAAGACGTACGGAAATCGGCGCCGCTTCGGCTCTCGATTTGCCTGACCTCGGCTTGGCCAAAGGTCGTGGCCGACCGTAACGCTGTCCTTGTCGTCATGGCCGTCGTCGTCGTCGCCGCCATGGCCGTTATCTGCAGTGGCCTCGTCTCGTTCCCTGAGAAAAGACCCCTCACCCCCCGCCGCCTGGGGTGGCCACTACCCCCTTCCGGCCATCAACGGCACATCAGCACAACCTGGCAAACCTTGCGAACCAACCTCATCGACCTAACTATTACTGGTTGCTACTTGCACTGGGCAGTCGCTGCCAGGTAGCGCAACCGGCAGGTGTGAGTGACCACACAACTGCTGCCTAGTCGATTCAGTAAGTCGGCACTCAACGCCGGTCGAAAAAGCTACAGCTTAGAAAGCACACGAATTTATGTATCTAGTTCTTTCGGAAGCAGCGTATATATATATATATATATATATATATATATATATATATATATTTATATAATTTAGTATTATATCCCATTTCGGTATTGTTACAATCACATTACAACACACGTGTTCAGTACGTCTCGAAGACGGCGTTCGTTTTCGTTAATCAAGCACGTACACTTCGTAATAGCTTTGCCATATACTACCCTAAGCCAAATCACATTGATTAAGGATCATAGCAGTGAAAAGTTCTATCTCGAAACCCAGTGATCAAGTACACGCACACACACATATATATATATATATATATATATATATATATATACATATATATGGAGGGGTTACTTATAACCCCCTGCCGGAGTAATTTAGGGCACTAAATTTTTAGACGACCTGCAAGCCAGCAAAGTATGCACTGTGAGTGCGGTTTAAGCTAACTGCAGTAACTGCACTGTTGCAAGTAAAAGACTGTACTGCCGTCCACTGTCCGTATCGTCTATGTGAGCAATATATTCTTTGAATGGCGGTCATGTTCTCCGCTGTTTCCGGCCCAATGGCTTCGTGGAGTGGGGGAAACGCTTCGAGCTTCAATAGCTTCCGTTTGGATAGTCATTGCGCGATGTTGGTCAGCGTGTACGCATTGCCAAGATTGTAAGGCCAAACGTAAAAGAAGCTTGGCTTTCTTTTTATTTCTTGGATGCCAAGTTGCTGTTTCCACAAAAGAATAATGCAGACATGTATACCGTTTACAGGTAAATGAGATTGTTATCCCAAATGTGTAGTTTTTGTCATTTTAGATGCTAAATAAGTTGTACTTTGGTGTGTGCAAGTAGTAAGGAATACAAAAAAAGGAATAACTACTAATATATAAACCATAATGCTGGAGATAGAGCACGTTAAGGTGAAGAGCGTTTCTTGCCAGAGCTGCTACTTAGCGTACTTTTTGGACGAACTGTATTTTGTGGTCTCAGGTGAACTTGTTTGTTTGTGGCTTATACTGCAGTAGTATACAATGTCAAATCGTGTATAATTTTGGACACCACCCTTGCTTGGCTTTTTCGATGCTGATTTGCAGTTTAGTGTTTTCAATAACGTATCCTACCCTCGTTGAGAATTATACTTTTTAATATATCTTACTCATTATATATATATATATATATATATATATATATATATATATATATATATATATATACATGTGCGCATTCATATTAAACATATAAGTGGATTGACAATTGTTTTCTGGGAAATTGTGTATACTTAATAAAAATGCTGACCATATATATAAATTTATATATATACATGGTTATCACTACTATATAAATAATAATGCTGGTGATGTCAGTGTGCAACAAATCTATATATATATATATATATATATATATAACAGATAGAAATGGAAAGAGCCTTTCCTAAAAGCGTTTTCATTTAAGGCACTGAACGAACATACCTAGGTGGTCTTTAAGTGTTTGTGATTACAAAAGTTTCAGACCAGCCTTGTCTTGTTACCTTTAGTCCTTCAGTGAAATCTCTTTTACTATTTCGGGATTATGTTGCGATAGTACAGGAAGGTCGCATTATGTCTGACCACATATATGTATTACCCTGGTTCAGCACGGAATCACGTCTATTGTCTGTTTCAGGTGCTTCATTTTTATCCATAGGGCAGAACTATCTTCGACTGCATGTGCTTGTATTTATTTAAGAAAAAATATCGTAAAATGTAATTATATACCCATGTTACGTTAGCACTTTGGAATGAACACATGTCCCCGCGTGTTTAAAAAGGTTAATTAAGGGACCAACTTAAAATGGAATTTTTTTTTTTTTTTAAATAAAACTTGAATCCTAATTTGTGAATCTTCAGAACGACCGCGTTGAAAGGCCCGTTTTGCGCCGTTACATTACACGACACGTTGACACCTGCGTAAGGCAAGCATGCCTAGGCTCTGCGCTAGGCATCCTTTGCAGCACATCTTCCCGTGACACTAGTCGTGGTTCCACAAGTGGTTCCGCCTCCACCCATGCCCGTTCGTCGTCCGTACACAAACTCTGTGACTCTGTGACGCGAAATTAATTATCGTTGAGTGCATATTATCATCATCTCCATCAGCATCATCCCCATCATCACCGTCATCAAACGGTCGGATTTTATGAATAATCATTTTGATCCGCGACATGGACCCGACCATCTTGATGATCGGAACCGTTTTTGTCGAAGAGGTCGTTCGTATGAGAGAGTTTGATGGACCTTTGGTGGGCTGGGTGCTTTCAGCCGTTGAGGACGCGCAGACTTTAGCTGCTGCTGCCGCCGCCGCAGCCGCCGCCATTCCGAGCAACAACTGCCTTGTCATGGACGTCCTTCACGTGAAAAACATGAACGAAGGACTTATGGCAGAAGACTGACGTCGACGACGACGACAACGAGTAGCTGAAGACAAGGCATGAGACCGCCAAGGCGGGGCGAAGTGCCGAGGGAGGGAGGAAGAGAGAGAGAGAGAGAGAGAAGTCGGGAGGGAAGGAAAACAAGAGAGTGTCTTCAATGTCCTTCCTTCAGGGCGTCTTCACTGCCAGTGTGCCGGTGGTGGCGAAGTCGATGACGACGCCGAGAGGCAGAGTATCGTACGCCAACGCTACGGTTAATGGTGATTCCTATCTCTATATCTAGCTACCTATCTATCTATCTGGCTATATATGTGTCTATCTAGCTGTGACGACGCGTATCACGTGCTGCTTAGAAACGACTAAGAAAAGAGAAACAACGATGACAAACAAACAACAACAACAACAACAACGACGACAATAACAATGGAGAAAAAGAATTCACAGCCAACATAACAAAGGAGCCATGCCATCACAACGTTAGGCAGCACACCAACACTGGAAAGAATGCGACTCGTACATAGCGATTTGATTTCGCTTTAGATTTATATACATCTATGCTATTTGTATATATATATATATATTCGCCGAATTTGTACCGTTTTATAGTCTACACGCACGCTGCACTCTATCGTTCTGATACAAATCTTAGTTGGTTGCAGGCAACAAGTTGATATACATATGTGCATGTAGATGTACATACGCAGACATATATATATATATATTTTATTTTTTTTATGCCTACATGTATATATAAACGCTCCATTCATTCGGCGTGTTGTGTTCTGTATTGTAAATACCGAGAGTGCGAGAGAGAGGGACGCAACGTTGGTAACATGCACAACATCTAGTTAGCGCTTACATTTCTTAGTTCAACATAAACATCTTATTACATTAGGTCATAAACGTCATCGGGTTCTTGAGTTTGACATAAAGTGTGTTGCAAAAAATTAGCAACTCATGTTTTTTTGTGATAATTTCGGCTTGGTTTATTTGAATGGCTTGAGCGCATTTTTAGCGCAATTTTAAGCGCATGATGTACATGACGAAACATGAGTATAGTGTTGATTTCATTGCAATCTCAAAATCGGTTCATACAAAAAATAAAAAAGTGTGAAAAAACAGTGTTGCAAAATATTAGCAACAATAACATGCTAACAACACAGCTCTTGTTTGTAAAGGATAGTCGATACTACAGCTGATATTCGATCCCGGGGATCAAATGTCAGGAATATTGTCTAGCTAAATCAATCGTTATATAGCTGCAAAATATTCTACAGCTTAGTCGTTGTTCCGAACTAACGACAAAGCTTATGTTTAAACCATGGGTCGTACAAAGGAAATTTCGGATAACGAAAAGACAAGAATTGAGGCATATGCTGAGCTCGGTCATACAGTAACTGCTATAGCAACCAGATTAGGACGGCATAAGAGCACCATCAGCAGGTTCTTACACCCTGGAGTGAACCAAAGGTGCAGATCTAACAGTGGGCGTAAGCCAGTTTTGACTATTCGAGATCGGCGAAGGATCATACAGTTGGCTACTCATGACCAAATGTCTTCTTCCAGGATCAGGACCACTTTGGGAGTGCCAGTGCACCGATCCACAGTGTACCGAGTGTTAAGTTCTGACAAAAACGTGCGATACGCGAAAAGGAAGCTTATGCCGCGACTGCAACCGAAGCACATTGTCGCACGGCGTGAATTTTCGCATAGATACCAAACTTGGGATAACGAATGGAAAAACATCGTCTTCTCGGATGAAAAGAAATTTAATCTCGATGGCCCTGACGGCTGTCAGTACTATTGGCACGACTTACGAAAGGAACCTAAATGGTTCTCGAAACGTGTGACCGGTGGTGGTTCTGTGAAATATTGGGGCGCGTTTGGATATAATGGGAAGTCTGATCTAGTCGAGATTGTGGGCCGAAACAATTCTGACATGTACCAGCGCATTGTCGGTTCCCAATTAGAAGCCCACTTCAGAAGAATTGGGGCATCGACGCAGTTTTTCAACAAGACAACGCCACGTTTCATACCTCGGCTAGCACTATAGCTTTTTTTGAAGAACCAAGAGTGCCACTTTTTGACTGGCCGGCATTAAGTCCAGACCTGAATCCCATTGAAAATCTTTGGGGACATTTGGTAAAGCAGATTTACGCAAATGGTCGACAATATGATCATTTGTCGGACCTCAAAGAAGCTTTCCAGCAAGCATGAACTAATATTCCACTTTCGTACTTACAACAGCTCATTAACTCCATGAAAGACGGAGTTTACGATTTGATTCAGAAGAAGGGACGAAAAACCCGTTTCTAGAATAAAATATGTAGTATCAAATAAGTCATACAGCCCTGCTAAGAATCGAATACGCTGTAAGGCGCTATTGTTGCTAATATTTTTCAACACTGTTGTTTCACTTTTGTATTTTTTATATGAACCGATGTTGCGATTGCAATGAAATCAACACTATACTCATGTTTCGTCATGTACATCATGCGCTTAAAATTTCAAGCCATTCAAATAAACCAAGTCGAAATTATCACAAAAAAACATGAGTTGCTAATTTTTTACAACACACTTTACAAGTATAGGCAAGAAGGGTTGTATCACCGTTATTATGCTGACTATGTATATATATATATATATATATATATATATATATATATATATATATATATATATATATATACACACAATGAAGAAAGCATTACGCATACATATCCTTTTTGTAGGTTGATCAGGCTGTCTGCAAACAGCGTACGTTATTCGCAGTAGTCGTGTATAGCTGTATCGTAGTAGTAGTAGTAGTAGTCGAAATAATACTCGTAATGCGTTTGAGCGAACAGCTGCTGGTTTGCCCCCGTGTCGTGGGGGTTCGTGTTGAACCCTACGATTCGCCCGTCCTTTCACCCATTGGGGGAGAAGGTGACGTCATGTCCAAGCGGGACCGCACAGTAACGCAACGCTCCAGGGTGTAGGTCGGAGCAGTAGGCAGGCAGACAAGGTTTCGTTGGGGCACGACTCTGCAGGACGGCCACGGAGAGACGACTTGCCCTACCTGAAGATGGTGGACAGACTTCAACGAGAGGAGACGCCAGTGAAAGAGAGAGAGAGACTGAGAGAGAAAGAGAGACCAAGGACAAGACTCATGAAGCGACAAAGGCGAGGCAATAGGAGAACTGGCACCAGGAACCCGACTGAGCAGGACGCCAACGCCAACAGCAACGACGACAGGACAAAAACAGGACCGAGAGACATAGAGATAGAAAGAGAAAGCTTGATAGAAGGGCAGCATCGATCGATATATCGACTGAGCGTCGAAGCCGTGCCCGGCTGTCCCCCGGACGGGAGTCGATACAATCATCCGGATGGCTGCCCGCGGTAAGCAGGCATTGTTCCCCCCCCCCCCCCCCCCTACGGACCTGGAGCCCGGGCCCGACTCAGACTGGCGTCGTTGATGTACGTACACTGTCGTGCCGTAGTTGTAGTTCGAAATAGTAGTAACAGCAATTCAGCCGTTTCAATTGTCACCCCAAACACCCTTCCAATTGCTGGGTAACAGCGCACTGATCGGGTTCTAGCCGGAGCATTATAGTTCCCGTAGCACTAGTCGTAGTAAGAGTAGTAGTGATAGGAGTCGAGCCCGGTGGCGTGGTGAACTAAGTCTCCGCCTCGCAACCGGAGGAGATAGGTGCGCGGGTTCAAGCCCCATCGCACATTTGTATTTATGAAGGTCCGTCTATGAAGCAGTGTGAAGCACAGTTCCGTGGACGTTAAATTTTGGCTGAGGGTCAGCCCGAAAACTTTACTAGTAGAGTACTTTTAGTAGTAGTAGGTAGAGAATGGGCAACGCAGCCACAGAATCGTCGCACTGTATCGATCAGATTAGGCGACAAACGACGGATGGTGTGGTATACCAGCAACAACACATCATATTAATTCACGCATTGCTACGTGCTTGTCTAGGTCACTTTGGTAGCAGCACCGTCGCCAAAGCGTGCCATTATGGTATTATGCGCACGGTTGTCATTGTCGGCCATTATCTACCGCCAGATAATCATGTAAAATAAGTATACATTTCTTTGTGCGCAAATCGTCAAAGCTAAACAGCAACAATTATGTGCGATGGAGGCGAAACGTACACCGCGCGACTGTCACGCTGAGTGCTTATTTCGGCTCGTCTCCAGAAGACTTGGTTGTTGCACCCACTGGCGCGTAGCATCTCGAGCATTTATTTCGGCATGATCGTGCTGCTTGTGGTAGGTATTTATTGTGGGTTGTATGTTTAAGTCAGTGTGGAATCTTCAGACGTTGCAGTGTGGTAGCAGCAAACGCACATGCATATGAGAACGATTCTATTACATGAAGCCAACAGCCGCATCCACGCGCTATCTGTGCAGATACCTAGTAGATCACTTGGCGTATAACACTGCCCATATATATAAATGTTCGTATCATCGTCTTTTTACCGAGAAAAAATGAAACGCTTATGCCAAATACAGCGCCGGAGAGAGATGTTCTGCGCCGGAGAGAGAGACTGAGCAAAAGCTGACACGCATGTCGATTTCGGAAGGTAATTTGGAATTTTTAAGATGAACTCCTCAAGATTTTTGAACCGATTCGTAACCGCCGACGAAACCTGGACCCACCACTTCACTCCAGAATGGAAAGATGCTATCAGGGTGTGGACCGCATGCAGAGAAAGGCCTCCCACCAGGGTTAACCGTTTTCTGGGATGGTATTTGTCTACAGGAAAAGCGATAACTAGTCTATGTCACCGCAAAAATGCGACCGCCTGTATTTCTTTACCTTGGTTTAATTAGGCGAACAAACATTTCAAATTATCTTTCTCTGTGCAACTATTATATTCCAAGTATTCCAGGCATGAGCACATCGATCGCCGTTCAAACTTGACTAAAGCCACAGTTGAACTGAACTTGAGACCCAAAAACCATAAACCCGAATAGCGGACGTACTTGCACTGGTGTAATGATATTACAACACTCCTATTGAAAAATTGACACGCAAGCCGAGAGAGGCGCAGAGAGTGGAGACTGCGTGAACGAAAAGTGAAGATGTGACGACCCTTGGCTGGCGTTGATACCAGGTACAACTTTCTTTGTCTGCCTGGACACGGGCCGAGCCTTCTTGGTCTAACTGCTACTCGTATCTCATCATGACGACGGCTTCATCGGGCAGCTAACCGTTCGTTGTCCTGTTGCTTCTACCGATACAGTTGCGGCGGCAGCCGGCGTATGACCGATTCGCAATGGTCTCAGCCGATTGACAACGACGACGCCGACTACGTGCCTGGTGTTGTAGTGGGCTTCGTATGAGTAGACAACGAGGGGCGCCTGGCGAGGGGCACCCACGGCGACTCCCCACGGAGTGAACGAGGTAGGATCGATCCGAGACTAGAACTGTAGGCTGAAGGCTTAGTGGGTTAGGGGCTTTCGATGTCTTGTGTCGTCGTCCCGGCCGATGGCGACGTTGTTGATGGATCGCCGCGATTTTGCGGCTACCACCAAGAGCAACGAACACAACATCAACAACAACAACACAAAAACAACAACAACAACAACTGCCGCTGTTTTCCTGCATTGCTCCCTCTGGAATCCCGCTGGTTGGCCTGGCTTGATGTTCCTGCACGAGAGTTGTGTCCGTCTGCCCGTCCGTGCCCACACCGATCATAAGCTATCTGAGTCACAGCGTCTACCACCACCACCATCTTCTCCTCCACTACCATCGCCTTCACCAGCGCCACCTCCACCACCACCTAGCGACTAGGTCTAACAGTGTTGTACATTGCATCGAGCCTCCTCCAGCCCCCCCCCAGCGTCAGCAGGCGAGCGTCAGCCTGATCGGCGGCACAGGCCAAGGCAATCCGATACCGCGGCTAAGCGGCGCGTGCCAATCAGACACACAGAAGTCCAACAGCCAACAGACATCAGCATCATTGGCATCACTACTTTGGTAGTTGGCGATCTGCGCTTTTCGATCTTGCGATCATCCTTCAGCGTCGTGCCTTCCTTCCGTGCGTGCGTTAGTCGTCGGTCTGGCCAGGGACGACTTAAGGTATTTGCGCTGTTGAGGTCGTTCCCGCGTCGGCCGCTGCTTTACGGTTCGGTTTACCGGTCTGCTGCTGGCGACGCCGTGGTGGTGATGCGAATGCTGCTTTGGGTACTGCTGCGCGCTCTGCATTGGCTTGCAGTTCTGTTCGTTCATCATGCCTTGCGCGACGACAATGCTGGCAATGATGGTGATATTGATGGCCTTCTTGATGGTCATGATCATAATGTTAGTGGTAGTAGTAGTAGTAGTAGTAGTATGAGTTGTAGTGTTGATGATGATGGTCATGATGATGGTGGAAGAAGCGTGCTAGTACACGTGTATGTGGTGGCTATGCGAGTGCATGGATCTATCTGTACGACTCTATGTCTGTCTGTCTGGCTGGCTGGATGGCTGGCTGTATCTGTGTATGTGTCTCTATGTGTATGTACATATAGACCAAAACGGATGTTCACTCTTACGAATCGCGGCGGCGGCAGCAGGCCAATCGGAAACGATTTTAGCAAGCTCATCGAACATCATCCATTGCCGCCAACAGTTGTCGTCGTCGATCGCCTGCTTTGGATTTCGAGGATCCACCTCGGCATTTGAGGCTAGCTGGCTCAACTTGAGTCGTGCCTAAGTAACCGGGCGGAATCACCTAGCGAGTGGCTTGAGGCTCGAGGCGCGAGCACGGTACAGCACCGTAGGTACTTCAGCGTGTGCGCACGCACCCCGTGAAGCGCTCTTGATGGGACAGCGAGCGGTCGGTCCGTGGGCGGCTGTCGGTGCCACTGGGTCGCCACGCTGCTCTATTTCCTTCAGCGTAGAGGACAACATCGGCAGCGGGGCTGCGCTGTGGCGCCGTAGTTGACAACGACGAACGGCCTATAGTCAGTTTACCCCATCGTCCGTTGTCCATAGGTGAGGGGGGTAGACGGGGGGGGGGGGGGGGGCAGGGCTGATGGCGGGCATAGAGGCAACGAGCTAACAACGCCTTGACGATCTGGTTGTAGTACAAGAATGGATGACCCGATAACTAAAGCCCCTTTGGCTTGTTCCCTCGCTTGGCCCACTGTCGCCGCGTATCTGCTTGCCGCGCGTATTCGAGTCATGTGCGCGCTGTGGTAGGTAGTAGTCTGTCCCTAACCGTCAGCGGCGTGCAACACCAAAGGCCGTTGCCTGAGCCACGACATGGGTTGGTTCCTCTTCCTCTGTTTCTCCTTCTCCCCCAACCACGCACCCTAGCCCCGAGACACCGCACCCCCGGCAGACGGATACTCATCGGAGCAGCCAACACCGCGGCCCCGTGTATTTAGGGTCGGAAGTCGGCCGGGGTAGCCTCAACAAGGACGCAGTCTTACTGCCGCTCCAGCTGGTGCTGCTGTTGATGTTGTTGTCATGGTTGTCATGGCTGGGAGTGGCTCAAATCCTTAGACAAGAGCACGCAAAACAGCGAGCAGAAGCAGCGGCATCAGACAGTACAAGATGTGTAGAGGATTTTGCCTACGGATTAGCTGGCCTTTTGCGCTGTTGTGCGGTAGACATCAGGCTTTGCTAGCCCAGGCTTTGCTGATGATGTCGATGTGAATTAGATGCAGCGTTCTGCTCGCAGCGAGGTGTCCTTCCGAAGGCAGGCGCGTTCGTTGATAGAAAGACGATCGTGTCTGGAGGACAGGGGCGATGGAGTATGATGATATCGAGAGAGAGAGAGAGAGAGAGAGAGACGGCTGGCTCCTCCAACAGAATGGGCAATTGAGTAGACAAGCAGAGCGATGGGATGAGTTCGGAATAAGGAGACAGCGGATGCTCCTGATGAGATGGTGTGCGCCCAGGTGTTGAGTCATTCGATCGTGCCTAAACAAGTAGGCAGGTTTAGAGGGACAGGCAAAACGCCCGTCAAGGTGACGGAAGGAAGTTCTGGGTAAGAGCAAAAAAAAGGACACCGACAGCGAGGAGAGGATTTCTGTAGTAGAATTAGAGGAAGACAAGCGCCAACGAATCGCCTCGATAGGCTTCCCTTGGGAGCGTGTACTGCAATAGTTCGAGAACGGTGGCGGACATATAGTTTAATTTGAATCAGAGCATTACCATTTTTCCTGTCATCGGCTAAAATGATAAAGACAACTCTCTTTTTTATTGTCCACAAAGAAGATAGAACGAACGGCAGAAAATTGGCTTACTCTTGTACGGATCTCTCATGTGACGCTATCGGGCAGTCGTAGAGAAATTCTTCACACGAAGAGTAGTTAACTTATTGAAGCTTGTTTCTTATATATATATATATATATATATATATATATATATATATATATATATATAATGGCCAGTGGCTTTTACACCTGAGAACAGCAAATTTAAAGTTGAGTTTAGAAAAAATAAAATAGGGTTAACGTAGGTTTCTGTCTGCAATGAGTGCCAATCATATGTTTTTTTTTAAATATTTATACATATATATATATATATATATATATATATATATATATATAACATGGATGACGTCAGGACCTCGTGAATCTTTGCCGAAGTCTCTTCTTGTACGTATAAAAACAGGCAGTACGCAGAACCAATGCGAGCACTAACTGAGTGTCATGGCGTGCAGTTTTTCTAAGTAGGATTTGCACACAAAAGCGCAATGATCGATCAAGCCAGGGCATGCATGCGCTGCGTAAGCTAGACTGACATGTGAGCTGACCCGAAAAGAAGAGAACGCGTCAACGAAAGTGATTGAATCTCTTGTTACTCTTAAGAAGTATCATAATTTGTGTTCTGTCTTTTTGTCACTGTCAAAATGACGATTGTTTGTGTTGCCGTTGTTGCCACTAAGCGTGTTTGTTTTTCTTGTTTTAAATCGGTGCACGTGTTGTATTACAGCTGCTGTTGTGGCTGGTAATCTTCAACCGGTTCAGACATCGGCCGCAGTGCCGGCGGTTCCAGACCCAAAGGGGCAAGATTCGCCTTGAGTCACGAGTGTGGCATGCCGCTTACTCATCTGATCTTAGTGGTGGGTAGCTTAGCTTAGCTATTGCTGTCTATATGCAATCGTATGAATTGTGTGAAGTAGGATACTGTGACAGTACATGACATCTAGAAAAGCACGGTGAGATAGTGGCGGTTTCTGTTATAGTTATTGTGTCGGCCCATCTGGAAAAAGCATGTATACCGCGTAGTGCCTTCATTTTGGCCTATTTCACGAGAATCTTTCTAATCTAATAATTGCTTAATGTAGTAAGCTATATAATTTTATACAGCGTTAATATAGCAGCTTCTGTCCGTGTCAACGCACTTGCGATATGCCGGGAAATCAGCCAATGTTTAAGTGACCGCTCGGCGTTGAGACCTCTAAATCACGTTCTACAACGTCACGTTTCAATGAGATTTTATCACACGCGTAGATAAGTCTAGATGCCGACCACTCATTTGCTTATTCAGCCACTCAATACCGACGGAGTTCCTACGCAGCGGTTGCGAACATTAGTTTTTATTTTACTGGCTGTTTATATGTATATATATATATTTTTTTTTCTTCTGAAGTACAGTAAAACAACGTCTCTCTTCCAGATCATACCGGAATTGAGAAAACTGTCGTCTATCGGGGTGTCGATACATATCGTTGATCGAACTTTATTTGAGTGATGTTCAATAGAAATAGAGGATAAACCACACCGCTGAGGGCCAGCGACCATGTTGCCACTAGGATTGTTGGGAAAACTCTAAATATCTCAACATAATTTTTTTTAGCGAACTTGAATGGTGCGGATCTTGTAGGTCTGTGGAAAGAAGGATCTTAGAATCCTAGTACTAGCCTGGAGTTAGCCAACTTTGTATGAGCAGGCAGGTACACTGACATGCAGTGCATAACGGCCGGACATTTTGCGCGTTTGGCGCCAAAGCTGTGGACAGGTCTGAACAGAGCTGAACATTCGTACGATACTAAAGGTACTCAACGAACGAAAGGGGTGTGTAAAATTATGCCATAAAAGGTTTAGTTGCAGAGCGTCTGGTGTAACATAGAGATATATAAACACATCGACGATCCATACAACTGACGATATAGTCTTGCAGATTAAATAGTTGAAGCAGCACAGCTTTATAAACTAGGAACGATCCGCCAGCTCTCAGGTAGGGCCAGGCAGTGGCAAACAAGAGGGGAGACAAAAGGCAAACGAATAATAGAGAGGAAGAAGAACAGATGTTTTTTTTTTTGTTAATGGGGACGTGACACGAAGGTCTTTAGATAATTTAATTATGAAACGTTGTTCTTGAATGAGATCTATAGGGGAACTAAATCCACCGATTTTGTGTAAATTGCTATGTCTAATCACCGTGTATAGGTGTATCTAAATATGCAAATGTATACTTGTAGAATAGGTTTCAAGTTGGCATAATTCGATTTTTGAAAAGGCCATGCCGTAATCAAAAAGTCGCATCTACCTAAAATGTTGTTTGATTTACGTGCGTCCCTTATATGACAAAACAACACAACTTTGCATTAAATGTCTTCTGTCCAAAATAAAGTATTATATATATATATATATATATATATATATATATATATATATACAGGTATATGCATTTTTCTACGTGGGCTTTTCAATGATTCTCATGGAGCTTTGGGCGATAACCATGCGTAATTCTTCTATACTTACATGGATATTCCAACTTTGTTGTTGCAGGCCCAGGGGGCCACATAGGACAATACATTGGTGCTCAAGATGTTCAGGTCTACGCGCACCCAACGCCGCAGCGCACTGGGACCCTATCTTTCTTCCTTCTGTAATTTGTCTATAATTTCTCTGTTTGTTCGTGTGCAGCTCTGTGATGAGCTGATGGCGGACCCATTTTTCATTTAAGTCGTTATTGTTACGTCTGTTGTTGTAGTCAGTGTTATTCCTCTTGCTCCTGCTGCTGTTGTTGTTGTTGTTGCTGTATTTGTTGTTGTTGTGGTTGTTGCTGCTGCTGCTGCTGTCAATGCTGCCATTTATTGTTACCGCAGCCGACGGCAACAACGATACACGGCGGCACATGCGCGTCGTCCATAAATAAGCATTTATTTTCCAAGAGCGGAATGGGTAGGTTGTGTCGAAAGATCCTCCACTAGATAGAGTGAACCGACGCGGAACAGACAAACAACAACAACAACGGTTGTAGTAGTAGTAGAAAGATGTAGTAAGAGTAGGAAAAACAAAACTGTGTAACAACACCGACAAGTCAAGCAAGCAGAGCAAACAAAACGCAAGGAAAGAATTGAACGAAGCGAACAAGAAATTAGAGGACAAAACAGAAGATCAGATACAGAAAGATAAGAGAAGGCAGGCGTGTATACAGACAGAGAGATGCAAAGAGAATTATGCGCTCTCTTTCTCTCTCTCTCTCTATATATATATATATATAGGAAAAGAGTGCGGCCAAGCGGTACAGACGCGGAAGAATTTCGACCGCCAACTTTCAAACGTTCTCAAAAGTAAGAACCGAAGATCTGAGAGACAACAAAAAAAGGAAGGAAAAAAGCGGAACGAAGCGAGCGGTGTCATACCGCTGCTTGTGGGATCGGCGGCCGCCACCGAGATCGTCGTCGTTGTTGTTTGTCGTCGTCGTCGTCGAGCGGCTGCCAACAGCCGTGGGCAGTAGATACCCCAACTCAGTGCGCGCGAAGTTAGCCGGCCCGCACATACACGAGCTTCGTATCGCGGTGCATTTTGTCCTGTCCGCTGATTCGTATCACACCGACAGTATCGGCACAGTCGTCGCGTTGGCATTTCGGCGGTTCGGCGTTCACCCGGCCGCGTGCTCCGACCGAAGTGCGTTGCAAACGACCGTCAGGGGTCGGATGGCCGGACAAACCAGCGGATTTGCCTGTGGTCTTGTTGTGTTACTTACTCGGCCCCTTCTCTCTTTCTCCCCTCTTTCTACGTCTTTCCTCTTGCCCCCCCCCCCCTTTTCGTGCCCGCTCCCCATACATTTCTCTATTTAACTCTCTTTGCCCGTGTGGGGAAGTTGAGATTGTTGGTGGTCCAGTGGTTCTCTTCAGCCGGTAACTTCAGCGGCAACCAGCCGGGGGCGGCCTTAGGAATTGGGCGGCGGCCTTAGGAACTTGCAGCCTATCTTGGCCTATCAGCCGGCGGCGGTAGTTAGTTCGTCAGGCGTCGGCCGTCGACGTCGTTTTGGCCAGCTTGGCGATCGACCGCAAATCGGTATAGCACTAGGTATGCAGTAATAACTCCATGTATATGTGTATGCCCATGTGTATGTGTTTTGTATAGGTGTTTATCGTTTAGATATCGGGATATGCAGGAGTATATGTGGGTTGTTGTTGTTGTGTATAAGTGAGTGTGCTTAGTAAGCGTCTGCGTATTGGTAATAGTAGTTTTCTGAAAACTACCCTTCTTGTTAGCTAGCTAGGTGATGAAGCGAGTATAAGAGTGTCTTCACTGACATCGATAAAATGGAAAAAGAGGAACAATAATGATAATAAAATAAAAATAAATTTTGCAGAAGAGGAAAGTGTTAGCCTCAATGCTTCTAAGTGTGAAGTTCTTACATTGGGAGGCAATGCCCAAGAACAGGATGAAATTTTTAGGGCGGTTTCGAAGGTCTTGCCAGAATCTAGGCGCGTTGACTTAGACGAGCTAGAGCTTCTGGGAGCCCCAATAAGCTTACGATCGATTTCAAAGACCCCTAAAGACAAGTGCACTGGACTGAAGCAAATTCGCTCTCGCTTGACGGCGATGCATTCGCAAGCAGCTCTGTGCATCTGGAGATACAGCTTGGGCTCGCCAAAACTTAACTATAGTCTGCGCACTTCACCAGCTATTAAATGTCACGAAGATCTTCAAGCTTACGACGATACCGCAAGAAGCATTTTAGGTGAGGTATTAAACGTCGAGCTGCATGATAACACTTGGAAAAGAGCAACCCTTCCAATTGCCGAAGGAGGACTTGGTATTAGATCAGCGGCGGAGCTGGCTCCCATGTGCTATGCCGCGTCTCTATTGGAATTTGGTAAACTCGCAAAAACGTTGGTCGAACCAGGCATCCGCCAAGGAATCACAAGAGCCAAAGACGCTTCAGAGCTAATAGCTAGACAAACAATTGGACCAGGCCCCTGGCAAGAACGTCCCACACAGCATGCATTGGACTCCTACAGATGCAGCGCTGTAGCTAGAGAGCTGTTAGACAGCTTCCAATCTCCAGTGGAAAAAGCTGTCTTTCTGGCAGCACGGGACACATTTGGTGGAGGCTTTCTATAGTGTCTCCCTTCCCCGCAGCTGGGTACCATGCTGGACAACACCTCATTCCGCATGGTAACAGCTCTTCGAATAGGTGCCCCGGTTTGCAACCCCAACAGTTGCCGCGCATGTGGTACCACAGTAACTGAGGATGGACTTCACCCTCTTAGCTGCATCAAAAGCCATGGTAGAACTTCAAGACACGCTGAAATCAATGCAATTATAAGAAGAGCCTTACGCAGAGCTGGTATACCAAGAACGCTCGAGCCCAGATTAGGACTTCATGACGACAAAAAACCTGACGGTGTAACAATCCCGCTATGGGCTAACGGCAGATGCTTGGTATGGGATGCTACAGTGTCCTGTACAGTGGCTCCCTCGTATATACGCCACAGTTCATTAAAGGCGGGATGGGTTTCCGAGCGCGCAAATAATGGGAAAAAACGCAAGTACCAAGAACTGAAGACAAGTTACATTGTAGTGCCAATATCAATGAAAACAATGGGTCCGGTAAGCAAGGGAACCAAGAGATTCATCAGTGAGCTGGGCCAACGGATTACAGATCTCACAGGGAATCGGCGCGAAGGCGAGTTTCTACGGCAACTGCTGTCGCTTGCAGTGTGCCGAGGAAACGCCGGCTGTACTGTCGGTTCCATGGAATTATATTTAGGAGCTAGGAGAAGACAAGGAGTACACGTTTACACCTCACAATTGCAACATTTAAACAACAAAACAACAGCTCGATTGGTAGCACCCCTCACAAGCCCAATAGTAGTTAGATATTCATATTCCACTGTAACTTCAAAATGAAATAAAACCATATTTCTCTATATATATATATACATATTTAAACAATTTTAATAAATAATAATAATAATAATAATAATAATAATAATAATAATAATAATAATAATAATAATAATAATAATAATAATAATAATAATAATAATAATAAGCTCCAACTTAAGTAAATCGATCGTAGCTTTCCAAAAAGAAATACGAATTTCTCTTCAAGAACAAGAGTAAGAAGGCAAGTACCACATAAAAACGAAAACGATCAAGCAACAAAAGAAAAGGCAGCTGACGAAGCAGATGGTGATGACGATGATGATGATGACGATGAAAAGGAAGGGAAAAAGGCAATGAGATAGCAGTAAACGAACACCGGGCTGCGGCTGAACGGCTGCCAAGGTCTGTGGACTGTGGCGGAGTTTTTGTTGTTGTTGTTGTCGTTGTTGCTGTTGTTGTTGTTTTTGTTGTTGTTGCTGTTGTTTTTGTTGTTGTTGCTATTGTTGTTGTTGAAGACGACAACGGTGACGTAAGGTGGCTATATTCTTCTCGTAGTAGTGAGTGCCTGTCCGGAGATCAAATCGACTTCGTTGCGTCGCCGGTGGCCGCTTGCTTGGTACTTTCACACCACTATTTGTTGTACAGAGACGGGACGGAACGGGCGGAGGAACGTGGTACGGCAGCGCGACGGTACGACACCAGAGATCGTTGTCGGCGATAGGCGAGGCGCCCTCACGTATCGCACCGCACCGCAGCGCATCACACCGCCGTCGCCGCTGCTGCCGCAGCCGCACGAGACCAGACCCGACCAAACGAGATATCAGAGCGGAGGGATCGGCAACTTGGATTTGGGGAGCAGCGGTGTCTTGCTTTTGCTATCGAAGCAGCAGCAGCAGCAACAACAACAACAACAACCACGAGAAGGACGATGAGAACCACTGAGACGACTACGAAAGCCAAGAATTCGGCAGCAACAACAACAACAAACACCAACATCAACAACAACAACAACATCAACAACAACAACAACAACAACAACAACACTAACAACTACAGCGGCAACAACAACATCAACAACAACAACAACACTAACAACTACAACGGCAACAACAACAACAACAACGACGACAACGACAACAACAACAATGTTTTTTTCTGGCGGAAAACGAACCGCTGAATACTTCGAGAGACGGTTAGAACAGCAACCACGCCGCTAGATAAAACGGCCGCTTACTAATATAACAATATATATATGCAAGCGTTTAGCTAATTCCAATTTGTTTGTCGTGTAGAGATAACCACGACGCTAATATACGTCAAGACAACGAGGAGAATTAGGGGGACGAAGACGCCGACAAAAAAAACGACGGAAACTTCAACAATTACATACACAATATTAGGCATTCAAAACAGCAACAACAACAACATCAACAACAATGCGGCAAAAACAATATCAGCAACAGCATATCTGCGGTAGAGGATTAACGTAACGCACATACAGAGTTTACTAGTGGCTGCGATTGGCGCTGATAAGCCGGCGGTCCGAATCCGCGATACGCACCTTTGTTTATGCTTCCGTTCTCGACGTTGTTGTTTGTATTATTGTTAGTATTATTTTACTATTATTACCATTGCTAAACACGACAGCTAGCCGCCGGTGAGTCTAAGATTCTATCACTGCTGTGACAGTACTGTTTCGACTGTTTGCATTTCGCTCGCCATCCTCACGATCGCATCGATATTGAATCACAGCGACGAGATTTGCACCACGACGGCCAGGAAGAAGGAGAAGAGCTTAGCTAGCAAATGTAAAACAGAACGTAAACGAGTCGCTATAAATGCTGTTAAGTAATTAATTGCTTAACGGCACGACACGCCACTAGCGGATACGGCAGGAAACCAGACCACCCCCTCCCCCCAAATACAGGTAGATTCAATTCAACCACGGCCAGCTGGCAGTGCGAAACGACAGCAGAACGAGACGTTGCAGTAGTAACAGAAGAAATCGTGGTAACTAATGCCAGTGGCTGTATGCATATGAGGTGGCCCTGCTTATCCCGTTCGAAACGGATAAGTCGAAACTGCTTTTACATGCGTACCCGTGTTGCTAGAACCTTATTGTTCGGCCGTTATCGCTTCTGTGTGTGGGTGCCTGACTACTATTTACCTATCTCTCTCTCTCTCTCTCTCTATATATATATATATATATTTATAGAGATCGAGGAACGCGTGATGCAATCCATGTGCTTCAGTCAGAGATAGAGCGAGCTGTGGCAAAACCCGGAGGCCATTTGTATGCAGTCTTTATAGACTGCGTCAGAGCTTTCGACAAAGCACCTCGAGATCTCCTGGTGAAGTCATTCCGATACGCAGGGATTGGTGGCTCTCTTCTGAGCGTAATTTCGAGCTTCTTTGATGAGGACACCTTACTGGTGCAAGGTGAGCAGGAAGTGTTGCAGGTAAGGCAACATGTGGGAACCCCGCAAGGCGACCCATTGAACTGCGTCTCCTTCACTCTACTGCTTGCCGATTTTGTCGATCATATTCGACGGGAGTTCCAGAAGGTCAGAGTTGTGATGTACGCAGATGACATAGTGGTCGCCCATCACCACCTGGGTGCCATCAAGCGCATCGCTTGTCTGGCGGAGGTGTTCCTTGTCTCTGGGGGACTCGAAATAAACGCCATGAAGACCAAGGCTATGAAATTCAGAAAAGGGGGTCAATTGGCTGCTTTGGAATTCGTCAACTCTTTCCGGTATCTGGGGCTTCGGCTTCATTATACTGGGACGACATTCACTGCTCACATCGTCGAAACAGTGCGCACAGCTCTAATCTCTCTTTATGGAGAGGTAGGCGACGTCCGGCGACTGTCCGTCCCGACGGCAGTGGCACTTTTCTACCTCAAGATTGTTCCAACGCTAATGTATGGTCTTGACAGAATATGGGAACACCTCACGCCGCGTACAGTACCATTCAAGAGCTTTATCTCAGAATGGGAAAATAAAGTTGAACAAGCCCGACGAGAGGTTGGAGACCTGGATATTTTCAGTGCCTCTCACCTTTGGTCTGGTCTTGCATGTGACAATCGTCATGTCTATACCAGATACATAGTTCATGGCGATCATGACCTGGTCTGTTCGAATACGAGCTTCCACGAGGAGTACACGGAGTGCATCTGTTGACTGTGCTCTCAGGCGTGTACGAAGTTTCATGCGTCTGCCTGCCTGGCCCTTGCGAAGAGATCGCTGCACTGCCTCTCTCGAATAACATGCCGCGAGCAGCTGACTGTATAATTGTATAATCTGTATAATTATCTATGTTATATGCATACTCAATATGAGTGAAATAAATAAGATGATATATATATATCTTACTCTCTGGCCCTCTCTCGCTATGCTTGAGAATTGCTTTGCGTCCACGCACGCACTACGTTCTGGTCTCACTGCAATGATGCAGTCAGGCTGCAAACTCTACCGGTGGAACTTGGCGCAAGTCAAATACGTAGTAGGTATAGGTAGCATATATAGTCGGTTCAGCGGCTGGCGGGGGAACTGGTGCTCATGCAAGACGACAAGCGACGACAATATATCGACGCAGCCTGATCGTGATAAGATCCGAATCCGTGAAAAAGCAAGGCAAAAACAACGTCACCACAATGTTCAATACAACACATGACTGCAACGGGGTTTTGTACGCGACACCGGTTAGAAGTCTGTCTGTTTGTCTGCACTAGTAAAAGAAGTCGTCGTAGTAACAACAACGGCACAACAACAAGAAGCAGCAGACAAGCGCTATATATATATATATATATATATATATATATATATATATATATATATATATATATATATATATATATATATATATAAATGTGTGTGATATTGTGTTAGATTGCATCGTATTATAGTGCACAGTGACCGGGGGTACAACAGCAGGAGTGGCAGCCGAGCATAACAATTGTCAGTATCAGCAGCTAGAAGAATATAAACAACGGCGACAACAATAACGTAAACTGCAGAAACCTACCTATAGTGGTCATGCTAATGGAAATGCGCTAAAGCCAAGCATCGCATGAGCGACCATGTCACCACCGAACCACTGTCGGGCAGAGAGGAAAGAGGAATCAAGAGGAAGCGAGGAAGAGGAAGCAAGAGAGATAGAGAGGAGAGAGTGACAAACAGAAGAATTTTCCCTTCTAGCGCTGTTTACTGGCCAAGCAATCGGCGTAACCACCCATCCACAGGCCTCTACGGCTGGCCGCCGCATTGTGGTCTATTGTTGCCGCGGTTGTTGTTGTTTTTGTTGCTGTTTTTGTTGTCGTTGTTGTTGTTGCTGTTGGTGGTGCTGTTGCTATTGCTGTGGCTGTTAATGCTGCTGGTGCAACAGTCGCAGGAATATATTCTGAGAGAAAATCAGCAGAACCCAGGGCGTATTTTAACAAATAAATAAATGCATAGGTATGCAAATAATGACACAAATGGTAAATGACACGCATCGATTGAGGACTGCTCTAGCACAAGCTAAGCGGGCGACACGGATCTAGTACAGTGTCGAAAAGGTAATACCTATAGGTACGTATAGATAATAAAGGGGCATGGACCGCCACAACGACGGCATTTGCAGTTATCTTTGCGTTTATGGAACCCAGCAAACCAACATAATGTATGATGCAGTACATGAATACTGCGAGTAGTCTAGTAGCAGCGAGTAGCGAAATGCCGCCATAAACGGAGAGATGTCTTTCACGCCTGGTTAGTCATAGCTCAATATTAGTGAAATTATCCAAGGTTTAAAATCATTTTTTTTCGGGCTGATCCTCTGCCAAGATTTAACGACAATGCGTTTTGCATTGCTTCGTAGACGGACACTCATAAATACAAATGTGCAGCGGTGGGGCTCGAACCCGTGCAACTATATGTTTCCTCCGGTCGCGAGGCGCAGGCGAATGCACCACGTTACCGGGCTTGACAATCTGAGGATTGGATAATTTTTTTTCGAGGCGGTTTGTGCCGGAGCGTTTCCAGGACGGCTGTTTGCGGTAAATTGAGGCGGCCTACGAGTTCATCGACACTTGATACTGAGCGCGCGAGGATGTATGTATTTACTAGTGTGTTGTGCTAGTGTATTGGTTTTTACCATATAAACAAGAGTGCAACGATGGCTACGATGAGGGAAGGGCAGCAATCGTCACCGACTGTCGTCCCCTTCATTAAGGCTATCGCTTCTAATTTTTTTATTAGAGTTTATTGTAACAGTAATTACAATTGAAGGTTTCATCTCAGAAACCCAGAGCACGTCACATTTGACTGCCTGTCAGCCCTACTCAGGGCAGCAATATATCATTCATTTAGACTATTAATTCTGCATTTCTAACAAATTGTAAGAGTTCCTCTATATATTGGTCTTTCATACGAATAGTAAGCTGACTTGCATCGCTGCTTTATTTTGCCTTTAGCATGATCATTGTGGCCTTTATCGAGGTCATCGTTGCTCTCATCATGGCTATCGTTTTCTTCGTTGTAGTAATTTGCTGTCTTTAATAAAGTCATCGAGTTTTCGTCGTGACTTTCGTCGTGCCCCCATCATTGTCATCGCTACCTTCATCGTGTTTATTGCTGTGCTTCCTAGTAGGCAGCGCTGCCTTCCTCCACCATTTCCACCGTTACCTTCTTTATTCTATCGTGCCCATAGTTGTCTTCCATCATCGTGGTCACAGTTGCCATCCTTCCTTCTTCGTGGCCGTCGTTGGCTCTCTATGATCGTGGTCGTCGCTGCTTTCCTATGTTTTCAACGCGGTCATCGCTGCCTTCCTATGTTTTCAACGCAGTCATAGTTGCCTTCCTTTACTGTGGCCATAAGTGCACTCCTTTCTTCATCTTCGTTGCCTTTCTTTTTCCATCGTAGTCATAATTGCAATCCTTCCTTCACCGTGGCCATAAGTGCACTCCTTCCTTCATCATCGTTGCCTTTTTTTCCATCGTATTCATAGTGTGCAATCCTTTCTTCACCGTGGCCATAAGTGCACTCCTTCCTCCATCCTCGTTGCCTTTCTTTTTCCATCGTAGTCATAGTTGCAATCCTTCCTTCACCGTGGCCATAAGTGCACTCCTTCCTTCATCCTCGTTGCCTTCCTTTTTCCATCGTAGTCATAGTTGCAATCCTTCCTTCACCGTGGTCGTCGTCGTTGCCCTCCTTGATCGTGGTCGTCGTTGCTTTCCTTTTTCCTCGTGGTCTTAGTTGCAATCCTTCCTTCATCGTGGCCATCTTTGCCTTCCTTTTTCCTCCATTGTTGTGATACTCGCCTTCCTTGATCGTGGTGATCGTTGCCTTTTGTTCCTTCATCGTGGTCATGGTTGCCCCCCTTGATCGTGGCCATCATTGTGACCCTTCTTCCTTTATCGTGATCACGGTTGCCCCCCTTGATCGTGGCCATCATTGTGACCCTTCTTCCTTCATCGCGGTCATTGCTGCTGCCCTCTATCGATGACCACGACGAAAGCAGCTAACGATCACAACGAAGAAAAAAGAAGAGTAACGCTGATGGTAACGGTGATGATGATGACGACGACGCCAACGACGATGACGCGAGAGGCATACCAAACGAGAAATCGTAAACAGGTTACGAACGAACTGATGAGGCAACCGCGCCGGCAGAAGCAAAAGCAGCAGCGGAAGCCTAAGTAGCAACAGCAGCAGCAGCCGAAGCGGTGGATCGCTTCGGCTGTGCGAATTGTTTCATTCGAGCAGCATTTGACTGGCCGACCCATCGACCGATAGACCGATAGAGTCAAGGCTGACCCAACAGATAGCTCTCACCCGTGTGCCCGGCGTCAGCTCTTACCGCTGCTATTCTTGCTCCGAGAGCGATCTCTCTCATCTGAAGTTCATCCTGCCGCGCTGGCCAAACGCCATTTCCGCTGCTCCTGTCAATGTTTAACGCTTCAGCGCGAGCGTTAAATAGTATCAGTCTGCATCTGTGCACAGCATAGTGTGACGGACGAGTGTGGTGGTGCACGCGTCTATAGATGAGTTTATAACTGTGACTCCGTAGATATAGCATATGGTCTCGTGTCCAGCTCGTTCTGCGATCGTGCCGTTTTTGCCTTTATTGATATGCGTATTCATGTATATAATAATAAAATGTTTTCAATGTAATACATTGCACAGTTTACATGTATGAAAAAATGATTAGCCAAGCCGATGTACTTAGAAAGCGTATATATATATATATATATATATTGCAGACAGATGCACTGCTATATAGGCCATGTTAGCGAGCGTGGCATACCATATGTGGCCAGAATCGTTTTATTTTGGAGACCCCTGTTCTATATATATATATATATATATATATATATGTATGTGTATATATATATATATATATATATAGAGAGAGAGAGAGAGAGAGAGAGCAAACGGGGAGAGGGAAAGAGACAGGGATTTTTGGATAGAGAAGTAAACCCGACTGAACTTCGCGAGGTGCCTCGACCGCACCTCACACAAGCGATGCGCTTCGAAGCCTTCGAATGAATTTGAAAACTCCGTGCTGGTCCCTGAACTGAAGGACAGACAGGCAGACACACAACTGTCATCGGACTGGCCAAGTTGAACTTGTCGGATCGGCCATCGAGAATGCCGACATTTGGTTCAGTGGGCAGCAGGAGCAGAGGGCGGGATGCGCGGGCGTTCATTCGGGGCCGCTCCAACCTCACGACTGCAGTGAGTTCTCCTCGGTCGCGGCTTAGCTAGGAGTCGACTGCAACTTCAATGTGATAACTTGGCTTCGCTCGCTGCCGAACACACGAGCCGCCCAGTAGCTTGGCGGTCAATGATCGGCCGGTTGCAAAGTCACTGCCGTGTAAGCTTCGCCCGGTCAGTTACAACAGTTCAGCGCGGTGAACTTGACACATTCAGATACAACTTTACCCGCAGTGAAGGTCTTGACACAGTGGGGTTTCAACTTGACTGCTGCAACTTTGGGCAGACGACGACAGTGAGGTGACGTCTTGGTCACGCGCGCCTCAAGTTTGCCAGCCCACAACGTGAAGTACCTTGAAGTGCCGAAGCACGCTAGTGTACGATACTGCCACCAGTATAAGCGACACTTGACTTGACTGCACGATCATGTTGTTGTTGTTGTTGCAGTTGGTCTTGGCGTGGCTACGAAGTGTACAACACCCTCAACCGCTTTCTTTAACAAGTGATGGCTACACACATTGGTGTTTTGAGAGCATTCTCAGCATACTAATCAATATATCACGGCATCTAAGCAAAGCTGCGCACACACACAAAAATGGCTTTATGTTATATAATAGTCAACGATTTATAGTATTTATTACCAAATTTAATTACGGAAACATGTACGAGTGCTTATATAATAAGAAATCTAGCGACGAATAAAGTTACTACTTAATGTTTTCTAATTAGTGCTAAATAGGATTTCCGTCCTAAATTCTAACTATTTTATCACTATTAAAGGTTGGTCATCTAAAAGAGCCGAATATATTCAAATAACGTTTTCTGCAGATTTGCCTTATTGTCTCACAGGACGGGCTTACAAAATGATTGTCAGTACGTAAGCAAAATGAGGAATATTATGATAAATGAAGAGGCCAAGCGTTACATTACGGTTCTTTCTGATGAAGGGTGAACACGTCCGCCTGAAGGAAGAAACGCCCGCATGATGATTAAGGCCACTGACTCCTGTTAAACAGTACTACAGTAGCCTATGTATTAACGTGTTTTTAGATTCTACATAAACGAATATACACATTGAGTGTTACAGACTTAAATTAATTAGCTGTATTAATCCTTCTCTACAGAATACTATAATATTTATATTGTGAACAATTTTGTTTTGCTTTAGTAGCTATGCAGAAGACCCATAAACACTAAATGAGCACGGGTTAACCTTTATCAGACCGATTTAGCTACACGATAAAAGCTTTTATAAACCCTAGCACATCTAAGAGTGTATCCTTTTATCCTGATGCAACCCCTCCGTCCATTAGCGGCAATTTTACTCTTTCTAACCAAGCAATCTTAAAGACGTTCAGATCTAAAGTGCTAGAGAGCAGTACGTTTGCCCACAGTAATCGAAAAGCGAAATGTGGGCGGCAATCCAAGCCTACAAACTAGCACATGGCTTTGTTACTCATGTATTTCTTGTGTCACATTCAGCGATGCGTTCACTTTCAATGGATTGTTCAGCTCCCAACAGGCTCGGCCATAAATTGTTTCAAATATTTGAGTTATACTATGCAAACTTTTCCGAGATTTCCGTTAAACAAATTTTTTTGGCGCACCCAAAGCACTCGATTACAGAGTACAAACAATCGATTTTGTCAGATACGCCTGTATAGTCTCGCCCATTAGCGTAGGTTGCCTGAAATTGTTTAGCCGCCACATACAATGATTGAAGCGTTTTGTTGCGCTTGGGACGTACTATGGTCGATAGAACGCCACACGGCGGTTATAACGTTTCCACCGGTCGCGTGTCCGGTCTCATGACATATATATATATATATATATACTGTTCTATCAAAGAAGATTCCCCACAGATAACCGATATCGCTGAGAGTCAGCGGCTATGCTGCCAGAAGGACTATTAGCAAAACCATAGATATCTCAACATCTCCGTCCCTCGGTGCATAGATAATATGCCTTACAGCGATTCCAAGCCCACAGGGGACTAGGGATAGTATAAAATCAGAAAACGACCTCTAATTTTTTGTTTTAAATCTGCATGAAGCCGTTATGAAGATATATATATATATATATATATATATATATATATATATATATATATATAGAATTTGACTTAGATTTCATAGTTGAATGGAAATTTCGAATGTGGGTTGTTTCGAACTATCAAACTGGTGAGAGTACATTATAATCGTTTCTTTCTTGTGCAGAAGCTCATTGGGACACCCAGCATTTTCGTAACGTAAAGGCCTTCTTTCGCAACAGTGTTGGACTCGGCACCTCGTTTTGGCCATGGCCTTGGGCAAACGACAAAAGGCATTTTACAACGACGATTATTTTTGTATTAGAGTCTACGAGATAAGTTACCTTTATTATCCATATCTACCGTCGAAGATCGGCCCATTTGTTGTCGACCTTGTCGACATCAAAATCTCCGTAACTAACGTAGAATTCTGACTACGGCATTGCGGAACGATCAACCACTGTTTTAGGCTCGTATAGAGTACGTATCTTCGACGCTGAACGACTTGATTCAGTCCTCTGTGGTGGTAAAAGGGTCTAACTTGACGCAAATGAGTTTTCGCAAGTGTCATTCCTCATTTAGTCCCAAAATATACATCGCTGTCGAATCAAGATACGTCTCGTAGGAGGGAATTATCCTAGTAGGAAGGGAGTTTTGAGGGAATAGCAGACGACCCTTGCAGACAAAGCACGCTTGCAGGATCGACTGAATAGAGTGGGGCTTTTGAATTGGCTGACCTGGGGCCGGTCGGAGTAGAGGCCGGCGATTGTGTTGGAGTCGCGACTTTGATCCTGGAAGGAGGCATAGTCATTTGAAGCGGCCTTTCAACAAAATTACACGTTTTAAAAAAGGATAAAAAAAATTATACATATATATATATATATATATATATATATATATATATATATATATATATATATATTAATATATATATATATATATATATATATATATATATATATATATATATTTACCTGAACGCAAATGTGGAAATCCTTTGCAGGGTCGCTTAGAAGGAGTATGCCTTGTTACATATGTATATATATATATATATATATATATATGCGTGAGTCAGCAGCCATGCTAGCCCAAGGACAGTTGGAGACCCCCAAGATATCTCAGCTTATGCTGCCACTCCATATTTAGATATACATGTCAAGCAAATATGATGTATATATATATATATATATATATTGACTGTATGCCAACAAAACAATAATTGAATAGTAAAATCTTAAAGGAAATGTAATTTTGTGGTACTAGCAGTGCTGCACAACGGACCAATTCGACGAATGTATTTACAGCCTTCAGTCGCACCGGGTGGTTGTCGAATGAGGACATTATGGACGTACGGAGTTTTTCGTTCACGACGCCACGGTTTTGTTTAGAAATGTGATTGTTTGCTCATTTTATGAAAGTGAGCGTACTGGAAAGTTTTATGGCCAAACTGATTGGCGCACGGTACTTGATGCGTAGCCGGAGTACTAATCATGTTCATAGTAATCGAACCGGATAACGACAAGGAATATGAAGGCTTCCAGTAGTGAATAAGCTAGCTAGGTTTATACGTGCCTGCCACTGTAGCAATCTCGCTTGCAATTTTTTTAGCAGTTATTGCTTGTAGTACGCCAGCTTCATCCGGCAGCCACATAGACATAACGATCTTCGACGAAAAATGTTCGTCGACAATCTGATTTTACGACTCAATTTCTCTTCTCTCACCGCGGTGGATGCGACTTCTTGCTTGACTGCTGTTGCTGCTGCTGCCGCGACAAGTTAGACTACTACCGTTGTAGTCGGCAACCGTTGTCCTGGAGAGATAGAAAGAGAGAAATTGAACAAAAATATGCTACCTCTTTGCATGTCGTCCACCGATAGTTGTAACGCAATTCTTTGGAACGGCATTTGAGTTTCGTAGACTATCTCATTCTTTCTATAGTTTTATCTCATCCCTCTCCCACGTTTTCTTTTTCACTCTCTCTCTCTCACTCACACACTCTCTCTCTGTCTTCCTCTTACTATCGCCTAGCATTATTGATTATCACTCAATCAATCTACAGCAGCTAAGAAGACTGCTACACTGTTTAGAGTAAAGCGCAACCAACAGCTAACAAGACATATCGTTGTTGCTGTGAGTATGGGTATAAACGTGTCGCGTTCGAGAAACACATCTAGAAGCAGAACAGACACTGCATCTTCGTCGAACAGCAGCAACAGCAGAACTTAGTCGCATTTGCTAGCGGCCAACACAAACGCCTTGCTAGGATTTTGGACAGCCGACGCGGGAATGCTTTAACGTTCGTTCGTTCGTTCAAGGAAGTCACTACAGATAAGTAGTCTTTTTTTACTACTTCTACTACTACTGCTACGATTGTTATTGCGACTGACTACGACTAGTTCTCGTACGCGTTGCTACGGACCATTTCGGCGTAAACGTTGCAAGTTCCAGGAAGAAAGATTGCGTTATATGGCCCTGGCTGTATACGTATCCTATACGGCGGTTGATAGCGCGGGCACACTTTGCTGGGCCGGAGTTCGAGGCGCACAATAGGGTGGTGTTTGATACAAATATGATGACAACGACTATTTTATCGACTGAAGTGCGGTGGGGAATACGACGTTGTCGTACTGCGGCAATACATTTAGCCGGTCAATTGCCGGGGTGATCATTGACCGTGTCAATTGAAGCAATCAATGAAACTTGTCTGTAAATAAATCTAAACGTTGACTTTAATATTGCTGGAAATAAAAATAGGAGCATGATAACAATGGTTCGTTTTTCTTGTTGTCGCTTTTGGTTTATTGACTATAGAATTTAACCCTTCGCGTCGGTCATTCCTAAATTAATTGCGCGAACACTGCGAAATAGCAGGATTGGAATCATCTAATAAGATATTTGCCTTAGTAAACAATCATATTTTTTTGAACGAGGGTTTATTATCATTAAGCATATGTATCACAATTACTAATATATTAATTATATATATTTTTATTTTCATTATTATTATTATTATTATTGCTTAAGTGTCGGTGACCACTCAACTTCAAGACTATTAGTTGATTATATAAATAATCTTTTAATTAATGGTATTATTAATACGCACAGGTATTACAATTACTTATATAGTAATTATAAAACACTAATATGGGATATATATATGTATATGTATGTATATATATATATGTATGTATGTATGTATGTATATATATATATATATATATATATATATATATATATATATATATATATATATATATATATATATATATATATATATACAGGTAGTTCAACAAGTTCTTAAAATGAAAACCAAGAATTTTCCAAATCTTGTTTTTAATTTTTTCTTATTCGATATACTCCCCGAGAAGCTCAATACACTTTTCCCACCGATATTTCAAAGCATTTATACCTCTTGAGTGAAATTCCGCGTCTTTAGACTGAAAATAGGCATTGACAGCAGTTGTAACCTCTTCATTTCTGGAAAAACGCTTTCCACCGAGACGATTCTTCAAATGTCTGAAGAGGAAATAATCAGAGGGGGCCAGGTCTGGAGAATAGGAAGGTTGTTCAATAAGTTCGAACTTCAGTTGGGCTAGTTTTGCCGATGCTTGCCGCGACTTGTGTGCAGGAGCATTGCCCTGGTGAAACAGGACAATCTCATTCTGCAAAGCGGACCGTTTCACGATGAGTTCTTGCTTCAGGCAGTCCAACAGTCTTGCATAATATTCTCCTGAGATCGTTTTACCGCTCTTAAGGTAGTCGACCAGAATTATTCCACGTTGGTCCCAAAAAACCGTAGCCATCATCTTTCTGGCCGATGCCGTTGTCCGCACCCTCTTCGGAGGTCTTTCACCAGATGCACACCATTGGCGAGATGCTTCTTGGGTCTCGGGAGTGTAGTGATGGACCCAGCTTTTATCGACGGTCACGAATCTGAGCCAAAAATCCGACGGATTTTTCGACATATTGGCTAAATTTCGCTGTGAAGCGGAAACACGCGCGTCTTTTTGGCCTTGGTTGAGCAAATGCGGCACTCATTTTGCTCTGAGTTTTTTCATCTTCAAGTTCTCGTGCAGGATGAAATGCACACTACCCAAACTGATCCCCAAGGCCTCCGATATCTCCTTAATGTTCACTCGCTTATCTGCGGCAACGATTTTCCGCACTTTTTCCACGTTTTCCTCATCAGTTGCCGTTTTTGGGCGTCCTGAACGTAGTTCATCCTCGGTGCTCCTGCGACCTCTTTTTAACTCATTAATCCAGTTGGAAACAGTGGCAAAATATGGCGCAGAGTCACCGTACACCTCGTCTAACTCAGTTTTCACTTGGGCCGCATTCCAACTTTTGAAATAAAAACGCTGATAACCACTCGAAACTCTTTTTTTTCTAAATTTTTCAAAATCACGCCGATACGTTGCACGGGACAAGCGATCAAACGAAATCGCAACGGCCAATCACCATAATATTTTGACTGCTAGCAATCGAAAAGTTGCCGTTTCCAATAGCGGTGAATGCGCGAAAGAATTCGAATTCTTTAAAGCTCATTTTAAGAACTTGTTGAACTACCTGTATATATATATATATATATATATATATATATATATGTGCATACCAACAAGGGCTACAACATATTATATTATATTCACAGTATGGCTTGTTTTATTATTGCCTGAATGTCGGTGATCACTCCACATCATCTTGGCGTTGCATCTCTGTAGTTCTATAGTTCCAATGGAACCCTCTATCGAAGGAACGCACATAAATAATAATAATAATAATAATAATAATAATAATAATAATAATATATTATTATTATTATTATTATTATTATTATTATTATTATTATTATTATTATTATTATTATTATTATTATTATTATTTAAATGTTACAATTGTGAGGTGTGAACGTGTACTCCTTGTCTTCTCCTAACTCCTAAATATTATTCCATGGAACCGACAATACAGCCGGCGTTTCCTCGGCACACTGCAAGCGACAGCAGTTGCCGTAGAAACTCGCCTTCGCGCCGATTCCCTGTGAGATCTGTAATCCGTTGGCCCAGCTCACTGATGAATCTCTTGGTTCCCTTGCTTACCGGGCCCATTGTTTCCATCGATATTGGCACTACGATATAACTTGTCTCCAGTTCTTGGTACTTGCGTTTTTTCCCATTATCTGCGCGCTCGGCAACCCATCCTGCTTCTAGTGAACTGTGGCGTACATACGAGGGAGCCACTGTACAGGACACTGTAGCATCCCATACCAAGCATCTGCCATTAGCCCATAGCGGGATTGTTACACCGTCAGGTATTTTGTCGTCATGAAGTCCTAATCTGGGCTCGAGCGTGCTTGGTATACCAGCTCTGCGTAAGGCTCTTCTTATAATTGCATTGATTTCAGCGTGTCTAGAAACTCTACCATGGCTTTTGATGCAGGATTAGGAGGGTGAAGTCCATCTTCAGTTACTGTGGTACCACATGCGCGGCAACTGTAGGGGTTGCAAACCGGGGCACCTATTCGAAGAGCTGTTACCATGCGGAATGAGGTGTTGTCCAGCATGGTACCCAGCTGCGGGGAAGGGAGACACTTTAGAAAGCCTCCACTAATTGTGTCCCGTGCTGCCAGAAAGACAGCTTTTTCCACTGGAGATTGGAGGCTGTCTAACAACTCTCTAGCTGCAGCGCTGCATCTGTAGGAGTCCAATGTATGCTGTGTGGGACGTTCTTGCCAGGGAGGGATTGCTTGTCTAGCTATTAGCTCTGCAGCGTCTTTGGCTCTTGTGATTCCTTGACGGATGCCTGGTTCGACCAACGTTTTTGCGAATTTACCAAATTCCAATAGAGACGCGGCATAGCACATGGGAGCCAGCTCCGCCGCTGATCTAATACCAAGTCCTCCTTCGGCAATTGGAAGGGCTGCTCTTTTCCAAGTATTATAATTATAATTATAATTATTATTATTATTATTATTATTATTATTATTATTATTATTATTATTATTATTATTATTATTATTATTATTATTATTATTATTATTATTATTATTTTTTTATTATTATCATCATTATTATTGTAAAGTAGTACGTATAGTGCTGTCGGCACGGGAGGTGTGGGAAGATTCCCGCCAGCAGCTCATATCAAAGCAAACCTATCAACAATAAACTTATACTGTGTACGTACGTAATAGATTCAGGCTGCAAGTGAGATGTTATTATAATATAATAAAAGCGAAAAATATATAATTTAATATTAATATAATAATAAGAATACCGGTTGTGTAATCCGTGTGCGGCTACTTTCAGGAGCATAACAAACTTCAGTAAATTGAGCTTATCGATAATATACCGATACTAATAAACCATAACAACGAACATACATGGAATACCCAGTAGTTCCATTAAAATGGTGGGTCATAACAGATGTATGTCTAACGTAAGACAACGAGCAAGTTCTATAGTACACCCTATAGTTGTTTTATCACCGAGAGAGATGGAGAGTGGAGAGATTGTTCAGAAAAGATGCGTACTATAGTTAGTCCACACATCTAGCACAGAATTTTTCTGTTTGTCAGAATGAGCGCGATCAAGATGCGAACTAGTGTGCGCAAAGCTGAACTCAATTTTGTACTGCGCAATTTGGTTTCGTACACATTTGGGACAAATCTACTGCTCTAAGGTGCTCTACCGCTATAATAACACAGATGGCTGCCCCTAGAGCCACCAATTACCAATAATACTACTACTACTACTGCTAGCCAGGCCACGTAGACCTTCGTACAAACGAGAGTTTAAACGACATTGTCGTTATTTCGCTGGCCAAAGGCAATTGCTCATTGAACGTGGGCGCGTTGGATGGTTCGCTGTCATTGCTGCTGGCCGGTGTTGGTGGTTGGTGGTGCTCAGCGAGGCGTTGTCTGTGATGTCCGATGTCCGATGCCCGAAGTCCAACGTAGTCCGAAGTCGACCACCGGTCGTCCTCGTGTGCGGTCCTCAGCCGGTCGAACGCAGTGACTCGAGACCAGTACATCTTCAGCATCGCGCTATATATCGCGGACACTGCCACCGTGGCCATCAGCCATCAGCAACCGGCATAGGGCACATCCACCAGCATCGCTGATGCGCCGAGCAGCTCAAGCGGCAGCGCGACGTCAATAAAGTCACGGAGAAGAGAAAAATAACGTTCAAATCCCTCATGAGGCGCTACTGTTGTTGTTGCTGTCGTTGTTGTTGTTGTTGTTATTGTCTTGTCTATCGCGCATCCACCTGAAGTTCTTCTGATCTCTTTCTCGGAGACGAAGATGACGACTAAGAAAACGACGGCTTCGACTTTGAATCGAACAAGCTACAAACAAACGCACGTCATTGACGTTAAACCTGAGTCCAATTTACCGCACCCGAAGGATCTTACCTAAGGCGAGCCCCAACTGCGCGCTTCAGCACCGTTAGCAGCAGCAGGTGCTGCTGCTGCTGCAAACACAGCGGCTGGTGCAATGCCAACGGATAGTATGGACCACGGACCGAACTAGAGAGAAGAGGAACTTCGAAAGAAGAGACAACACGTTTTAACCTTTCAGCTCAGCGAGGAGAGGTAACGGAACGCAGGCGGAACTCAGCGCTGCTGACTAGCAGCTGCTGAACCGGTAGGAGCGATGCCAATTCCGCATCATAATGAGAAGCCGTGACCGCGATGAGCGAGCACGATTTGCATCGACGCAATCCAGCATTTGTCCGCACATTGTGTCCGGCGATCGTCCTGCATCGTCGTTTGATGGTAAAGTTCAACCAACGACTAACGGTTAAATTTCGTCTTCAACTTTATCGGGCACATCTGACTTTGCGGACTCTCCGTCTGTAATGTGGTCCGTGTGTATGTACCACCGGCAATGCCTTCCCATCTGATGACAACACCCCTCCAACAGACACCCCCCGTTTTGAGCCCACCACAACAACCACCACCACCACCCCCCCCCCCCCCCCGACCCGCGGTGCTCATTGCCGTGGGTCCATCTGTCGGCGCTGTGCTCTACTGCTCTGCTACGTTAACGGCAGCAGCAGCAACAGCGACTACGTTGTCCCGCCCGCGTGACAATCAACCCGGCCCACTTGCGGCCGCCGACACAAGGGCCGTTCGCTTGTTGATTCGCTATTTGCGTTGTGTTGCCTGCTCCCCGTGATTCCTTTGAGCCAACGAAAAAGAGCTTCGAGAGTCTGCCGTCTCTTTTCAGCATGCTCGCTATGCCCCAGCGCCCAGGCTCGAATTTCTAGCAGACAGAGCATCCCCTACAAAGGGAAACGAAACGTCAGTGACAGAAAAGGCAGCAGCTGTGGTTATATAGCAGCAACAACAACACGACACCAACAGCAACAACATTGACAACAACAGGAACAACAACACGACACCAACAGCAACAACATTGACAACAACAGCAACCACAACACGACACCAACAGCAACCACAACACGACACCAACAGCAACAACAACACGACACCAACAACAACAACAACAACAACAACAGCAGCAACATTGACAACAACAACAGTAACAGCTACTACAATAATAACAACAATGAGAATGGCGCAATGCAACAGCGCAGCGATGACGAAGCAACAAAATCCGAAGTTGCAAAGTAAACAACGATAAAGATTGAAGTAACAATGATCACAATAACAACAGCAACAGAAACAGCAGCAACAGTAACAAAAACAGCAACACACAACAATAATAATAGCCGGTGTGCTTTTGCATCTCTGATTTTTATTATTTTATTAGCCTGTAGTCCAACGTGCCCTTACATACTTTTCCTTAAATTGCAGAGAATCAAACAGGCATCGTCGAGTTTTCAATATTTGAATAGACTCATGGTAGCAGGTTAGCGGAGCACGGTGAACTCTAAGTAAGTTGCCAACCTAGCCATAGTATTTTTACAAAGTTAGCTTCAAGTAAAGGATTCACTGTAATCGTCCGGTCTTGTCCCGGCAAATTGTGGCGGGCGATATCTCTGAAGTCACACTTACAGCGTAGCATTCACCATTTTACGAAATATGGCCTGGTTGAGTCTGGGCCAGGCTTGAAGCATTAGAACATCCTCGTGTTCTCCTAAAAGACCAATTCCTGGTTACAGGCCGTCAAGCTACGTAAAAATGAATGCCTGTCAAAGCGGGTAAGAAGCTATGTACGCAGGTACGCAAGCTTAAACCTAATTGCCTCGCTAAAGTTGTGAGGCACCCATTTACAAAGCTTACAATTGTAGTAACGTATGTAACTATTTTCGAAAAGGCTGAAACCTTCTCACTGCAAGTTGTTCTCTATCTAAACGCAAACGATAGTAGCCATTGCAGGATTTTGTCAAATTGGCCAAAGACCTCATTTGAATGTCGTCATTAAATGACGCTTGCAACGCACACCCTAAATGCTATTTTCCTGAATGGACCCATTTGCCAATTTGTTCTCAGCGTCAAACAAGTCGAACCGACAATATATTTATATATATATATATATATATATATATATATATGAGTAAGTAACCTCTTTCTCATCGGTTCTGTCCCGCTGCGGAATAACAACCGTAGCCGTTCTAACTTCAACTAACTGTGCCGGCCAAAGTCTGACCAGCTATTTACGATTACTACGCCATTATCGAAGTGCTCCAGTTGCTTCTGAATCGAATACCGATAAAGTCCGTTTGACAAATGAAGATGTTTCCAACTGGCAGGCAGGTGCCCGCCGCCGTCGATAGTGCCGGTCGCGAGTTACGGGCATACGTATGTAAAAAGATCTCCCGTTCGGTGCCTCACGAGGCCGTAACGACAGAGTACTAGTATATGTGTGTGTGTGGGTACCAATAATGATGGCGAAAATGATCATGCTAATCATAATAATAATAATAAGAAGAAGAAGAAGGAGAGGAATCATAATCATCAGAATCATTATCGTCATCGAGGCTACAACAATGTAGAGCCGTAACAGTAGCAGCAGCAGCAATATTTATTAGATCTCTATGCAAATGGATTCTGTTTCATTCACGAGCCTGCGATCGGACTGTGTCTTTTTTACGAAACAAATTGTCATGCCGTCATGATTCATTCGAAAACGAGCTGCTTCTCGGGGCTGAAGGCTGTTTGATGTTGACTCGAACGGCGACAACGGCGGCGGAGGCAGCTGCAAGCAGGCACAACGATTGAATGGCGAATCAATGGGCGAAGGATCCGGTGACCGGAGCCGAATGCTGTTTGTATTAGACTTCCGCAGACCACGGAAAACTGTACAGATGTTTCAGAAATCGGCGATCGTTAACCGTCGATCACCACCGCAACTACTGCGGTAGAGACACTACCGCCGTTTGTACGTTCGAGTTGTAATGACAATAGTCAGAATACTGCCGGTAGTAATGCTGCGCAGGCAGCATAATGAAAGTCGCTCGTTATCGATACACAAAAAGTCGATCCCTCATATCATCTATCTAGACGACGGCTGTATCGGCAGACCATTCTACTAGACTGACAAAACGGAACCTTCCAAATATTGTAAATGAATTAGTCTTTTATATGTCCGTGGCCCAATTCCTCGAGCTATATATATATATACTTGGCTTGTATATATATATATATATATATATATATATATATATATATATATATATATATATATATATATATATTCGCGTATTCGCTTCTCAAAAACCGCACAGAGGCCACACTCTGCAATTTTTATTTTACTACAATTATGAACATTACTATGTGCGTACACACTTATATATCTTACGTTGCAATGTATCCAAACAATCGTACTTTAAAGCATCAAAATAGTTATTCTAGTGTTACTTAAAATGGCTCACAATACACCTTTACCACAGGGTCAGTGATTTGTAACCCTGCGCTTGCGCATCCACATGCCAACTTACTCGGGGGCATCAGAAAGACTTGTCCTAGAGAGATGACATCAGGACAGGGTAGAGTAGACGCAAACTTGGTGCAAGCATAGGATTATGCCACTGCAGCCAATCGGTGGACGACGACACCTGAACACACTGTCCTATTCTGCCCCGCCTGGGGGGGGGGCAGCGCTGACTTTTACAGAACCTACGCGGCTGCACTTCGTGACTAGAGCAGGAAGACTTCACCTAGTCTTTCTAGTCACAAAGGCGACAACTTCACTTGATCATTGGTGCACACGACGCGACCGTCATCAAGCGTGTTTTAACCGAGAAAGAGTTAACCGAACGCGCATGTCGACGCCCTCTCTGGCTACGGGGGCGCGACCAGTAAATCGGGCTATTACACCCCCTTCCCCCCTCAGTAGTTTGTAGTAATGCTAAGCACTTCCCTGCTGGGGGGGAAGGGGGACATGACTGGTTTTTAGTGGTTTGGAGCCCCACACTACCGGTCCACACGTGCAGTTGAGGACAATCCTGCAGTGGTGTCCGTGTATGCGTTCCGCATTTTCAGTTAGTCCTCTCCAAAAAATAGCGTTGGAGGTGGAAGATCACTCCTGCATTTGTGCTTACGCCTTTCGAACATTTTCAAAACAGATATAGCATCCCTCTTATATTATATATATATATATATATATATATATATATATATATATATATATATATATGACAGAAAGTGATAAATACAAAAACATTAACGCAAAGACAAACAATAGACCGCTTCCTCTATTCGCTTTCGTGTCCTATCGCTTCCTCCCATATAGTTTGTGTGCTAATTGTGACGTGTTCTAATTGCGATTCACAAGTAAATGGTCGTGAACAACACAACAAACGAAGAAACTGTTAGACAGAAGATTTGACGTGATCCACCATCTGTTGCATTTCGAAAGCAATTGAGCATGCACCAAAATCATAAGCGGCAATACTTCTTCTGATACACTCGGCCCGTAAACGCTGCCATTGGTTATTGCCCGAGTCGACCAGCTCCTTCACCCAGGTCCCCCCTCCCACGTGAGCAAGTATGTCCACTCTCCTTAGGATCTCAAGATCGTACAGATTTTTCTCACCCGAGTGCATTAATTAGGCGGCGACGACGAGACATCGTCGACAGTAGTAGCAGCAGCAGCAGATGTACCAGTTGTAGTCTTGGTAGTACTAGTATCAGACTAGACTGGACTACCTAGTTATAGTACGAGATGTAGTGTGGGCAGTGATAGCTGCGTATTGCCTCGCAACAGAACGTCACGCGTCGACAGCGCGCCGACCGCTGCATTGGTGTCAACCGGACTCGCCTACTAGAAATGTGTCACGCAAGGCGGTTGCCTGGTTTGGCGTCCTGTTGTGCTCTGATATCGTACATATACGTACGCTGCCGTGCGTACGGCGCGTATGTCCTGCTGCCGCTGCTGCGACGGCAGCACAGGACGCCTGGTTGACATGTCATGCCAGCCAATGCCACCACTGTCACCACCACCACCCATTCATGATCGACCTAATTTGATAATCGAATACCACACCACTGCTTCTGCATGTCAGTGGACGGTGGGTGAGGACCTTACCTTGTCTAGACGGGACGAAGCCATACCAACGGAGCAAACCAGAAACGTGGTGTGCCACACAGCAAGATTCGAAGGCCGACCAAATAATGAAAAGGGAAATAACGAATTACAGAGGACATACGCGACCAAGAGAGACAGAGGACTCAAGAGATGGAGAGCGAGAGAGAGAGAGAGACATAAGAAAAGAGGAACAGCGAACGAAGCTTTGTGAATAGCAAACAACAATACGTTTCGATGGACGTAAAGTTATAGTTAGCGTTTGCGCGAGATGCCCACACAACAACAACAGCAACAAAAGCAGCATCACCAACAACAACAACAACAACAACAACAAAAACAGCAACAGCAGCAACAACAACAACAACAATAACAACAGCAGCAGCAACAACAACAGCAACAGCAGCACCAACAACAGCAACAATAACAGCAACAACAACAACAGCAACAGCAGCAACAACAACAGCAACAACAACAACAACAACAACAGCAACAACAACAACAACAACAGCAACAACAACAACAACAGCAGCAGCAACAACAACAACAACAACGGAACAACAACAACAACGACGACACCAAAGGGTCATGTTCTGTACGCTGCTGCTACTGCACTCATTGGCAAGTAGAGTGCGCCGCTATCCCTGCTGCTGCTGCTTGCTCATTGCCTTCGTTTGCAGGAACTTTTGTGTTATCGTCGTCGTCGCCGCCGCCGCCACTGTGTGGTTCAAGCCCACGAGGCCCACGACTGCGACAACAACAACAATGGTGGCCGCCCGGCCGGCCGGCCAATGGTCAAGCGGCGGTAGTTTTCCGCTTCCTCATGATAAGGCCCCGGGGAGTCGTTTCAGCCGTATACAGCCGGCATACAGCTGTATACTGGCAAAGACCGGCATGATCACGGTGGTGGGCGTCGTCTCGGCAGGCTTTCTTTTACAGTCGCACAGGGGCTCTTCACTAGCACTAGCACTCGACTCGGTCTTGCTGCTCTTGCTGCTGCTGTGGCAGCTGCCGACGCCACGACAGTAGCGTTGGGCTAGCTGCATGTACGTACGTCCCTCCCATGCCTCCCCACCGCCACCCCCCCCCCCCCCCGCCCCCCCGCCGACACCCCACCGCCTGGCCGCGCGCGTCCTCGATTCCATAAGAGCGTTTGAGAGCGAGGAGAAGCGACGTCTCCGTAAGGAGACGTGGCACTGTGTTTGTGTCATTAGCCTGTGCGATCTACCGCCTCTGTATATGCTTCTCCCTCTCTCTTTTTTCTATCTTTTCTTACCCCTTATATATACATATATATAACTTTCCTCTTGCTGCCTCTCGTTATTTCTTCTCTCCCCTTCTCTCTCTCTCTCTCTCGCGCGCGCTCCAACTCTCAGTCCCGTTTGTCCGGGCTTCCGCTAGCCATCACGCGAGGGGCAGACTCCAAGCAAGCACAAATGTCCTGCCACCGGCGGCGATAGTCACGCAGAGCAGCAGCAGCAGACGCACGTAGCATCTCTAACGGCATGGCCACGTATGTGTGGTGCAGAAGACCACGCAACGACGAAGACGCACGCCACCACAACCGCCACCTCTGTAACAGCAGCAGCAACAACAACAACAACAGCAACAAGATGGTTAATAGTAAATTTGCATTATTTTGTTACGGGTCGATTCGTTGCATCGTTCGTACAAAACAATTAAGAGACTGTCCCAGCATTCATTTTATTTGACGATTGAGCAATATATATATATATATATATACACTCGTGGTAGGTGTGAAAAGTTGTTTTGGTAAATGTTAGTTTGAAAATACCGTCTGGCATTTTTAACAGTTTGGCACATGTTTTAAAGACAAATATCCTATCCGCCAGTGGGCTGGGTTTTACCTTGCACTTAACTACGCGGAAAACTGTGAAAACTTTCTCTAAGTGGAGACGAAACCTAGGCCCACCAGATACCAAGCCATAAGGAAGAGATTTACTATAATATCGTACTTGGTTCGGCTCGTAGGTACGTTGGAGATAAAAAAAAAACTACGGACCCCCTGATCTAGGACGGCAATGATCCTTACTTAAGTGAACTGTCTGTAAAGTTGCGACAATATCGCAGACAATTGCGCCCATCGTTTTCGTTCAGTTAATTCATAAAGATAAGCTGGTGGTAGTCGGAGATAATGGCACTACATTCAAAGAAACTCCTGATGATCTAAGAGTACTGGTCTTTAACTAGATGATTTGCCAAGCAACGGGGAAATGTGAACAATCATTTCGAGAGCAGTCGGCTCCGAAAGGACTGACTTCAAGCTTATCTTAAATGCCAGGCTTAACCTGGTATGTACAATAATATATTTGAGACTAAAACACACACAGATACCACCAACATCTACGCTAAAGAAAGTGCACTTCATCTTACGTATTAACCTAGGTTGTTTCAGTTGGCTTCCTGGCCATCATGTGTGCAGTAACCCCAATTAATTCACGGCCTTTGTTAAGTGTCTCCTAAGCTAATATATGCTTATAAATTGTTGTTGGAAACAACACAACAACAATCTCCAACAATGCGTTCCCCCTCTGCGTTAGTTTTACTTTGCTAAATGCATGGCTAAGCCTCGGCGCAAAATACTCCTTTTGGCTTTGAGGCTCCAAACAAGCCATTTGTCTTTTTTTCACTGTATGCGGTAAGAAAGAAAGAAAAAACCTTTGTTGCGCTTGTAACCATATGGCGATTACGTTTTACAGGCTCTATATGTATGTGCATATAAACACACGTTTTAACGTACACACGCCGAACTTGCACGGGTTCATGTAAAAACACTGCATAGAGCTGCCTCGACGCCGTTACCACAACCTCACGCGTAGAAGAACGACGTATATGCGTATTTAGTACTGTATACACGTACATAGATAGATATACGAAACGATGCTCGACCTTTCAATGTCAGCCGACCAAATGTCAACCGTCAATGGCCCTCGGAATCTGTACCTCCGGAGGGTCGATAAAGGACAACACACATAGGAACAGAGGAAAGTCATCTTGCCATTCACCGCACACTCTGACAACAGTCGGCATTGGAAGCGATATAAATGAGAAAGTGAGAGAGAAGGAGATTGAGAGAGAGAGAGGGGAAGAGGGGGGAGAATGCGCAAGTGTACGGAAAGAGCATAACGAAATAGGGCGAGGACACAGACAGTATTTATGTATGGAGTGTGGATGGCAAGTAAACCCAAGGGACTGTCACGACGATAACCACCACAACGGCAACAACAGCAATAGCAATAACCACTACGACGACGACGACTACAACAACAACAGCAACAATAACGACAACAACAGCATCACCACTAGTCGCAACAGTATCGACAACAGCAACAACAAACACCGCAACACGCACCGCAGCGACGACTCCCACGACCTCCAGAACCACGACCACGACCGTGGTCCTGCTAGCTGCAATGCCGGTGGTCGGTGGACGTGTCCTGCCACGTCGGATGAAAAGGCGCCGCCACATACCAGCCCAGCCAACACACGCCATTTATTTGCGTTAACGGCCGGTCGGTCGCCTTTCCTTACTGCTTCCGTTACTGTGTGGTGGGCTTTTTCAGCTGGTGCTTCTTCTGCTCCTTCTTCCTCATGTTCTTTCTTCTCCCGTTTCCCATCGCCGCCGCCGCTGCTTCTTGCCGCCCCGATTTTCCTACTTGCCTAGGCCTCTCGCAGCACATTTCTTGCTTTTTCTATATAGGCCTTCGTATGTGTCGTCTTATTCTGTGAGCATACATACATACGCCCATACGTATTTGTCTATGTACGTCGGCGTATGTAAGCGCATGTATCTCTCTTTCTCTCTCTGTCTCTCTCGCTGTGGGGTATCGTCGTTCCCCACAGCAGAAGCGTAGCCAGATGACGGGACTGCTGATAGCGTCTTGCGCTGAGTTGCCGTCGTTGTTGTCGATTGTCGACATTGCAGTCTCCCCCGTGTGGGGGGGGGGGGGGAGCGTCGCCAGCATTAGAAACTCAGCTTTCGCTTTCATAGCGCGATGTTTGTCGTCTGTCGTTACGTCTATTTGTATGCGTGTATGTACGAACCGTGTATAAATGTACATATGTATGTGTGTGTGTGTATATACAGTATGAGTGTACGTTGGGTCGGTCGCTCGGTCGCCCGCAGCATTCATTCCCAACCACCCATCATCGTCACCAACCAGGCGGCGCAAGGTCATCATCAAAGAATGGTAAAATACACCAGGCGTCGCCGGCTGATAGTGTACACACACGACCCGCCAGCAGTGGGCCAGCCAACACCACAGTGCATCACCGCATTGCACCTACTGCAACTGCTATGACCATTCGATCGCGCGTCGATCCTGACGCACAGCGTGCGCCTACGGCGGTTCGGTGTGCCTCGGCTACCCCGAGGCACAATCACCAAGGTCCTCGCCTGCTTCGGTGGTCTGTTCTGTTCTGTCAATGGCGAAGAGAACAGAGGCGCGCCCAACGAAAGTTGAAGACGACGCCGCGATCTCTCGTTGCGTTCCTTTCTTTGTACGTGCGTCCTGTGGTACTAGGGGCAGCAAACACAGTCACACACACTTTACGTATATAAACATATTTCATATGCGTTTATATATATATATATATCGGTACGCCCTGGTACTCGAATGTGTCGATATCTCTTTCCTCTGTCTTTATTCCTTTCTGTTTTCGCTCGCTCTCCGCCTCTCTCTCTCCCTCTCTTTATATATATACACTGTATTACACTCTATATTTCTGCCGCCTTTTCTCAAGTCTTTTAAATATATCTTCGTATTGAACCGTTTAAGTTTCATTTGAGTCCTCCACCTCCCCCCGGGCCCACCCCTATCTCTACTTATCTACGTGTCCTTCTGTCCCGGTTGACCTTGCCGGTTCTTCTAGGCGTCTGTCGTTTGGGTTCTTTCTATCGCCGCTTTATCGGAACAGTCTTTCTCTGCACCACCAGACCTTGCGAGACGACCGCAGGCCTCGCCGAGGGACCGCCTACCACCAAGCGCTACATACTTCCCTGCCCAGCTATGGGCGACTGATAGGAACGAGAGGCTGCGTTTGTCGGCGTACGACGACAGTCCACAGCAAACATGACAACGACGACGAGTTCGGTTTGAGGGCGCGCCTGCGATAACAATGCCATGTCGAACTTGCAAACGGTCGTAGAAACTCGACCGGTAGACAACGGTAGACGCGAATTGCCGCCCGCCGCCCAATACGACTTTATCGCTGTTCCATCATCAAGCAGATGAAGATACCGAAATCGACGAAATGTCGGACACCAGAGACGCTTTGCGCCAGCCAGCCGCAATTGGTTTGTCGACCCTTTGCGGCAAAAACACGACACACGGCTCAAAGATGATGGTTGTACTCGAAACGATGCTGTCGAGGCATCGATGATGATGATGATGATAAATAATAATAATAATAATAATAATAATAATAATAATAATAATAATAATAATAATAATAATAATAATAATAATAATAAAGGCAACGACACGCCCTTAAGCTCTAGCAGTATGCGGTTTGCAGGCCAACGCCTGCAAGCTTCGTTACGATGACGTTCGATCAGGTCATGACATTCGAGCGCCTCGGATGGTAAATACGACGCCCTGAGGCAGCGATATCAGCAACACAAGCAGCAGCAGCGCAGCAGTGGCAGCAACAACAACGACAAATCGGGAACATGGCGACGTCCATAAGAACAGCAACAACAACAACAACAACAACAGCAGGGTGCTGGGGGAAGTATAAGGGGATGAGAACCCCACGATGTTGCCGATCGTGGCACGGACGGGGGTACTGGTAGTGATGGCGACGACACCAACAACGTGGTCGGCGGCGGCGACGTTCACGACCACGTTGGCAGTTAAGATGTATTCGTGTTTTATTGCTGCTGCTGCTGCGTCCATCGATCATAAAACGTATACGGTGCTCGTCATTGGCCGGCTCGACTGAATGTGTGCTTGCCCGCCATACTCGCCCGTTTTGTCCGGTGACCATGCACCGCTACGTACAGCAGCATGTTGAACGACGAGAGTCCAGCCACGTTTGCTGCCACGAGATCGCCTATCTCGTGGCAGCAAAGGCTGGACGAATTTTCGAGATGATTGAGCGCAAACGAACGGCGTTGGGGGGTAAGAACCCTCCTCCCCCCTCGCCCGCCGCTTCTGACCCATCATCTTTCCGGGGGGAAATGAAACAGGGACACGTACTCAGCAAGGCAGGCAAAAGCGAGGGTCAGAAAAATCCGTTTGAACGGAAGGACGTTTTACAGCGGAGGACAACGAGGCTTCTCGTGCTTCGCGTTTCATGGTTATCGATGAGGTCGTCTCATTCGAGATGAGACCAACCACTATGGTAACGGGTGCTGCTCGGAATCGGCCACCGAACAAACAGACGTGGAATGACACGGCGCGCACAGAGCGAAGAGAAGCGGCAGAGAAAGACATCTTTGCCGTGAAGACTCTGCGCCGCGTTGCCCTTTGGGCGACCTCTCTGTTATCAATCTACTTGGTAGCTCAGTGCAGTAATGGTAAGGCGACAACATCCCGACCTAGCATTAAACGTCAAACACTTCTGCATATCGGCCAGAGAGAGAGAGCAAGAGAGATAGAAAAGGGAAATGCACGCAACCCGAAAAATAACGTTTTTAGTCTGACGAAGCGCCAGCTCACATTATGGAACTCCGTCATGCACTTGTATTATTGAAAACAAAGAGAAAAGCTGCGTAAGCGTAGGCACACGTCTCTTGAACAAGTTAATTATTATGGTTTATTAAGACCCAGGTTGGGTAAATTTTGAACAAGTTAATGGCGCATGCCAACAAGATAGCAGATATAAGACAGATGTAAATAAATATATAGTAAATAAAAATAAAAGTTTATTTTTAGAGAAGTACCTCTTAAATTATACTTCGCATACACAAATGTATATATAAACTCATAAAACTTGTAAAAGTGTATCTGCGTTATATACGCTGCGCCGCCTTGGTGTCCATCTTCCTGAAACTGGCGGCCAGACCGAACAACACGTACACGCAGTTAACCTAGCACAATTATAAAAACTTAAATAAAATTATCTTGGACCAGATGCATAAATGCCAATTGTTGTGAATCAATATCAATCGATACTGGTGCTTTTTTATGTCAAACGCGCGCTGACGTTTAAGCAGTATGTGACAAAGTAACGCGTTTCGGTTTATGAGTTATCACTTCGATCATACATTGTTTTCTGGTCTCGCCCGCGATATGTATGACGAGTTCTATCAACGCACACAGGAGAGCGTATTGGAACTTCGTGCTATCATCAATGCCGTTTTATTAACTAGACCATTATGCTATTAATGTGAATATTAGTCATATAACACATATATTCATTCGTACTAGGTATATTGAATTAGCAAATATATTTAATAGATACAAGAAGCACAGGAAAAGTGCTAACGTTTGGGCAAGTCAATTCGCGTGAGAGGATTTATGATAACCGTTTCAATAGATTCCGCTACGGCATAACTAACACTGTGTGTGGGTATCTAATGGAAGCTGCAGAAACTTTTTTTTTTATTAGAGTGATGTATTTGTATATATATATATATATATTTTAATGAGACCGTCTGCTCCGGACGGCAAATTTATTTGAATTTAGAATTTCTCCATTGAGCTTAAAATGTCCATAATTAAAACATTTTCAACAAATGTGTTACAATTGTTTAAATAAGGGTATTTTTCAGAAAGGGCTACTGCCCGTGTCTGCCATATGTATGTCCAAATATCTATATATACATATGTAAAATTCTATTAACTCATAGGAAGTTCGTTAGATATGTATTTGCAAGTATGCATATGCGTTTAAACATCTTTTATTGCATGACTTGGTCAAAATTGACAGATATATAATAATAATAATAATAATAATAATAATAATAATAATAATAATAATAATAATAATATATTATTATTATTATTATTATTATTATTATTATTATTATTATTATTATTATTATCATTATTATTATTATTATATTTTATTCCATTTTTCGGTGTTTCCCTACAATTGTGGGACCTAAACGTGTACCCGCCTAGGCTCACCCCCGCTCCTCAATCCATAGAGCCGATGACAGCGGCGGCGTTTCCCCTACTCACTGCGAGCGAGAGTTGCTGACGTAGAAACTCACCCTCGCGCTGGTCACCCGTGTTAGCAATGATTTTGATACCTAGATTTTTGAGGAAGATACACTTGTGTTTTTGCTGATTGGGCCCATCGTTTTCATGGCAACGGGTACCAAGTGATATCTTTTCTCCAGGTCAGAGTATTTGCGTTTTTTTGCGATCTCAGCATGTTCGGCAACCCACCCTGACCGGGTAGCGCTATGCATCAAGTATGATAGAGCCACTGTACATGATACCGTGGCATCCCATACCAGGCATTTGCCCTTAGACCATGGCGGAATGGTGACGCCGTCGGGTCTTTTGTCGTCTTCGAAGCCCAACCTAGTCTCTAGGGTGCTTGGTATGCCAACCCTACGAAGAGCCTTCTTTAAGACTGCGTTGATTTCCGCGTGTCTGAGAGTCCTACCAGGGCTCTTAGAGCAGCTTAAAGGGTGCAGTCTGTCCTTATCCACTGTTTTTCTACATGCCCTGCACTCGTATGGCTCACATATGAGAGCGCCTATTCTTAGGGCGGCCACCATGCGGAAGGAGGTGTTTTCCAGCATGGTGCCCAGCTGCGGTGAAGGAAGTGCCCTTATTATTATTATTATTATTATTATTATTATTATTAAAGTTGTGAGGTCTGAACGTAGTATTACATTTCTTTTAAATAAATAATTTACTCCGTGGCGCCTAAAATAGATGCCGCGTTCCCTCTGCAAACGGCCAAAAATTAACGCTTGCTTTAAAAATTGACCCTCTATTCGATCGCTCGTGCCTCCTGAAGTCCCTCACTTAAATCTTTGAGGAATAGTTCGATTCCCCTGCTGATTGGTCCTAGTTTCTTCTGGCAATAGGCAAAAAATTATATATTGTTTCCAGTCCAGCGTATTTATTTCGCTTTCTGGTATCCGCGTGCTTTGCTACCCACCTCGACCCGCGGCGGAAATAGGAAGCCGCAGTTGTGCACAAAACCGTTGCATCCCAAGCTAAGGAGTTCCCATGTGACCATAATATAATGGTCACCCCATCAGGTCTTTCTTCGCCAGCGGACACTAAACCTCTCGTTTCAAGTGTAGAGGGTATAGCGGCTTTCCTAAGAGACTTCATAACCACACTGTTTAGTTCAGCATGTCTGGGTGATCTACCGACTCTCTTCAGGCAATTCAGTGGGTGTAGGCCACTGAGTCTAAGGGAGCCAATGAGAGAATCTACTATTTATCCACAAAGTTTGCACATTATTATTATTATTATTATTATTATTATTATTATTATTATTATTATTATTATTATTATTATTATTATTATTATTATTATTATTATTATTATTATTATTATTATTATTATTATTATTATTATTATTAATCAACACCCAGGAAGAGTAAATTAGTCACTGCTAAGTATATCGCAAAGTTTAGAGAGTGCAACTCAAGCAGCGCATAAGGTATAGGGCAAGCGCTGGCTCACAAGAGTTGACGCGGCGATTCTATCTGCCTAATAAGTATGATCTGGGAAATTATAGATTACCTGCCACAGGAAGTTGCCGTGATTGCTGACTGGAAAAGCACCTCCAGGGCGCTTTTAAGATCCGGTGCACTCGCACACGGAGTCCTTAAACTATTCCAGTATACTACTGTAGCAATATTCATGATATATGCGTACCTGCACGTGAACAATAACAACTGCACCGGTTGTCAGCAAACTGCGACTCGCTCCGAGGCATGTCCACTTCGCGCTGCGTCACCAGGTGTTGTCAGCACCAGACGCGCCAGCCAAGGCTAATAACCCACACGGTTACCTTAGCGCGCATGCTGTGTTGTTGACCTTTCTCAAAGAGCTTCCTCCAGCTATGATCTACTACGGTACGAGGACGTGCCGCTCCCATTGCTCTTACTCTTGACGTAGCTGAGGCAAGCTGTACAGTCGTAGCATCATACAGTAGTGGAACGTCGCCGCCGGTAGTCGCACAGCGGCGTTAAAAACTTACACATCTAGAGATTCCCATCTAGACTTCCTTCACCATCTTTGCTTGCTGTCGTTTCGCCGAGTCCTCTGTCTGTAGTGCCGCTTGGCTCCCGGCCGTCGGCGATTGCCCGGATGCAATTTTGTCTGAGCGCGGCGCCTCAGGTCTTCTACCTCCTTCAGCAGCCGAAACTGCAGTAACACTTATGAGAAAGATTTTCCTGCCGCTCGGAAGCGGAGGTGAAGTGAGCGCCGAGAGCGCACGTATATATTGGCTCAACTCAGCTGCGATTGAGCAGAGTGTTAGTGGTGATGAGCATCGCTGACTGCGAACTCTCGTTGAGGGAGGGAGGCGCCCTTGCGGCCACCGTCGCCATATCACGCAGCTGCCTCCACCAACGCCAAAATCATCATACTAGCCACCAACTTCGGAGGCACTGCTTTACAGCGGCAGGGCGACTCGGCGCTGGCAAAAGCCTCGGGCAGGCATAGCCTCTCTCGCACAACCTCTAGTAGGTGAAGTGCAAAGGAAAAGGAAGAACTGCAAGAGGGCAGCAGAAAGATTTCATTAAACTACTCTCTCTCTCAAAATGAGCCGAAAACGATTCCCGGGTGGCCAACAACGGGCGCTCGATAATTGAGTGCCACATGACTGACTGAGTAACCTCTCTCTCTCTCTCTACGTTTTGAGAGGCAGACGCACGCCAGAGGAGCAATGACCTTAGATCAACAATGAGTATGAGACAAAAATCACCTCGCGCTGATATGAGGAAAAAATACCCAACTACTGGGTCAATGATGGAGCTGGAAGCGCATCTTACCTGTTGGTGATCTACTGGCGGGATGTAACATATCTCTAAACTTCGTTACGAAGTCGCCCAGCATATAGTAGATCGTTAGGGGATCAAAGAACGGCACCGTTTCACTAGACACTCATTCTACTACAAAGCAGTTTGCGCGTTTATATATAGGTAGGTTAAATACGAAAGCAATTACTGCGACAAACATATATATGTGCATGACGTCGGTGGGACGCGCGGAGAATATTGCTGCAACTTGTATGCTATTAGTCGCGCGTTTGACCTCGGACACTAACGAATACGGGGTAAATACACATGTTCGTTGTGTAATCCAGTAATTCTTAACAAAGGCACGTTTATTAATTTAGTTTAGTAACATTATTGAAAATTAGGCTAAAGAAACGACTGGTTCGACTGGTGTGCCGGTAGCGACATGAGAACACGGGAGGCGTAAACATTTACTATGATAAATTTAGCCTCCGCAAATGAGTGAGAGGCTCGGACGGAGAAGGGTCTGCTCCACACTTACACATAGAAGGGTTGGCGGTAAGCAGCTGGGAGACAGGGTTGGGCCGCCGGTGGAAGATGCCATTAGGTAATCGGAGAAAATTGGCAGGTGCAACGTCAGCAGATGCTAGCGCACCTACATACACACTCACGCACAGTTAAGAAATGCTATATATATATATATATATATATATATATATTTATATAGTTCTATTTCGCCGCGGAATTGATGGTTACGACATGACTTGTACGACAGTAGGCTGAGTTAATATGGCCAACGCGCACCCGTAATCATGACGTTTCGTTTTCAGAGCCGGCGTAAAATTGTTCATTTTTGTCTTCAGCACAGAACCTAGAGACCCAATGGCTGGGCCCGTCACAATCGTCCGTCAGACATAAATAATTGCGGCGGCCATGCCATGAAGTTCGAGAGATTAACGCACGATTTGTCTTCCTCTTCCATCGATCTGAGAAGAAAGTGAGGCCGTTTGGGAAATTATTTATAACACAATTGAGGTTGCGTTCCTCCCTATTGTAATTTCCATAAGTCTGCAAGACTGCAGGGCAAAACAAGTATATATATATATATATATATATATATATATAATTACATGACGACGGTGGGATCGTGTGGTGAATATGGCTGCAACTTGGTGCTATTAGCCGCGGGCTTGATCCTGGCCACTAACAAACAGAGCTAACAAACATGTTCCTTGTGTAATCGGGTAATTTCTAACGAAGGTACGTTTATTTCGTCAGATACAAAGTCTTCTGAAAGAGTCATTTCGAAGCACATTTCAAGTGCGAGAGTCGTAGACGCACTTATTGGCAACCCTAGCATCATTCTATATTCAAGAGTTAGCCTTTACTTGGTCCAGTCGTTTTAGGTCATCTATTGTAATGAATGGTGTCGAGCCCGGTGGCGTAGTTCATCTGCACCTCGCAATCGGAGGAGACACATAAATGCGCGGGTTCGAGCCCCACCGTTGCACATTTGTATTTATGGGGGTCCGTCTATGAAGCAATGCGAAAAGCAGTCCCGTAAACGTTAAATCTTGGCTGGATCAGCCCAAAAACTTTACTTTTATTGTAATGAACAGTGCTATTGTAGATAGTCTAATATCTTACAGTACGTTTTTTAATTGATATACACTCGTGGCTGTTTTAAGATCAAGGTCACGAATTTTCTATAGTAGTACCGCGGCCGCTGCTGCCTTTGCTTGTATTTGTTCTACCTGCCTGTTAAGGAATATACGTGGACTCAATATTATACCCAAATAAGTAGGGCAAGTGACTAACTAGCTTCAGAGGTGTGCGACTGATCTTGATGCAATGATCTGCTGCTGCATACGAACCTTCCCGACTAAAGCGTAACATTTGCGTTTTGTTTTTTTAGATTTTCAACCTGTTATTTGCGCACCATTTTTGTCTTGCCCCGGTGAAACTGTAGGTGCTCTCGTGACTTTGCGGGTATGACCGAATCTCTTGCATAGAACGCGTGTTTTCTTATCTTGCGAATAGCCTTCAATAAGCCTGCTCTGTACATTAAAAAAGAAGTGTGCTTGCGGGGTCACCCTGAGGCACTAAGCCTACTATCTGTCTACTTGGGCTTCGAACGCGGTTAGGGAGTCGATGAATGCGGAAAATGCCATGCTCTTGTTATGTTGCTGTTATTTTACGTGTTCCAGTACAGTCTTGACCGCGAACGTGCTTGCTTGTCCCGCGTAGAAGCCATGTTGTTCATCGGGTTTCCCTTGTACGATCGTTGAGTCGTGACACAATATGCAACGACAACATACTGTATAAGGCGCTGGATACCGCAACACTCGTAGCTTCCTGGATTCGTGGGACCTCATTTTCACTTGTAGATCGCCTGCACACCGCTTCTTCCCTATCCATAGTTTGGAATTCTACCTTTGCTCTTGCAGTCATTGCAAAGTTTTCTTACCACTGAACACATGAGGTGTAAATTCGATGTATATGTTCGTAAACAATTTGGTCAGATCCCGTCGACTTCTTACTCTTCTTTAATCTTATTGCCCGTCTGACATCTTCCGCCGTAAAAAAAACCGATTTGTCAAGTTCTTTTATGTCGGGCAGTGCAGTGTTAGTGGTTTTTGTCTAGCATATGCGAGCTTGGCTCTTGGTTTAATTATGGCTCAATGACCGTCGGGATAGCGTGGTGAACGCGGTTGCGTTCAAAGGTCACCTGGCCTGGCTGTGTTTGCGGCGTGGAGACGACATTGATACGATCTTAGTTTTGATCATTTCTGGCCTATTTGCCAACAAAATTCGACAGTGCTTGAACCGTTTTAGCTTAGATCTGCGACTGTATTACGGTCATCTCAATATGCAATCCCAGTCTTCGTAGACTTGCTGTAAAGGCCGCTTGTCCGTCGTTCAGTTGTAATAACTCGCAATTTGTGTTACCCGCGACAAGAAAATATGTATTTGTTGTTCGAGCATAATATCATATATATATATATATATATATATATATATATATATATATATCTACACACACACAATAATAAACGTACATAAATACATGTATTTGTATACACACATCTGTACAAATCGCCGCTCATAGTACTAAACTAGAGATAACCCTACACGGTTAAGGGTTGGTAAGGGCGTTAAAGGTAGAGGACAACAATACGTCGCAGGCCAAACTATACGCGTTGAATGTTAAAGAAGACAACGCGTTGGCGGCAGCAAACGAAAAGCAATAGACCGCCCGACGTGGGTCGCCCCGAACCAGTTGAGCGACAACGACCTGCTCTGCTTGAGGAAGCTGTCTATCGGGCTGAACTGTAAAGGCTGGCTCGACTGACAGCAGCTGACAAGGCAAAGTGGATCGCGTCAACAACAGCATCGGCAACAGCGCAAGCAGCAGTGGCTGCAGAAGCCTACGGCAGGCCAGTTTAGGCCAAGTGGCTAAAAGAGGATTCACTTTACAACACAACAGGAGAAGAAGAAGAAGGTGGCGACAGTGACAATAACGACGACGACACTAAGTAAGGCCCGCGTGTGAATGACCTGTTGATAGCAGCAGGGCCAGCAGGGCCTACAGGAGAAGAGGAACGGAAGGCGACGAACAGCACAACGCTGTAGGTGCCGGTGTCGGCGGCTGGCCAACAACAGCAGAAGCAAAGTGAACTCCTTGACGGTCAAGGATTTGATTCAATTCGGCCGGCGTCTGCTTTACCGGTGTATTTCTAGCGGCTCTACTACTTTCTACTGCCCTCATGGAGGACACGGACACCACCAGCAGCAGAGCAGACAGTTCAGTAGGCAATTGAACTATGTCGCCATTAGGATAAATCTATGCTTCAAACTGTTCGTTCCTATGCAGCAACCTTGTCTCGCTGTTAACAATATCGTTAATAATATTTCAATATTATTGCTGCTGAAAATAGTAACAATATCACAATAGAACTTAAAGAACCAGCGCCCGTTACCACGGGCGGTCCTGCTTCTTTTTAATCTCACATTCATTCGCTCGTTCGTGCCCCCTATCTCTCCCCCCTCTTTCTTTCTCTTTTTCTCTATTCAAGTGAGCATAAACTACTTCTTCAATGCTCTTAACCGGCGGGCCCCGCATTGCTGACATGTTTATCGCCGGAAGCTGTTATAGCGAGTGATACAAAACGGGCGTTGCGCTCCTTTCCTGCCTACGACAGACTAATCCTGTCGATAGTTTGCCCTGCCGCGAGCAGCGCTTGCAGCTAGCTATTGAACTAAGTGTATCAGAAGTACAGCAACAGCAGGTGGGGTCGTCCCCTATTAGTTTTTCCTTTCTCTCTTTCGTTTTTCTGTTGCGCTCTAATCGAGGCGACGACGTCTTTTTTCCTTCCACCACCACTACTACGTGGAACAGGGTTAGTACGCCGCTAAAGCCAGGATGCCAGCTAGTTAACGCCAAGGTTATCCGCTCACCGTCCAGTCTGTTCTTAGTGCCCCGACACCTGTACCGGGCCGGTTGTCTAATGGAACGAACGCTATGGAGGAGCATCGAAGATCTTTGACAGTAGCGGAACAACGAAGGTGGAAAGGTAGAGACCGGCAGACAGACAGACAGACCAAGAGAGAGAGAGGGAGTGGATTAGGATCTTCCATGCCTGAGCCAGATCGGCGTGTGCGCTGCACAGCGCGTGCCCACCTTATGGACACGTAAGTCTTTTTCGGACGGCAAACGCCAGGAACTAATTATCACCGCCGAAGGTCTTGCAGCGTCGACGACTTCTTTACGGAGGGCTCTTCTTCGCTCTAGATATCTTCTTCTCTCTCTCTCTCTCTGACTTGTACTCACTTCCTTGCTTATTTGCTCACTTTCGGTCGGTCTCTTTAGGTATCTATCTATTTATCTTCCTCTTTTATCTAGCTCGTTGCTATCTCTGCCAGGAGACAATTAAGGCTAGCGGGCTTTAGTCTGAGCTTATGCCAGACCAATATGTAATTAGAGAGAGACTGGGAGAAAGGAATAAAGAAAGAAGGGGCAAACAAACACTTGGGCAACTAATACGACTAATGTTCGGAGCTTGAACGTGATCTAACCAAAAGCTTTTACTATAATATTATACACATATAGCGTCTCCCACAAGTCACCGTACGTGTCAAGCGACGGTTCTGCGCTAGCAATTAGACGTTCTTGCTAAAAACGAAATAGGAATACGGCCGCACATCTAGCGAAACTAGATAGGCAGCCTGTACAGCGTGTTGAACTCAAAGGCGTTACAGCTTTATTCATTTCAAAATAATTAACGGCTTTAGTGACGTATAACATTTCTTCTTTAATTTCTGCAGAAGAATGCCTTTGGTACAAACGTGCTACGTTTTTTATAAAGATACAGAGGAAAGAAAAGCCATGCGAGTACTAAATAAAAAAGCATTACATCTCAACTCTCTGTCTAAGGGCTGCGGTTAAACCTATTTCTGCAATTGTACCCATTACGGCTTTAGAAAGTATGACGTTTATTCTCTAAAGCTATTTACTAACCTGCAACAGCGTGCAAAATGAGATCGCGCCACGCGCTCGCGTGCTGACCATATCGATACTTGAGAATTATATTGTTGCACTACTTCTTGCGCCGGAAACGTGACGAAAATAAAGGATCATGAAAAACCATATAAAGCGTATTATATACTCAATTTAAGTGAACTAAACATAATCGAATTTAATTGTCTCATATTATCTTGGTCTCAGTAAAGGATAAAAGTGATTTAAATGCAACAAAGAGATTCAGCTCGTTTTAAGAACTGCGACGTCCGGCCGGTTGTAAACGGAAACAATGTAATTATTTCTGTTGTTGTTTTTTCCGTCATATGTTTGTAATTATAGCGCTGTCCTCGCGTATGCTATTGTTGTTATTATTGCTAGCCGCTATCGTAAATTTAGTAAACGAACTTATTAGTTAAGAAGTGATATGGCATGTACGGATGTCATCTATTGGCATCCGGACAATGCTGAATTGCGTTTCACTTTTGAATCAATTTACTTTAATGTTTTTTGTGTCTATCTAAAGCATACCGTTTAGTTTTCTTAAATCGCGTGCAAAGACACAGGACATAAAATTGTATTCTTTTGTGTGTGAGTTGTCATAGTGGTGTGACATCCGCTTTTTTGTGTCATCATTTTTAGTGTCTGACCCTGAATCGTATATATCGTATATGGAGCTTTGGTCATCTTCTATAATATATTGAGCATCGATACGCTGCCGCCAGACGGCGAATTTGCCTGGTTCCTCTTGTAGAGCCCGTCAAGCCGTTAACCGCAGCTTCATCGTACAGGGCCATTATTAAAGGAGTTAAGAGTGGTGGTAACGTTTAGGTTACACGCAAATAGTTGTTTGTAGAGTAGCTACTCTATGCATGTTTTTAGATACATTTTGTTTAGTAGTATAATGCTGTTAATCTAGGTCATGGTCATATAATTTATGTTTTATGCTGCGCAATTTTTGTGCTTTATGTTGCTGTCTACTATGCATTAAACAACAATATATAACAATTTTAATCGGGCCTAATTAAAATGTGTTATTATTTGATCTATGATTTAATAAACATAGTTGAAACCATGTTCTGTTCGCTTAAATGAGCTATGAGATTACATTACAGGCCGTCTGTGTTTTGGCAATTTGCCGCATTATTTTCACTTACTTACCTGCATTATCTGCAAACAAAAATTATTATTATTATGGTTTATTAACACCCAGGTTGGGTCAGTTTGCAAACAAAAATAGGCATTTCTAAGCTCTCAGAGTCGACCATTATTCCATAGCCTGTCCTCTTCTAGCAGAACTTCTAGGGCAGCGAGTCTAATAGAACCAAGGTGTAGTCGATGTGCTAAATGCCAGCGCCACTAAATTTAACTATATGTATCGTGCTCTGATGCAACAAGTACTGGGCGCTATACTATGGTGATGAGGGTGATAGTGGTGGCGGCGGTGATGGGGGTAAGGGTTCACCATATCCCTCCTCACGCTGCATTATTACCTGTCAAAGTGCTTCGTTGGCCAGGCCGTACATAGCCAGGCAAGCGATCGCCTGGCTTTGGCCTGGCCAGGCCAGGCCGGTCTGCGTTTTCCTTAGGGCCGCCAAAGTTTTGAGCTTTGCTACTGCTGCTTCGAACGACTTTCTACTCAGACGCTTTGTCGTTGCGGCAAAGCGAGAAAGTTTTGCTGAGCAGAAGTGACGCCACCAGGCTGCGTGAAGCCGCAAGCAAAACCTGATTGAACCCTACCGCCCGGGGCGGCTGGTTAACCAGGGAGGGCAAACACCGAAGGCAGATAGCCAGGCATGCAGGCATAGGCGGTGGCGGCAGCAAGCGATCCCCCGTCAACGTCGTATATCCTACATGTTAAGAGGGATTTGCGTAATTGCTATCAAGCAGCGTAAACACTTGACGAAAAGTCGATGTTGCGCTGTTCTGCTGCCCTTCGCTGCACGTCTGTTGATCACCGCCCAACGTCGGGCGCGTCGTTGCACGAGGCTTAGAGTGAGAAAACTGGATCATCTCGAAAACGTACTGGCCGATTACCGATCCGACGAACACCACATCGACGAGGACAACAACAGCGACGACAACGACAACAACAACGGCGACAACAACAGCGACAACAACATGAACAACGACAACAACAACAACACCAACATCAACAACAACACCAGCACCAACAACAACAACAACAACAGCGAAGACGACGACGACGACAACAACAACAGCAACAGCGACGACGACAACAAACAACAACGACAACAACTACTACTACTGCAAAAACAACATTAACAATTATGAGAGATATTGAGTGCACCTTCGATTGCGTCATGTTTAGTCATCTACCAGGTCTGTGTCTCTCTGCTAAAGGAAGACTGCGGATTGAGATCGCAAATCGTGGCCGTGTTAACACGAATACTCTATGACGACAAGTTCTACATTGAAAACGTGTGCACACACACACGCGCACTCTAAGTTCAACACCCCCCCCCAAAGGATCCAACCCAAGTTCTACATCAAAGCCCAAACGATGGCTGGAGCAATGGCCAACAAATGCCAGCAGTGTCATACGTTCATTACCGGCACGCTAAAACAATGAATTTTAAATTATGTTCCGAAGTCATCATACCAGCCAGAGAACAATGCCGTTGCAATGCCGCGATGGTCAGTAAAACTCTACTATTATGTTGGGTAGTGGAAATATTTTAGCCTCTCGCTTTTTTCTCTTACCATCTATCTCTCTCTCTCTTTCTATTTATATATATTTTTTGTTTTAAAAAGAGAGGAAAGATAATAATAAATCGAAAGTGGTAGAAAGAGAACGAGGCGCAGTTAAAGTCGTTAACAATGTAGTGTTTTACAACCTATTTCTCTCTCGTAACTGTTCGGGTTTTAATTAACTGTGTTTCGTGTGTACAGTTTGTTTTGACGAACACACGAATGCTACCGAATATGATCGCTATCTTCTCATCGTCGTGGACGTCCTCGTAAGCAGCAGCATCAGACCAACAACCACGGCAACAACAACAACATTAACGACAACAACAATAACAACAACAAACACCAACAACACCAACAACAACAACAACAGCACAAGAACAGGAATGAATTTAAACAACAGCTCTTTGTTGTTTATTCGTCGTGCCTTGCTCGTACTTAGTTAGGCAGCTAGTTAGATGCTGACCGTCGCCACCACCGACGCCTTCTCTAATAAACTCGGTCGCCGTAAACCAAGGCATACACAGACACAGCGAGAGAGCGAGAGAGCAGCGACATCATCGAGCAAGCTATCAAGAAAGACTTCGAAAGCTAGAGACGCACAAACGCGGAGGAAAACACCGAACGCAAAAGCGTAATAGAGAACGGAAGAGAGCTGGGGGGGAGTGAAACAATTTTAGACAAGACGCGATGAAGGCCATAAAAGTCCAAGGCAAAAAAGTTCAATCGTATAAACGCACACCGTATACGCAACGTCTGCTCTCATCGCCGTATAGAGCTCACCCACTCGCTCGTCGTTATTGCCGTTGTCTAAGCTTGGCCTTTTCTCCGTCATCTCTGCTTTATGTCTCTCTCTCTCTCTCATGTGCTCTCTCTATGTAAATCTCTCTCTTGTCCCCTCTCTCTCTCTCTGTCCCTCTCTCTCTACTCTAAGTGGGAGAGCTTTTTTGTCTGGGACTTTTTTGTTGTCTCCCTGAAGAGCGCGTCGTCTTGTATACGTTACCGTACACCGGCGGCTGGGACGCAGCTTCTCACCGCTGCTCGACATGATCCGAATACACGGACTACGTTGTTTGTCGTTGTTTTTGTTGTTCGTGCTGTTGTTGTTGTTGCTGTTGTTGTTGTTGTTCGAGCTGTTGTTGCTTTTGTTGTTGTTGTTGTTGTTGTTGTTGTTGCTGCGGCCGCCGCCGCCACCGCTAAAAGTGGTTGCTATCGTGTTCCGCATTTTACGTGCGCTCCTGACTCTCGTCGTCGACGTTTATCGCTATGTGGCGAGCTGACGGCAGCGTACTACTTCGGCAGGGACTCGCCTGCTGCTGGGGCTGCCGCACGACGCAACGCGTAATAATGCGGCCACCAGTGCCGCAGTGCTTCAATGCTTGTTTCTCTCCATTGCTGATGCTGCTACGGTACGCTGCTGCTACTACTACTACTATTACTACTACTTCTACAAGTAGTGGAAGTGGTAGTCAGTGGTGCCAGCAGCATCGTATCAGCATGGCCATCTCGAGCATACATATACACATATAGTTAAGTTTATTAGCAAAGCACGAGAGAACAACGTAGGAGCCTGCCTGTCTGTCTGTCTGTCGGCCGGCCGGCCGGCCGACCCACCGGCGAACCCATCAACCAACCAAAGGCGAGAGCGGAGCTGGAGCAGGGCTGCCGAAAGGGGCAGCAACGTCGGCGGGGGTGGCGGCTGCTTGTGAGAGGTAGAGAGGAACAAGGCCGAGTCGAAACCACAGCAACAATCAACAGCAACAACAAAAATATCTACAACAACAACAACAATAATAAGAGCAGCAGCAGCAACAATAACATTAACAACAATAATAACTCTAGTTAAATCAACGACAACAATAACAACACTAGTTAAATCAACAACAAAAGGAACAACAACGACAACAACAACAGGAACAACAACAAAACAGCAGCAACAACAACAGGAACAGAACAACAACAAAACAGCAGCAGCAACAACAACAACAGGAACAGAACAGCAACAAGACAGCAGCAAAGCTGTTTTAACGTGCGCACGCAGACCTCGTCGTACCGGAGCTTTGCGAGGACGTCGGCCGGTCGTTATGTCTCTGTGTGTCGGCGGCTTGTCTCTCCGTTGTCTCTCCGACCCTACCAAAACAACAATAGCAGTTAGGCGTCGTACTCAACAGGGTCGTGCCGACGGGGCAGAGAGCCGGGCAGGCGACAAGATGGCGCCCATCGTGTCGGCGTGGGCTTCATGTCCTCAAGCCGTTGCACATTTGGCCCTCGGCAGCGGTGACACAGCGACGTGATGGCGGATTGGTAAGCGGTACAAGTTGCTTTACTTGACAGCTGTCCTCACCTCGAAGCGCCTAGTTCGACAAGTTTTGTACTTCTACAATCTAACGTAAATATGTATATGCATGAGCTTCTTGCATGGATTAGTTAAGGCAGCCACCGATGACCTTAGTCGACCGCATTAACGACGACCTGGTCACACTGAGGAGGCCACAGATCGCCACATATACGATACTTTCTTCGACGGAACCTAGAGTGCAGTATTCTGCATGCAGTAATTATGTGAACGAGTCACAAGTACTCAAAACGATTGCGACCGCCGGTTTTCTCAAGTCTGTTTGTCATTCTAGCCTAGTCTAGTTGAGACTGTGTTCTGGCCTAATTCCTGGCTGGCCCAGTTGCCGTATCTCGCAGCTTTGTCGCAGTAAGGCGCAAACGCAAGGAAAGAACAGCAATTGTTGTATTGTGTACATGCAATAGAAGAAAAACACATTGGCAGCGTGCAAAACTGGCAGCAGCAGCAACTACAAGAAAAAGGGTCATTTGGCGGACTAAACGACCCGAAGCATGTGAAGCGAGAACATGAGCATCCCCACTTAATGAGTCAATAGATATATTAGTACAGCAAATCGCAAGTAGGAGAACTATCCACATCCTATACTCTTTCTCGAAGGTTCGTATACTCGTCATCGAATAGCCGCCGATGCTGATATGGGCGGCCGCCATGGTGGTGATCACGTAGGATCACGCACGTGTCGCCATCTGGCTCTGGCAGATGCCACGCCGCCCTGACTTTGGCAGAACCCATGGCGCAAGTTAATGCTGGTTAATGCTAAAACGCATGGATTAGCTTACGCCAGTCGGTAAATAATACGTCCGCTGCGCAGCACGTCGGCGGCCCCGAGGTTTGTTACGTCGTTTTTGCGTTTCTCCGTTGTAATATCGCACTTATATATATATATATATATATATATATATATGGTTGCGTGTGTTTATGTATGCGCATATGTATGTTGTTTCATACAAATACAACAGACGTCGACGTATAGCGCTCCAGTCCCATATTAGGGCTTAGGTTAACTAGTCGCGTCCGTGTTGCTTACCCGCTGTAATTTAATTATCTCGTTTACAACAATAAGTATAACAACAGCAGCAGCGGCAGCAGCAGCAGCAAAAACAACAACAGCAGCAATCACTCGGCTACACTCGCACAAGGCTAGATAAATGGGCACACTGTTGATGTTTCAGTCCAGGTTCAGGCAGTGTTATGCGTTTAAATTCGTGAGCCAGTCAGCGGATAGCGTTGCCGTTGTCGTTGTCGTCGTCGTCGTCAAGTCTTGATGTTGATCGCGCTCTTTGTTGATCATGGTAGTAATGGTTGTAGTCGTAGACGAAGTTGTTAACGACCGGATATATCGTTTCGTCGTCGACATCATTGCTGTTGGGCTGTTGCTCTTGTTGTTGTTGTTGTCGTCGTCATCGTCGTTTAACTGTTGTGACGGCATCTTTGGCCGCTATAACGACGCCAGCAGCAGCAGCGCGTACCGGCGACTGCATCGATCTCGTCGCATGAGCGACGTTAGCCAAATGTGCCCTTGTTTCACTTGCCTCGCCTCTCTCAGCCTCCCGACGTACACAGACCCTCAAGCCCAGGGCGCTCCTCTACGAACATAAACCTGGATCACGATGATGACAGCAGCAGTGGCAACAACAAACAATAACGACGACAACAACAACAAAACAATGACGACAACAAAATCAAGAAATCGACAACGACAACAACAACAACACCAAAACAATGACGACAACAAAATCAAGAAATCGACAACAACAACAACAACAACAACAACACCAACAACCACAACAGCAACAACAGCAACACCAACAACCACACAAACAATAACCACGACAACAAAATCACAAAAAAACAACAACAAACAATATCGACGACGACGACGACAACAACAACAACAACAAAAACAATAACGACGGCAACAAAATCACGAAAAACAACAACAAGCAATAACGACGATGACAACAACAGCAACAACAGAGACAACAACAACAATGACGAGAAGTACATTAAGAAAAATAACAAAAAACAATAACGACGATAGCAACAGCAACAACACGACAATGACGATGACAACAACATCAAGAAAAACAACAACAACAATGTCGTACAAACAAACAATAACGACGACAACGGCAACGACAATAGCGACAACTTTGCTTGATCATTTTGTGTCGACACGGGATCATTTCTCTCTTTTACGACTAACAAAGTCATTCCACGAGCCCACAGACACGCGTCCGACGAGTGACGAATGACGAATCCGTCGCTTAAGGCTAACGTCTTCCGAGCGGCGAAGTTTGACGGTTGGCGTCGTTGCCGTATAACATCACGTAACATAAAAGCATCTTCATTATAACACAAATATATATATATATATATATATATATATATATATATATAATATATATAGCAACGAACGAGATACTTACACTCCGTTGCCTCCGTTGGCGGCTGGATCTCTCTGTTGGTATATATATATATATATATATATATATATATATAATTGTGTATATAAATATAAATATATATATATATATATATATATACATCACATCAAAGCATACAAAAATAGAGAATGTGTGTGTGTCTGTATACATACATGCAGACTGTATGCTTGTGAACATTTTACGGCTATTAAATGACGGCTGCTTGCAACGTTGCGTTTTTTAGCCAGCAAGCGACATCCGCCACTACCGTTGCATCCTGCTCCCTTCGAGAGCCAAAATGCGACCGGGTTGGCCTATCGGATTGTTATGTAGATTTGTTGTCGTTGTTGTCTTAGCTTCCACGACACGAAATTAGGTCGATGGTACGTTAATACACTATACAAACGTGAGAATGGTAAATACAAAGGGTGTGTCGGCAGGCAAACTTGGAACATTACACGTAAATTAGTTGACCGTGCTTAGCCACCCTGCTTAGAATTCGGAAATATTTTTTTGGGGGGAACGCTTGAGGGAAGGGCCACATGAGCTAACGTTGGAATGCAAATACATTTTCAGCTGGCGTGATCGGGGTACATCTTCTCGTTATTGCTATATCTGCTATTCCTGGCACCTACAAGCGCTTAGACCAGACATCAATATCAGAACCTTATCCACAACTTGTTCCCATCCAGCGCGGTTTCATATAGAGGCAATAATAGAAAGTGTCAATGGGTGACAGGCAATGACTTTTAAAGTAGCTGGACCATTCGAAACGTGTTACATTTCATCTAGCATTTAGCGACAGCTTTAGTCCTTCTGAGGTTTTTAGCGAAACTTATGGTATACTTTAATCGAGGTCGTGCAGCAATTTTCAACGTTGTCTGGCTTCAGTTCGTGCAGCACTGCTCAGGCACAACTTTACCCTTAAAATGCATGAAAAGATCCGAGGAAAGCTTTTAACTCCATTTACGTGTAGCGAATTGCCAACGACTTATCGATCTCATATCACACAATATCCGTTCGTACCTCTGATAAGGTTTCTGTATCTCTTTTTGTGATTCTATTGTCGGCCCCTATTACACTCGGAATACAATAAATGTATTGCAAAATATACTGATGGTATTTAGAGTAAATCTGCCTTTTACGTCCTCATAAATGCCACTACTGAGCACGCGCAAGTTTGATTTGGAAAAGCTCTGCGTACACTGCATACTTTTAGACCTTGGACCGCGTTCCATTTATGAGTCTACGTCGCATTCTGGTGGTGCTCTGCTTAGACTAGAAAAGAATGATATCCACGGAAGCTTGATCAAAGGTCGATCATTCGTCATTCAAAGAGGCCGAATAGGTAACCACGCTATTGCCACGCAACTGTAAGAGGACAGTTGCTCGTTCGATTGCTTGCATTGATTTGTGTTTGGGCAGCTTATTGAAGCGCAAGGCTGATACACCCACAAGAACGCTTCTTCGTCCATCCAGCTACTGCCAGGACTTCTTTGCGCATTGCCATCGACCGCGTTTGGCCTGTGCACGTGTATACTGTTCACTTGCAGCAAAAGTAGACGCACGGCAAGCCCCAAGTACGCAGGCACGTATTCTACGCACGTATGCATGAACACAATAATCTCCGATCAATATACACAATCGTGGAAGAGAAAAAGCCGAGGGCACAAAAAAAGCGACAGAGGTAGAGAGAGAAAGGGGAGCAATTTATATATGTAGAGAGAGAGAGAGGACTCGGAGAAACCGAAAGATACGTGTACCATATGGGTTTTGCTTGCTACATTTCCTTGAGCCTAAATCAATATTTCAACAGATTTTATTGGCTGCGTACGAATGGCTATCTCACTGGTGCTTCTGCTAGGCTACTGACCGCAACGTCGTCAGTTTCGTATCAGCAGCAGTAGAAGCAGCAGAAGTGGTAGTCCGTGAAAGCTATGGTAGCCCATTTTCCAAGCGTGGCGTTCGCTGTGTCTTTTTTGTCTTTGTATGTCTGTCTGACTTGTTTTTTCTCTCTGAGTTTTCTACTCTGCACCCTCCCCCCGCACTGCTCCAGGCCGCGCGCTCCCGTTCGCTCCTGAGGTATCCATTACTCGGAATTCCTATACTACTCGATCGAACTACTCGCCAGAAATGAGGACAGCGCTCTCGGCTGTATCGGCCGAAACTCGACTGCATCGTCGTTTCTGCACGTACACAGCACACCTCCTTTCTCCGGCAACACAGCATCGGAGCGCGTTTCGTCTGTAACACTTCGAGTGTCGAACGTGAGAATCTTAATTCCGATGCTTTCCAAATAGCACTGCAAGGAGAACATAACAAACGGAAGGTGTGTTGTGCTTGTGGTGAGGTGTTGAAGGTGATAGACAGAAAAGAAAGAGCGGGAACGTGAGCGGGCACACGGACAATGAATAAGAAAAATCGTCTCTTTTCGTCCACAACCAAAGTCGAAAACAACAACCATGAGCGCATGGCTTTAAGGTAATGCAATCACAACAACAATAACAGCAAGCAAAAACAAACGCTATTACGGCAAAGACAACGACATCAGTATCATTAACAAGCACAACAATAACAGCAACAACAACAACAACCAAAACAACAGCTGCAAAAGTAGCAATATCGTTGGTGGCAGCAGCAACAGCAACAATGATACGTACAACAACACTAACAACACCAGAAGCAGCAGTAGCAGCAAAACAACAATGCTGATCCGATAGACGTGTCTCGGCGCCGACCGGCCTCGGAGCTTATTGAGGTGGACGTGACCCTGCTGTTGAAGTCAGCGAATGGACCGTCAATATCGCCGAACACTAAGTCGCCGTAGATGTCCTGTGCGCATTTCAAGCAACAACTCAACTTGCTGAGATCGCCCTGAACCGACTCTGCGGTGAGAACTGACTAAGTCCGAGCCAAAAACACGCAAATATATATATATATATATATATATATATATATATATATATATATATATATATAAAAATATATACGCCTTTCATGTGCGTGACTTTTCGCGAGTAGTTTTAGTTCGTTAAGTTGCTTTGCTTAAACCAGTCTTACGCGGCCATATACGTGTCTGTCTATCTACATATTTGTAGTGAGTAGTAATACAGTTAACTGCTGCTGGCACAACTGATTACTGGGTGACAGTTGTCGGTTGCAGAATTGCCAGCTGTATCAGAATGACATGATTGCTGAAGCAGTCGCACTTTTTTTACTAGGTGAGCCATGCATTAGCATACAGTCGTAGCTGAAAGCGGTAACAATTCCCCTTCTAGGTATCCTCCAACTGAAAAACATCAAAACGTGGTTCGAGACGTCTGATCGCTCCGCATTCTTTCTGGACGCTAGCTCATGTCAATTCACGTTGTCATATATGTTGTTATGGTTGAAAACGACCGAATGTACCAAAAATACGTCAGTAAATCTTCGCAGTACAATTATAAATTAATGTACTTGTAAATACGTAATCGAATACGTAGGTTGGTGGTAAAGGCCCAAAAAAGCGCAATCAATAAATAAGTCGCATTTTACCACTTCAGAGAGCGAAAGAGTGAGAGCAGGGTATGTTATTATTATATTAACGTCGATGTCTCGATAACGGTTATCTGTGTCACCCACTGTGACGCATCCATTCAGCATTCGTTTCGTCCGTATTTAAATGAGCGGCATGCCCCAGACAGCGCACTCAATATTATTGACGTGCTACTAATTACCAGCGCATCCCTGTCCGATCGTTCGGTGTTAATTGTATGCGGTCGTTGCTGATATGTAACCGGTCATATCTGTCAGCTGTGCCATTCGGACTACTCACGCCGCTATGCGTTCTTATCTTTGTTGTTGTTGTTATTCGTGAACTCCACGTCGTTTGTTGGGTGCGTTGCTCTTGAACGTTGTCTATGCTAATCAAGTTAATGGTTTGCTTTGCCGTTGCTTGCGATGCAACGTTATCAATATATGACAGACGTGCCACCCATGATGCACCGATTTATCGGCACGGTCGAAGCACTCTCGGCAGTTAGTTAGTGAAGTTAAAAAAAGAAGAAAAAAAAACTGCAAAGAGAAGACTGATACGTTCGCTCAAACCGTCCGTCTGCGTCTCGCGTTGTCTCGGGTTCGTCTGCGATCCCAAGATGAGACCTAATACAATACGAGATACATCGTAACCGCGGCACAACCCTGGAACGAGCGCGAACAAACGTCTACAGATCGAACTGCTTCTTCTACGACAATTGATCGTCATGATGACGACGAAATATACAAGCTGGTCGACTTCGACCGCCATACTCGGTGTTGTTCATCTTCTACAGCGCTCCCACTGTAGCTGTTGACAGTGTTCAGCGCCTTGACCTTTTTGTGGTACTCTGCTCTAGACAGGGACAGGGTTGGTGTCTGCGTCACGAAAGCGATCCGAGCGATCCGATTGAGGCGTCGTGCGATACACTTCGGTATGTCGAAGTCGCGACGGCGACGACGACGACGACGACGAAGACTACGGCAACCTCATTAGCCTCCCACAAGTCAACGACAACCACAACAGAAACAAATATGAAGGTCACGCATGAGCTCGAACAAGGACAGAAACAGAACCCGTTGTGACGCAGCAACTCGGCGGGCGTGACTCGTTGGACCTCTACGAACAAGCAATTTCTAACTAGCCGGCCACCGCTACGGCATTAACTCGATGAGAGGCGACGACGACGGCAACAACAACGACAACAACAACAACAAACTTGAAGCGTGACATCTGAAAACAGATCGAGTTACTTCGGCGACAGGGCTAAAGAACCCTGATCCTTTTCCCTGCATGGGGTCTTCTAATGATGCGACTAGACCATGTTTCGCCAACTCATCTCGGCTCAGCGGCTCAGCGACGTAATTGCGTTCATTTTTTTTGCAACAACTCAACTGTTCTATATTCTGCTGTTGTGTTGGTTTTTTGTGATCTGTAACTGCCTTTGCTCCTATTACCGCTGCTGCGTCTGAGAAAAAGCGCCACATGAATTAGTGAAGATGTCAGGAACATTTGGAAAAGCGACATCCGTTTGATCTGCATATCTTTTTGCATATTTTGATAAACTGCCTCCTTTAGACCAATCATGAGAATATAAAATTGAATGACATCACCATTTGGCTGTGGTTGCCATGTACTGTAACCTAGAATTAAAAACATTTTTTGAGGAGGTTGTTTTTAATTCTAGACCATCCTCTGTATGTAATGTAACCCGGTAAATGCTTAACGCGTAGAAGACCATCATATCCAGCACTCTGGCATTATCAGATTTCTGCGCAACCAGAAAAAATGCAAACTCGCGCGGAATGCTAAAAAACAGCCATAATTTTGAAAACTGATTGCAACGGACGCGCTATGACCGATGAACAACGGCTGGCAACGCTTTTGCGGGAATTGGCGTGGCCGAATAAAAAGCACCATAATCAAGCAATGGAAGTAATTGAAGCAACCGTTGCCCCTTGCAGTTTGAAGGAATGCTATTTTCATATTAGGCGCCAAAAACGGAGGGACTAGCCAAATGCTTCGAGAATTGAAAATTACAACTGTTAGTGACAACTGGTATTGCAAGTTTAAATCTTACATTGTGTTATTGCACGTTTGAATCTCGCATTGTTGTGATAACTTGTAATCGTATTAATGATATCAATAATTATTAGTATAGATGATGTTATGTTCACGCAATAACCAAAGCAGTTGTGCTTCCCCAATACTTGCTCATGACCTGTATCAGTTCATTTCGGCATCTTATAAAAAAATCGCAAGCCATGAAACTTCACCAGTAAAAGAATGGCTTGTCGTGGTATTGACCCAACGACGCACCCGGTACAGCATTGGTGGCAACGAACCAGGAAGACAGGCGATAATATATATATATACATGTAAAAGCATAAACATATATCTATTTACGACGTATCCTAGGGCCACATCTAGAATACCGAGCATTTACATACGAAATCGTGGACTACGCAGCCACAACGGGAGTTTTCCAAAAGGCCCCACCGGGACCAACCCTGAAGAATATAGGCTACGAATCTGCGTAAATGAATTTTCCCTCTTCCAAAAAGAGACTATGATAGAGTGCTTAGACTCCACATACCCCAGTCTATGTAGTCTGTCGCCTACGCAGATGATCATCACCGCCCGTGACAAGAATCTACGCGAAGGAACAACCAAAAAAAAAAATGTTGGAGCTCCCATGTTTTTGTAAAATTTCCAATATCCCGTTAACGACACAAAAATGGCAGTTCTGGCGATGGCAGTCTTATTGGCACATCGAACACTTTTATATCACAGTCCGAAAGCCGTAAATCTTGTTGTAAACATCCACAGGTACCTAGACTTGCTCAGATCTTCACTTGGCATCTCGTCCCCCGACGGTGCGGCTACCTACTACCTCCTGTGGCCAGGTGCGTCTTGCCTTGAGGAGCCCTGCAACTAATATTGACTTCCTTAGGCCGCAGCTCATTCAAGACCTCCTGCCCGGGGCCTTAGAATACGCCGCCGGTAGACTGGCCGATGCAATGGCAATAGACATTCTTTGATCGGATTCCCCCGCTATAGCCCTTCTACGTATTATATTTAAGGCCCGATTATTTTCTCTCAAGAAAAAAGACAGCTCTCTTCGCCTTAATGAATGCCTTTAGCAGTGTCAGAAAAGACCACTTGCTGAGCGCGGTAAAATACTACGCTTGCAAATATTTTATCAGGTGCATGCGGTTTACGTACAGCTGTCACTCTTGGTTCTGCCACACAAGACTACAATATAACTTTGCAGTCTGGCCTTCAGCAAGGAGACCCTTTAGGTCCACCATTGTTCTGCTTGTGCATAATGCACTGGGTTGACTTCGTGACATTTGCAAATTTCGGAATTTTGAGAAAGTGCAAGGCCTATCCCTAACTGCCGCAAAATGCGAGGCCTACATGATGGGCCTCGAGGATATGATTTCCCCGGAGCTTTTCGGAGTTCCGCCCTACCCTGAGAGGTTATCTAAACATTGAACGCGCGAAGAGTGAAGCTTGAGTTTGCCGCCAACCGTCTTCCTTCTCGCTAGAATTCACCCTGGCACATACTTACTGAGATCGTGTATTTCGGCGGCCCGGAGAACTTTGCAATTTGTTGCAAATGTTCCATATCCGGAGCTCAATCTCTCAAAAAAATGGTTGACCCTGTTCCAAGAGAAAGCACTCGCGCATATCCTGGAGCAAGCCCAACTACGGCTTCAGGCGATCTACTCAACTAGGCTTCAGCCGATCTACTCAAAAGCGCCGTTGCCTGTTCCACTTAGACATCCTACTAGATGACGACATTGTCTGGAATAGTGCAGGGTTACGTCCGAGAGCAGGTCGTTTTCCCCCGTCGTTTTCCCCCAGAATCGTTTTCCCCCCTCAACGTATATGCAAAGACACACCGAACACACGAAAGGAATGACCCTTAAGTTCTTTAAGATGGGTCCCATGCTGGCATACGATGCAACCGTCGCTGACTCACTAGCCCTTTCCATGGTCAGTGAGGGAGCTGAACACGGTTATGTTGGTAGGGGTCAATAAGTGTAAGAAGCATGCCACCCGCTGGCATTGAGACACTGGTCGGACCTGGCGCGAAAACCTTAATTATCGAGTTGACAAGGCGCTTAACCATTCAACAGGAAAAACTAGAGCTGTCGAATAGTTGTACAAGAGACTATCCTTGAACATTCAGCTGGGTAACTAGCCCCTCTGTGGGTAGAACTCTGCTACACTTAACCCGTCCCAACCTAAAGAATAGGCGACCTTTTCATTTATTTGATCCGGTGTATGAGACAATTGTTGCCTCACATGTATAGATACACAAGAATTAATCAATCGTATGTCACGACATACTTAGAAACTTTAGTACGCACTGTACAGTGAGAATATAGCAAACCATGCCTTGTTATTATTCAGTACTATTATTTTAAAATTATAAATGTACGTGATATTATTATTCAATTATATTTATTTTACTCAGATTAAGTATAATATACAATTCAATATATATATATATATATATATATATATATATATATATATATATATATTCAATTATATTTATTTCACTCAGATTAAGTATAATATACAATTCAAGATGTTTCTTCATAATACTCTATCTTCTTCACGCTTTCGGCAAGAGAAGTAGTGCAACGATGTTTTGTCCAGCGCTGTGCATTCTACTGCATGGTACTTGGCACACCTCTGTAGGCATAACCGGCAGGTGCACAACTCGTACTCCTCGTGAAAGGCTGCATTTGAACATACCAAGTAGTAATAACCGTGCACTATGTACCTCGTGTATACGTGGCGACTGTCACATGCAGAACCAGACCAAAGGTGCACGGCATTGAAAACGTCCAAACCACCGACCTCCCGTCTGGCCTGTTCGACTTTAGCTTCCCATTCAGAAATGAAACATTCGTATGGTACTGTACGCGGCATCTTCAGCCTTAGTCGGATTGTTTCAGTAGCTGGTGGACAACCTGACATGAGATACACAAAGCGGCTCCTTGCTCGAATAGACAAGCAAAGCGCTCGCTTCATATATAATGAGAAACACCTCTCAAGCTGGTTAAAATCGGCCAGTGTGAGGTGGTTCCACACCCTGTCAAGGACATACATCAGCCCCGGAACAATCTTAAGCATGAAGAGCCTCACTGCTGAGAAAACGGACAGTCTTCGGACATTGCCTACTTCCCCGTAAAGAGAGACAAGTGCCTTCCGTACTGTTTCGTTTATATGCGCTGTGAACGTCGTGCCCGTATAATGAACCCGAAGGCCAAGATACTGGAAAGAGTTAACAAACTCCAATGGTTGGCCGCAGCAACGTATAACGTCTCTGGCAGCCAATCGACCTCCACGCCTGAATTTCATGGCTGTGGTCTTAGTATTATTATTAGTCAGTATCATTATTAACATCGCTTTAATATTTATAGGCTTCCATAATTACTTATCACTTAGCAACGTATAACGTCTCTGGCAGCCAATCGACCTCCACGCCTGAATTTCATGGCTTTGGTCTTAGTATTTTTATTAGTCAGTATTATTATTAACATCGCTTTAATATTTATAGGCTTCCATAATTACTTATCTGCATTTATTTGCAAATCTTTCAATGCACAACTATTATTGACAATAATGACGGAATGATGTTTGGATGCATCAGTGCGCCTAACACAACATAGATACTCGTACACACTAAATAGAAAGAATATATATATATATATATATATATATACGGTTCAACGGCGTAACGCCATTTAGAGGCCATTGCGTGCGCTTTCCGACGTTAGCTGATCGACCTTTCATATATGTTTATATATGCATGCCCACATTTGAATGCAACGCTGCTCGTTTCCTGTCTTGGCTTTGCCGATTTTCATCTTCGTTCTTTTCCTCTTATTTTTTTCTTCCTTTTCTTTTCAGCTGTGTGCTAGTGCGGCCGCGCCTTCTTACGGCGGCCGTTTTTGCCTTTTTTTTGCTGCAGTTGGAGTCGTCGCATTAAGAAGCCATCCATGTGTCTCCGCTACCGCAACGATCATACTTAGCGTGGTGCTTTTATTGCATTGGTGGGCGGGTGTGCATTTTTCTCCTCTGTGTGTGTGAGAGCGTGTTGTCTTTCTCAATCTCAATCTATGTAGAGGATAGTGTGTTTGTTTTTCTCTCCGTGCTTTTCTCGTCGCGGTGTTTTCTCTCTCTCTCTCTCTCCTGCTGCCTATGTCTATGAAAACTGCCGCCATCGCTACTAAACCACCATCTGCTGCGCATAGCGCATGTGAATGCGTGCACCGTGTCGCGTCGCGTCGCCGGCGCGCCCGATGATTCACTCGCGCGTTCGGGCCGCTGCCACTGTAGATTCACAGCTACAGTTTCCACAATACGCAATTGCTGCTTACCGTCTATCTCTCTCTCTCTCTCTCTGCCTCTCTCTATCGGGGCCTGCCTTCGATGCTAACTATAACAATGATCGCTCTGGTCATTATCCAGAGGGTGGATACGGTTGGCCGAGAGGACTCTGACAGCAGAGAGAGAGAAAGAGAGAGAGCTGAGTTGAATAAATGAAGACCGCGAATCATCATTATTACTAGAATACGATTATGATGATGATGTTTAATATTATTGCCATTAATAGTTGATGTGGGCACCAACACTCAAGCAGAAATGAAAATACGAACAATATAGTAAGAATGATATAATTAATATATTAGTAATTGTAATCAATGTACATATTATTAATATCCGTTGTGATATAAATAAATATACATAAAACAATAAAAACATTAAATAAATATATATATATATATATATATATATATATATATATTAATCATTTACAATACGTTTGCACACTCGGCAGTGCTCGCCTTCCAGTATATATATATATATATATAGTAAAATCACGTTGAAATGTTTCAGCCATTATTATTATTATTATTACGAGAATGAATATCAAATCATCATCGTATCATCGTGTTACCATGCAACCAATCACCATGTCGGTTGTAGTCGCCATCGTGTTTGTTGTTAACGTTAGCGCTAATTCATTGAGCTTCGCTAGGCTTCCTCTATGGCAGATTCGCATCCGCAACTTCACCCGCGGACCGTCGGGTTTCGGCGTCATCGACAGCCGGCGGTCGACGGCCGCCCCGATGGCTCTCGCCAGTGAGGTCATTGAGGTAAGCCACTGCCACTGCCATTGAGTAGCAGCACAGTAATGCGCTCATACTGCTAACGTTGCTAACGCTGGTAGAGATGACTCGCCGCCCTACAGAAAACTAAATGCTTACCGCCTTAATGCGAGAGCTTTATGCTTGAAGTATTGACTTTGGCAACGTTGAAACGTCGGCTGTAGCGGGGGCGGCTATGGCGGGGGCCAACCGGTCAGCGTTGTCACGCTGAACGGAACAACACCAGTAGACTGAATGTGTGTGTATCGTCAATGACAAGGGCGGACATGAAGCTGACGTGACGCATCATCAACAACAACGACAAGCACAGAAAATTAACAACAACAAAAAAAAACAACAACACTGATGACGACAACAGCATAATCCAGAACAACAACAGCAGCAATATCCAGAACAGCAACAACGGCAACAACACACAAAAACAACAACGATAACAACGGCAACAACGCACAAAAACAGCAACGATTACAACAATGGCAACAAAAACAGCATCAGCAGCAGCAACAACAACAACAATGACAACACCAATAGCAACAACGAAGAGGACGGCCACAGGAGTAGACACCGCAACAGGAGCAAACATATTAAGCCAACGAACGCACCACAGCGTGTACGCGTACGTTGAGTCAGTAGCCGACGAAGACCGCGATCCTGTACCCGGAAGATGCAGGAAGGCGTGCGTGCATGCACACACTGCGGTCGGGTGGAGGACAAACGCACGGAACGAAGAGAGCAAGGGAGGGAAGGAGGAAGAAGGAGAACGCGCGATACGGCGGTCAGACTCAGACAACAACAACAACAACAACGACAACGACAACGACAACAACAACGACAACAACAACAACAACAACGACAACAACAACAACAACACCGACAACAACAACAACAACAACAACAACAACACCGACAACAACAACAACAACAACAACCACCACAACAACAACAACATGCAAGCAGGTCGGAGGGATGGCTGGCCGACCGACCGAAGGCAAAGAAGCGTTCGACCAGCCGCCCACGAGTCATTCGACGGCGGCACGGATGAAATCATTGAATGAATGAACACAATCGAGCAAAAAGAGCAACGATAGGCGAAGACCTCTCGCATCCGCACCCCCGCCCTCCACTGTTCGTTACCATGCGTAGTGCTGTAGATCAAAATCGCCTCCCGTGCTGTAGATCAAAACCGCCCCCACCGGGGGGGCGGGGGCAGAAGCAGCCACTGTAACAAACAGCAGAGCAATAATAATCGCGCATCGGCGGTGGCGTAGCCTACCGTCCCAACAGCAATAGCAGCAGGCAATGCCAGAAGAGAGCCAGCCAGCCAGACCGCTCAACGAAGAAAAGGGTCGAGTGTGCGAGGGCGTTGTAACACTGTTGTCTCTGGCTGTTTGCCGGCCTGCCAAGCAAACAGTGCGAAGAAAACGTCATGCAAATGAAAGATAACTGGGAATGGACTGGAGCTGCATGAAGGCTAGAGAGGAATATATAGAAAGAGAGGTTGGGAAAAAAGATAATGGAGACTAAAATAGGAAAATGGAAATGAAGGAAAATGAAGAAGGAAAGAGGAAAGAGGAGGACATTTATTAAGAGAAAGAGACTAGAGATAAACAGCGCGGGAGAGAAACGGCGAACATAAGACGAGTGAACCATAATGTGGGGCCCGAATGTTATTGCAAAATCGAAAGAGAGAGCTCAGCAGCTGCAGAAGCAGAGCTGTAGAACTGTAAAGACAACAACTAATACTACAATCTTAAGAACAAAAGCAATAATCAAAATCATATTAATAGTAAAAACCAAAACAGCAACAATAACGGAAGACACATTCCAACCTCTTTCTGGGAGGGGGGGGGGGGGTTGTTGACCGGGGCCACCGGGGAGAATAGGGCTTGTTACATTGAACGACATTCTACCCGACAGTACCCAGTTTCACGACGGGGCCGGCAGAAGCGGCAGCTGCAACGATCGCTACTGGAGTGAATGATTAACTCCCGATAACCAGCAATTTTTCATTTTGAACCAAAGAGCCTCATTTTGAGGTTCTAAACGCGTCGATATTGGGTCGTTGTTATTGGTGGTGGTGATGCTGCTGATCATGCCGCTCTCGTCAGCAGGTTCATTGTGGCGCGGGCTCCGTTCAAGCGACAACGGTTAAAGCCGTCCATCATCATCATCATCGTCATTATTGTAATTGTTGGCAATGTTGATGTTGTTGTTGTTATTGCTGTTGCTGCTGCGGTTATTGTTGTTGTTGTTGCTGTTCTTTTCTTTGTTGTTGTTGTGTCGTCGTCGTCGGCCGCGTCGACTACAATCATCACAACAACGACAGCGCGCCGCTACCGCCCGTCGAAGACCGACTGCAACGACTCCACCTTCTATTGTGTCGGCATCTCGCATATTTATATATGCATATATATATATATATATATATATATATATATATATATATATATATGCATACATATATATCTGGCAATCGCGGTGGCCGACGCTCGAATGCTCGGCCAAGGGGCCTCTTTCTTTTAGGCAGTGCAGGCTTCTCTCTGGAAGGCACAACCCTTCGTGCTTTTGGGCCCCGATAATTGTGGCTAGAGGCTGCAACGTGTGGCGACAATGCTAGTTTGGTCGCCTCGAAAGCGGTAAAGCGTGACGACGTGAACTGAACCGTTGAACTCAGCCTGCTTTCGTTCCTGGCTAAACCTATTTCATACTGTCAGCAGTGTCGCTGGAAAGGTTAGAAATTACCCTATGAAGACGGACAGGAAAAGAGTAAAATACGAGAGAGCCACATAACGTGCAACAAATAATTGAAAAAATGTGAGATACAATAATCGGTTGTCGTCTGATGGCCGAAACACTCAGAGAAGAACCGAGATCGCAAGGAGGGGGAGAATTGTGGTGAAACTCGTCAGAAACACGGTCAATGCGTGTGTTAGATAAAAGCAGCATGTGTGACCGTCGTCCCTATGAACATGCTCGTTAAATCATGTACTCTAATAGCATGCATCAAATACGATGATACCCATATATATATATATATATATATATATATATATATATATATGCAGAGTCTATCTATTGTAAACACAGTTAGTGTGTTGTTTCTAAAATTAGATGTTGTGTTTCGATTTTAACGTAATTTCCAACAATTTATGTACATTTATCAAGCCGGTAAATGCATACATCGAAGCACTCTTCCAAATAGGGTTTCTGATTTTTTTTCCAGATCAACCTCGACGATTTCAAGCTCCAACTTCGTGAATCGGATTATATTGTCTTAGTCTCATTTTTGTCCCCGGAAAAGCAAGAAATCGTACGGCGCCAATTCACGTGAGTATCAACTCTAGGTGCGTCGAGAAAAGCCTCTGTGTTTTCAGTCTGGTAGACTGGCTCGGTGGTGGAGAAACCAACATCTAAAAGACGTTTTAGAGCTTTTCCTGCTGAGCACAGTATACAGTTTTGGTAGGAATTCTGCAGCACACCAATTCCTCATCACTTTAGCAGCTTCTTCAAGTTTCACCATAGCCACAATTTCGCTTCTGGAAAAGAAGATGGCGACCATTACCTTGCCAGCCGGTCAATCGCGTATCACGTTTTTAGGTGGAGACGCTCCTACGCCTGACCACTGCAACCGCTGGTACTTAAAAGAGGTTCCAAGTTTTACCACCTACGAGGAGTATTGAAATCAAAGCGGTCCGACGTTCGACGAATTTTACTAGAAATGTCTAACCTATAATCTGTCAGATAATCGATTCAAATGTTCCATCCTAACATCAACAAATATGACGCTATCCACCAGTGGATTGGCTAAGCGGGGAATTAAAAAAACTTTCGCAGCACATGCATATATATATATATATATATATATATATACTGCAAACTATTTGTTAGGCTTAACTACTCGGACGTAAACACTTGCGTTATAATGTTAATGTATATGTAGCACACCTTAAAATCGCATAAATGAGCCCTCAAGGCCCGGTGCTGACAAGAGCTAAAGCGATCGAGCGACAGCTCTTCTCCGATCGATCGGCAGTTCCGCGCGATTACGCAGTGGTCCCAAGGTTACGAGGTTAACTGACGTTATCGTGTCGTTATTTTGTGAGCGAAAACGCCCGTCCCACCGTGTTGTCCCACTTTACCTGACAGAAGAATACGATGCGCAACATTCCCAAAACTGCTGCCAAGTTTTTAAAAATATATACATAGGTGCTCACTACATAACCGCAGTAGTATATTTATGTATGGATTTGTATTATAATTGTTGCAATAACAACAGCAGCAACATTGCTACTTATACTGTTGTCAGTTGTCATATAAGAGACACTCAACATCTCTATTTCTTCGACCCCCCGTCAGACTTGTTTAAGACAATGCATTTGATATATATATATATATATATATATATACGCCATGGACACTTGATTAGTTAAGTTTATACCTAGAATTTATTTTTTATTTAAGGAAGTTGTGTTTAAATTCTAGAAAAAAATACTACACACTTTGTACATGTAAAGTCAACAACGATACACCAAGTGAGGTGCCCCCGTCAGCCGTTTTCATTAAATGCTTGTGCAGCAGCCTACAATTCCTTTTAAGCCTTTTTCCAGTCGATTGCTCACAACCTTAATTAGGAAGTAGGCGGGTCAGAGTTCTGTATCTGCCTACTAAAGGGTACTTCATGGCGGATCTAGGAGTACAGATCGGCTCAACCTATTGTGGGAGGAGAGTGGAAAGACATTTAAGGTGCTCACAGTTCAGTCGGCAGTTGGACAGCTCTCCCTTCACACAAGAGAAAACTACTCCTGAACTGATCACTGGAGGTGAGGAGGAAGGTAAATACTGGCATTAGATGTGGTCTATGTTGACTTGCAGACAAGCAGTATTCCTCTCACAGCGCGGTCGTAACCTCACGCTTGCTCTACAATCTAAAAGCTAGTTTGAGGAGGCTACATACCAGCCTGTATCAACAATGCTTTAAAGCTGAACAGCTCCCTTTGTATGAAGCAAACATCGGAGACATTGATTCCGTATATATATATACATTTTTGGCATTTAGGTCTATGAGGTTAAGGCTATTAATATTATTATTATCCTTTTTTTTCGGCCACGTATACGTAGTGCATGTAGCGAAATATATATAATTTACGAAATACGCTAGTTTGGTTTTTGCGCGCGCACCTAAACGTATCATCGTAAGCATTTGTTGCTGCATTGAACGATTAGCGTCAAGGTAAACCGATTAAGCCGTTGTTTTGCTTGTCCAACGGAGATACGTTACGTTGCCCGACTACGATTGCTAGTTCGACTGTTATGAGGTCGCCATAGATCCCATAGAACCGTACAATGCACTCTAGTAGAGCTTCTCGGTAGAAGACACCCTGCGGACCTCAAAACAACGTAAGCCGTTTGCCATAGATGTTTGGTTGGTGGGGTCCAACACTGAGAACGCAGTCGGACAATTTAACGAACTGAAATACGCCAGAAGAGCGCCAGAACGTGGCGCTGCGCCGTAACGAAAAACAAACAAGTCTTTCTCTCTTTCTGGCTCTGTCTCTCTTGGCTTCTTTTTTCCTCTGCGCAACTAAGCGATAGCGAGTTAGTTGTCTCTTCCCATTGGTGTAGAGATCGAAAACGAAAAACATTTCTTTACTAGAGCTTAGAGTAATTTAAACGGCACATCCGTTTAAGGTCAAGTCCTTTTTTTTATTTTCTACTCGATCTCGTCCAAAAGCAGCTTCGACGGGGCTGTGATGGGGGATTTTTGGTACTACTTATCGGGCCGGCTCTTACCCGGTAGGTAGCAGCAGTAGCGAGAATAATATAGTAGCTTAGCAACAAGAATCTGATCGATTGAAGTTGATCTAGCCGCGTGTCTGTCGCTAGGGACTAAACCGTCGCCAGACTATATTGACACAAGAGACCTGATATTTCGGATGGCTAGTTCGTAACAAAGCCACCGACAAAGAGTGGACCCGCTCTTGTTTTAGCTGTTCGTTAGCTTAGTGTCCCTACGGTAAATCGTTTATATAAGTAAGGCTATGATGAAAGGCTATGGAGCCTTCGCTAAAGGAACAATGAGTCGATAAATGCGAATGTTGACATACTGCGCGTGGTAGTTGATACCTATATTATTATTATTATTATTATTATTATTATTATTATTATTATTAATTTTTTTGTTTTTTTTGTGTGGCATTTTTCAATCTTTCTCGGGCCTTCGATTGTGTTGATCATTGTCCATGTTTGTCCATTATTATTATTATTATTAATATTATTATTATTATTATTATTATTATTATTATTATTATTATTATTATTATTATTATTATTATTATTATTATTATTATTATTATTATTATTATTATTATTATTATTATTATTATTATTATTACTATCATTATTATCATCATCATCATCACCATCTCAATTTAGACGGGCGTGAAGTGTAAACGTGTGCTAGTATTTCTGCCGTACATCTTGCTGGGTTTTTTAAAGGGCGGGATCAAGTAGAACTCTGGCAGTCTCCTCTGCTAGGGTGGCTGTCTTTTTATTGCGCTCTTCACTGTTTCATCGACGAGCAATTCCGCTAGTGAGCTGAACTGATTTAGCGACGCAGCGTAGCAGAAGCGTCAACGTCAATAGCCTTTCTTGTCCCAAGACCATCACACAAATTGAGGACACTCGCTATCTCCCATGTATCTCCCAAAAAGCCGACGGTTAAAATACCTCACTTAATTACTAATGTATTTGGTATTTTTATCGAAAACAACAAGGGGTTTGGTGTACTTAGAGTTTTGAAATGCTCGGATTACGCAGGTGAGTCTCGTTTGCAATACGCAGGTGAGAGATTTTTGCAAGGACCTTTATGACAGCGTTTGAGTGATTCTTTTGATGATAATTCGAAAGCTAGTCCCAGAGAGTACCTTTGTTTAATGCCAGATTGCGACTGAATGGTTACCTCCATACACTAGGCCGCAGTCGAATCTTTGTAGCATTGCCATCGGTCGAAGCTCCGGAGTCTTCTTCTTTACCTCTTTAAATATTAGTTATATTTGTGTTGTATTGAAGGCATTTCGGAAATTTAATTTAAGTAGGACCGGGCTCTTCTCGTCTAAACAGGCTATAAATGTGTCAACAGTGGCTTCTGCTCCTCCTTTTCGGTGGGTAAGAAAAGACTGCTGCCCGAATGGTCTCTATGTTTATTGCCAATCTTCCTAACATTAGCCCACATGCTATTTGACCAAGCGTGTCTTCATCAAGTAGTCCTGCCGCGACCCTGTATTCAAAAGGGAAGGGTTAAACTTCATCGCGAAGTACATTTTCGACGAGCCTCAGAGCCACCGGCTGTTGGTTCGCTAGACGTCTCGTGCAACAGGCTGGAGCGGGCGAATATCTGCTTCGCAACTCGGACTTTGTATGCAGATCATGTGGGGCCATTATGACTAAAGACAGTAGTCCTCGAGCAGCAAAGCAGACCTCACCCTCCGCCAGTTTCCCTGCGGCCTGCCGCACACGATGTAGCGCTCCACTTAAATGAAGTATCTTTTCATTCACGGTAGGCACCATCGAGCCCAGGAGACTTCAAAAGCCCTTAATTCCAGTTTAGCTATATTTCCCTGATTATTCTGGTCAAAATTGCTTTCCGCACTCTCATTAGTATTGTTATTAATATTAAATGAAAGTCTTTTCTATTGTCAGTAATGGTGTTGGTGGCATATATGTACAGTATATTGTACAGCAATTTGTCACAGTTTATGCGTTTATGGAACTAGCCACTTGCCACGGGTACGTTTGCTATGCACTGTGAGTAGATTTAGGATTTTGGTTCTAGTACAGACCAATAGTAGTAGTAGTGGTTATGTCAGATTCAACATTAAATCGATTTTTCTATATATATATATATATATATATATATATATATATATATATATATATATATATATATATATATATATATATATATATATATATATATATATATATATATATATATATATATATATATACCAAAGTTCTAAATACAAAGTTCACTAAAGCTGATTCTAATAGATTAGAAGTATTAATGCAGCTGTCTAAGTCAAGAGGGGGAGGCATGGTCAAGCCCAGCTTTCTGACGGTACTTACAAGCGAAATTAGTAAATTGTTAAGAGTATATACAGTACACAGATGGCTTTGGCTGCAACGCCACACAATTAGATTTGCATACTCTATTGGTTGCCATTTGTTAGCGTGTAATTCCGTTATCGCCAACAGGTATATACAATTTCAAGTCCCATCTCATCATATATTTCATATGTTACTTTACCAGTTATATTAACAAAAAGAAAGCATTTGATAGTATTTACTTTGATTTTTCCATAGCATTTTACAGAGTAAACCATTTTAAACGTTTAAAAGAATTTATTGACTTGCATTTAGACAAGCACACTGTTTTACGGATATGATATTGCCTAAAGGATCTAACGTTCTCTGTACAAGGCAACAACAGTTTTAGTCGGTATAGGGTGTGTCCTTCGGGCGTGCCTCAAGAATCATGTCTAGGCCAATTATAATTTCTGTATAGTCATTTTAGATCTTAAAACGTTATACCCAAAACCACTGCGCACAAGTCTACGCAGACGATATTAAACTTTATGTGCCATCTGGCACAGAAAACGAGAGGGAGATAGTGCAGAAAACAATTGACTCTATCTCCAATTGGTGCGCCAAAGATAATATGATCATATCGGCTTCTAAATGCGCCGTTGTCCGTCTGAAGGAGGACCACGTTTAAACACTTGATGGAGAAGAGATACCCAGAGTAAACAGCATTCGCGATCTTGGGGTAATCGCAGCACCGGAGCTGAACTTTAACATTCACAATACGCAAACTATTCAATCTGCTAGTTTTATATGTAATATTATATGTCATTGTTTTTTAAATTAAATGTCCAATGTTTTATGTCCGCTTCTATAAGAGTCTCATAGTCCCCAAATTCATTGCCGGCTATAAAGTACAACTCAGTACCAATACCAGAAATGCTCGGCATTTGAAAGCAGATCTTAAGTTTGCACAAATCTCTCAGCATATTTAGACTTTTCATATTTTCCAACAATCAGCGCAGTATTCAAACTATATCGTCGAAAACAGTTGCACGACCTGACCGAATCAACATGTTTTCGTGGTGCATGGCGAGAATGTTGAGAAGCATTAACTCGCGATATAATAATACAAGTTGGACAATTGCATATATCTCGAATAATATGATATTTTAGATTGTTCTCTAAAATTCTTACATTGTGCATTATATATATATATATATATATATATATATATATATATATATATATATATATATATATATATATTAAATACAGGATTTTTATAAACAACCATGTATACAATTATCTACCCCTTAAAAGTAATACAGGAGCACTTTAAGTTTCCAGAATAGACCTATGTACATCTACAACAAACTACTAATAATTAGTGGTAGTTGTTGTTGTGAGTGACCCCGGCCAAATTATCTGAGTGGCACTCGCCACTTCTCCTGCTGGTCCATAGTACTGTTCTATATACCTGCGCCATCTTCCAGAAAGTGAAGCTTTAGGGGAAGGTGCGTTTAGTAGGTATGGGTCACAGCGGGCTAACATCGAACCGCTGGGGTCGAGTCCCACACCGTTCGAGATGGGCCGATGTTGTTAGCTTTGCAGAACGTCACCAATTTCTCATCCAGTTGATGATTCGCCCAACTCCACACCTTCTCAATATCAACACTGGGTCAACATGTCGTTCAGCCCGGCATGCAGCAACAGCACGACGAGATAAACCGTATGACGACGCACGCTTGCAATTACCTTGCATAGCGTAGCGCCGCCTTTCCCGGAGATGTGATAGCGCGCGTCACCACCCATATTAAGAACGTGCGTCTCTATGGCAGATGTTGAACCCACCCAGTCAAAAAAACAGAATTGATCCTATGTACAGTAGGATGTGCAACCGTGCAGGCGGTGGAACTGCGCACAGTAAGCAGTTGGCATTCCGTTGTATTTATAGGTGCCATATGGGTTTGTGGGAAGAGGCCTTCTGACTTAATTGTTCTCATCACGACGGACTGGCCTGTTTAGCCACAAGCTAAAATGTATTTGTTTTCATAACTTTCTTTTTAATTCAAGTTCTGACAATGAATATAGCCAAACTCATCAGAATGCGGGTCTGAGCTCTTGAGCAATCTACCGGAGTGTTATGGCTGTGTTAAGAAAGAGACGTTGATGACTGCACAATTATCAGCAACATATCACATAACACAATTTCACAATTATTCATGTAATTATAGACAGTCAATAACTTAAAAAAACAAGTGTTTAAAGACTGTTGAGCTATCACGAAAACGACGGCTGTCGCGCTTGTCTCCAGCTCACATGACTAGCTGCAATCACTAACTCTATAAGAGCCTCTCAGATATTCCACCGCGACCGTAGTACTATACTCGTACTTTAATAAAAATCACGCCATCCGTGGACACCTCGATCTGAACGTGACCAGTCCGGGCAACCACAAGCAGACGACTTGCTACAAGCGAGCAACGATGTATTACTTGTATAATTTGCTCAGCTCAAAATAGGTGTTTGATTAGAACCTTAGATTCTCTACAATATTCAATTTGTTTAAAGGTCTTTCTCCTAAAATCTAGCTCTTGATTGGATTTAGCTATGACAGTCCTTCTACACACGATCAAGAGCAGTCCACATTAATGGGAACTACACATGCTTTTTATTAATTATTTACTACACTTTTATATTTATTCTGTTACCAAATTGTAACATAGTCGAGAGTTTGCAGAGTGCTGCTCTGGATTGTTAAGGCTATATGCATTTTAACATCGTCTGCGTATGTCAAACATTTGACAGGATTGGATATGACATGTTTTACTTCCTCTATAGACAACATAGAATGTCAACCGTTTTAGAACGGCGCCTTGAGAGCATCCGGCACTAAGAGTCTCTTCACTTGAGAATGCATTCATAGCTATAACAGTGAAATTTGTATCTCTTAGAAATCCAATAACCACTGCGCATTTTTTTCGAACCTCGTTTGCTATCATTTATTCAAACTTTTTCATGATACTACAGTAAACAAAACAGGACTCCTACTCTTTAGGTCACTCTTTTTTGTGAGATAGTTTATTATTATTATTATTATTATTTTTTTGTAGCCCTGATATTGTACTGTATTATTTCCGCGGCAGCATTTCCTCGATAATAATGTATTAAGCGTTGACAAATACTCCAGTGCTGCCGCCCCACAAAATAAGCTGACAGCCTGACAATCGGAAGTCTCCCCTGATAATGCTACAGATAATTATTGTACTAATCAAAATAATATTATTCATGAGATACATCTAGTGTCATCTTCCAGCAGGCACATTGTGTGCCATTTTGTGCTGAAGGTCTGAAAGTCATTCTAGCGTGTCGTATATTGCGGCGGCATATGCAAACGAGAAGGAGAAGGCGCCTGCTCGAGGACACCGAGTTCAATTTGGGACAAATTGGACGCCATATCGGCTCTCCCTCTCGGACATGACTTTTCGCGTCTGTGGTTTCGGGCAGAGAGGTCGATGTTTACCGGCTGGACTGTCCGCACGGAGCAATTGCTCGCAAACTTTATGACGGTCCGACGTGTTCATGTATTCTACTTGGCTCAGGCCTGCTCAGCTGGCTGGCGCATTGTCGTCGTTCTCGAGAAACAGCGACGACGTCAAGACATTTAGCGCACTGAACGGGCTGTTCCCAAATCCGACCCCCCTATATCTCGTCGTCGTCGTCGTTGTCGTCCGTGGTCTGGTATCCAATCTACAAAAATGCCCTTGTTGCAAAGACGGGCCACCGCCGGCTGAAGTCGGTGTTCGGAGCCCTGGCATCGGGTGTTGTGGCTGCTGCTGCTGGTGCTGTATCAGCTCGATTCAGACTACGTATTCAGAATAAAGCAGCTGCCAGCGACGTCAGGCGCAACGAGCAAACCCCCCAGACCTCGAGAAGCGTGTCGTTTTCCCCAGTCGCCGTCTTCGCCAAAGCGTGCCGACGTGAAATCGGTGCTGCAACATGAATCATAAAGACGACGGCAGCGAGGAATCGGGGCCAGGGCATACGGGCTGCGTCAAATGCGGCGAGGACATACATACGAGCAAGCTTTTCAATCGTCCTGGTTAAACAGAGAGACAGGCAGACACAGAGGTGTTAGCATCTTGGGGCTATTCATGCCCATTGGTCTCCTGCATTGGCGAGCAAACAGTCTGTCAGAACGTCAAGTGAGTTCTAGTTGGCCCTCTCAATTTGTTTCCATTAGACACGGGGAGTATGGCACCTGTCATTTCGTCGTTTTCTCCATTTGTTGGCATCGAACAGCTAGCTATACCTCTAAACCTCCGTAATCCCTTAGTCCCTTCTTGTAGGGTTGGCCCGTCGGGCGTCGTTCACCTAGCCCACCTCCTGGCGGCTGCTGCAGCTACGGCAGCATCATTTTTGGCCGCAAACAAGTGTAGTGCAAAGGGAGTGCTGACCTGAGGAATAGGAATGTTGGTGCAAAGAAAACGAGCCTCTAACCCTCGCGCGGTAGCTGTGAGGGACTGAAGATGTGAAGTATGACAAATACGTTAAATAGCACTCACTGGCAACGCAACGCCAAGATTGCATATATATGCAGACCAACGGGCAGGGCAGTGGGCAGACGCCACTTCTGCTACGCCTTCTGATGCTGGTCCTGTTGCTGAAAACTGTCGAAGCAACCGGTAAACGCCAAAAATGCTACGCAAGAGGCTGCAGAGAATGCATATAGATTGACAATTTATACCATGGACCGTGAACGATCACGAGCAGTCTCGCGGCAAAACGACATTCGTACATTCAAACCTAAACACACATGCATACATATTCTTTACCTATACTTGGACAAAAGCACAACAACAGCTTGCCGAGAAAATTACACACAAAAAATCACGCCTGCCTACGGACGTGGCCAAGGAAGACCACCGTCAGCCGCGGGCCGTTGGCAATCCTCGGCGGGCGGCCTCCTCGGTGTTCGGTGTCGAAGCTAGAGGTCCGATGGAGATGGAGCGACCGGGGACGCTCTGGCCCGAGAACAACACGAGATTGGTCGGAAGACGAAGCCAAACAGAGAGAGAAAGAGCCAAAGCCGAGGGACGGGAAGCAAGGAGCTGCTTCACATAAAAAAAAACTGACACTGCCGACAAACGACCCAGCCCGCCGCAAGGGCCTTTCTAGTCCCTCACGCTTATTTTGCACCACGTAAGATTGGCCGCAACCATCACGGCTAGCTGGTTGAAGTTGTATCATATCTAATAATAATAATAAAAGTAATTATTATTATTGTTATTATCATCATCGTCGTCGTCGTCAAAGCGATACTGAACCGCTCACCAGTTGACGCTGTTGACGTCGGGAATAATTATGAAAATGTACCCAATGGCCGTTAGCCATTACGCGTGGTTAGGCTGGCTTGTGTAGATATTCCGGCCGACTGGCTACCGCAGCAGAGGCAGCAAATGACCGAGCGTAATTATGTGTGTTCAGGGCTTCATCATCGCGACCGCTGTAACCTAGCGTTGCCACCTGACGGCTAAGGTCTTGCTCTCTCCCGCGACCACGGAGAAGATAGATAGCAGCGATTTTTCTGCTCTGCACGGCAAATTCTAAAAACGGGCCAATCTTGGCCCAGTCAGTCAAGCGTTCCATCTCAGCTGGGCGTCACTGCCGATCCAAAGAGCGAACTCCTTGACCATCCGAGTTTGCCGAGAGGACGCAGATCGTTTGCGGTGCGTGATCGTGAAAAAAATCGTGACAGTTTGTTGCACGTTGTTGTTTTGAGTCTGGATAGGTCCAACTTTTCTGGTCTATGTTGCTCCTTTGAAAACTTGAACATATGCATACTCCGTATTATCTACGTATATTGCCAGTGTCTTAGAAGAAAATATGTATGCTTATGCTGCGCCCCAGGTATAAGTGCGTTACCCTGACTAAGGGCGTGTGGCTTTGGTATACATGTGGTTAATCGAATAATAAACCCATCTGCCCATATGTCTAAATGCGATTGTTGTTACTGACATTGTGATACTAATGCGTGCATTTGCTTTGCATCACGGTGGCAGCTATCGTACGCCAAGCTGCAGGGTCAGCTGTACCCCTCCTTCAGACTGCTGACTGAACCCTACTGCTGCTGGAGTCAGCTCAAGTTTCTCGGCAGCGTTACAGCCACAGCCAGCTTTGGCATAATTTTAGATTATACACCATTAATGCAAATCGCACGGCCAATCATTTAGCTGAAACGTCGCGTTTTGTTCCGTACTGCAAAATGTGAATGAACATTGGGCATCGTTCATGATTTGAGGTCCGCAACGACACTTTGGGGCATGATCCCGTAACAACTGTCTGTCATCTCTCCGCCTGAGGACCGGCGTTGCTCAAAGAGTTGTCCTGCCCTGGAATGACCTGTCACGCCGATAAGATTGTCCTCAAGAAAACTGCTCGCTAATCAACCAGGGCAAGTATAATTCCCTTAAAGCTACAGAGTAGAAGATCCGAGCATATTGGAATCTTAATTAAGCCTATATATTTATTTAATACGAGTAATTTTGTTGTTTCCTTGTTTACTATTTAATTTTAAAAGACTAATTAAATATAAACATGTTTTAAATGGGCGATCTAGCTGTTTACTGCATGTCCGACGTTGTAAGCTAGAAGAGGCTTCCCTATATGGATTCAAAGTAGTATATAAAGCTAAGGTTTCAAAGTTAAACATAATGAGTATCTGCGCACATTATCAACTTAGCGGACTTATGTTTGCTAATAAGCTACATTGCGACAAAGGCAGACTACTAGTGTTCTATTTGAAATCTAGAGAAAAAAGCGTATCATGTAAATATTGCAAGTTAGTTAGATTTGTTTTATTTACGTTGGGAAATCCGTTTTTGGGTTTGTTTAAATATGATTATACTGCGTGTAAGTGTTTAGGTTTTGTACACATTCATTTATTTCTGCGGGTCTGCAGGGTTTGCTAAGTAAAATTTGCATGAGATATGTGTTCCCTTCGTTTGACGGTCGTTCGAGGATACATTTTGTTTTAACTTTATAACGTCTTATTTTAGTCTGCCGATATAAAGAAAAAGAAAAGGAAACATAGATAAATCAACAAAAAAAGTGGGGCATTACCATCATCCTCCAATTCTTTTTTGCGGTTACAATCGATTTATATATATGTATATATATATATATATATATATATATATATATATATATATATATATATATATATATTTCTGGCATCCTGAAATGCGGGTTTGGCGCCAACGCCTTGCTAAGAACGGATTTCGAGGATTAATTCTTACTAGGACCCTGTTCCTGATACGCAATTTACGCTGGATCTTCGGGTTTCTCCTCAGACTTTCATAATTTGTGACCCATAGATCAGCGTTATTATACAGTCTAAGAACAAGCTTGATTTATAGTGCGCAATACTCACCTCTACTTAACTGGTAAGAATAAAGCAAAGCGTAGAGATCCTTCTTTTTGAATAGTAGGTCCAACAATATTCCTATATGAAATATGGAAAACTTGACTACTTTTCTGAAAATTCTGCAGGACGCTGTTTGGTACCATGTTGATATTAGATATAATGCTAATGCCATACCTAACACTTTAGGGCGGTGCAATCTATCTGTGTTATCGCTTACGCTGAAACACGTATCTATATATTTACATTCACTACATATTCTTGAAAAGGAACTATGTATGGCATTTTCGTCTCTACAAATTCTATTTTTGTACACCTGTATAGTTTAGTCCAATTAAGCGTATATTTTTGCGGCTACAGCCAAGACTTATCGCGTGCTGGACGATTTACCATATGACGCTCTATGTGACGACTGCTGTTCCATGTACGCGGCAGGGAAAACTCAGCTGCGCCCCCAGAGTTGCACGCGTGATGAACCTATTTTAACACTTACACACAGACGGAAACTGCAGAATCTGGAAATTAATTTGATCCTCCCTGCTTGATATAAATGGCACAAAATATTCGTGTTGTATAGTAATTAATTGACCCAGGCCGTAACAATACAATCCTGCTGATAAAGGAGATGTTAATTCAACCGCTTTATATATATATATGTATATATATATATATATATATATATATATATATATATATATATATATATATTTGAAATTAGATTTCTTTAGCGTATACATGTGCAGTTTTTGTAGTGAACATTTTTTCTAAGAGAGCGTAAGAGCGCCTATATATATATATATATAATATTTCGTTAGACTACACATGTGCAATTGCTATAGCAGAAATACACATCTACATAAATACGTAGCAAGGATAAATCGTTACACTAACTTAGATATCACTTCTTTGTCTATCTCTTGCCTGAGCGTGAGATAATGATGAGAAACCTTAGATAATGATGAGAAACCGAGAAAGAGGCAGCGAGATAATAAGATGTATATATATATATATATATATATATATATATATATATATACATATATATGTGTTGGAGGAGTGTTTTTACTATTCCATTCCAGTCGTTTGCTCCGTACGTATGGAGTAATGCGTGGCTAGCCGGGCCGGCATGGGCGGGCCCGTGTTAGCAGGCGCCGCCCTCTTGGCGGACCCCCCAATGACGAACGCGTCATGGCAGACAGGAGGCATCATTGAGTGAGGTCGTGTGGTTGGCGCGTCGTCACACAAAGGGCACAGTGATGCGTCAGCCGTGATGCCAGCGTTCAGCACAGGCACAGAGGGAGAGAGAGAGAGAGAGAACGCAACGCGTTCGCTGTCTTTCTAGTCGCTCGTCGTTTCAACGACGCAGCCGCCGAGGAGGAAGATTTTGCCTCGTCGACGCGTTTAAGAGGCGTCGGCGATGCAGTGAGCGCGCGCGCGCGCTCACAAGACAGAACGAATGGGGAGATGGATGAGGAGAGGGGAACGGGAAGAAAAGAGAGATAACGCACGCGTACGAGAAACGGAACGAAAGGCAAACGCAGAGGGACGACCCTGAAATAGAGAGAAACGGAAATATAAAGCGAGAGAAGTTGGCGAGCGAGAGAGAGAGCGAGAGAGGGGGTAGATTCAAAATTTGCCCGCCTCCTTAAACGCCGCTGGTGCAGGCAACGAAATGTTGTCGTTGCCGCAACAACAACAACAACATTGGCGGCTCGCTGCAGAGCGAGTTGGACCTGTTTATGCTGCTGCGCCAGCTGGCCCTCGAGCGTCGCGCGGATGATCGTGGTGACGAATACGACAATGATTATGATGATGGCGATGATGACGATGACTTTTCTGGATGAGCGCCACAATTGAGTGAGTTGGTGCAGTGTTGTTGGCCCGAAGTGTTGAGCGTTCGCGGGGCGTTCGTTTGCCGTTGTCGAGTGTCGCTATCACAAATGTACGATCAAGAATGTTAAAGTCCGGTAACGTTGAAGATAACGACCGCAACGACGACGACGACAACAACAACAACAACAACACAACAAAAACACGTCAACAAACAACAACAGCAAACAGTACAATTACAACAACAGCAACCATTACAATTACAACAACAACAGCAAACACCACAGCAAACACCACAGCAACAACAAACACGCGTCAACAAAAACAACAACAACAACAACAACAACAACAAACACAACAACAACAGCAACAACAACAACAACCAGTCACCACATCAACCGCAAACGACACTGCCAATAGCAGCAACAAAACACCAACAACAGATCTTGTATCAGTAGCAACAGCAACAACTGTTGTAACAACAACAACATTCTAAATCGAGAGTGTAGACCGAAAAGTAGCCCTAGCATAGCAAATGCCACAGAAAGAATAACAAAAACAGCAAGGCGAATTATCATAATGTCCGCGACGATCATCACCAGCCGCTACAACAACAGGAGCAGCATCGACAGCTGAGACAACAACAACTACAACGAAACAACAACAAAAAACAGCAACAACAACAACAATAACAACAACGACAACGACGACATAGCAACGAATATATCGGACTGAGCGTTTGCGCGAACAACAAGATGAGACACCTGATCTCCCTATATACATATATTGATTTCTCCTGTAGACCTGTAGACGAATCGTCGTGCTTGCTTGCGCATAAATATACGTCCATCTAATATGAATGCATGCATACACTTACGCATGCATATATATATATATATATATATATATATGAATATATATATATATATATATATATATATATATTCATATATATATATATATATATATATATATATATACATCGTATCAAACCTATAAGAAGTGTTATCACCAGCTCTACTCTAGCTCCACCTTGATGTACGAATGCGTATATAGTAGTGATAGGACCTCGTCAACAGGCCATCAATGTGTGCGAGAATGATGCAAACGAACTGCCGTGGAGTGTGTGCCATTATTGATCGTTAGACGGAATTTTAAAAGAAGAGACAAGAAGAGTATAAAAATAGTCGTTGTTTTCCATAACGGACGGTTAAATGTGTATATCGTATTTATGCGCGTACGTTTTGACGTGGGGTCGTTCGATACACGCGACGCGGCGGATGGCGGTTTACATACCTGCAAATAGGTAGAAAACGATTTTTTTTTGGCTATTTGCAAGTAAACTGCTATCCGTTTGACGCGTTGCAAACGATGCTACATCAGTGATCACACGCCAACTTATCTATGTATGCATCCACATATATATATATATATATATATATATATATATGTATACAACACGAAACTTTTTCAGGTCTAACCGCCTGGTCGTTTTCTACGCTGTAGAACTTTTTTTGCAGGTGCACTGTTGGCAAGCTTAGACATTCTGCCTAGTCCAGAAGTAAGTACAGATAAGAACAATCGCGCTCATTCCGCGGTACAAGCAACAACGTCAAACGATGCTGCATAGCAGGTGCCATTTGCATATGATTCTACGAGCTAGTTATGTACGAATATGATGAGTAGAATCAATAAAATCTCGAATATGATGACTATAAATAAAATATAAAAGTAGGATATGGTCGCATAAAACATTACTTGATTCAACTTCTTTACACTGTCACATGCGCTAAAGAAGTGCTGCAATAGTAGATTGCTGCTTAGCTACCTACAACTGTCACTGCGACAGTAATAACATATATAGTAAGAATAGTAAGCATTTCTCTGCAAGAAACACAAATCGCCTACTTACTATACATCACGTTTTGTACCGTGGCCCATCACACCAGAATTTGATGTTGCTGACGATCGTCAATATTTTAGATACGCATTTCCGTACCTAAAGAAAATAGTCAAACGTACTTTCAACGCAATAACCAACTCGATATTAGCTGTGACAAGCGTATCTCGAACTTTTTTGTGTGCCGAATTTGTTAAAAGTCTTGCACGAAATACCCATACGTGAACTGTCTTTGAGTCGTAGAATTACACTGCAGTCGAGTAGATAGCACAACAACTATGGTTGATTATGAGCCCACAGTTGTGGCACGATGTAAAATGAATAAAGTAGTCAAGTTCAGTTTATCAGCTATCGTACGAAACTTGGTTGAACAACTCGATCCGTGATGCCAAAGTTTCAGTTAACAATACCTATTGCGTGTACAAGTGCGATCGTCCTATGCAAGGAAAAGGTGTTTGTAATCTGTGTCGTAATTCCATCCGATCTCTTGAGATGAATTTAATCAGCCCGCCCAGATGAATTCACTGCAGTTAAAGTCTTACATGATCACTCTAAAATTCGCTGCATTTGTTTCTGCGTGGCCAATTCAGAGAGTATTCACCATCTGCGTATTAAACGGATTCATCGGTTATATGATATTATAAATGCTCGCCGATTTAATGACTTTCTTGTGATTGTTGTTTGCGAGGTCTCATTGTAATTGACCAGCTAGAAGTCAGACTACCAACTGTTTGAGAGATTTGATCTCCAAAGAGACACTGTTATAAAATTCCCATTTTGAAAACAGCGTTCTCAGCAGCTTGTTACTAGCTTAACTTACACTTATATTTTTAACATCCTGTTTTCCACAGATTCAAATTTCATTGATGATCTCAGCCGTAGTAATGCTCCTACGGGATCTGGTCATAAGGTTCTTAATTTTAGCGTCTTAGTTGAGGTTCCTACGCCTTTAGTAATTGGTTCTCGAAAATTTAGCTTAACACGAAAATGTAGTATTTGAGGCTAGTTGCCCTGCATCTGAACAAAATTAACTAACCCTTTATCTTCCGTAACTCTTTCCGTGGCTGTGAATGAAATCTATAATAAATTTATAGATTGGCCACTCTCTTATAAATATGTACATACATCAAGATTAAGAGTGGCCTAGTAGTTAGCTTTATTCTAACTGCTTGTGGTCTTACGAGAACCAGACACAAAGACTGGAAGAAAATCGGGAACCCTTAACTGCTTGTTGACACAACGGAAAAATTGACAGCATCTTTAGAGTCGAGCTTAGCAGGCTCAAGTATTCCGTGCCTTTTAACAGCTTTAGCTATACACCGTGCAGTAGGAATGGCTGACGAGAGGTTTTCTTTAGCTGAATCTTTTCGACGAGCAATATCTGAGAGGAGTTGCGTGAGTGGCACTGGAGGTCGTAACAGGCTAGATACATACGTATAGAAAAATGTCCATTCTACAAATTTGTTACAGATATCATTTACAGTACGGAAGCAGTCGCGTAGGAAATAAAGCCAGTTAATTTCGTTCAGATGTAGGGCAATTTGCTTTAATTTCAACATGTCCTTGTCAACTTGAATCTTCGAGAATCGACAACTAAAAACAAATGTTAAAGAATCAATTAGACTTAAATTTGTGAAGAACAGGATGTCAAGAGTAAGTCCAGAAGTGTGAGTTGCGCTCGTGAGAAGCTGCTAAGAACTGTTTTCCAAACGGAAATTTACTAACCGCGTCTCTTTAGAGAACGAATCTCTCGGACAGTTGGTAGTCTAGGAACATGGCGTTGTTCTCATCTGAACAGCCACTTCAGCAAGCCCTCGACCGCTCGGGGCAAGGGGTGCATCTTATTTGTGTTTTAGGCATAAAAATACCCGCCACCTAGGTTCGATTCTATATTCGAAACAAACACAATTTCTCCTGCCACCATAAATACTAAATTGTGTTCGGTAATCTGGCTGGCCAGATCTTAACTTTAGCGCTTACATTATTATACGCACCCAATAGTTGCGAAAAGTTGCTTGGTTGTAGCAAGATAATTGTAAGCTGCCTAGTTCTAAAAGGCTCGCACGCGAACATTGGACTGTATAAAGCACAGGTAAACAGTATATCGGCACACTGTTATACTGCTTTCCTGTATGACAGCAATACTACGCTAAAAAAACTCTCGTTTCCTGACGCAAATTCAGCGAGGTATTCAACGCTCTTTGACATCGCCTCGAATGACCTAAGAAACCATTGCCTCTCATGACTCCCGAAGTCATCGCACACACAGAGCACACAAACAACATTTTTGCCTAACGCATGGCATAATGGGTATTTTGTAAAGATACACCGTTACTAGAGTATGCACCCTACAGAGTGTGGCAACACAATTGTTAAGCTAGTCGTTATCAACATCCACCCTTTAGTTTTAATAAAGGTGTATATATATATATATATATATATATATATATATATATATATATATATAACTTTTTTTTTATTTATATATAGTCAGAGAAGCTCATCAGTGAATACGTCTCGAATGAGAAAGATCAAAATAATTATATATATATATATATATATACATCCATGGCGCACACACGTGCACGCTATGCAGACGCCCAGTATGGACGGTTCTCTGTCTCTGCCTGTGCGTGTCCATCTGTCTGTCTATCAGCCTGACTTTGTAGCTGTTCGTAGCCGTACGTATAATGACCGTCAACGACGCTATTGTGTCGTTGTCAATCAAAACGACTATACACTGAACCCATAAAAAATTGTATCGCGCAAACCAGCAAATGCTCTCTGTGCCTACCCTCGGCTTCCCCCCCCCCCCGCTATCTCTCTTTATTTCTCTTTCACTATTTCTTCCTTTCTCCATCTACCTTTCCTCCTACCTTGTCCACCTACCACCATTCCACCAACACGTTCACGTTGTTTGATTTACGTTCTCACTCCATTTCGCAACGATCCGCATGCATCTATCTATTTGCCCGTCTGTCTGTCGAGATGTCCCGATATAGTGCCGGATCCTTATCGTGTTCGCCATGGTCATCTCATTGTCGGTGAGTCGGTCGCCTCCTTCCCGTAGCGCCGCCCTGCCGTCTCCTGGTTCTTTGTTGTCTCTCGTCGTCGTCGTCGTTTCGCGTCATTCCGCTTCGGTTTTTGTGGGCTCGTTGGCCTTCTGTGACGGTCGAACGTTAGGACAAAGCCTGAGCGGCGTACGTAAGCATGCATGCCTTTGAACATGTGTATACACTATATACAAGGATGTACATATGAATGTGTATATATATATATATATATATAGATGTGTATATATATATTTATATATACACACAATATATATATATATATATATATATATATATATATATATATATATATATATAGACAAAATGATAGTAGAAGGAAATGAAAAGAGTAAAAAGAAAAACAAGGTGCGCAAAATCAGACGTGTATGTGCATGTGAAAGATCGACCCAACCAGGGAGCGTACGAGAGACAAAAAAGAAAAACACATACATAAACGCTGAGATAGTTTTTAGTCTCAGTCTGGGTTTGAGCTTTTGAGCTTCGTCCACTGATTGACGCCGAGCCAATCCACCTAAGGTCCGAAAACCTACCGTCCATATGGCTCTTATGACATGTTGGCTGAACGGTGTTTATGTGTTTTGTTTCTTTACGTTTTTCTTGGCACTCAACGTCTTTGTTGCTGTTGTTTTCGTTGTTACTGTTGGTGGTGGCGGGGTCATTTTTGTTATTGGCATCTCTCTCTCTTTGCTGTTGTTGATGTTGTTGCTGTTCTTATGATCGCTTTTACTACCGATCTTGTACTGTTATGATGTCGTGTTTCTTCCTGCAGTTTGTCCATTGTCGCGGCTGTTGTTGTTGCTTTTCCCATTGTTGTTGTTCTTGTTGCTGTTCTTATTGCTACTGCTGTTGCCTTATTGTTGCTACTTCTGCTGCTGCTGCTGGTGTTGTTGTAGTTGTTGTTGTTGTCATCGTCATTATTGAACCAATGAAACCACGCCACCGGCCCCGCTACCGCCGCGTCAACATGACACGAACGACTCACGGCGGAAAAGCGTCCACGCATCCATCCGCCACTCCGCTGGGGCACTTCAGATCCGTGATGATGAAGCTTTATTGTCGACGTTGTTGGGACGCGGCCGGCATTGAGTGCCCGTCTGCCAGTCAGTCAGCCAGCGTGCCTGCCTTCACTTCCTACTTCATCCCTCCCTCTCTCCCTGTCCCGGTCTGCCGGCTGCTATACGATACGAGAACAGACTCAATCATCCACCATCACCCTATTTGTTCACTCAATCGCGGTTGAGACTCAATACTGGTTGCGCTGGCACTGCGTCTCTACGCACTCTACGTCTGCATCTTGTGCGTCTTGCGCGGACGACGACGACGTGCCGCGTCAGTCAATCTATCTTTCTCTCTGTCTGTCTGACTGTCGCTCATCCTCTATGGCCGAGTCATTTCAATGTCGACCGACTGTGCCGAGCTGTCTTGCGCCTGTATATAGGCAAGTCGCACACGAGCCTGCTTCGTTGTGGGGTGGCATAGCGGATGTTTCTCTCTGTTCATGGCCACTACAGATTTAGGTGTTCACTCCTCCTCGACGCAAGTTAACGCTGACTACCATCAGAACCGCTTCTGGCCAGTTCGCGGACGTTGATGCTGCTGCTGCTGCTTCTGCGGCTTCTGTCGATTCCGTTGCTACTTCTGCTGTTAGTTCGCTAGGCTTCTGAACGGCTCTCCCTTCTGTGGGAGTCTCAGTTGCTTCTGGTCCGCGACTGGCTGACGCCGCCGCCACCGCCTGTAGATGACGCTTTGACTGGGGTCTGCGATGCCGCCATACTGCTGACTAACCACTTCGAGCACTTCGATTACTGTTTCGGCGTAACGTACCGTCGTCATCAGCAGCAGCATCATCATGATCTTCATCATCATCGTTCTCAACATCATCAATGTACGTTGGCTGGTCATTCCGCGGCGGCCGCCGGTTAGGTACTTTGCGCGCTCTCGCCCGTTAAGTACTTCGAGCGCTGCAGGCATCACGCTGGTACTTCGCGCGGCCGCCGACACGTTGCTTCGTCAAGTTGCCGCTACTCTTTCGCCCACTAGCCGAATAGCGCGAGAAACGCTGCTCATATATTCAGCCGCCCTGTACGAATCTTGGCAGAGCCCATGAAGGCGTGAGCGTGCGTATGTGTCTTTTAATAGAGGCACGCTATCCGACTGTATCTTTTCCTTTCCCTTTCTCTCTCTCTCTCTCGCTCTATATATATATATATATATATATATATATATATATATATAGATGCATCACGCATGCGTGTGCATAACCTCGTGTGCTTTTTCTTTTCTGTTCTTTTTTCATGCGGCGAGCTTCGTCTGTAGTGTTCCTGCCCTCCCGGACGACCGTTTGCCGCATCAGAATAGCTAGGTCTACCAGTCAATAGTGTATTGTAGATTCACTAGCGTTCGACCACCTCTTCCTCACGGCGTCGCCATGGGGGTGCCGATGTTACTGTTGTTGTTGTTGTTGTTGTTGTTGCTGTTGTTGTTGTTGCTGTTGTTGTTGTTGCTGTTGTTGTTGTTGTTGCTGTTGTTGTTGTTGTTGTTGTTGTCGTCGTCGTCGTTGAGCTCGTATGCACCGCACATCATGCATACGTGAGCGGAGATGAGCTGACCCTTACAATACAACAAACAAACCAATCTTGCGAGGTTTGCCAACCGAGCAAGATGGCCTAGTGGCAAAGCCTTCGCCTTGCATTCGGCAGACCTGGGTTCGAGGCCCAGACCGGAGTCACTCTTAAATTGGTTTTCATGGTTCCCAATTTAGACAAGGAAAATGCCGGAGTGGATTAAAAATCAGCCATGACACAAAAAACCGTACACGGCCATAAACCTTACAGAACTTAAAATATATATATAATATTTACAGGCAGTAATACATTTTTGGATCTAAGCGTTGCGCAATGTGCTATCATCATGTGCAGTAGAGGCGTTTGTTACGATGACGGCACTGCGTGATTTACCTGGGTCGTCGTCATCTTTTCCGCCAAGAACAACCTCCAACATCGTTAAATATCTATCAATATCCCCTATATCCATTCTTGTTCTTTAATATACAAATATATATATCGAAACTGAGAGATTTTTCAATTCTAGGTCGTCGTTTCAAATGTGTTCACCCTTCATTTTGTTTCACATATTCTATAACGAAGTGGAGTCCTGGAACACTATAGCTGTTGCTAGTGTTTCTGTTATCTGGCATTATCCTCTTGTTCGATGGCTAGAAATATTCGAAATATGCATCAAGGCAGCAAAGCTAGTCGGAACGTACCTGTCAACCTGTTTGGCATGGAACATGCTTACAAATAAGCTCCGGTTTACGATATAACTCTAAACAACAGCAATAACGTAGCACGGCAGTAATCGAAACAACCTAAAATAGGAGAGCAAGTTCCGTGTCTCCCGTGCAGTCGCATGCTGGACCAACTAAGGCAGTAAAATAGCAGGGAAAACGCCCATGAGGAAGGCAGGAAAGGAAACTCGCTATATTGTACATCGCCCAATTAGATGCAAATACATTTGACACACAATTTTTACCAGGAATGATAACTTTGAGTAGCATTGAAACCAGTTTACGTCTATTGTGTTACCAAGGGTAACCCGTAATGCCAAGGTATGTTTTGCCTACCCGACTGCCAATACTTTCAATGGCTTTGTGCCAAACTTACTTAGGCAGGATTGCTGCAGCTCTCGGAAGTGTCTGTCATTCAACTGATTCTTTAGCAGCAGGGTTGCTTACTGTTTTGTTACTGGCAGTAATTGGAGAAATATTCTGAGTGAATCCAAGCTGGTCTTCTATCATTCCCTGTGTGTCGTTATAAGTTTGAGGGTTGTGCGTGGGTAAGTCAGTTCGCTATGCAAATTGGCATCCGCATAATCCTTAAATATATATATATATATATATATATATATATGCGTAGTACCTGTTCACAAAAAATAGCTAATATGTTTCTAGAAGATGGATGGCGAGTTGCGACGAATGAGATCAATCATCCAATCTCGCTATCTGCTCTGTCAAAGCCCACATCGAACCACACGTCCACATTAAATATCCCATATTGGTACAAAATCTCGCACCCATGACGTTTTTCATATTATACGCTGCACTGCTAGCTGTCGACAGCACTCAAGGCGCCAAAAACGGCCACACTAAGGACTTTATACAAGTTTATTTAGCTAGTAGTACTGCTATCTGTGCATGTCCATCCCATGACGGCATCAATAACCAACATTAATGAAAACAAGAATGCGCAGCAATCTAGTCCAATTAATAAAATCGTTGCACTACTGTACTCACGGAAAGGGCGATGAGGAACCTTATTTTTTAAGTGTATATGTTACTCAATTTGTGTGAAATAAATAGACATTTTAATAAAAATAGCAGAGCGACAAAAACAAATAAACACAATGACAAACACAAAACAGATAAACAAAGCTTCGTTACTATCCGAAAAGTTACAAAATGCTTGAACTGCTAAATACTGTTTTATCTGTACAAAATATGCTTGTATTTATGATCACCGCGAGTCCTACTGGTACTTCTGCAATGATAAGATTTCCAATATGATTGCCATTATTTAAATAAAATTCTTTCCTACACAAAATTAGTTGCGATTAAACGACTGTAACCAGTGGTTTGGAACATTTGATTACTTTAGTTTAAAAAGTCTTAAGTAGGCTATAATATATAGGCCCACTTAACCTGTTATAATAATAATTTTTCGACGCCCTGGCGTTGTTTTAATTGAGAATTGAACATAAAATCTTAGCACCTATTTGCACTGAGTGACCAGCGCCATACTTTTTATATAGGCAAATAAAATACACAAGTGCGTACTAGGCTTGGACAGACACAGACATAAGAAAGCTGTCCTGCAACACAAACAAGTCATGAGAGTTGTGTTCTAGATCTTGCTTCGCTTTTCGAGTCATGTTAGTCTTCGTCTACCTTACTTTGGTAACATATCGAGCTTACAGAGGCTCGGTTGTACCAGTGACCAGAGTAAGTACCTTGTGTAAGAAGCAGACGTGAACGGAACCAATTTCGATTTGCTTGTGTTTCGATAGAGCAGACTGCTTGCGGCGAACAAAGCCTCTGCCTTGCATTGGGGAGGACTGGGTTCGAGACCCAGACCGGCCACTCTTAAATTGGTTTACATGGTTTTCAATTTAGACTAGGTAAATGCCGGAGTGGATTAAAATTTAGCCATGACATGAAAAACCGTACACGGGCAATAGCCTTAAAGAAAATCGTAAAAAAATTATACTATCCGATATATATACAGGATCATTCATATTGTTATGTACTTATTTCGAGGTTTGGTTGACCCCTGCAAGAACCCTGATGGTGCTGCGTTACGTAGTTGTCAAGTAACTAAGCGTTTTCGACAGTCATAGTTGTTATGTTTCACGTGCAAGTTTTCACGTTCAGAACCGTAAACATTTGCCAAGACGTTTCCGTTCCCTCCTTCCACTATAAAAAATTATTCTCTTGCTGAGTTCCACCAAACCTCAAAACATGTACCTAACTTTCTCATACGCCCTATGCAAATATGCATGCCTTCGCTTTCGATATTTTTTTTTTCATTCATTTATTAATCACCTTTGTTAGGTATATAGTCAAATATTATACATAAAAACACGGTCACTGAGCCAGCCTGGCCAGTGATTCAACTCTGGGGCACTCCCCCGCATGATATCTCCCACAAGCTCTCCCACACCTGTTACAGATACATTTCGCTTTCGATAAGGCTATCGAAAAAGCTTAGTGACTTTACAACTACGTTACGCAGCATCATCACTTTGGTACGAAAGTGGTGGGCATTAAATTTGCTATTGCGTGAGAGTGGTCTTTTGGACATACATTTTTCGTCGTAATGGAAACATTTCACGATTTTTCACGAAAACGCGTTAACGTAAGACATAGCAACATATCGACTTTTTATGACTTTCCTGAACCTGTGTATTCGCTTTTTGCTACGCAAGCTAGTGAAGTGTCTTCCGTTGTGCAGAATTTTCCTCCGAACACGCCGGTGTAATCGGTTCCTTCATGCGTTAACTGGTTCTCTCGCAAACGTAGATTTCGCACAACTATGTAGGAGAAAAAAAGGCAGAATAACGACTTTTATAAATTTCATCCTCACTCCTAAACAAAACGTTTCCGCGTCCTCCCTCCATAGGGAAAGAATATTTTCGTGCCGAGTTCTATCAAACCTCGAAAGAAGTACGTAACAATATGAATGACCCTGTATATATATATATATATATATATATACATACACACACTTACTTCTCATCATAAGCAGCCGTATTTAACCTGTGTTTCATAAATATACTGCGGGATCACATAACAAGACAAGGTAATATAACGTTAAATGCGACTTTGTAGTCAATGTCTAGAACCATCAAAGTAGAACATATAATAATAGTAATACCATTACCATATAATAATAGTAGACACATTGTTTATAGAACTTGTACTTTAAATTGGTACTTACAGTAATCGTAGACAAATGTAAAGCGGCAACGTAAAATTTCTACCTTTAGTTTCCAAGTGCATAATAAATATAAATAACATATCACATTGACACGAGATTATTGTGGTATGTGCAACGTAGGCAATGCGTACTAAGGCACGTATTCGCTTCTCGTAGCCGGCAACTTTAGGCCTTGAAAGCAGGCCCGCCTCTGTGAAGGACTGGACCTCGGACAGATAGATGCCTTGCCAAGTGCGATTTGGTAAGACCCACACTACACACTCCCTGAGTGGGAAGACCCGTCCATAGAGTCGGCCCAATCGTGCAGATAATATGAAATGTGTCTAATTAAGCGTGAATGTGACCATTTGTGTATTTCCTTTCAAGACCTGCTGCTACGGCAATGCCGGGAAGTGAATGTCTCCTAGATTCTCCTAAAGTTGTCGGGCCTAGTTGGCGTGGTGAGTGCATTCGCGTGCGCTTAGCGACCGGAGGAGACACACAGATGCACAGGTTCAAGCCCCACCGTTGAACATTTGAATTTATGGGATCCGTCTCACGAAGCATTGCGAAAGCAATTCCGTGGACGTTAAATGTTGACTGAAAGTTAACCAGAAAAAATGTAAGATACCCTTAAAGATGCGAGTCTTCGGTGCGAGTTTCCAAACGATGTCTTCTGTGTTAGGAGCGGCATATGCATAAAAGGTGTCCCGCACCCCGTCGTTCCATTGCCGGCTACCATTGCATTGGTTAAAATCTTCAACTGCCGTACAACACATATACAAGACAAACAGCTAGACGGCTGCTCACGAATAGAGTGAGCCTGGCGTGCGATGTACAATAAAAAGTAAGCACGTATAAGAAGAATAATAAGAACGATATCGTATCGACCCTAGGAGTACGCTGACTGTAAAATTTGCATCAACATTTCTGATTGTATTCATAGCAGTCGCTGTTCGCGCAGATACATTGTTAGTGCCCGTGCTATGTTGTTTTGCATAGTTACGTTCTACTTTGTTGTCTCGACAGGTGGATGAATCTGTAAGAGGGGAAGGCTGGATGTCTTGTGCACTTACAAGTTGCAAACATTATACTTCGTTTTTGTCTGAAGTCTCTGTATATATTCAGTGTTCCCTCGTCAAATAGAATCGGCTAAAAATATAAAGTCCTAATACAATACACACATCAAACTGCTGAAAACTTATAAGTTGTTTCGTGCTGTAACTGATATTACAAGGTCATCCACGTAGAGAGCGTGCGGGAAATGGGTGTCTTATAATGCGTCTGCAATGTCGGCTATATAAAATACAAAAATGGCTAAACTTGTTTCGTTTACCTAAGAGACGTCAGTACTTTGCGCTTCTATATTTATTTAACGCAATTTTAAGAAAACTGTATAAACTACTTGTTATATACAATCGACTCCGTATTACATACAATAGTGTATCTCTTGGTACGTTGCCAGTGCAGTTTCTAAACTTGAAAGCGGTTTCTTTGAACGAAAGCTGCATATGTAATGGGTTGTCCTGCTTGCGTTCCTGAATATAGTCTATCATGAGCTGGACAGTCAGCCCTGTCCGTATGAGTCCTGGTAGACAACCGTTTTTTTAGAGGGTAATTTTTCTGCTTTTGCTTTGGTGTATTTTTGCTATGTTATTTTTAAAGCTAGTACTATATCATATGTTTGGTATGTTAACTCGCTTCGAAGATAAGCATTAAAACAGTTGTAAAATATATTTGCACTAAATGACCTTGTAGTGAATCAATGCTCACGCTACCTCGACCTCAGCAATGAGTTCTACTTTGAATCTATATCCCTTGCAGGGTGCCCGATGTTTTTATCTGGCAATGCTGTAACGTGTGTCTTACCCACTCGCTGGTCGTCAATGTGTAGGATTTCGTATCGTATGAAATCAGTGTGGCTTCCTTCATACAATCTTTCTACTCTTAGTTTCCAAAGCCAGAACTATTATTGAAGTTTACCACAACAAAACGTGCCAAAAAAAAACACATGTTTTCATAGAGAATCACCCGCAATCGCTATAGGATACTAACTACACGTTTGACTATAAATAAAGCGTCTAACTGGGCTAATCCTGGGTTAGAGAACCCGTGACTACACGCTCACGCGGAGACAATTGTTTACTCCAAAGTGCTAACTTAAAAAAAAGTTATATAAATAATATAATCTCCTTTGTTGTGAAGAAAAAATAAAGCGTCTCAACTTATGTTTTGGGTACCTTTATTGCAAGCTACGATATATATATATATATATACGCACTCGTTTTAAGGCTACCCATGATTATATACATTTATGTTAGTGAAATTTGCTTCTTACTTTTAAACCCATTTTTTTCATCAACCCATAGTGCCCGCTTTGCACTTATATTTTTATGATTGTCAAGTCATACCTCACCATAAACTTCGAATTGAAAACTTTTTACCGAGTCTTCTTACAACAGTGCTTGCACACCAACAGTGCAAATTATGTTAATGGGTCTACGCTTTCTTAATAAAATTAAGAGGTTTTGACACATATAAAATATGTTAGCCGACAACTATTGAAGTCGGATCTCATACCAGTGGGCCAGATGTTCCTTTCTCTAAGATGTCTTATTCAAGATTAGATCGTATCGGTGTTCACATTTAGCCTGTGCTAGTTAGACTTTGTTAGTAGGCCGGAAGCTGTTAGGGACTGTTTTTACTATTCTTTTCAATGTCCAAAGACTAATTGACTGGCAACTTTGAATGCTAGGTGAAATGCGGCGTACCCGCTGTTGACGCCGTTGTGAGCGTCGTTAACGCAGGCCAATCGCTTTTCGAAGGATCGCACGATTTCTCATTGGGCGCCACAGAAAACAATAGCGTGACTTAGCAATCATTAGCATGTTCTTAATACGTGTTTCGAATGTTGCTTCTTCATTTTTCTAAAGAAAAAACGGCAAAGCGAGGAAAGAGAGCCACACAGAAGGAATGCAAGGGATTTAAGATAATAAGATCAGTGTCACACAATGTCCTCAACAATGATTCGTGATGCCGATGGTGCTGCCGTTGCGAGATTGCTTGTACTCGTCGTCGAAGTATCCTCTGTCACGCTAGTCCACCACGAAGGGCTCGGGGTTCTACTTGGCATACTGTTTTGGGGGGAAGCGAACATTATCTAGCGCGACAAATGACACTAGTTAAACGTTTACGCATATATATATATATATATATATATATATAATCACAAGCCCTTGTGTAGTTAGTCAATCACACTGCCCTAAATCCCCAAAATTAAATTTAAAAAAAATATATATATAAGAAGATGGTTCGGTGGAACATTTGACTGTGAATTCTTCTACAGCAGCGACGGATCAGAGAAGGTCCAGAGACTGCGCTGAAGAAATATCTAGAGACTGCGCGAGCACCAGTGAGTGAGCGACAGAGAGAGAAAGAGAGAGGACGCGTACGCGCGAACTTTTAAGCTTTTCTTAACGACACATTCCTGCTAGTGGCGGCGATCTTTGCGTCAAATGTCGTCGTCGTCTGTTGTCGCGCGGGTTGTTTCGGCTGGCGGCCTATGTATGGAGCAGCCAGCCGCCGGCTCCCGAAAGGCTTCCACGGCCTGTTGTTGACAACAGGCTGCCGAAGATCGCTGACATGGCATTCGTGTGTACTTGGCCGTGGACATGCGAGCGAGCGAGCGATCGAGCGTAGATGACCACAGCGTAGCGCAGCGCAGGAGGGAGCCGCTACTGTTGCGTCGCTTAGCATACCAGCGGTCGGGGTACTCAGCTACTAGAGCTATTTATCATGCTTGAAACTCATGTATGTCATACGTATGTATGTATGTATTGCCGTTTTCCTTCAAGTCGTAGTAGTCATCACGGTTGCCATTGGCATTGTTGTTGTTGTTGTTGTTGTTTTTTGTTATTGTTGTTGTTGTTGTTGTCGTCGTCGCTGTTGTTGCTGCTGTACTCGGGGTTGTTGGCTGCGGTTACGTCTTGGTCATTTGCTGATGCGATGCTCTACTAAAACGGTTGTGTTCTTCATGTTGCTATTGTATTATTGTTGTTGTTGTTGTTGTTGTGTTGTTCTTTTTTGCTACTGCTTACGTTGCTGCTGCTGTTGCATGTGCTGTGCTGCAGATGGCTGTTAGATTGTGTTTATTGTTGTTTTGGCACGATGTCCGTTATAGGCAGGTTTATTCTTCGCTTACCGTTATCATCACTGAATGTTATCCCATACCACATTATAGTCATTGCCTTTATGATTTGTTTTTGTTAGCTCTCCGAAAATCCGTTTTCGTTACTGAGTTCCGTTAGTTTAGCTATACAATGGAAATGATTGTAGCTGCTGCTGTTGTTGTTGTAGTTTCACCGTCACCATGGATACTGCTATTATCATTGTTGTTGCCGATGTTGGTGTTATTGTTGTTGTCGCTGTTGTTGTTATTGTTGTTGCCACTGTTGTTGTTGCCGACGTTGTTGTTGTTATTGTTGTTGTTGCCGACGTTGTTGTTGTTGCCGATGTTGTTGTTATTGTTGTTGTTGTTATTGTTGTTGCCAGTATTGTTATTATTGTTGTTGTCGGCCATGTTGTTATTGTTGTTGCCAGTATTGTTTTTGCTGTTCTTAGCGCTGATATGACTTTGCTTGTTGTTATTTCTGGTGCTTCTTGCTCGATACTACTTGTGCTTATTGTCGTTCTTACTGTTGTTGCGGTCGCTGCTACTGTTGTTGTTGTTGTTGCTGTCGCCATCGTCTTGGCCGCCGGTGTTCGTGTCGTTTCTATCGTTGCTCCGGTGGTCGCGATATCGGAGAAGATATTTTATACGCTGTTGCGTTTGCCGTCGATACTTAGCCTTGTCGGGGCCACCCCCGGCGAGACTCCAACAGGCGAAGGGCAGACTGGCGGGGGGGGGGGGGGGGGTGCGTAAGATCAGGTCGATAATGGAGCAACGCGACAGCAGCGGTAATACGGCTTGCCGCCGCTTAGAAACTCGATATCCCTTCATGCATCGATGGGGGCCTCTTCTGATTCTTGCCGGCGATCCCTTACATATTGTTACTTACGTTTCCGTTGTTGTTGTTGCTTCATATAGTTGTTGTTTCGTATTGTTCTTGTTGCTGTTGTTTATGTTGTTGTTGTTTTTGTTGCTTCTGCTCTTTGCGTTGTTACCGCTGATGTCATGTTTGTTGTTGTTGTTGCTGCTGTTGTTGTTTTTGTTGCTTCTGCTGTTTGCGTTGTTGCCGCTGATGTCATTTCTGTTGTTGTTGTTGTTTTTGTTGCTGTTGTTGTTATTGTTGTTTTTGTTGCTTCTGCTGTTTGCGTTGTTGCTGCTGATGTCATTTCTGTTGTTGTTGTTGTTGTTGTTGTTGTTGTTATCGTTTCCGTGTGTCGCTGTGCTTCGCCGACACTTACCTAGTAGGAGCCGGCGCAGTTGAAGAACACCGGCGTCCTGTATGAGGTCGAGGTGTCCATCTGCTCGCAATCTGGCTTGTGTATCGATCGATATATGTTTTCTAAGCTGGCAGCAGCGGCGGCGGTGGCGGTCGCATGGGCGCAACCACAGTGTGAGGTTCTCTGCCGAGCAGGTGTCTTTTTCTGCTGACGCTACTGGCACGCTATGGACAGACGTCTGTCCACGTAGGGAGACATAAGGAGAAAACAGCGGGGGAGATATATATATATATATATATATATAGAGATAGAGAGAAAGAGAGGAGCGCTAGGAAGACAAGGAGAAATATATATAGAGATAGAGAAAGAGAGAGAGAGGGAGAGGGGAGCAAGGAAGACAAGGTGAAATATATATATACACACAGAGAGAGAGCAAAGGAGAGAGGGAGAGAGATAGGGGGAAAACGCGACCATCAGCGCAGATCGCGTCGAAGATTATCGAAGACTATGGCCCATTCTATGGTATCGTGCGCAGAAGCACCACCAGCAGCAAAAACAACAACAATAACTACAACATGTTGTAAGCCTGGTGCGAGCTCGTCAGCGCCGGTGGGGCGGCGGGCATCCGCTTACATCTTTAAGCAGTTGGACATGGTTGGAGCCATGGTTTTGCACGGCCGGCCGCCAACATGGTGTCGCCGCCGCCGCCGCCAACATGGCGGCGAACCATGTACTTCGGGGCTCGCTTCGGATAAGGATGATGCTGCTGCCTGGCCCTCGACTCGTCGTCGTTGAGGACCTCCCGAGAAGCGTCCCTCCCGGTAGCTACGGCGACAACAACAACAGCGGCGGTAGTGATGATGGTGGCGGCTCAAGTAGTCACTCACCGTGGTAACCGTGTGTTGAACTCTGTGCGGTGGCGTTTGCCTGCTATCACTATCGGTGCTGCTGCTGCTGCTGATGCCGTCGCAGGGCTGGCGGCTGACGCGTCGCTAAGCCAATCTGATCGCCGTCGCCGGGGTTCAATACTGCTTCCCATCATGCTTGTTGATCGTCGCGGTCAGCTCGTTTGAAGATAGTAACACCACTATCTCTATACAAGCATCTCTCTCGTTTTTCCTTTCAAGCCATTTACACACATATATGTTTACACACTTATATGTTAGATACGTATGCCCATATGTATAGATGCAGAGCCATGTGCTTGCTCTCATTACAGGTTTCGGTTTCATTAATAACACGTTTGATGCTTTAGTACTCAAATATGACATAGTGTCCGTTCTACTTTGGTTTTTGCGATACATATATATATATATATATATATATATATATATCAATTGTTGTTGTCTTTCCTTTTTCTCTAAAATTCGATTCGATGCAAGGTGTAATCAAATTGCCATTCGTGGCAAAGATTTTGGTGTACTTCACTTGTAGACGTTATGGACATTCTTCTCCTTCGTCTAGTGTTACATTTCCAGTTCCGTTTTCCTCTCCTATTCAACTACATGTATGATTATTATCCCATACAATTGAGATTAAATTCTACTATAGCCTCTCTGCGAGTAGTGCAGTTCTTATAAAAAGGTTTGTCGTAGAAAGTACACCGTAATAGACTTAGTGCTTAGATTAAAAACCTCTCATGATAGCTTTTCAACAATGACAGATTTCAATGTTTAGTAATGTAATGTAATTAACCTCAACTAAAAATGTCTTCCTGAAGCTAAACTGCAATGCTGACTAATCGCTGTGACGTTTCTTAATATCTGAAAATTCTAATCGAAATATATGTTGTGCCACTGACGTGTCGAGTAATCACTTATGAAAATCACTACTGCGATATTTATTTCGTATTGGACAGTACAATTATATGCTAGTCAATTAAAAATGAAATTTCCTTATCATTCCTCGTCCTTGCTCGATGTCGCACCAATGTCTACTTGAAAAACTGAAACCTAAAAGCATGGAAACCTACAGGTAACTGATGATGCTCAAGTAACACAAAACAAGCTGTTGCAGCCTTCTGCATCATTTTTCCTAAAATGTTCCTCTTAAAGCTAAATCGTAGTTTCACGTTAAATAAAATTATCCAAATGTTCTTAATATATTATCCATCTTTGGCCGGGTCTCTTTGAGTATTTTTCAAATAGTTTTATGTCCATTTCGAGCAGAACAGCACTCTAACCACTTTCCTATAATATATAAAAAAAGCAATGAGACTTGTGTTAAGAACTCTCATTTCATATTGCAGTTTTTGGTTATTCGTAATATCTTCGAGAGAATTCAGATCCCTAAAACAATGTTACATATATATTTATTTTATTTTCATATAATTTAACCAGAAGCTGTTGTGGAATTCTAGCTTGAATTCCAGCAAGGAAATAGTGCCAACCGTAGCAGTGTTCGAGCTTCTAGGCCGTCAGTCAATTACATGCCTTGCTCTGACACATACGAAACTATACGAAGCTTTCGTCTGGTGATACTTTCATCCAAAATTTAGCGCTGAACACATGTAAATGTAAATCTTGTAGATCCTGCCTAGTATCTAATTAGGCTAGTGATATGGACATTGTAGGTGACGCCAAGGAGTTTCCAGCAGATAAATGTTTCTAGCCAACCTTGAGGAGCCTGTGACTGCTGCTAAAATGCGCGAGCATTTAAAGGTCTATGGATTTCGTGCGTCCAAACTACGAAATGCTGGGATTATTTTCTAACGTAAAATAGACATTGTTAGAGATTTTGAAGACTCGACATAACAGAAGTAGACAAATTGTTATTACGGACACATTCCCCTTCTATCTATTGGCTCTAATCTGGCCGGAATTGAGCAGACAACGGCCAAACTCATAATGATTTACCCTTTCCTACTTGTTTGAGCTATAATGCCAATTTTGTTATAAAAAAAGTTGCATATTACGCGTTGTGTTTGTATGCTAAATTATTTGAGATAGATCACGTCTGCATTACAATTAATCATGCCTGCATTGCATTACATTTTGGAATGACAAAGCGGATTGAGGTAGAGGAGTATGCAACCTCGTCAGACCAAACTTGAATGTTGCAAAGTAAAGACAACTGCCTCGAACTTGGGAACAGTGGAAGCTGATATGATTCAAGATCCTAGTACTAATTATAGGGAAACTTACACCTATTTTGTTGCTTACGGGAGCACTACACAAATGTGCAATCTTGCGGTGATCTAACTCTCTTAAGTAACGTAGACTGACCTATCGTAGTTACGAGAGATTTAAACTTTCAAAACACTAATTAGAGTTCGCTGAAGCCTGCGGTGGATGTAGATAGCTCAGAAGTTAATTTGTCATAATTTTGCATGGATAACGGACGGTCTCAGCTTTTACGCGGTTTAACGCGCGCGTAGCGCCACTACTTCAGACATTTCTCGAACGGGCCTAGAAGACTCGGTGTCAAGCCAGACCAATTATACCATCTAGCTGTGTATTCTAGGAGAGCAGCGGAACAGCGACCCAACGGCCCGACGACGAATCTTACAGGCTACACGTAACATGTAACTACACGAAGGCGACGACACACAAGTCCGTTGACGACCAGGATAGTTCATTTGTTAATACCATGGCCAATCTGGTACTGCAATTTAGGTCCTTAAAACGGCATGCGTAATCCTCTCTTGATGATTTTATGGCTGGTGGTGAGCGGAAGCTTTGCAATATTACAACTTCAGAGGCATAAAGCTCTCGCAAGCTTGTGCATCCGTCTAAAGAAGACGTTTGGAGAAGTTGGAAATACGTCGGAATTTTTATTATTAGTTTTCTCACACTTAATCTCTAACAAACGGTTAGAGATTAAATGTGGGAACTCCTCTTGTTACCGACAACGGTATGGCCGCACATGATTACGAGAAAGCGTCATTGCTTGCTCGGTATTTCGAGAGCGTATATATTTAGTCGTTAAAGTTTCAACACATCATCAGCGGACAGAGTCAGAACATACTAAACGACATCGTGTTTACACCCTAGATCAACTTCAGAACACTAAGTGAAGTTATGCTTAAGTGCAGCCGGACCCCGAATGGTTTGCCGTCGATATTATGCCGAACTTACGGACTCTCTCTCTCTCTATATATATATTCCATTACATGCAAAGGGGCAAAAAAAGCGTGTTTATGCACATTAAAATATCGCGCACCGTGCTCTACATTCAGGATGAAGGCAATACGGTGAGATGTCATTACGAGTGAAATGCCGGGAAGCTCTCAGTAAGCCACGACTGGCAACCTCTAGTGTCCCGGCAGCAGCGAAGAGACGCAAGTCCCCCATGTACACATTATTTGTTTCAGTCATAAAATATTTTACTTCGTTGGGCGGGGCTTCGCAGGCATCCCAGCTTCATCCCACCCTTTAATGCTATTCTATTATATTTTAGAGTCAAGTATAAAGAGCCCAATGGTTTATATAGCATACGATTTTATAAAACACATGCATATGTGCAAAATTGCCGTATTGCTTTCTGGTAAGGAAGCCTTGCTAAAAGAAAGAGCTACCTAAACTCGCTCGATCAAATTACCCACGAAATTGGATTCTTATTATAGTGTAGTCAAAGTGAATTAGTAGAATGACGATGACCGTCTAAAAGTTCCGCATTTGGCTGGCTTCTTTCAGACGAGGAAAAATGTCAACATAACATCGTTTTAATAAAGTCAGCGTCTATCTTGCCTCGATAAAAATAGCCTTCCAAGAAGAACAAGGCCGCAATAGTACTTGTGCGTATGTCACAACGTTATTACGGTATAATATAAAACAACCTTACGTAAACGACGAGATTGAGTCGATATTACGTACAATTACACCTACACGCTTGCCAGCGTAGATGTAATTGTATTCTGTAGGATCGTCGTCTAATACTACGCAGTAAGCAATTTGATTTAAACAAAGCACTGGTTATATGGCAAACGCCTCTTTTAATTCATAATATGCGACCGCAATTTTTACATTAGTTACAGGTTGTAAATCTGTTACTTCAATCTTAGTTGAATTCTTCATCAGTATATGTTTTTTTACCTGCAAGGTCCAGACTGGGCAGAACGCGACCACAAATTCGACTAATCCTTAACGCAGGTTTCACGTAAGACAACGTTTACCAATTTATCTTCTTGCCGCATCTTAATCATATACAAATTTCCAAGGATGTTTTTTCTCTACGCGTTCGGTTTACAAATCCAAATCGTCTAAAGTGTTTTTGTTTAAAGCGCCTGACCCCTGACGCATCGGGTTACACTTGTAATTCGGGAAATTTTTATACAGCCTGTTAACGATGTTGCGTAGCCCATTCGGCAACAGCTGTTAGAATTTTCAATGTTGATTTGTGTCACTGTCAGCACCGGCAGCTATCAGCACTTAGTGTAGAGCTCCAACCCACTAATTTTCGGGTTCCTTTCTACCCCTTCAGGTTCGAAATAGCATGGCATTGCTTCGAAAAGCTGTCAGAAGCCGAAGAAGCATAGGCAGCAGAAACTATAAGACCTTAGGTATCAAACTCAACATATCAATAACCAGGTGAAAAATAAACATTCGTTGTCGTTGTTTATACCTTGTGCATTCAAAAATCATTCGTACCAATGGGTTTCCTATTTTAGCAAACGTTCTGTGGAGTGCATAAAATGTTTAATTAGTGCTAAATGCGGAACTAACCACTCTGTTGATCCTATTATCTCCAATTTGAAAAACGCTTGGACGTTGTCTGATATCCTTCGCGCTACCATCGGACTAAGACTGGACGGTTTAGCCGCAAGAGCTTTCAATAGAACAGAGGTACGGCATCAAGCCTAACCAGGAAGTGTGTCCGTGTCCAAGTGGCACCGTGGATGTCCAGCGACGAGATTTATAACGCAGTGAAAAACTTCTCTGAAGAGTCTACGATCGGCCTAGGCTCTATTACTAACTAAGACTTTATGCATTCCCGCAACAAAGATATCGTCATGATTCAGCTTGATTTTCGTAACGTCTTCAATAAAGTTAGACGAGACCATCTACTGAACGCGGTCAGTGCGCACGCGTCCGATCTATGCCACTATGCAGAACAAGCGGTCCTCTTAGCTACTTCTGGCGGAACAATAAATTCAGCCCGCGACATCCAGAAGGTGCTCTGATTTGCGGGAAAACTGGGCTATCGCTTGACCCGCGGAAGTGTGAGTCCCTCTATCTTTGTTTTGGACGTTTCCTGCTGGCATTCCTCCCGTGTGGTCATCTGAGGGGTACAGCATGGCCTGCTTCTAATAAGATCCTGCTTTTCGGCCAACTTTTTGGCAGTTATTGTGCCGTGGACACATATTTGACTGTGGCGAACCGGTTACTACCCTAGGTCACCGGGGTCTGTCTTGCATAGAGCACACGCCGCCTTGAACGACGCGCTCTCCATTCCGTGTCCGTATATCCATGTGTATTCAAGCTCTATAGGACTGGTCTGAACAAACCGCCTCCAAACAACCAGAAGGGATAATCCCGACCGCCTTCAAGAAGGGTCAGATCCTGGTACGGGACCGTGACTGACGGGCTAACAGGACGCTCTCTGGTTTGTCACGGCGACCAACGGAGGCGGCTTACGCGGTGCCTTTGGCGGAGGCGAGTTAGTGACAAAAATGTGTGTTTGCAAAACACCCCATTAGGTTTCGACCTCTCGCGTTTGAAGCGCTTGGAGATTACTAGAAAGATCTACGAAAAGACCTGCTCTATAGTATTTTGTGTTCTTGAATTTTGACCGCACTTCTTGCTCCATCAATTGTTCTGCAAGCGACCCAAACAAGTTTAAAGAAGCAATAATATAGACGTGAGCTAAACATTGCGTTTAATTGCAGCTTTGCATATATGGATGCCTGCCCTATTTTTAGCAGCTTCCTTGGAGGCTGAGTTTTAAGACACCACTTGAACCCTACCAACAATATACGTCCACGCTGGTCTGTACGCGTTAAGATCTTGCTATAGTTTAATTCAAACAGCTTGCTAAGGCGACGACGCTCGCAGTGTCTTCTCTGCAATTCTGGAGACTGGAAATAGAATCTGTAGTGTCCAGAATTGCCTGCGGATGTGTCCTAGTTAGCCAGCGACGAATCTTTCGAATACTTCTAAAATTAAACAATTAATCAATAATTTCACTAAAAGCACTTGTGGCATTTCCACAATTGGATTGTTTCTTCTACGATGAAATGGCGATGATGACATTGTTTAATGTTATGATGATGATGATGTCGATGTCTAAACGTACAACACGATTACACTGCGGCTGAGCGTGAGATGGCCAACAAGATAGATTTAAGCCGGCGTATTAGGTTGCCCGGGCATGCTCTGATAATCAGATTGTTTATTTGGCATTGTTAGTGGCGTATACTATACATAATCAGGATGATTTTAGGCTGATCGTGGCTTAGACTGACCATGTCCGTTTGGTATCTTGTCACGATAATTTGGCCTTTTTGTAACAACGGCCTCCAACTAACAAGTAACCATCTAATTGTTAAGCAAACACACATGTGTACCGAGACGCCAGCCTCGTTGCTAGACCGTCACCACCGTCGCCAAGCTGATATCAAGAGCAGGAAAATAATCGTTATCATGAAAATGGCAATGACAATAAGATGAACACATTACATGGCTGTTAAACAGTATAAACGTAAAAACAATAAACGGCGTAACCACCTTTAACCCGCTGCACGAGTGAAAACGACGGATTATAGTACAAGATACCTGTTTGTCCCCACTGCGTCATCAAGGATTAGATGCTACAAATAGAATTTGTGTATCGTCCGTTTAACTCGTTGAGCTGCAACGCAGTAACATTATAGAAAGGTCATGTTGTACAAACAGTCGGTAGATGATCACAAGCCAACATGTTTTTAGGGAGGAAGGGCAGGTGATGAGGATGCCGCCAATGTAGAAGTGTTGCTGATGTTGTTGTTGTTGTTGTTCTTATTTGCTGCTGGTGCGGCTTTGCACTTGCTTGCCGCTATAATTCTGCGAATTTGGTGTCTACTGCTGTTATTGCAATTGTAGTTGTCGTTACTATTTTGTTTACGTAACTGCGATTTACAAAGCTGTTTTTAGTGTCAATTGTCGATATTGTTATTTTGCTCGTTTCCTCTGTCATCGTTGTTGTGGATGCATCTTGTATGCCGCTTTCTCTTAGTGTTGCTGTGTTGCCGGTGCCACTGGCTCTTCCATCGCTGTGACTGTTTATGGACTCTCTGAAATTAAGAAGTTTGACCGCATATTGCAATTTGCTCGAATACAACGTCCACGAAGAGAGGACTCAGAATCAGAAAGTGCAAGGAAAAACTATAGGGTAATGCCCAGGCTAGTTGTTCGGCGGTATATGCTATATTAATTTACTGCTTGTGCACTTGTAAGCTGAGCAGAGTTATGAGATTATATGATTACGCCAATTGCGTCCTGTTTTACCCGACGCGGCACATATAATAAAGCATACTTTCGTTTACTTCGTATTGCTGCCGATAGATAAAACGCGCTTTTGGGCTTGGGGAATGACCACGCAGTCGGCGTGTGGTTCGACCTCATTTCTGGGAGAGTTTATTCACTTAGCATGAGTCGACCACTGTACTGGCAAAAATCTTCTTGATTTGCTATAAACGAGGTATATATATATCTATATATAAATTACATTTTACGCTGAAACGATTTTATTCTAAGTAAGAAGGGGCCCAAGAAGCAAGTCGAGAACTATCGTCCCGTGTCGCAGTGCTCCGTCGCCTGCTGTTGTTTTTGAGAGGGTTCTAGCACACATTATTATGACCGTTCTAGTAAGACACTTTACCATAACCGTAAACAAGTTGTTGCACCGTCGATGCGGTATAACATAGTTTTGTGTTTCGTCGGCCTAAGTGTACGTAACTACTAGAAATGACGCACGACAGGGCGTTACATATGAACGCCAGCAAACATTTTCATTGTATCTGTTCTGATCGGTAAGGTGCTTTTAACAGGGTTGATCATACATTTGTAGTCAACAAACAAACAAAGAGCGCTCGAGGTCCATCGGCAGACCTGTTACGATTTGCAGAGTTTATGCGCAGTCAGTATTTCCGAGTAAAGCCAGGAAGACCTTAAACAGCGACAACCGGTACCGTCTGGTGGGCGACAGTGGAGCTGCGACTTTCCGCGTTTGTGCGCTTTTTTTTTCTATATATGAAACTCTACGTACCACCTAGTGTTAAACATCGTTTGTACGAAGAAGGTCAAATATAGAGTGCGCTTGGCACCTCGCTTGCGCACAGAGCACTGCAGTCCCATGTGAATGTTCTCAGCCGGTGGTGCATTTACAACGGTATGCATCCGCTCTCCGTACATATGTGTTTTGGTTTAAAGCCCCTCCGAACTAAAGTACCTATTCAACGGGTCAACACTGCTAACTACCGACGTGACTTGAGATCGTGGAGTCTTAATCGACTTTCAACAACTTAAGACTCCAAACTCATATGGAAGAACTAGTTTAGGCAACGGCTATACTTGTGAATATGTTGTTTCGCTGTTTCGTTGTTAAGAAGTCTTTAGTATATCTTTGTTTGTACCGCTCGAGTGCCCTGTTCAAACTTTTATACTGTTTACTCATATGGCATGCAGATTGTCTAAATACATAGGTATTACTGAAGGTGATTGTGTAAATTACCGCCTGTAAGGGACACACACAGAAGTAATGAAAAACGGGTTCTAGCCTAATAACTTAGGTACAAAAACCTTATCGATCACTTCTCTTAAGTGCGGCTGAACACTTGCAATAGCCAAATTTTGTATGTGTTTAAATGCATTGCGAGACAGAAACATGTCAATATTACGTACGCCTGGCACGTAGCGAAGAATGTCCACAACAGGGCAACTGCGCAGGTCCCTCCTACGACAAGTCTTTCTTTTTGCCCCCGTCCTTGATTTCTTCTGAACTTCTATTCCAAGATATTATTTATTATTGAACTTCTATTATCTATGCTATTATTTTGCTACTATAATAATTGCCAATTTAGTTTGCCGCGAATTTGTGGCGATGCGTTTTCTTCTCTACCAAAATAGAGCTCGCTTACACACAGAAATAAACCACATACGACCTTGGCGATTGGTGAAAATACAGTTTAACAAGAATAACGTTGTTTTTTCGGAATTCTCGTGTTTTGCGAGACCGTTCGCGTTAAACTAAACAGCCTACGCAGTGAGGAGAAGGACCGGCGGCGGAGAAGGTAGCAGACTGGACAGCGACCCTAATTACGAGAGATTAACTTGGCGCGCTAGAAAGATAACGAAAATTGCTCTATTATTCATTCGGCGCTAATTGAAATATGAGCGGAGACATTGGGCTAAATATGTTATAAATATTAATACCAATCACAATTATCGAGCTTTTGCCGGCGATGTCTGCGGCGCCCACTCGTCCGCGGCCCGCCGCACGGCCTCGACGTACGAGGCAGGCTTGCGTGGGCCGCGCGCTCACAACCGCGACCACCCTATCTATGCTCCACTCAGTTGCATCAGCGGTCATCGGTGATGAACGTGGTGATCAAGCAAAACAACAACAACATCAACAAAACAACAAAACAACATCATCATCATCATCAACAACAACACTTCAGCAAAGCAGCAATAAACAACAACAACAAATATACGCCAAATATAATATAAGGGGAGAATGAGTGAAAATCGATGTTGAAGAACGAGGCCGTTAAATGTGACAAACAATCAATGTTTATTGTTTTTGATTTTATTGAAATAATCCCGTTATCTTATATTGGCGCTTGATAATTAGAAAAAAGATTACAAAACAAAATAGTGAGTATTTATCTCCAAAGGACGCTAACAGTGCTTCTGTATAAAGTTTTTCTTTGCTTTGGTCTCTTTTTCAATACGAAAACAAAACGTGTTTGGCTTTTCTAACCAAGACTACGTGCGACTCGTATCGGGGAAAGGGTGACCAACTTTTTCATGCAAGATGTAATAGACTTATGGAAGACACTCGAGCAAACGTCAGGAAGGGAGTCACTCCGTGCGGGATTGTGGCGACGCCTTGCAAACCGGCGCGGAGATACCAGTCAGGTTAACATCTACAACTTAGCGACAAACAACAGGTGACAGCGGGTTGCAGCAATATGGGCTGTTGTTGTTGTGGTCTTAATGTCGTTACACAATTACAACACATATTGACTACATCTTATCATTTCTGCGACGTCGACGACGACGCTGGTGGCCAAATGGTAGGAACGCGTCGGCATCACGAAGGATAAGCTTTTTCGGGCAGGGCGTTGATCTGAGAGGAGGAGGAACGCAAACGGCGAACCTCACGTCTCAAGCTTTAAATTGACAGACCGGCTTCACAGTTGTGACTTCACCTGTTGTGATTTTCCTCTCTCTCTCTCGGCATGTAGAGAGTTAGTGGGAGAGGGGGGGGGGGGCGAATACTTGTTTTTAAGTGAACAACTAGCCCACCGACTGGCAGAAGACAAAGACAGATATTAATGAGAATGACGACGTTGACGATAATGATTATCACGCTCAGCAGCAGCAGGAGCAGCATCGTCAACCTTATCATTAGGAACTGCTACCACGAACTAAGAACAAAAACAGTATTAATAACAACAACTACAACGACAACAACACTGCACCGTTGTAGGTCTGCAGTCCATGTTAGTTATACCGCGGCTGTCAGTCTGAGGTGCTGCAGCCAACATGTCTAAGAGGTAAAATGCCGTCGTCGGAGGAGGAGGGTGGGGAAACATACCAAAATTCGCATTAATCCGATTAAGGATTGAAATGACAAAAGAACATCGGAGGCGAAGCGAGCTAAGCCATAGAAAAGAGAGGCAAGAGAAACGAAACATAGATGGTTAGGTAGAGAGAGAGAGAGCATGCGTAAGAGAAAGAGTGAGAAATAACGAATATATATGAAGGCTGTATGTACGTAAACATTGAGTGTGATTGGTAACGATAGAAGATGAAGCATACCCACGTAAACAAGTCTCATAATTGAAGATGGATGCACGTGGTCATAAATAATAATAATAATAATAATGTAGTTTTTAGCGCCAGAGCATTAGATCCAGCATTTTAGCATTGGCATCACCTATATAATATAAGAGTAACGGCTGTAACTGATATTCTAAACGTTTTCATGAATTTTCCAAACGTCGATCTTCTCGCAAAAATGATAGTACAATGCTCTGCCCGCTCTGAAAAATTCACACGGCTATGCAACAACCACATAATTACGGCGGTTGCTTTAGTCCATTAAATTTGGTCGATCTAAAGAACGGCAAGCAAGCAAGCTATAGACCATTTCCACGGGACTGCTTGGCTTTCGGCCCTGCTTGGTTAATGGCAGTGTCTCAGTGACAGCCAGTAGATCCACCGAATAGCAGTAGCTGGTACGCCGATAGACAAAGAGTCTTTAAACGACGGTTAAATATTCGGTTTCGTTGGCCGCGTGGCGCGACAGCTCGAAGCTTGGCAAAAGTTTGCCGGCCAGAAACGGTTTCTGCCTGGCCGGCCGATTAAGAAAGAGCTGCAGCAGTGTCGGCCGGTAAAAGGTAGCTCGCCACCATTGGAGACACTGAAAATCCACCAACCTAAGTGGCTGTTGTTGCGTGAGGAAGTTCGCCCAGGGCCAGCTAGGTCATAAACACTGCTGTTGTTTTTGTTGTTGTTGTTGCTGCTGCTGCAATTGTTGTTGTTGCTGCTGCTGCTGCTATTGTTGTTATTGCTGCTGCTGCCGCCGCCGTTTACAGCCTTTGGCGAGCCTTGATTTGACTTTAAGGAAGGAGGTAAGCCTTGTGTGCCTCTACGCGTGTCTGCATCTTGTGGTAATAAAATTCTACGAGGGCAAACAACGGACCTAACGGTGTGGCCACTAAGGGTGGTCCCTACAGACTCGAGCTAGCAGTACCCCTTGAGATCGAACCCCTTGAAGTGTCGGCGGGGCGGGGGGGGGGGATGGGGTGTAGGAGGTTGTCTTTGGATCGATCGCGTCGTGTCAGCGCACTAAGTGCGCCGCCAACTAAATGCATCACGTTAGACATGCACGCGGTTTTCTAGAACTGCACACAGAAGGCATCGCTGTCTCCGCCTGTGTGCATGGCTCGCCGACGATGCGCTACCTTCCCCATTTGCAGGGCGACAACGCACCAGCTTGAGGTCAACAGGACCATCCCGAGGTCCTGCATCCTGAGGTCGGCATCATGCTTCTGCAATTAGTAGCCGCTAAAAAGCCCATACTTATGGTAATGGCAAACGGTTACAACTGCTCTTTCATGCTTTCTCATCTCTCTGTCGACTCAAAACAGAGATGAAAGCCGACGTCTTTGGACAGACAAGAGATGACACACCGAGAAGCGCCACGCATAAACGCAAGCGACGACGTTGACAGAATAACGTAAGCCGGCCGAAGCCGAAGTCAACTCAAGCTGACCGCTGGAAGGAACGGCAGGCTGAACACCAATATGCGAGCGCCAATATACTAGAGATAAGGCGAGGCCAGTCGACATTTGTTGTCGACAACTGTCGTTCACCGCTCTGCACTTAGCGCTGCTGTGTGAGAGAAGGAACAGCAGAAACTGATACATATATGTAGATCGACATATACATATGTAGATCGATCGAGTCGTTGCTGATTTGCGCATACATGATCAGTCAATCAATCAATCAATCAATCGATCGATCAGTCAATCAAATGAGCTTTTCTCGTTCGAGCTAATTCGCTTTTGTTGTTCAGGTAAGTAATACATCGGTAGCTCGCTCGGACGGTCGATCGATCCGTGCCTCCATATCGGAGGGATCCGTATCCTGGCCAGGCAGGAGATAATAAGGGAGGTGGGGGAGAACTCGGGGAAGGCGCAGAATCGAGAATTTCTGTTTTGCAGCAGCAACATCAATAGCAGAAGCAGCGGTTACGTCGGTAGCGGCGTTGCCGCTGCTGCTGCTGTTGTCTGACGGCTGCTGCCCAACGACGACGACGACGTGGTAATAAAGCGGGGTACTTATCGAGTCGTTAACAGTTTGTTAGCAGCAACAGCAGCAACAACGGCAGCAGCAGCAGCAGGAGGAGGAATCGTCTGCTGCGAGAGCTGTTGTTGCTATTATTAAGTAATAAAGACGGTCGTTTGCGCATTTAGTCTGTTACCTACCAGTCGTCGTCCGTCTCGTGCGGCCACCTCGTCTTCACTGTCTATCACTGTGTCACTTGTTCTGTTTCTATGTTTTTTTTTCTGCTTCTTTGTTGTTGTTGTTGTTGCTGCTGCTGTTGTTGTCTACGTCTACCTTCTTTTTCTTCTTCTTCTTGTTCCCTCTGTTCGTGTCGACTCCCCCTGGCTAGGCCGACGAGGCTCACGCAGAACGCGGCTGTTACGAGGCTAGGCGCCGCGTCCCGGGGCGGCCCGACTCGGCTGTGTACGCTAGTCCGCTCTGCCGTAACGTCTCGATGATATTATCGTTGTTGTTTTCGTCCCCCGTCACCCCACCCGCCTGTCCCCCGGCTAACGTAATGCGTAGTCGACAAGCCATTAGAAAGTCGTATTAGTACGAGTTCTATTACTACTTCTGCTGCTGCTTCTTTGCTTCATCTGCTAAACATTGGTGCTACCACTGAACAAGCATTTCAGCACATTCGCTCGTGCGCGCTCTCTGTCTCCCTCTTACCTCGTTTTCGTGCCTGTTGTTTTTAACTGCTTTACATTTCCTTATCTAAGAGGCATAGTTATCTGCGTATCGTGTTGGTGTTTATTTGCTTTATATATATATATATATATATATATATATATATATATATATATATATATTTGTTTTTTTCTTTTTTTATTTACATTTTTAATTCCAAATGTATGGTTTATTCACTGAACTGCAATTTCATAATGCTTAAGTTCTCGTATATAAAAATATTTAAAACGTGTATTAGCACCAACACTATATATATATATATATATATATATATATAAGTGAAGCTTTCTTATAGTCATTGCTCTGTCTCTACACAGCAGTCCCTTTGTTCATCTTGTGTTTTCGCGAGAAATTGTATGCGTTACGCATATCATATGGAAGTATTCATATAAACGCGCGCATAAAGACGCACAGAAGCAATACACACAAGGGCATACACGCATACGTACGCATTAAATATTATACACAAATACATAGATATTATATGTACGTATTGCACGTAAAACACAAGTAAACGTATATATCTACAAACTTACATATACACATGAATACACACAACAGTATAGGTGGCGTGATGCCTTCCGCCTGCGCCTCGCAACCGGAGGAGACAAAGCGCGGATTCGAGCCCCACCGTTACACATTTGTATTTATGGGGGTCCGTCTGTAAAGCAATGTGAAAAACAGTTCCGTGGACCTTAAATCTCATCAGTCCGAAAACTTGTATCACTACAACGAGGTGCCAAACTCCCAAGGTTTGCTAGAAGTCAAGCACTCATTGAGCGCAGGTGGAAAATCGACGGGATAAAGTGGAAACGATGCGATTCCATTCTGTGTTGTTGTTGTTGTTGTTGTTATTGTTGTAACTTGGATCGTGTTGTTGTTGTTGTTGTTGTTGCTGGTGATGGTAATAATTGTATTGTTGGTGTCGTTCTTGTAATCGTGGTAGTGTTGTTGTTGGTGGTGTTGTTATCGTTCGTGTAGTTGTTGAACGAATGCCTAAAAAAATTGAACTGATCTGGCGGGGACCGCCGAGATCATGTCGATCTACATGGACGGCGTCTGCCGCGTCGAGTCTACTCTTGTTTGCCGCCGGTCAAACTGTTGGTGCTGTTGATACAGACAGCTTCGCCACCAGCTGCTGGTGGGAAATGGGAGCTTTCGTTGTCCCCGGTCCCGAGACTTGACGCGCCGCTCTACGCTGCGGCGTCGGCTACGGCCTCTTCAGAAGCAACGCTGCCATCTTGTTAGATGACATTACAGGGGATTAGCGAACACCGAACGGGAGCTGAGCAGAGTTGATGCTTCGTTTGCTTCGATATGTGTGTCTGTCTATACGTATGTGTGTGTATATATACACTTATTGCTTACTGGTTTAGGTTGTCTGTCGAGATTTGTAGATTAACGCGCAAATCCCCTCTACTGGCCATTAAGGTGGCAGGTTAAACTACCGGACCCCGCGAAGCAGACGAAGAAGAAGAAGAAGAATTAGACGAAGAAGGCAAAGAAGGCAAAGAGCAAATTGTGAGATAAATAGTGGAGAGCGAGAGAGTCAGACAGAGAAAACAAAGAAAGAAGGCGCGATCAGAAAACGTATAACGAACGAAATGGGGGAGGCAGATCGAAGGAGCGGCAGGAACACAGAACGAGAGAGAAAAATAGAAAAAGAGAAGGATCGAGATAAAGATAACGAGATGAAGCGAGGCAGGAGGGGGAGATAAAAACAGCAGAGTCATTTGCTCGACATTTGTACACCATTTGCGGGTACAAGATGTTCTCTGTCGTGTGTACACGTCACATCCGCGTGCTGTACTTACCACAACAACGACAACAACAACAGCAACCACCACAACCACACACAACAACAATGCACAACAACAACAACAACAACGCACAACAACAACAACAACGCACAACAACACACAACAACAACAGCAACAACACTACCGACAACAACAACGCACAACGACCACAACAACAGTAACAACAGCAACAACAACAACAACAACAACAACAACAACGACAACAACAACAACGATAACAACGACAACAGCCACAACAACAACGACAACAGCCACAACAACAACAACCACAACAACGACGACGACGACAGTAGTACTCAGAGTAATCACTTGATGCCACCCGCCATTGCACCACCGGCGGCGGCAGCAGCAGCAGAAGCACTATGGTCAGCAAGCATCAGGATAGCAGCTACTAACGAATCAAAAGGATCGAAGGAGATCGAGAATGCGAAACAGCGGCAGACCGCAGCGGCAAAGCCAACACGCTAACACACACACAGACACAACGATGGCTTTCCTTGTTTCGCGTCCCGAAACAACGGAGCGGTGTCGTTGGTCGTAGCAACAACAGTAACAACCACAACAGCAGCAACAACAACATCAGTGACAGCAACAACAACAGTTACAACAGCAATAACAACAACCACAGCAGCAGCAGCAACAACAACAACATCAACAACAACAAAACGACAAGAACCAACCGCAGAAGCAGCCACGACACGAGATACAAAACGAGATAGCCAAGTGGCAATACAGCGTCGTCTTTAATCTGAATAAATGTCTTCCCTTCGCCGTCGCCGCCACCGCAGTCGCCGCCGGGGTCGTCGCTGTCGTTGTGTTCGCTCACTCGGAGCCTACTCGTTAGGACTCGGAGGAGCGTCTCACGTGAACGGGGCCCTTCTGGCTAAATGCGATGCCGCCCGCCACCACCGTCACCGTCATAAGGCAAACAACAAGAGCCACCCCAGAAGCGACAGAAGCAGCAACAACAACAACACCATTAACAGCAACAACAATAACAACAACAGTAACAGCAACAATAATAACAACAACAAAACACAACAACAGCAACAGAAACAACAACAAAACCACCAGTTACAGCAAAAACGACAGCGGTGTCGTTAGCTGCATCTGCCTTCGTGTACGTCTCTGTGCGAGCGGGTGTGCGTGCATGAGCATACAGCTGGACTGTCGATACGCTTCCACGTATCGCGGTACTATTAATTAGCTACTTATATGAACGGCTCTCGTTTGCGATAGATCAAACAAGCAATATCACACTTGCTTGTTTGGTATATACGTTAATCAATTTATATATATATATATATATATATATAAACCGCACATACCGCACTATATATATATATATATATATATTACCGCACATTTGACAGGGTGATCATGGATGAATGGGTAACATTTGAGGAGGTCATCGAACTTGTTAACAGAAACATTTTCCTTCTTTCAGATCAATGGGAAGGAATAGAAATGACTTGTTTAAGAGTAAGAGTGAAATTGCCCAAAAAATGCTAAACATTGATGTAACTGTCCAACAATAGCTTTAGAAAATGTGTGAATGTAAGACAACGAGATTTTCGATGGAGAACATATTAGAATATTTGAAAGAAAATTCTGCCTAGCAAAAGTCATTCAACGCTTGTTAGCAGAAGCGAACCGATGAGAGTTCGAAACATAGAGATGTATGATGCTTTAGTTTTTGTCGTTCATGTTCAATACCTTAAACGTTTGATATAGAGCTTGTAAAGTAATTATACTCAGAAAATGCATATCTAATAAATATCATGTCACCAAATGAGTGGCAGTTGACACATTTGGATGGAGTGGATTTGGCATAATATATGTGTATATATAATATTGCGATGATTACAATACATCAATCAATTACAATACATTTGCACACTCGGCAGTGCTCGCCTTTTCTCAATAACAACAACGCGCGCTCTCTCTCTCTCTCTATATATATATATAGAGAGAGAGAGAGTTGTGAATGGTTGTAGGGTTATGATTTTGAGGTATTAGGTGTGAAAGCTAAAAAGGAACTTCAATTTCTGCGAATTCTCTTCTAAACAACCATGGCGCATCTTCTGGCCGGCGTTATATGTTCTTCAAAACTTTTCTTACAAACACGACGATGTGCTTAACTGTATTGAAGGACTTGTTGTCTCGCAATGGCCTATTTTATGCTTTTATATTGGGTAGTGTCACACTAGTGTCACAAATTGTAGTAATTTCACTCTCATTCCGAAACAAGATTTCTCATAGACCATGTTCTATTTGAAAAAAAAAATTTGTTTTAACGATTTCTATAATTCTTATTATCAATTTTCAAACTGCCATGGGACACCCTGCATATATGTTTTTTATTCCGTGTTTATATCAGATTACACATAGATGTCGTCTCTCACTATTTAAAACAAAACATTTATGCAAGTGGAGAGAGATGGACAAGTTTGCTATAAATCAAGATATTCTTTGTCAGAACAATCATTTCTAGAAAGAGATACACATTATATTAAGCAGGTGGTTCAAATGAAAAGATACAAAAAAAAAATGACACTGTGGATATTATTGAAGTCTTTATTCAAGAGTAATCACCAGAGTCTTGAGCACAACTATCCCACGATTTCACGAGCCGAAGGATTATCAGAACTCCTGCGGCTGTGACAAGAGTTAGTCCTTTACTGTGTCTTCCAGTTGCTCGTCTGAATTGAAGCGTCTTCCTTTCACCGTACCAAACTGATGTCGGGCTGTAGAGCGGATACTCAGACTGCTCCCACTTGAACTTGGTCAGTACACTTTGTATGACATTGTAAACGGGCGTTATCGTGGAGCAGAATCACTTTTTTCGTGAGCTTCCTGGCCATTTATTCTTGGTGGAGTTGCGTAGACTACGAAAATTCTCAAATTATACGTCACCGTTAATGGCTCTTCCATGCTCGAAAAATTTTATGATTATCGGACCTAGGATTCGAAAAACACGGCAATTATCGCCGTGCTTGCTGAGGGCACAGCATTATTTTTTTAAATAAAAGTGACAAAGCACGCTTGCATAGCATGCTGTCTCGCTTTGTCTCTGGCTTGACGTGATGGCACTAACTTTGGTCACCGATGACGATTCCGACCGATAACACCGATGTCCTTACAACCACTGCCGTGTCAATTGTCCAAGACACATAACTGCCTCCTTCTGTCCTCCGTTAAGCAAACAACTACTTCATTTGCGTCCCTGATGGCTCACGCCGTTATCTCCAAGGGGCATATTTGATTGTTACGACGTTTCGTGCCTTTTAATTTAAAGTGGATTCATTTGAATATGGCCGCTTTGGGATAACGTAGTTACTATATTAAATGCAGCAGTTTATATATTAAATAATTTCAATATATTTAATAATAAACACTTAAACATCTTTGACAGGCAACTACCCTACCTTAATGAAAAGATTACTTCTATTGAGGGGTGACATAAACAGAGGGGTCACTGTGCAAGAAATACACGCCTGTATATTAAAAAAGAATATATGTGAGCAGCGCGGCATTCAATATGTTGTTTTGTTATTTATGGCAATGGCGGAACTTAGAAACGTCGTCGTCGTCATTATGTAGGCGGATGACATAGACACGAATGGCACCGAAGGACCGCGGTACCATTCGCCGAATTCTCGGCGATGTACCAAGTTATCTTCACCATAAGGGCCTGCAAATAAATTCGCCAAAGACGAACGCTATTTATTTTTGCCGTGGGAGTCGATTGGCCGCAGCAGACATAATTTCCTATTGTGGTCAGCTGCTGGAGTTTATGAACTCGTTCTCGTATTTGGGTCTGAGACTTCAATATACGAGAACGACCTTTACCCAGCACATCGGCTACAAGTGTCTAGCTTTTTCGGGCTGAGTTCAGTGGGCAATCTACTAACAAGCACAACCTGTATCATTCCTCCACGAATGTTACGTACAAGTCCATTTTTGTTATGTCTAAACGCTGCTAAGACGAGAGTCGTTTGCACTCATAGCGGCCACCGTGAGGCACCTGTGCCCGATGATCAGATTACCCTTCAATAAGCTCTCCCTCTTTATTGCTAAAGTACGTTAGCGTTACTCTCAACGGCGACTTGACTGGATAAGCCATTTCTGCGGCACCCCCCTTCCCTCCAATTCTCTAAATCTCTCCGTATTCCCTCTCTCTCTATCTCGGTACAAGTGCTCGAGCCTTTTTTGCTGAGACATTGCTTACTTACATTCAAACCAGAACCATTCAGATCAGGCATGAGTCACTCATTGCGTCCAAAGCGGCCAAACTTGTCACCTATTGTCGAACAAACCACAACACCTGTAGGTATTTTATGTTTGCCGAAATGTGAACGAAACTGCTTTCTAATCCAAGCGAGTATGAACGCGATGATAGCACGCGATCTCCGTCATAGCCCAGTCCTCGCTCTCTAGTGACACGCGCTCAAGGAGCTCAAGCAACGCCTATCCGCACACATCATAATCCTTCTCTATAATCGTTGAATTGTCGCTGCGAGGTGGTTGGTAGCGGTAGGTTGTTGCTCTAGCGCTGCGGAGAGCTTCGTGGACGTCTGACGGCTCTAAATCGAAAAGGCGCGACAAAAAGATGCCGGAAAGGAGTAACATGTTACGCCGGGTTACATGGGGAACATGTTGCCTCCACCGGGCTAGCAATCAATAACCTCCCGACCAGCCCGATTAGGAGGTTGTTGTTTTCTTTAAGAAGTTGCTAACAGTAGTGACCTAAATGACACACACACAGAGATCAACATATGTGCACAGCTACGCGTAAAGCTTACTGAAAGATACCATCATATTCGAGTCTTGAGTGTAGGGGAAGGGGCAGGGGAGGGGGGCTACCACCACGATGTCTACAACCCTTCGAAGAGGTGTTTATGCTTGCCTGGGAAAGCAGATCGTATGTCTTCTGGTACATCCTGGTTCAACGTAACATCATTACTAACACGACTGCCTTATTTACTGCTATTTACTACTACTACTATGGCGGTGACTTCTACTACGTGTGTTTCCTCTGCTATCTTTTCGTGTGGCTTACATACTCGTTACTTAATTCTGTTTGCTTTAGAGGAAAGTCTCGCAGTGCCAGTGGTAACTAACCCGCTTCGTCAGATCTCAATGTCTGCTCGGCTTGGCGACGCCACTACTGTGAAAAGATAGATCTCGGCCGGGAAGAAACTTCCGTATGAGAGCGTGGCAAACGTTGCGTACCGATTGGTGAGAGCTGGATTAACAGACGTAATCTCTGCTGATCGATTTTCAACACTCCTTGCCTATGATAGAGTATTCTGCCTTTGCCAGGAATATATATATATATATATATATATATATATATATATATATATATATATAGTATATACTGTATTTGGCCCTATTAGAGTAAATATGTATAGACAGTAGCCGAAGCTCGCCTTACACAACCCCATCGTAACTCGCACAAGGTAGCTTTCTGCCCCCGTCTCTATCTCTGAATAAAAAGCAGACCTAAACATGAGACATCTTAAAAAGGAGCACGGCGAAGCATTTCAGATGCAATCGCTTTTTTTGTTTTACTATACCATCTCAATCAAATGTTTGCGTTTCTTCAGCTGTGGTTCCGAGGAAATCGGGGAACAATACACGAGATTGGAGTAAATCCATAATTGAATAAATGTAGAATTTGCGGTCATTCAGGGTTAAACAACGACTAAGCAGAAAGCATCCGCTTAGCGGTGCACCAGACGAGGCAGGAAGAGATCTACACAGGCTTCCATCCAGTATGCTGCTGAACATTTTAGTGTGCAAGCGTAAATATTTAATTGCTGTATTTTATAATATAGAGTGGGTTACATAGTAGAGTACATCCCTCAAGTCATGACTATAGTCAATGCGTTAGAACGCATTGATTATACATAGACAAATTTTGACGTTTACTAGCATTATTCAGTATCCCGTCATTTCAATTTCTAAGATACAAGTATACCGATATGTGAATCTAGGAAAAAATCGAAAGTGGAAAGTGCAAACATCATTTTACTTAGGTGAAGAATGCATTATGTACAAACGTTTTTAAAATATCTGCCTGTAGAGTGTGGAATAAACATTTTTATTGGTGATATTTATAAAATAAGTCCCGTTGAAGAATAACATCTAAGCTAAATTTCCGCAATTTTAGAAGAAATTACCCGTTGTGCCATTGACTGTCGACTGCTCGGAAAAATAACGTTTGCCTACACAATTTTACCTACGTGCGATTGTTATAATATAAGCTCTGTTTCTTTATCTTCTGGCTGTCTCCGTAGCACGTCTTTAGCTCAGACAACTCACATCTGCAGCATTTAATTCATTTTATTAGAACTTCCTTTTCCTACTAAATGCCACATGCCTTCTTGACTTGAGCAATCTTTTCTTACTAAATACTACATTTCTATTCTCCCGCTTAGCGATGCATGCACTACCTATATTTATTTTCTTCTTCCATAACACACATTAACAAAAAGATATATGCTTATCTAAATGACGTGTATGTACATACGCGTTTAAACATTTGTTTATTACACTACAGACTATTTGTAATTTATGACAGACAGATTTAGAGAATTCCAGGAGTCGTAACGACCAGTCGAAAAGGCTCTGCTCGCGTAAGACTGCATATCAAACAATTAGAGGGGATGAAATAGTTGAAATCTGAATAAAATGTGAAGCGTATAAACCTACTGACGCATGGAAATATTCATACAGAATACTTACGTAGTCAAATCACATACCACGTGCCAAAGACATTTAGATGGTCAGCGCTATTTAATATGTCATGCCACCATTAGCGATCGGTTTTCCGTCCACTGTATAGACAGCCATAATTCTAGCTGCTCGGGAAATAAATCAATATTCTTTGCGTTTTCTAGTGTCAGCGCCAACGTGCTTGCTTATATTTGTCCTTATATTTTCTTTTGTCTCCTTGGACTGCGCTTCTCTTGTATTCTCACAGCTTAATATATATATATATATATATATATATATATATATATATATATATATATATATATATATATATATTAAACTTCTTTCTGGTTCTCCTAATTAATGTTTGTTATTTATAAGACCGATCGTAAGAGACGCATAGTTGTTTTGCTAAGAGACGCGCGAAGTCGAATTCTCTCGACGCCAAATATCGAATCAGTATTTTCAGCGTTCCCAGCATTCGTTTGCGTCCGCTGCTTTACGGCGCAATGTCGACTCTTTGTGAAGGTGGCCGCTCCAGCAGCAGAAGAAAAAGATGCGATCACAGCAGGTAGGCAACCTTGCACGGTACAGCGCCCATTCGACGACTTTTGCCAGTTTGATTTCTCACAAAGTTTAGATCAAGAACGGCAGTAACAACAACAACAACAACGATAACAGAAATAGAAGCGATATTAACAAAAGCAACGCTAACAAAAAGAACAACATCAACAAAAATAACAATAACAACAACAACAACACGCTAACCTTCGACATGATGTCCACGCTTCACGTTGCCGCTTGTCGATCGCTCCTCACGAAATTCTTTCCAGTCCCAGCTTAAACGGGGCTGGTGTGGGGGAGGGAAATCTTCGCACACAGAGGAGACCGGGCGTAGCGAGGTACCGTCTGTTTGATCGGCGGCGACGCCAAACGTTAAATAGGTACATTCGAGGCAAGTTTATGCGTGTATATATATATATATATATATATATATATATATATATATATATATATATATATATATATGTATATACATACATGAATGGATAGATAGATTCCGGTAGATTCCCACGAAGCTTTCACTAATGCAGCTCGTTTTCTAACGTTGACAACGGTGACGACAGCGGGGTTGCGATGACAATGACAGTGAATCTTGCGGTTGGATTTAATTCAAAATCTGCCGTACTGTATACTGATACTTCAACAATTTCTACTCTACTGCATACTATTGTACGTCTAGTAGTGCTACTAGAATGACGACAACAATAGCAACAATAACAACAACCGCAGCAACAATAAAAGCAACAATAACGACGACAACAACAACAACTGCAGCAATAATCAAAGCAACAACAACAGCGGCAGCAGCAGCAGAAATAGTAGTAAAACAACTCGAGCTGCGACGTCTATTATTAATAATGCGTATTGTTTTTGATCATCACTGCTATGGCTATGCCACCTGACTGGCGTTAGCACAAATTTCGTGCAACGCTTGGCTGTACGGCAATTGCCGATCATGTGCCAATGGGGCTGTGCACCAATCAATCATTAATCATTGGTCGTCTACGTAGCCGTCGACCACGACGCCATCAAGACTACGAAATACAATTCGTACTGCAACTACGTTTTTGTAGTTGTTGCTGTTGCTCTGCAACTAGTAGTCTTGATGACAGATGCGTACAGAATGAACAAGATGTCTGTATTAATATGTATATAAATTTTCCGTCCGTTTTCTGTATATATATATATATATAGAAGCCAACGAAACAAGATCGCCACGGCAATTCACATTGACAGCTTACCTGTCTTGAAAGGAGCAGTCGTTTAGCGTTTCCCGTCGTCGTTTCCATTGTAGGAATGTTGATGATGGTGCCGATCTGTTTTATTCATCGATATCGAGGATCGAGGACAAAGACGTCGAAGGTGTCTGATAGCCAACAGCGGGACAACCTCCGGGTGCGCTATTCACAACGAGCAAATAGCACGGAAGAATGATGGCTTCATACCGCACCGCCAGTCCTACCACCAACACAAGCATTACCGTCATCAACGACGACAACAAGAACGACAACAACAAGAACAACAACAACGACATGAACAACAACAAAAGCAACAACTACGACGACAACAACAACAAAGGCAATAACAACGACAAGAACAACAACTACGACAACAACAATAGCAGCAACAACAACAACAACAAAAGCAATAACATCGACAATAACAACAACATCAGGACGACGACAAGAACAGCAACAATGGCGACGACGACGACAACAACAACAATCGCATAGGGACAATACACGGATTGGAAATCAAAAGAAGCTTGAAGCGACGACAAGCAAAAAGGCAATTTATTTCAATCTCGATTGGAATTGAACAAATTGACTCGTTGATTGGCTGGCTGGCTGACGGACAGACTGACGGACTATCTCGAGCGTTTGAGTGTGCGAGAATAAATATCGTTCAATGGAACCCGATCCGGGTTCGGGCGAGCTACGGCCATGGCCGGTATCGCGTCAACACGCCGGTATCGACACGCTAAATGCCGCTGCGTCTTGGCTGGACGATTGGCCGCCCGTAGCAAACGGGGAGGGATTAATAATGCTGCTGCCGCTGCCGCCGCAGAGAATGAAAACATTCCAGCTCAGTCCAGGCCCTCCATTCAGCTTCATTTGGCTGCTAGGAGATGTGGCGGCGGCTGCGGTAGAGTTCGCGTATCGTGTCGTCATTGTATGTACGAGACGACAATTGCTTCTGTGGAGTTCTCCCTGTAATGAAAGATTCACGCTGCGTGCATCGATGGCAGATGCAAAAGTCAGCCACACTTTGGATTCCACTGGAATCCACGGCTGTCGCTGCAACAACGAACGCTGTTCGGTCGTTACTATTACTACTACTTAGTACTGCTGCTACATCTGAATATTAATCTAATACATGTGGCACAATCGACGCCGCTAAACGTCCACGTTCCCGCCATAACGACGATAGAGTTTCGATGCATTTATTTTGCCTACAATTGCAATTTATTGAAACGTCATTTTTATAAATCGTTATGTACCTCCGACCTGTCGAAGGCGTATATGTTGCCCCCTCATAGACTGTAAAACGACACAAGTTATTTATATATATATATATATATATATATATCCCACTTATTTCGTTTGGAGCTTTCCTATCAGCGTCGTCAATGTGACACTCCATGCTTTGATCGGGTTCTACCGGCCTTTTGCCAAATTTGATTTAGAAAAGAAGAAAAAGATGCCGAATCAAATAAGAACATGTACGGTTGTACGCGGCTTGTATTTAGTAGCAACAAAGTGGTTTTGTCGTGTTATCGCCTACCCGATTTTTTCAAAGCTTCGTCGACGAACAGGAACCTCGTTTACTACCTCGTTGCGTTTGTCGCAGTGACATCCAAAGTCCTTCTTTTTTTTGTTCTTTGTTGTTTAGACTGTGCTTACAAGGCAAATAATAAAATTTGTTGAAGAACTTCGACGAAGAAGTCGTTAGACACGAAGCGCACCACCGCCAGGTCCTCATTTCTATTCGCAAGCTTTCGTCAGAGCTTCGCCGGCTTGAGCTGAAAGAAGAAACGCGCGCGGAAGAATAACGCCGCCAAATGCTCAGCCGTGATTCTTTGGCCTGGCTGTAAAATGGAGATTCAAACTAATTGACAACACCTGACAACCAACAGTCTGTGCATAGAGGTCGGCCGTCTTTGCGGAGACAGAAGTGACACACGTTAGAGCAAAAAGCAGTACAGGCAACAACAGCAGTACAGTTGTGACAACGGGATGGAGGGGGGGGGACACTTGTCACACACGTCGATAACGTCGTTGTGGCCCGTCTGTGTTATCTGCGTCCGGACGCATTAGCTATTTCCGCGCTGCTCTTGTTCCCATTTTCATCTCGCGCCGCTGCATAACTTATTTAACACTGACGACGGCGGCGGCGACGACAACAACAGCAACAACAACAATAACAACAACAACAACAACAACAACAACAACAACAACAACAACAACAACAACAACAACAACAACAATAACAACAATAACAACAACAACGCACACTACAGCACGGCTGCAAGACAACGACCAACAGAATAACCATATTATTATTATTATCAGCAGCTGCAAAAACAACAAACAACAACAACAACAAAAGTACAACATTAGCACCACCAACGGACGCGACGACAACAACGACGAGGATAGCCACAACAACAATAACATAGACGACAAAGGCCATAACAACGACAAGTACAACAAATAAAGGCGACAGCAATACCAACAACAACAACTCAAGCAAAAATAACATGATCGTGTACTGGCGGCGGTAACAATAAGTTTGTAACAACAACCACATAGTTTGCAGCAACGCCAGTGGCCACTACATTACTAATAACACAACTAGCAACAACAAAAACAGTAACACAGACAACAACAACAACAACAACGCAGGCAACAACAACAATAGCAACAATAACAACAACAACAACACAAAAGTGGAGAATCTCCAACAGATGCGCTCCTACAATACTGCCATAGCGACAAGGCCCGTTCCGGCTGTAGCCTGCACCTTAATGAGCGCTACACAGCTCAGACATATTGTTTCGTGCGTACGAGTTTCGTGTCAGACGTATGATATTTACACACAAAGTAGTTATTCTTCTATTATCAGTGGAGGTGTTGGCTAATAGAACAACAACGACGACGACAACGACCTGCTTAGAAGCTGTGCTCGCTAGAGCTGCTGCAGTGGCCGCTGCTGCTGACGCGACACCGATAGCTTTAGACGTCCGACCGCACTTGGTTTTGGATAGCCAGATTGGCCGCCCGTCAGCTCGACCTCGAGTCTAGTCAGCTAATGTAGTGTTGTTTTTTTGTTGTCGGCTTTGCGTGTAGTGTTGTGTCTACATTACTGATCATGCAAACGACAAGCAGCCAGCGAGCCAACGAGCCAGCCAGAACAGAACAGGACGAGATAGCCGGGAGCAGCAACCTGCATTGAGGTGGCCGGGGCGCGGGCAGGGCACCACAAGTTAGTTTCAAACGCGTCCTTCATCTACGGTGTCATGAGCACATCAACTTATTCCCTGTGACTACACTACTAGAAGAAATCGTATCATCTGCCTTCATTGTTGTTGTTGTTGTTGATGTGTTTATTGTTGTTGTTGCTGTGGTTATTGTCGTCGTTGTTGTTGTTACTTTGTCGTTGTTGTTGTTGCTGTTGTTATTGTTGTTGTTTTTGTCGTCGTTGTTGTTGTTGTTGTTGATGTGTTTATTGTTGTTGTTGCTGTGGTTATTGTCGTCGTTGTTGTTGTTACTTTGTCGTTGTTGTTGTTGCTGTGGTTATTGTTGTTGTTGTTGTTGTTGTTGTTGTTGTTGTTGTTGCTGCTGCTGTTGCTTCTCTTAGTGATGTTGTTGGTTTGTCTGCTGCTGTTGATGCAGTACCTTTGTCACAGGTAGACAGATCGACTGCTGTTAACGTTACAACGTTACGTTACCGCCCATCCGGCTGACTTAAGCTGAGAGATTGGCAGATAATGAACACAAGTTTGACTCCACTACTTTACTTGCTCGAATGAGTCCAGTTCGACATTGTCACCACATCCTAGTCGGCGAAACGGTGTGATGGTGTAGAGCCTTAAGACTTTGACAGCAAAAGAGTTGTCAACTTAATCCCGACATGACGCATAATGGGCTTGATATGGCAAATAAGTGTTTTTTTTGTTGTTTGTTTTAGTTTTGTTTCCGACTTATTCATTTCTAATAAACATTTTTTTTCCGTGAGGCTAATGCTCGTGTACGGTTTTTCATGTCTTGGCAGATTTTTGTTCCACTCCGGCATTTACTTTGTATGAATTAAAAAGAGTGAAAACTAATTTAAGAGTGGCCTGTCTGGGTCTCGAACCCAGGCCTCCCGAATGCAAGGCAAAGACTTTGCCATTAAGCCATATTGCTCGGTTGTATACATTAAATTAAAATTCAGGTTAACACTAGTGAAGTTGTCGGATTCAGCGACGAACCTGTGTCGCTTTGCTGCCAAACCACGTACGACTCTGTAGCTTGCCTACCTACCTGCCTGTCAGCGTATTTAGCAATGGCCCAGCCCATGCATGTAGGAAACTATCAAGCTGAACGCAAAAATCTAAAAATCAGCAAGAAAAAGTCACCAACGAACCGCGAGCGCAAAAGGAAGAAAGACACGGAGTAGAAAACGGTCTTCACGCACAATCGACCACAGAACGGTCGTCGGAATGGCGTCGGAATGGCGGAGCCGTAAAAGTTTATCACAGTTGATGAGTATCTTATATCTTTCGATCGATCCACCCATCCATCTGTCTGCCTGTCTGACTCCCTCCTACAAGGTTCGGACGGAACCGTCGCGTCGCACGGATTACCGAACTTGGTGGCTTAACTTGGTCTTCGTAAAGTCTTCGTGTGTCTTCGACAGTCGTCGACAGTGCTTTTTGCGGTCGCGCTCGATGTGCCTATGAGCGTATGAGGCTCTGCTGCGTATCTCTGTGTGCATGTACCCGTGTATGTAAGTGTACGTATATATGTGTATGTACAAGAATGATACAGCTCCCCGTAGAGCCATTCGGCCGGTCGTACCGCCGATCCAGCAACGTCGGTGCAGCAGAACTAGACGAAAGCGACGACGACAACCTAAAGACGAAGCGAAGATGACGCCACCTGATAGAGAAACTCACGTCAACCTTACTCATTGATGACATTCATAGAAATAAACGGCACCAAATTGTCGTTTGGTCGTTCTCATTGCTCTCTTTTCCCCTTTCGTAGGCTCTCTTTACCCGCTCTCTCTCTCTCTCTGCTCGTTTCCCTCTTTCTCTATCTTCCGTTCGTAGAATCTCTTTACCCTCCCTCTCCCCCTCTCCCCCTCCTCTTTCTCTCTCTCGGGAGAGAGAACTTCTTGCAGTGGCCTGCCACTGATCAAATGGCAAACGTTATGCTTCATCATGTTGACATGGCCCATCAAGTGAAACCGCGAGGCGAAAAGCGAGACGCCCGAGGTCGAAGCACGCTGAGGCAAGTGAACATGTTGCGTTAGCCGTATTAAAGCCTAGCTCTTCATTCTATCATCATCATTGTCGCAGTCGCATTCGTAAAAGGCGGTAGACCACGCTGACTTCAGACGCAGACTTAGGTCAGTCGAGATTTTTTTGAATCCGTGACAATTACTTCAGAACATCTGCGAACATATAACAGGGTATTATTACACGGCAATTTGCCCTTATGTTAGAAAGTTTTCATGAATATCGTTCTGCGACGTCTGTACACGACGAATACCTATTACGACAAATGTTTTATTTATTATTCAAAGTGTCTAACGTAAAACAAACGCCTATATGATTATATCGGTATGCTGTATTTTTTATTATTTGCTGATTACTGGTACTGATTACGTCGTGTTCGTGAGAAAATTCTGCTTCGTCTAAAGTAATATAATGCCGACTAGAAGATGCGGCATGTCTATTTAGAAAATAATTTGCAAACATTAAATTGGTAGAGAATTTGTTGTGCAATGCACAATTCACATTGTGCATTGCACGACGATTATTTTAGTACCAGAACGAAGGCAGTAACTATGGCTCTTTTTCCAGCGTGTTCCCCGCAATACGCGCGAATTATGCGTGCTGCGGGCACCCTCGTTGCAAATAGGAGCTTGGTTAGGTGTGTAAACTCTATAAAGTAGCATTCCCTAGACTCTAAGTAGCTTTCATTTATCAGCATTATGGCCCCGGATTGTTTCCGAGCCAAGCACACATGTATTGTCTTACCGCTTGTTCGATTGTGAATAGAATCTCACTACTGAAATGCGTATTGTGTAGTTGATCAGTAATCAGCACGTCAGGGAGCACTCTTGCCCTAAAGTAGCGTACTCTTTCCTACTTTGTAGTGAGTTCGTAAACCTGTTATTATGTTTTTGTCCATATATTGTTTTAGATGTCTTTGTCTGAAATTTGAAGATACGCCGCCAAGTTTCTTGCACTCGGTCGAGGTGTGTTGGTACTGCATTAAGCATCTTACCTCCCTACCACGTTTTCCGTGGTTGAAGTTTCCGAACATTTATGGCGTGTAGCGATGCGGCTTCTAGCTGAACGTTGTTAGCGTGCGCAACGATTTCATACAGGTTTTAGATAGAAGCACCGCATTCCAATCGGAATTTAGCACCTAGCGGCATTAAATGCACGCTGTCTTATTAGCACCGGGCAGCGCTAAATGCACGCACTCCTATTAGCGCCGGCCAGCGCTTCAATCAAGATGATACTTTGGCTGGCCCACGCACCCTGTAACTAACCCGCCCCGCTCGAAACCAGTCGATTCAGCCGGCAGGAGCCGCCGATGCCGCTGCCGCGCTGCTATAACACAGTGGCTTCTTGTGGTTTCTCACTCGCGTCTGTCTGACGAAACGTCGAGAAGCCAAGTCGTTCACAAACTCCGGGTACGATGGACGAAGGACACGGGGAAAAGGAGGAGGAGTGGGAGAAGAAGGAGTAGGAGGAGAAGGACTAGGAGGTAAAGGAGGGGAAGGAATAAAAGGAGAAGGAGTAGGAGGAGCAGGAAAATAAGGAGTAGGAGTAGAAGGAGTAGGAGGAGAAGGTGTAGGAAAAGAAGGGGTGAGAGGAGAAGGAGTATGAGCAGAAGGAGTGGGAGGAGAAGGAGTAGGATGAGAAGGAGTATGAAGAGAAGGAGTAGGAGGAGAATGAGCAGGAGGAGAAGGAGTAGGAGGAGAAGGAGTAGAAGGAGAAGGGCCAGGAGGACAAGAAAGACGAGTGTGACGACGATGATGACGACAGCTGGAAAAAGTTGCGCACGCGAACATCGGTGACATCGTCGCTCGCTGTGGGTGACATTTTGAATTGTGCATACACGTAGGCAGAAAACTTCAAACCACGGGGGGAGGGAGGGAGAGCGGGAGGCACGAGACCACGACGACTGCCTCCTGCCTGCCTTCATCACCAAACATGCTGTAACAGCACGAAAGTCATCGTTGTGGTAGTCGTTGTTGTTGTTGTTGTCGTCGTCGTCATCCAAGTTATTCGGGCGGCGCAAGCTTACATGATACCGCCGGTCGGCGATGCCGGAGACGGCGCCAGTTTCGAGTTCGTGGCTGACACACGTCAACGCCATAGGCTAATGTGCGTTCAGCTGACGCTGGCACGCACAGCTCGTCTACGAGCCGTCGTTGAACAGCTGAGGACACCAACATCATCACCATCATCATCATCATCATCGACGATAACGACGTCGACGACGACGACGGCACCGACACCACTACATGGTTGGCTTTCTTAGTGGCTGGTGTACTTTAGGTAGTTTAGTAGGTCTCTTCTCCTATAACAAGGTTGCACAGCGTGTCACCACCAGTACTAACTACCTCTACCCCTACGACTGGTAGTATTACTACCACTATTATTATTATAATTATTGCTTGCGTGGTTACTAACAAATGATTGGTAACGTTGGTGAGACTAACCATTCTTGGTTGCGTTGGCATTACTAACCAGTTTTGGTTACGTTGGTATTACTGGCCATTTTTTGTTACGTTTGCATTACTAACCAATATGGGCTACGTTACTATTACTAATAGTTATTGATTACGTTGGTATTAATAATCACTAGTGGTCAAGTTGGCAATACTAACCATAATTACAACAACAAACAAATACAGCCACTGCTACTATTATTTTACTGTATACTTCTGCAACAGTTACGGCGACGTGTTGAGCTCGGCTGCAAATGCGCCCCCGCCTCTGGGCGAGAGACGGCCTGCCGGTGGCTGGTCGGAATGCGCTTTTTTAGAAATGTTCACTCTTTACTGTGAAGCGGGAATAGTCACACGGCAAGTGGGTACGGGCGTATATGGATACGTACGTACCTACAAATAGTTGGTCTGTTCGTTTAAACTGGGAATGATTCTGTCAAGTTATCTAATAGGCGGGCGGCCCGATTCGTCGAGTTTCGTCGATTAGAAGAACTATGTTTGACACCATTGACGTTCCATGCCGCTGATGACGTGTCTAGAGGCCACCTGGCGCCGTCGTAGACCAGGCCTGCCGGTGAGGCGATTTCATTGAGATCCGCTTCGTCATCAGCCCGCTGAGTGACCGCGGTTTCCTGACCTCTGCCGTACAGACAGACAGACATGCAAACAGGCATGACACGTATCGTATATCTACGATAAACTAACTACGTCCCGTTGGGCATCGTTTACCTCTGCTATGCGTTAATGCTGCGGATGCTATGGCTGGTAGTAGGAGAAGTATCACACGTAGGCGTGATAGAGTCGTCGTAGGCGTGTTGTTTGAGGTTACAAAATCGAGTGTCGTCGGGAGAATGGTAGCAGCGGCACCAGTATTTCTAGTAGTGTGAGTGCTTAAGACACAGTAAAATGTTCTTGTCTCTCGAAAGCACTGCTTGTTTCCGAATTCGCAGTCGCGGTGCCAGTTTGCGTTAGTGAGCGAGAGGCGAAGTAGTTCGTGTTAGACCTGTGTCTGCATCCGTCTTATCCATTTGGCTACACTTTCGCTGCTTTGCTTGGTAGGTTTCCGTCTGCCAACCGATTTGCTTTCGTGCCGGCCGGTGTGATGATGATGTCAGGTGAGGTTGGGTGGGGTGGAGTGGTGATGATAGTGGTGGCGTTGACGATGATGATGATATGCTGCCACGCTCTCTGGGGCTGAGGAGGCCGAGCCTGAGGTACCGTATCAGTTCCAAACATGTTTCGCCCTCCGTCTCGCACACCTCAGTCACTTCAGTCGACAACGAGGATAACAGCGACCAGAGGGAGCAGTGCAGAAGTAGTAGTAGTAGTAGTAGTGGAAAGCGAGAAAGAAACAAATTGTCTTCCTCTAGGCATGGGACCGAGAAGAAGAAGAAGAAGAAGAAAAAGGAGATGAATATGAAGAACAAGAGGAAAAGGGAGACGAAAACGAAAAGGAGCAAGCATGAAGGCACCGATATGAAGTGGGGCTGTGCGCACACGCACTAGAAGAGCACCGGGCAAAGCACACAGGAGTCCGATTCCCCGATCCTGCGTGTTGCCGTCACCGTCATCGCCGGGGGATGAGTTGCTCGCCTTGCTTTAGTAGTCCCCCAGTTCTCCTGACATTCGCCTAGTGACACATCCAAAAACCACTCGCCCCCTAGACGCGCGTTTCCCCCACAGTGGCACTACCATGACTACTACTACAACAACAACAGCTATCTCAGATACTACAACTACTACTACTATTACTACCACCACTTACTACTCTATTCTCGTATTATGTACCACTGCTGCAATGGGTAACAAGCGAGCAAACAAGCCAGCATTGGTGCCTGGTGTCGTCAGCGTGTGCTTCCTGCTCTCTGACGAGGACTTGGGGACTACCCCACGTATAACGGTGACGGAAGCAACCACAGCATCAGCAGCAGTTGTAACGAGACTCGCCGACAGCCAGAGCCAGTCGGAGTGAGTATGTTTGCCGACGCCGAGGCCGGTAAGTCTTTGTCGGGGCTTCATCCCTAGTAGACCGGCCAGCACGGTCGGCACGAGAGACATCCAGAACAGCCAGTGTCATCATCCCGCGTGCGTCGTTTTCGACCCATGCACCCGGGGGTCGTCGTTCCCTCTGCGTAGTGGGTGCGTGGGTCGCTAACGTACGTATGGGCTGATTCACCGGGCGAAAAGGGCGTTGGCATAATATACGGCGACGACGACAACGATAGAACCGACTACGTCGTTGTTGTTGTTGTTGTCGACATCGACAATGACAATGCTGATGGCGGTGATGATGGGGCACTTTAACTTGGGCGCGCTTATACACATGCATTCCTCTACCCGCTACTCCCCCCCCCCCGCGCGCTACAATTCCCGCCCGCCCCAGCTACAGCCACAGCCACACAGAGACCAACACGCGTATGTGGCCGACCAAGCAAGTAAATCTTGCGAGTAAATTGCACCTGCCATCCATACTATTTCTCCTCCACCTTATGCCATACCCTCAACCACCCTTGCCACCCCCAGCCTTATCATCGTATACTAAGTCTGATCGACAACACCGTAAATCGATTCATGGAGACAGATAATAGAAATGAATTATATTTGTCAAAATTGATTATGTCCAGAGTCGAAACACCTTAAGTGGGTATTCCAGCCGTTGTTGTTGCAGGTGTTGTTGTTCTCGCAGTTGTAATTGTTGTTGTTGTTGTTGTTGTTGTAATTGTTGTTGTTGTTGTTCTTGTTGTTGTTTGTCTTTACCGCTATTGTGGCTCTTACCGCAGTATTAGTTTGTGCCATTCGTCAAGATGTTTAAGCGATGACATTTTTTTGGCTGTTGTTTCAGGTGTGCATCCTTCTAACTACTAATTAAGCTCGAGTTAGTCATGGCTTTGTTTCAGTTGCGCAAAGGAGACCCGAGGCCTTAAACAGACTGCGTTGTCACAAGCTGCTGGTCGTTTTGAGTCAGCGGCTTTTGAACAGAACTTGTAAGTATACGAGCTGTTACCGTAAGGTAGTCGTTTTATACTACTAAGACGCTGTGATTCTACAACACTCTGAATTCGTACGAATGTATCTATTGCCAGTTTATTGGCGACTACCATTCAAGTGTCGTATATATATATACATAGCATTTATGATAATCAATTATCCATTTCAAAGTGCTAACATAGCGAAGTTAGATAAATAAATAAACCACCATCAGACGCCTGCTGTATATAAAAAAATCTATATATATAATTTTTAATATTTATAATAATTTTAATAACAACAACAGCTACGATAAAATTTGTTATTATCTAAACAAGTTGCGCTAAAGTACTGACGGAACCCATGATGCATCAGTGGCGGTGAACGTGTATGCTTTTAGAGCGCTGGGAATCCGTGGTCAGCCATTTGCAAAACAGAAATGAAGATATTCGAGGAAATGCTTGAAAGAGCAGGCGTGCTCAGTGACGTACCCAACTGCTGCCCACGCAGGTTTCGCTGAAACAGGAACTTTCAATCCGTTTCAAAGGATGGCTTTCAACATACTAACAAGTTCTGGCTTTCAGCTAAATCGCAACTGGTATATGATGTGCGATCTGCGAACAACGTCAAGTGGAAGTCTAAATTTAAACTCAAATAAAGCTCAAACGACCCTCGGAAGGCCCCAATTAAAGTTACTAGAATATTTCTATTATGGGTGGACAAAGTGAGTTCGTCAACAGATTATTCGGGCACTTTTTGGCGTCGACCTCTGTTTCTCTTTAATGTTTGATGCGCTACTCCACCCACTGTGATAAATGTGTTGGGCCATGGAGTCTGGGCGGATAAACGCGATTGCTGAACATCTACCTGGCGGTCGTAGCGTAATATAGCAGGGAAACAATGTAACGAAGGACAAAGATACGTAGTGCAAGACGTAGTGCAGAAAATGGCCGTTCTGACGGAGACGGGGATAGCGAAATGACAAAGAATCAATTGACAATTTAATGCAGTCTAATGCTTGTCTGCCGTATTGGCAGGAGCGCTCTTAGGATGGCGACACAACGATCTGAAGATAAGTGAAGTGCGCGTCGATATGATCCCTATTAAAAACAATTAATTATTATAATAATAGATACGACAACAATGGTAGTAATAGAACAGTGCTAGCTGCAACTGTAACAACGGCATTCGCATGGATGAAAGTGATCTGTACTAGACAAAGAAACGTATACAGCTAAAGCGACTTTTGAGCACACGCTGTGTGAAGACTAGAAATGATTCGTTTATTCGCTTGTTCTTAGAATTTATGATTGACGACAACCACACACCGTAGGCGTAATCACACGGTAAACCGTAAACCACATTTACTTGCGGAAAAAGCAAGATCGCGGAGGTCACGCGTACAATTGTACCCTACGCCAGCCGGCCGGCTTATTGAACGCGGCGTGGGCGGTCAAGGGCCACCTAGATCTTCTAGTCCGCCTATATAGCTGGTCCCTCTGGGGTCGGAAAAGCGCGTCAGCTAGTAGACATTAGTAGACCAATAGACGGACAGAGGAGGTCCTTGTGTTTTTTTTATGTTCGCGTTTTGGTTGTGCTTGTGTTTGGGTTTTGATTGTGGTGGTCGTTCTTGTTCCCTTTTCCTCTTCCTCCTCTTTGCCGTACCAAACTGCTGCATAACGCTGGCAGCTGCTAGCGCTGCTGCTGCCGTCGCGCGTAGATCCGCCGATTTTCGTGGTACTACAATGCGTCATTTTTGTGGCGGTTTGCTCGACCCATTTTGATCGTAGCAGAATTTGTATTTGTAGAACTTCTACTACTAATAGTAGTAGTAGTAGCAATAGTAGTATTAGTTGCTGTAGCAGCAAGAACAGCCGCTGTTTACTAGGAGTTCATTCACAGCTTTTCCCGCGTTCGACCGCAGCGCCGCCTTTCTTTGCTAATGGAGGAAAAAACAGAGCAAGAGTCATTTGGTCACTAAGGCGCTCTGCGGTTCGCCACACCACCGGTCTCTTGTTGTACTTAGCGGACTTCTTGGAGCGAACGGAGGTGCTGGAGGTATATGGGGGGGGGGGGGGGGGGGGAAGCGTGGAGAAGGAGGTAAGCAATCGGGTCGCCAAAGCCATCACCTCGATCGTCTACGTTCATTGAGGGGAAATCCACTATATCCAACTACATTGCGACTGTTGGCGGGCCGGCCGTATGTCAAATCATAATAGCTTTCCAACAAACAACCCATGCTCGTTGTACGATTACGAACAGACGAAGACCACAACAATAGCAACAGCTACGACAGAGTCAACAATAACAACAACAGCAGCAACAACAGTGACAACAACAGCATAATCAACAACAACATTAACAACAAGAACAGGAGCAAAGACAATGGCGACGTCAACAATGACAGGTGTACTAACAGAACGCCGATGTCTACGTCGAGCAGACAGAGGGTGCTTTCATCATATGACACCTCGGCGGAGCTGATTCGTCGCCTGAATCGCCATGTCAGATGATTCTCAACGTCGTTGTCGCTGTTTCTACAGCCACCACCCCACGTTGCCGTTGTTAGCCTCCGAGAGGAATGTTGGCTGAAAAAGCCACCAACGTTTGTAATGAAAACAATTCGTGGAACGGCTGTTTTTGCTCGCCGTTTGTTCTACTAGTAGAAGAACAACTAGGGAAACAACACGATGTTAGTCGACTCACTCACAGCATTACACTGCCACCAGACTATCAAGCCTCGGGCTAGCTGCGTACTCACCAATACAAACAGAAACACTGGTCAACTTCTTCGTTGGTGTGAATCCAAAAGCCAAACGGTAATTGTAGAAAAGAAAATCCTACGAACGAATAACAGTTAACGCAGTTTTACATAAGAGGCACAAAGCCTTTACGGCCGTAAAGCGCGGCTATGTTACCGGTCTCGGCATCGAAACATGCCGACAGTACGCCTTCTTTATTGTCCCTCTCTTGGCGTAACTCCTAGAATAACGACTCCGCATATATATATATATATATATATATATATATATATATAGCTAATTTATGAAATCAAGGAATTCGTATGCAAATTTTGTTTTCATGACTGTAATTTAGGCCGCTATTATATGTAGGCTGTGAAAAATTAAGACAACATACTCGAACTCGAAGCACGTGTGAGAGATATTTTGAGCTTCATTGAGCCAATTTCAACAAATATGTGCTACTAGCTCTTGATAAATAAAATCTGAATGCTACTCAGATTTTATTTATAATCATATTTCAACAAACGTTTGCGACTATATATATATATATATATATATATATCCATAATAACCTGATCGATTATAAAATCATCATCGAATCATGGTGATGGGGCATACACTGATATTGGTAACGTTATTTATTATCATCGGTATGATGAATACCGTATAGGTGCTGTATTGCCCTGTTTAACGGCGCATGCGGAACGATATATGTATAACGGTTTGCCCTCATACAAAAATAGCCATAAACGTGCCCTGGTAATAAAACTGTGTGGAAAAGGCGATTCGCGTGTGACGCTATGGTCCATACAAACAATACGAATAAGTCATCAAAGCCATCCATACAAAGGAGCTTTCCCGAACTCATCGTTGCGCGCTACTACAGCAAAACGCCTGCGGATTGATTTTCCATTTACAGCAATCACGTTTGCATGCGCCCGTGTTTAGATATGCTGAAGGCACAAGCCACGAGGCCAGGTGTGGGCACAGCTGACACTTCTCTTTGCACCAAGGTGCGATGACCAAGACACATGTATGTAGTAGTACTACTATGACTACTACGCCAGTGAAAGTTCGAAAGAACAGAAGGATAGCAATAAAAAATTACGAATAACATTTAGGTTAGTGCTGCTTAATAAATGGCTTCCATGATATGGTTTTGGCCTGTAAAAGCGGTATCGAGATGAGATACTGCTACTGGAAACTGGCAGAGGACGTTAGGGAACAAATGAGATCTAGTTAGATCTACATATTACAACTAGATTGCAAAGGTTTGGCTAGCATCTATTGTATCTTGGCGACCAATAAAATTAAACTTGTTGTAGGTAATTGCAACAGACAGCTCCGTAGACCTGTTAACAGTCCTTCTTTGTAGATTTTATAATTTTCTTGTGAATACCCTTCGTTTTCATTTTAGCCGAGTTCTGACTCACACTCACACGTGACAGACCATTAATTACTTACATATTCTACCTCATATTGTTACAAAGAAATTACATATAATTAAAACAAAACGCTAGAACTGTTGCCGCGTATATGTGTAGAAGTATACGCTGGTTTAGTACTCCATACCCAGGAGAGCTTCCGGGAATGGCAGACCTCATTTGTAGATGGGCTTCTAAAGCCAAAGTTTCGAAGGATAAACGTGAGGAAATTGTGTCGAATTACATCTGTGTTCCCCGCAGGCTAGGGTTCACATTTCCTTTAATTACGAGACAACCTACTTTCGTCGCATGTCTGCACTGAACTTGAGCCGTCTTCGGGAAAAACTGCAAAGTTTGAAAGGTATTTGCCAATTGATAGAACAGGGTAGGCAGACATCGTCGTTCCAAGTAGGTAAGCCCCCACCAAAGTGCCTCCCATCGTAATAGTAATAACCGTAGTTGTTCGTATAAATGTAGAGTAAACCCGCGACTTAACATCAAGTCAACTTGCCTATACACCCACACACTGCGTACAGTAAGCTTGCAGGGATCAGCGATACTATTGCGACGTATAATCCCGGGCAGCTCTGCGCTTGTTTCTTTAACGATAGTAGGTCGATGAGTTAGAACAGTAGGTAATCTCGACAATGACCACTACATTCCTCGTCTGGTTGGTGTTGCTGCCTGGTGAAGAAAGTTTATTGGAAAACGCCGGTTTCTCTTATTTTCGCTGTTTTCCGAATATCTGCCTTCTGCGGGGGGCACCTCTCCCACCAGAGGAATGGGAAGCAGAGGGCGTATTGGTTAGTCGAAAGGGCTTTTAGGTCGAGCTATTTCGATAGGCTTTTGAAGACTTTCTCCGTTCTCTCACAGATGAGTAGAGCAAGTCGAATTGACGCCACAGCAGACAGCATAACGTCATTAACATTTGTCATTGTCAGGAAGACAACCTACGTGCCGCGCGTGTATGGGCGTACTCGTCGATTGTGGAACTAGCCCCGATGAGCAACCCCGGAGAATCCATCTGGCTTTCTATCTATCTATCAAAACTAGACGTATGATTAAATTCGAGCAGAGCTGAATATTCATCGGTTAAACTGTGCAGAAGGGGCTGTCTTAGGCCGTCCCCGTAGCGTTATCGCGCGTCCTTTTCCCTCACCGGCAAGTCTTTGCTTGGCCGGCAGTCAGCTGGAAAAGACCGGAAATCAATCTCACTTTATCGTCAAAGGGAACCAACCGTTCCTCTTACAACCCAGCCAGCCCCCAGTCAGTCGCCGATGATGGGATACCCCACGGCTTCATCCCACGATGGCTGGGTATATACAACTCATTCGACGCGAGGGCGAGGTAGGTCTTTGTCAAAAACGGCGCTCATCACGAGTCACGGCCGTGCCAATTTCCTCACAACACGCCTGGGCTAGCGTCGGCTCAGTCGCAGCTCTTTCCTGTCGTTTGCACCTAAAGTTTGCGTTCGTATTGACCATGGCAGCCCGCTTGCGCCGTCGGTAGAAGTTATCACACAATGAGGTGGTGTTGGGTTAGCTGCACTATTCAATGGTAATACATAGCTGTAATACTAACGGGCTTCGGAGTATGGCCATCCTAAGCAGATGGCTTAGGATGTATACTCCGATACTACTCTATAGTGGCCAAGCTAGAAGTAAAGCCTTTGTTACTCTGCGGCGTTCGATGCAAACATTAAGAGAAAGAGAGCGAATACATCGGCGTCACTGCCTGCGACGGCATCTACAGGTTGAGTTTAGAGGTAGTAAGTAGATATCATGGCCTTTTCATGGCTTTCATGTGTATATGACAAATTTAGCTGTCTAATAACCTGCCGCAGTACGACTGGCAAGATTTTCCTTTACCGTTATTTTACATCTGCTTTGCCATGTTTGCAGTGTTGACTCATTTGTATATATACGTATGTATATTTATTTTTGTTCCGTAAGACTAATGCGCGTGTACGGTTTTTCATGTCATGGCGGATTTTTTCGTCCACTCCGCCATTGACCTTGTCTAAATTGGGAACCATGAAAACCTTTTTAAGAGCACTTTTTGACACAAAAAATGTATTAAATACGCCGCTATGCATCTTAGCTACAAATGGCGCACCCTTCATGGCCATTTGATGGGCTCCGCAGTTGAGGCGCGATTGTAGTCGTCCTGGCACTGTGAAAACCGTGCGAAATGCAGTCCGTGCAATGCACTTGACAGGCATTAACAAGCGGCCGACCAAATTGATTTTGACGGCGACAGCCTACACGTCTGTGGCAGCTAGATAAATATGTCACATTTCTACTTCGAAGTCTACCAGTTTGATGATCAAATCGAATGCCGAATTAAATCAAAATGAGCGGTGTAGCAGTTTAGCGCTGACGTTATATACACGAGAAAACGGGTCGTAGGGGTAAGCTTATAATCACCGGTTTCTAAAAAGCTTACTGTTCTTTCTCTGACCCGGATACGGGACCGCATACCAAAACAAAAAAAACGCTAGCGATTTAAACCATAATATACACCAAGAAACGAATTATGCTTTGGATTTAGGCAGCTCCATCTTATAATTGTTAGCTTTATGCTAGATTGAGTCCGCAATTTTTCACCGTCAAATGTTTTTATTATAAGTTAGAAAAATATATATAATGCTTCACGATGTTGCAATTAATAGACCAAACTAGAAAATTACCTGCATGCACTGGGCGATATTTGCAGCATTTCAGAAAGTTGCAGATAGGCGACACGCGGCGGAAACAATGCAAAACGTCGAATGACAGCATTCTGTGCACTTAAACCTAATTCCTTTTTAGTTAAGTGATTTACCACGAATCCAGTTAATGTCCATCAAATTAGTAAACATCTTACTATATTCATAACTGAGTTGGATACCTTCTGCGCTATCGCAAGAATTTATTTATAAAAAAAAATAACAAAAAACAGAATACACATTATTATGACAGCTTTCGCAGAACTCTGATTCCCATCCAAGTGAAACAATACTGCAAAGAATTTGCGGCGTTTATGTACAGTTTTAACCAATAATGTGAGCATACTTACTATGGCGAACATATATCAATAATGTCCGCAGAAAAAATTAAAGGAACTTATATATATATATATATATTTTTTTTTAATTTTTATATAAGTATATATTTATATAAATTAAATAAATAAATAAATATATATATAGGAACACCGCTTTGCGCAGAAGACCCAACCGCATAACATCCAAGTACAAGTAAGGTGCGTATGATCTGAGACAGAACCACAGTCCCCTCGCACGACTCGTTCCCGTTCTTTTCCTCGTCAGAAAAAGAGGCCGCTTGATCTGCCTTCCAACTGGCACGACGCTCGACGTTGAGGTGTCGGCCGCAGAATCTCCGACGGTCTGACGACAAGACGCTACGTTCATCATAAACATTACTATCATTATTATAATCGGTGGAAACGAGCAGTTTGGCGATTGCCAGGAGCGATTTAAGTAAGCGCGTTGTGTAGCCGGTCTATGGCGAGCGTCTGAAGAAGTCGCGCGGCCAGCGACTGCCGTTGAAGTGGTGGTTGCGGCGGCGTGAAGCTGGGGAGAAGAAGGGCAGACCTCGAGCAAACTCGAGCTGGGAAGCTAGGCTAGTTGGCCCAAGCGGCGCATGGCCTGCGCGGAGAGCTTTCCTTGAACTACCACTCCACTACTACTACTACTACTACTAATACTACTGCTACTACTTGGCGAAACCATCGTTGCGGTCGACTGGCTTAGACGTTGGATTAGATACGCGCCGAGTGCGTCGACTCGACGGTTGACACAGTCCGGGACGGCCGCCGTCTTGCCCGGCAACCGCAGTTAGGCTCAGAGCTGGCAGTCGCCCGGCAGGCTCAGTTCAGCTCAGCTTGCCCGCTGGCCGGAACGACAGAAACGCGTGCGCGCTCGCCGGCCGACGCGCCGCGAGGTTCGGGACTTTGAGGGGGAATACGGGCTGCTGCTGCTACTTCTGCTTCTTCCACTCTTCCCATTCTTCCCGGGGATCGTTGATGACGCTGTTCATGGCGCTCCTCGCTGGTCTTGATAGCCGACCACTGAGGAGGAACCGTTTCGATGCAGAGCCGCCTCGTTGTTGCTGTTGCTGCTACTGCTGCTGCTGGCTGACACCGCCAGTAGCTATTCTTTGCCATTCTAGTCTCCCTGGGGAAGAGAGCACGACAAAGTTGCTGTGTTGGGCGCTTTCTCCTTTCTCCACTTGGCTTCCCACTCTGTCCAGCTGACGGCAGGATTTTAAAGTTTCCCTCAACCTCGCCGCGACCAAGTTGTCGGTGCACAGCCCCGTCTCGCAGGCTCCGCGCATCTTTCTTACATTCTCACTTGGATAATATAGTCTCCACTGCCTCATAAGATCTGCTCGCCGCTCCTGCTGCCATACAGAAAGCACAATGGTGCACAGCGAATGACCGCTGGGACCGGTGGTGGGTTTCCCGATTCTACCGCCGTCCCAAGCTAGTAAATTTGCGACCAACTTATATATATATATATATATATATATGCGCTCATTTGATTCGTATTCGCTCTGTTACCTTGCTGGCTGGTTTAGGGGGTATTATCGTCCAGTCGCATTGGGTGCTGACTTGTAGATAGACAGCATACGTGTGGTGTCAAAAAAGCCTGTCGTGTGTGCGACAGAGCGAGGGTGGGACTTTTCCAGCTGAAATTGGCAGATCGGTATTTGGACTGAGGGCATTGCCGGTATCTTTAAATTACATGTAGACCCGTTGTTTAAAGCAACTACCCGTTAAAATACGATAAGAATGGAGTAGCTTCCACGTCAGGACACTTCACGTGTCATTAACTCTCAAAGTGACTCAAATATTATGCAAACTGACCATAATACTTCTGATGAAAGTGAAGTTGCTGCAGTTAACGGTATTTCACGTCGTCTCGGCGGGTTATTGGTAAACGTTTTCAACTTGAAATAGACGTCTCTCGGTCTAAAACCTCATTGGGTACGTCACCGCGCTTCTGCGCAAAACTTTTTCTTTGCTGGTAGTTAACTTGCTCGTATCTTAACTGACCAGGTATCAAATCGATCTGTTCGCGCGGCTTCAAAGCGTTACCGGCACACATAGCCGGGACGTCATCTTACGTAATTGAAAGTACAAAAACAAAGAAAGCACAGCATTTTGCTCCCTTTTCAGAAGAAAATATGTAGTCCAATTAAACGAACATACACATCTAAATTAGTTCGCTTTGCGATTTGCACGCGATTCAGTTACTTTCCGCACGCTTTATTCACAGTTCACATGGCGGCCCGCCGGTCGCTGCGCGTATAGGAATGTGTCGGATTCCCGCCGCGTGTCGAGTTAGTTGCCTCGATTTTGGTCGCCTCACAATTATCATCCGATGCAGAAATGCCTCGTCACAGACAGACAGAAATGCCCAAAACCCATGCTTAATTTCACTTTGCTTCCTCTTTGTCTTTCTGCGTGACCGGCCGTACTCGGCCTGCTTTCCCCACGACAAATGTCGTTATCTGTTCGAATTCCTGGCGGCCAAGGTGCCGTTCCGCCTAGAAGAAGCATGTACAGCTGTACTTTGTGTTATTTACTCCTTCCCCGCCACCCTTCCTACGATTAGCGCCTGACGTCTAACTTTGATGCCTGTAAGGGTGCTTGCTTCGACACAGCGCGTCCGTGAGATGGGCAAATATTTGAAGCCATTTCGCTATTGTGATCGTCGTCGTTGCTGCTGTTGCTGCTGCATAGAGTCTCGCTAGCTTTGAATGATTACCTGCGTATGTGTCGCCCCTTTGTCTTGTGTTTTACAGAAACTAGCATGAGCAAGAATCGTTCAGCGCGTTTGAAATCATTATACGAATTCCTAACGATGAACGCCGGAATTCGTGTCGTGTTTGGTATCCCGTATCCGGACCCGGTCCCTCTTAAAGTAAAGTATTTTGCCCGGCAAAGCAGTCGAGAATTTTGCGTGTGCGACGAACATAACATCAGAGGTTTCTTGTTATTGTCGCGCTTGAAGAACCTGCTGTACAGGCTGTCAATGAAAACAGGTGCTAGGCGCTAGTGCAAACGAAAGACGGCACATTTGCCTGTCTTAAACGCGGATGTACGGATGTACAAAGGTAGCATTGGCAGTTATCATGGCATGGCTGTCGTGTAACAGTGGAGGGATAGTCTTGACAATTGTTCGTTTTAAAGCAATTTAAAACGACTTGACATGCTTTGCATTTGCAGAAAAACTAGCCTTTGCAAATGTTAGAAGGTAAATTCTTTCGTATTATTATTCGTTGTGCACCCTGATTTTGTCGAAACCTTCTAATTGCGTTTAGACGATGTTCGTTAGTCGCAAATATAAACAACCGCAGTGAAAGAAAAAGCAACATATCAGCTATAAGCACACCAGGCTACCAAATATAGGTAAGTTATAAACCATTTTAACTTGTAGTAACCGAAATATTCAGTAAACGCATTTTGACCGCAGACCGCGTTTTCCTTGAGAGAGTGTTTTCTTTCCTACGAGTTGCATACGCAGTTCGAATAGTAAAAGCAAAAAATATCAAAATTTACACAGTAGACATTGAATATTACCTAGCTAATCGAATGTTTACTTACATTCGAGTCTGTATAATATATGCACTCTCCCGTCTACCAAGAACATATATATATATATATATATATATACTTAGCTTGCGGAGTTATTTTCACCGTTTGCCCAACTGCCGTTTCAGCAGGCATCGTCGGCGAGATCGATACTATGTTAGCGCATCGTCAAAGGATACAAATAAACTAAAGCAGACCCGTCTACGGGAAGGCAGACGTATAGCATCAAAAGGCAGTTTCTACTGATATTACCGCAACTACAACTACTGCAACTAGAGGATGTTTACTACTAGAACAACAACTTGTGTTGCCAAACCCAAATGCCATTGCCAAATGGTGTCTGGACAGACAGATACGTTCGTCAGGGGACCAACGACTACCGAAACAAGTTGGTTCGCCGTCGCAAAGGCTGGCGGAGACGCACACCATTCCGTCGAGCCTTGTCATTGGCGAAGTAAGGCAGATGGATCTGAAGTAGCCGGCGTGGTTGAAGTCAAGTGAGAGAAGTAGTAGTAATAGCAGTTATTGTACTGAGTAGAAATGACGGCGAAGGCCACGGCGGTCATGGTAAACAGCTACCCAGAAAGCTGAAGCCAGGCGCTGCTTAAAGGCGATGCGAGGGTTAGATGACTTCGTCTTTTCCCACCGTGAAACAGGCAGCAGTCAGGCAAGAGAGACCTCACTTACGCTTCCGAACGAAAAAAGCCTCCGATCGGACGATACGGTCGAGTACTTCGGCGTTTCTTCGTCTAGTGCGCTGGAACCCGCCCGGGATCCGGAATCCCCAGACGCCATGGATGCGACCTTTGCTGGCCAGCTGAGTTGCTAGCCAGTGCTAGGAAGACGCTGCTGCGATAACATGCTGGTTTTTCTCCGCACCGTTTTCCATCCGACATGAGGCTGCAATAGCGTCGCCCCAAAAATCGCCCCATTGTAACCCATCAAACCCATTGTTCGTGCGAGTTTTGCCATTGTATGCTTTGCTTTGGCGTAGAACTAAAAATACAGCAGCTCTACACAGAACATGGTTTGCACAAATTTATGTAGTGACGCCTGCGATTATCAAGTGCGACATTTACTTTGGCTGAAACTATAAACATGTCCCTTGTCACGTCAATAGACTGCGACGACTAATAACGTGACACTTCACAGGAAAGTAATACGAGTCAAACGTTGAGTAAATCTACGTATTTTGCATGAACTTTTTGAGACAGAATACAATAAGAAACTCCGAAGCTTAGTCTAGAAAGACGAAACACACTAATCGGTTGCTATTTTTGGGACGAAGACGGCTGTTGCCGCAATGTTATTGCCAGCCATCTTAAACGTCGCAGTTGAGGTGAACCTGATGTAAGTGTCCCGTTACCGCACACCGTATAGTATTGCAATGTAGCAGCGGTTGGATTAAAATCATCAATATGTGCTTCCAGAGTCAAGTATTTTGAATATGCTGACGACCTGAAAAACTATCTTCGTGTTCTCTCTAAGGAGTTTCAGTGCGCGTTGCAATCAGCTGTCGACGGAAACAGTCAGCACCGCTGAAGCACTGCTAAGAATGGCATACTCCTAACAGTGCGTCGTGCTGACACGAACGGTGCACTCGACACTCCGGCAGAGATACTGGAGAGGCCGGGGCCCTAAATGTTTGTGGTGTGGCCCAAACTGTTGTGACGCCTTCGGGACGCCTGGAGACCTCTTTCTTCTCTTCAGATGTATTGTACACTGAGTGCTACAAAGGCTCGGTTCGGTAAACAGTGAATACAATGAATAACAATGTTTTGTGGGTATTGCGCCAACTTACTCAGAGCAATTGGCTAAAATAATTTGACTAGCAACTCTCGTAAGCGTCTAAATCGCTTAGCGTTTACGCAGTTATTCTGAAGTAGTGAACAGTTACTCAGATGCTAGTTATGGTGATCTAGATCATTCATTTTGATCGCTAGGTTTCGGCAAAGGCTACGAGATACATTTTTGGCGAGACCAGGACAGCGAGCGCCTCTGTAATGTTTTTAACAGAAACCGCATTGAGCACGCTGGGGACGGGCCTGTTCAGCGTGTGCAGGTCAGTACTGGAGTGTATGCCCCAGTGGCAAGAAACGACACGAGTGTTTAAGGAAACACTCACCACGAACGCCATGGTGAATGACGACTGCACAATGCGCATCCCCATACCTCTCTCCACAAGAAACAAGTCACAAATAGACTTGTCCCAAGAGCAGTAGAACTCATGTGGCAGGTAGGGACCTACAGGCCACGGTAGAGGCAATGTCGGGGGTGTTGCGATGGCACCTCTTCGAGCCGCATGTTCCACACACTGGAAGGGGGTAACAGCAGAAGTAAAAGCGGGAACAAGAGCTACAACAACAATAAGCGCCATAAAAACAATGAGAGCCACACAATAGCAACCACAACAACAACAACAATTATAATAATCACTACAACGAGGGGCACTCGTAGTGGCAACAGCAGAGGCAGAAATCGTCGTTTTCTCTGCGCGTCGACTTTATTTTTGTACGGATGATCGAACGAGCAGGCAAAAATCCTACACAACAACCCCCAAGGTAAGTAGGACAACGTTGTTTCTTCTATTTCTCGCTTAATTTATCTCTTGTTTTCGCTATGTCCGTTCTCCTCTTTCGTTCATTTTCCTTTTATTCTCGTTGTAGATTTTGTTTGTCGTCGGCCGGCCGGCACTGCCAAACCAGCAATCTCGGAGTTGAGCAGTCATTCCATCCTTTTTCGACAACGCGGGTTAGGCAGGCAGCTGTTGACAGACAGTTACCGCCACTGCCACAACCGACTGTGCAGTGGCTCCAGTAGGAACGTTTGTTATTGTTGCTGTTGCTGTTTTTTTGACGTCGTTACTATCGTTGCGTTGGCACGCCAGCCTGTTCTGTAGACCCGGAGCGGTAGGTAGAGGCGTCAAGCCGGGTAGACGCGCTGTAGTAGCGATGGCACGTTACCACGCTACTACTACTACTTCTTCCTACAGGCGCCGTCCAATGTCAGATCTTCGCTATGACAGAGAAGCGGGGGTTGTGGTTGCTGGCGCACGACAAACTGTTTCCCTACCGATCTCGTATACCGACACAACGACGTAGAGACCTTGGCGGAGTGTGCTGCTGCTGCTGTTGTTTTTGTCGCTGGAAAACGTAGGTGTAAGTGTTACGCGAGCTGCTCGAAGGTGTGCTATTTATCCTAGTCTCCACCTACTACACTCACTAGTTGTTCTTCTGCTCGTACTACTCTTACTAGGGCGAACACTGGTAGTCGAACTGCAGCTGTTACCCGAGACGTGACGATCAGCTTCTCCTCTTTCTACGTCCCATTGTCGATCTGGCTGGATCTGGCAGACGGCATAGATGGCGTTAGACTTTCGTCATCGATATCATCAGGCGTTCCACCTCGTTCGATGCCTGCCACTATCCGACTGGCGGCCACAACCCACGCAGAACCGCTTCCCAGAGCGCGGTACAGCATCACGAAAACGACATCGCTCGCGGCAGCAAGACGGCCCTCGACAATTGAGGTAACCAACTATTCTTTAACGTACTATAGCTTTGTGACCCATAGGAATTACAACACGCAACTTGATTTTGTATGCACTACAAACTTAAAAGAACTCTAACTAAGCACTTAGAACTGAACGAAACCCACACTGTGTAATACAAACTGAAAGATACTTTACAGCAGATTCATCCGATAAATTTTAATTTGGAAATTTGGCGTTCATGTCTGCTCATTGATGCGCGATTTTACGGCTGACAAAAAGGTCATGTTTATTCGTTGAAGCCCGATTTCACGGTCGAACGTCAACCCTTAAATGCAACTGGTTATCTGATATTTTGCTTAGTGGTATTTTTATTTGGCTGTTTTTATCGAAATACGCTGTCTCTTTGAACACCTACTAAATAGAAATCGACTGCTGCAATATAATGTTATTGTAACGACAGTATCTAGGTAACAACGTCGACGCTCTAACGCACACCATGCCACGAAAGACCCGGAGTATATAGCTTCCATAAGCCGATCTCGTCGGGAGGCGGGATGGGATGGAGGCAATAGTCTAGTCAGTAATATCTGGTCTCTTTCTGTATCGCTGTCGCGGTATACACGTCCGTGTTGATGTGCGACCTTTTTGCTTTTGGACTTTTCTGCGGCCTTGACCAGCAAGCTTTTTGTCGCCACTCATTCGGTGTACACATGCGTGTGTGTGCGCTGTCATTCTGCCGAGTTCTTTTGTTTCGGGTAGACGAACACAAAGCCCTACTTCATTTTTCCTCATTCTTAGTCTTCCTCGTATCCTTGCCCTTGCCGATTATTTGCCCGTTTTTCTATTCCCTGCTCTATTGCTTGCCCCTCCTTGCCCAGTCCCAGTTAAACATGTCTTCCGTCCGACTCATCCATCTCCTTCTCCTGAGTCAACGAGCTCTTGTCAACGCCCGACGACGTTGTCAGTGCACTTGTCGCGGCACCCCACCTCCCCCCCTGCAACTGCAGAACCAGCAGCGGCCACTGCTCGACCCCCCCCCCCCCCCCCCACCGTCACGACCGTCTTCAGCGCTAAGACGAAGACACGTCTGACAGTGTCTTGCCAGTGAGAAGCGAACGAGAACTGCCCTCTAAGCGCTGCACTAACCACTAACTGGCCTAAAGAATAGACCAGCCACGCCCGCGCAGGGACGATGATGCACCCTGAATGGGCATTTGCCCCGTGGTCCGCCAGCCCTTATATCCGCGTGCCCTGACCCGTTGATAGAGCGAACGAGAGTAGATAAGTCTTGCCGTGGGAAAGATGCGCTGTTGCTGCTACCGCCGTTGGGCCTGATCTAGGCCAGTCTCAACTTACCAGCTGGTCCGACTGCGGCGGCACGTTGGCCGCGGTGAGACGAGTGCTACTCGTGCTTGTCGTGTCGTTCGAAACGCGCTATTACTCGTAGCGGCCCGAAGGCGGTCGGTCGACCGGTAGAAACTCGGAGGACCTAACTAGACGGCGGGGCGACACGGGACAAGGGCAAGTCAACGAACAATCAAGTCGTAGCCTGCCTTGACGTCTTATCTTGCAGGCCAGACTGACGGTACAGCAATGTCCGTGTAGCCGATTTTTTTTCCTGGGCTGCATGCCTTGGCGACAGACCGTGTCAAGTTAGTTAGGGGGGCAGGCAGGAAGACCGGAAAAAGGGGCGATTTATCTCTAGGCAGTCAATCACAGATAGGATCCAAGATTTCTCCGTTGGCCGGCCTTGGTGATTCACGGAGGGCACAGGAACAGCTTACTTTTTCTTTCTTGTTCATCTTGTTTGATCGCTGGTTAACTCACGCAGGTCAGTTCGTGGCGCTTAATGGTGGCCTGCCCTCATGTGATGCAGGCAGACTTTCTGCCGTCCCCTTTCATGTATCCTGTAAAGGTAGTCGCACGCTAGGTAATTATGCTGCAAGGTACCGCGTGCTCTTAGTCCGGGGGACGGACTCTCGGTTATGCTTACGGCTTAGTTAAGCTACCCCACAAAAAACGTTTTTCTTGCTCTCCGTAGAATGCTTGTATTGAAAACCGGGCAAATAACTGTATATAGGCCATCGGCCGGTTTCTCTTATAGGAATAAAGCTATTGGGTCACAAAAAGATGTTTAAGATGTGGGCTGGGGCTTAACAAATATGTTTAAGATGTATAAACACGTACATGCTATCGAATAAAGGATAAATAGTTGCTGTAAAAAGGAAGACTAACCAAATAAAGTACACACACCAGTATCCTTATCCAAACATCTTATTTAACAGTTGCCTCAGCAATTGCTAAAGAAACTATCATTGCAGTAATGTGTAGAAAGGGGGCGCAGAATAATGGCGGCCAAGCGAGAAAAAGGCCGGGAACGAAATAGATACACATAGAGACTGGCAGGCGGCGGAGAGAGAAATGGGTAAGAAGCAGCAGTCAAACGGTGTATTCGAGTCAACAGACTCTTTGCTGCTTTTTAAGCATGGCAGGCGTCAACAGGCATTTGTTCGACTATCGTCTTTGTCATCAACGCGTGTTCACGCCACCACCGAGAAGACCACCTACAGCTAAGTATCTGCTGAGGCAGTTTTTACGACTCGTGCTGCAGGTTTTCTCGAGCTTCAACGATCCCGCCGCCACCGCCACCGCCGCCGAGTGGAGAAGATGTGAATCTATTCTTCATGTTCACGGCACAGTTCGAGAAGATCGAGTTCATCAAGTGGCCCTCATCTATGGCGCAAGTGTGGGACCTCGAGAGGGCGGCGCGTCAGCGCGGCGACAGACTGGCGACAAACAGAACACAAGCGACATGGCAATTGTGATAGTTTTGAGGACGACAAATAAAACGAAGCTGATGAATGATAGCTCATGACGACAAGTACTAGGACAAGTACGACAATCATGATGACAATGATGAGAAATAGCAGATAGATAGATAATAGGTAGGTAGACGAGAAACTGGAAGCAAAATCGGCTCAGCATGTCGGGGGCGGTGGTAGCGGTGGCGGCGGGAACAGACTGGCAACGGTCCTAGCCGCTTGTGAGGGGGAGGCCGCAGTTGGCCGCCGCTTCAGCTGGACGATGCGTCAAGGATCTCGATCAGACTAGCTGCAGTCGTCCGAACTTACTGCTCGTGTTTGTAGTAGGCAATTTTGTCCTTGGCTGGGGGGACAGCTTTAGGACATAGTTATCTCCCTCTCTCGCTCTCTCTCTCTCTCTGTCTCTCTCTCTTTCTCTCTGTCTCTCCATGCCTATTTCTTTTCTTACCGTCGTTCAATCTGCACCACAGGTAGTTTACCTTCCCGTAAGAAGTGGTATAGTTAGTCACTCAGTCTGTATTCGCACCATTGTGTTCGATACTTGGCCAATGAGACAATAAACTTCCCAAGAAGGCGCCTGCGCTGCTGTGCTACTGTAAACAAGCACCGACGTCGTCACGACGGTCATCGTGGGCGTCTCAAACAGCGATGTACATCGAACATAGGAGGGATTCGAATGTACGTCGAACACAAGAGGAAATAGGGGAATAGGGGAATAGAGCTAGGGACGGCGGCGGGGGGTGGAGGCGCTACTGGACGAACACGTCAAGCCGGCGCTTCAAGGAAACGTAGTCGAGTCTCTGAGGTGTACGCACACGCACCGGCGTCACCCACGTCGGCGCGGTCAAACGCGGCCTCGCTCGCTACAATCAGCCGATCGACTAGGAGGGAGGGAATCAGCCGGCTAAGAGTGGTTCTCCACGTTTTGTTGTTGTTGTTGTTGTTGTTGTTTTTGTTGCTGTTGTTGTGTTGTTGTTGCTGTTGTTGTTGTTGTTGTTGGTGTTGCAGTTATTGTTGTTGTTGTTTGCTAACCGTCGCCTCTTTGTCGACTCAACGCGGCGGACGGTGTGGTGGCAAACGAGGTTCGTACGCGAGATCGATGTACATGGCGCCCTTGAGTGAACGCCGTCACTTAAGTTATCGTCGTTGGCCAACGCCGCCGCTGCAGCAGCCGCAGCGACGCAAGCAGCAAAAACGACAGCACTTAACTAGTCGAAAGACGTGTCTGTGTATCCAATCGCGTGTAGTAGGGAAGTCGATCGCCAAGAGCTTTTTGTGAGCTTTAGGCGAGAAGTCGCTTAAAAGTCATGTACAATCGTCGCTTGCCGTTAATGCGTTATCGAAGCTCGGAGAGTGGCTTAATGTTCAGCAAGCAGTATTTTGCTGCTCGTATCGATAACTATTACTTGATTATTGATATCATAATTATTATTGTTGATTTTATGATTTCTTAATTTGAATTTGTGTCGTCAGCATACAGTTGTAAGATTTGAACGTGTCGCTTGATTCAAGCAAGTGCCATTTTGCTGCTCACCCTATTATTATTAATACTATTAATTGTGATACATAACATAATTATAATAAACCCTTGTTTATATATATATATATATATATATATATATATATGTATATATATATATATATATATATATATATAAATCGTATGACTACTACTTATCTACGGACGATTTGTGTCTTACTTATATTACTTATCACAGCTGAGCGTGTGCGTTCCTGTTTTGGGTCATCTTTCCTTGACTAATCTATGATTATTTAACCACGTTTATTATAAACGAAGTTTTTCTCTAAGATACTTGTAGAGCCAGTAACTGTGCTTGAGGTGATTATTTTCTCTGACGGTTTCTGCCCGACTATATTTGCACTATGCGTGCGGCACTAAAGCCGCGTGTACTGAGTTTTCGAGGGGGTTTCGCTGAACCGTGTTGAAAATACGGTGGAACCACTGCGCATTGGACAGTTGCACCCCATGGCTTCTCGAACCATCCTTAAAATATTTTTCATGATCAGTGAGTCCGAACGCGCTTCCCCTCCGGAGAGATCTGCTTACGGTGACACTAAGTTTCCCATATGTTGCAGCTAAATGATTATTATTATTATTTTATTATTGTTTATTGCTGATTATACAATTGTGAGGTCTGAACATGTATTAATATATAATTAAATATCTCGGTAGCAGTCTCTTCCTCTCAAAACATTGACCATATTATATTATTATTATTATACAGTCATAATAATTTTTATAATTATTATGCATTCGTGTATTTTTCGAACAAAGTTTCGCCGGCTGACGTCGTCAGTCGCACAACGCTGACTCTACAGTGGCCTGTTTGACTCATTGGTATGGCTACTCGCACACCAAACCTATTCTTGAGGTGCGTTTTGCTCGGCGGAGACATACGTCCGGCTTGTTTACCGACGAGCCATACGTAATATAATCAAAGAGAAGATTGGTAAACACTGCTACCAGTAGTCGTATTTGATCTACCTGTCTCTGAAGCACCACCTCGCGAATAGGCCCTTTGAGGCTTGCGGGTTGGCCGCCACTCTAAGGAGACTCCCGTTGGCCCAAACAGTGGACCCGATGCTATCTACTCACTGCAAGCAATTCAGCGACTTAGCAGTAGTAACAGGTCGTACTGTCGACAACCCGATGTTCATCGGGGCTCACATATCCATGACTTCTTATATAAACACACTATTCACAGTTCAACTTCGTCCGCTTCCCCGTATTTATACAAGCGCCTAGCCGAAACTACTTGGGTCATCTTTGCTACGTGCTATGCGTTACTGGAACTAGAATTGCGATTCGTGGTATGGAAATCATGCCATTAAATACAACCCACCTGCAAAATATTTAGCCTTTAAAGGTCGGCTAACGATAACCTGAACAGTCCGTTTGTATAACGAATAAGTGTCTTAAACCCCGTGGCCAAAGAACATTTTTTATACGAGCTTTATTTTAAATGTGCACGTAACGTCGTTTAGCCCGGAGAGATCATGTTTCTATGGAGATTGAGGCTTTTAAAAGCTCCCACCGTTTCGGCCAAACGGAACCTAGACTTTTCAATTTGTGAGCCTTTTTTCATTTTTGCTTCTGCACAAACGTACAAAAGACTCGTATAACCGTTCGAGCGATCGCTGCGGAACATCAATAGTACGTGGAAAAATGAAAAACCTTGCAAAAACAGCTTACTGCGACCTCAAGAACGCTAGGTTAATAACCAACTGTGCTATAACAAATGTAGAATTACGGCCTCGTCTGTGACATGTCAAGTTGCTGGACATACCTCTACCTGCGCCGGTTGCGCGGTTTGCTGAGGGGTTTCCATATAACAAGGAAACAAAACCTAACCGGTATAGATGAAAAAACCTTCAAGTAATTTCGTACGCAATAAGACGGTGCGTCATTCTCTAGTAAAAGTGGAAACTCATCTCATAATGAAGCAGCGAGAAATGCTTATAAGACCAGCATAATTTGCCGTGCCCTTTCCCAGAAAATTCAGTAATTCATTATTACGTATTAACTAATATTATATAATAAAACTAATCTAGTACTAAACACAACATCTGTATACTGTACATAAACGGTCAAATTCATATGCGTTATGGTATTAAATAAAGAAATTAAAAAAATATATTTATAAATATATATAAAAAAAAATTATTTTTGAAATCACCAGACACTGCCACGTGTCGCACCACGACATAACCCGCACCTTTTGGGTGTCATGATCGCTAACCATTTATCACGCCGACAAATGGACTAGCATGTTTCCTCGCGTACATCACTCTATCAACTGAGAATATTAGACTCACATTTAAGTTTTTATGCATCGCGCCGCCCTCTGAAAAATGGGATTGTCAATTAGGAACGTAAGTTTGCAAAAATTAAACCTCATTGTTATTCAGCAGGGGTAATGATGGACGAATCAGAAAGAAGCTGAACGACCGAGCCGCAATATAGACCAGACCGCACGCTTTGCAAGCCACAGGCTTTGCCCTATATATTTGCAAGATACGATTAAATATCTGATAGATATTCGGAGAAAGCCTATGCTTTTGCTTGTATTCTCCTTGGGAAGTCTGTCACAGGAGCCATGACATTTATATAGTCAAGCAAAGTAGTACCAATTTTGCCACGCTATTGTTAATTTATGTGTACGTGTATGTGCTAGAATTAAAAACAGTTTTAAGGAGGTTGTTTTTAATTCTAGACTATCCATTCCCAGGGGGCTTGAAACTTAACCTGAGGTATATCTTTAATGCACCGAGGGCCAGACATGTTATGATATCTAGGGTTTCCTCAGTCCTTGTGGCAGCAGCATGGCCACTTGAATAAAAATTATATATATATATATATATATATATATATATATATATATATATATATACATGCACACTCATATATAAACTACATTTTGAGGCCCAACCAGTCCAACACAAACACAATGCTAATTGTCAGCCAAATTGTTGGCCGCCTGTTTGTCACACTGCCGCCGAGTGGCTTTAGTCAGGTGCCACTGTTAGCGGCGGCGGCGGCAGCAGCAACGACCGACTGAGACGATACTATACGATGATATGATATGAGATACGAAACAGATGGGCTATGTTAAACATCGTAAATATCCGCTTGAAGGAATCGGCTGATATTGTTGCCCAAATATCCGCTCGCGTCCGTATCTGGCTGCACGAACTCTGCGAGCAAAATAAAGATAGAAAGAAAGAAATAGAGGACGAAAGCGAATGAGCAGAGAGAGAGAGAGAGATAGAACAACAGCGGAAGGTGACTCGAGAGAGGTCATCGTAAAACAGCGACGAACAAAGCACATGTGTTCCCCAGAAAACTCTTACGGCGAGAGGAGGGCATACATACATGCGCGCACTTACAAGTACCCGTACGCACACTTATATATATATATATATATGTGTATATATATATGTATATATATATATATATATATATATATATGTATATATATATATATATATATATATATATATATATATATATATATATATATATATATATATATATATATATATATATATGCTTTTCAGATCACACTCATCTAGAGACAGAGCGAAAAAGAGACAGATGATCATCACACATGCGTTGCTGTTGTTCTTTCTGCCGGCACTTCTGCTTCGCCTCCTGCTGCGGCTGCTGGCCTGTTATTGGCGTTAGTTAGACTCGTGCCTTCTTCCCTCTGCTGTTACTTGAGCTCACTGTGAAACGCCCTAGACGACGACTAGGTGGTAGTGCGTGCGTCTACGCGGGCGGCTCGGATACGAATGCTTTACTACTACTGCTACGGAGGAGGATGAGGAAGAGAAGGAAAAGGAAAAAACAACAACGATGATGTTTTTCTTTGCTCTGAGTGAGATCGATTGGCTGTGGCCCGCCGGCTCAAGGCTTGTCGTCACCACCTCGAGACACGATCATCATTTCTTATCGTTGTATCGTTCGAGTGTATGTTTTGTCGTTGTGTTGTTTGTCGGAATTCTTATCATATGCGCTCACGCGCATATATATATATATATATATATATATATATGCTGATGTAAACCAAATGTAACTCCATCACAACACCCAACGGACATTGTTCACTCTTATTCATTAGAACAAAGAAATCATAGTCTTTCGTTTAACGCATTCATAACAACTTTTAGGCGATAGCAAATTGCGCGCCTAGCTAATTTAGAAGAAGCTAGTGTAACGTGTAATATATATATATATATATATATATATATATATATATAAACTAGATAAATAACTTTGTCACTGTTATTTAGAGACAAGGTTGTATTACGGTAATTCAAGCTGTATTCATTTGTTCAACTGTTAAGTGGATCGTGTTAACAGAAGCATATGTTTAAAGTTTTTTGGCGGGAACGGCAAAAAGTCGCACCGTTTCGTTGGTATATTTTGTCATGCTTGCTTTAGACATCCTAAGGGTCATCGGAGCAACCTTGATCTTTGCCTGAAGAGACACCGAGTCAAAAAGATCAAAGCGACTCCGTACTTGGCTATCTGACCGAATCAAGGCCTCACGTTTTCTGCAAGACGAGCAGATTCGATGAAGCGGCTCACACTCTTGAGCATTGCATATAGTTTGAGGCCGTCATAGTACAGAAGGAAGAAGGGGCGAACATTATTTATTTTTATTTTTCTGCTGTCCCGAACGGGGATAAAGCCACATCATGCGCATTGCAGTATCGCAGTCGTGAAAGTATCTTATCATATACACAATATTCATTGAGGTTCCAAAGCCCATTTAGTTAACTTTTTCTTCTTATTTTTGGCCATTCGGTGAAACAACCTGCTAATAGCCCTGTCCATCCAGTCTGTCTCAACCACTGATAATGTCACGCCACTTGTTATGTTGTTTGATCGTATCTAAACGTTCCTAAAATTACCTTATTAGGTTTTAAGATACAATTAAACGATCGTATATCAGAAACCTGATGGAGTTAGGGTGCTGTGGTCAATAACACAAACACCTCTCTAATGTTACACTTTCAATAAATTTAGATTGTACGCGCTTTGACATGCGCCCATTAGACCTAGCAGGATATAAAGAAGTCGTTTCAAGCTATTACCTAAAAGGAAAGTGTGTTTTAGGTATATATATATATATATATTGTGTATTAAATTAAATGCGAACTCGTAATTATCTCGTGGTGATATTGGTTTCTTAGGCTTAAAGTTTGCAGGTAAGAAGGAAGTGCTGTACCGCTTAATAGATGGGCCCGTGGGCAAGTGTTGCCGCACCTGGTAAGCAAACCTAATTGTTTTTTACTGTACCTTTGTTACAATTTACTACAGGTAACATACACGTCGAAAGACAGCGTCTTTCTAATGTAATTCCAACATCATAAATGTACCAGTTTCTAGCACTGCCTTTTATTGCCATTGCAGTTGTAAATACAACAAAATAATAGTTTAGTAGGCCAGAGATGGCAGCTCCACATTAGCCAGCGTTATTGACTTTGTTGGGGTTAATGCTATTGTGCGAATTTGATAACCGGTCATTTCGAATGACAGAAAACGCTAATCTAATGTTTATCGAGAAGTTATCTCAAATGGTGTAGGATGGTGTATACATTTATATGAGGTTCTCAGCTCTTTGCGAAAAGTCGCGGCGCCGCGCGCTCTAAATGCGACACGCTGGCCTTTCTTTTTGTCGTAGTTGTTAATTGTCGACCCCGCGTATCAGCGTTGATTGAATGTTACGTTACGTAAGCCGACGAAGTGTTGTTACATGGTGATTCTCGCGACCACCAGTGCTACGATTTCGATTTACTACCACAACAACAGCCACAGCCACGATTTAATAAAGTACAGCTGGCCCGGCGGTGAGTTGTTCCGGTCTTCTTCCTTCAGCTAGGCTATCGTTACCTTGTCTTTAGGTTTACAGACGGTGTCTAGCTCGCCTTTGCTCGCTGCACACGCTGTGTTCGGATCGAGCGTAGACAGCGACATAAAGAAGTCACACAGGCAAATTCGAGCACAAAAGGTTAATTTGTGACCGCCATTAACATGGCGTCCAACGGCAGCAATAAAACGACAACATCGATAAGCGTTACAACAAAACAGTAAACAACAATAAAGACAACAACAACAGTCGCAACAAACAAAACAACGGTATCAACTATACAGGTATACTGTGATCAAGTCTTGCGTACGACAGAGCGTGACCTACCGCCGGTGTCCAACAGCAACAACCGACCGATTGATACAAGACCAGATGATACCTTTGGGAGTCTATCTGCTACTACTACCATCCCTGTATATAATATGTATGTTTCATCGACCTCCCATGTCTCCTTCCTGTCGTAGCATCTGTTGGTTTAGCTATTTATTGGCCATGCCTATCTCGTGCCACGCGTCGCCGATGTCGCCAGTTCTGAGTCGTGATCGCTTGACCTCTAGCTGGTTCGAAATAATGTGTGTTTTCTCTACGATGAGGCTCATATATACATTTTTTTGTATATATATATATATATATATATATATATATATATATATATTTTTTTTTTTTTAAGCCGGTTTATTTTACTCAAATTGAGTATATATGTCTTATATACATACTCAATATGTGTGAAACAGATATGATGAAGAGTGAATATATATGTTTAGGATTGTCCTCATAATTATGCATGTGTCTTCACTCTAAAGGCGAGGGGATTCGAACAATAATTCATGTTCTAGTGCTGAGCACTTCAGTGCATGGTACTTGGCACAAGTCTGCGGCCAGGACTAGCAGGTACACAACTCGTACTTCTCGGCCAAAAGGCGGCGTTTGAACAAACCAGGTGATGATTTTGAAGCACCGAGTGCCACTGGGGTCTTGTCAATAGTAAGTAGTGGGCAGCAGCTAAGGCAAGGATATCTATGTTGCTGTCGAAATATTTCACCAGTTGCGTCCTTCTTTATAAGTAAAGCAGCTCCATTGAAATGCAAGAATCGTTCGTACAGATTCCGTCCTTGGCAGAGCGGTACCCTGTAAACGCCGTGTTCGTTAGCGGTCTTACCTGCATTATTAGTAGTTGCCCTGCTAATAACATCTGTTGTACTTGATTTGCCGTAGTAGCTGTGGTGAGCCACCGCGTATTATTGGCTAAGAACGGCGTCAGCGGAATCAAAAGTTATCAACAGCCAACGGGTGCAGCGTCCGCTTTGCTGACTATCACTTGTGGATAATAATTATTAATATTATCGCAAGGCCTACCTCTGTTTGATTTGCTCCCCTCAGCTCGAGCGTGGCCATTCCTTCAGGGTTTATCAAGAAGAGAGGAGCTTAAGTTAATATCAAACACTCTTCTTTCTAGTGCCGGCTTGTGAGACACTACTATCAGCATGTACCATCACTTTGCTCATACTTTTTAGCCAGATCATATTGTGCTCACACAAAACGTATATGGGCGTTCTTTTTTTAGCAGAGAGCTGTTGCAGCTGGATAATGGTCAATTTGATGTACAACTAATGAAAACGAAGACGAGAGAGCACATTTCAATACTACGTCTGGCGACCCGAGGAGAAGTCAATACTACGTCTGGCAATCCGAGCAGAAGTCAATACAATGTCTGTTAACGCCGTGGAATTTTAGAACAGTGCGTTAACCATCCGAGTTCCTGCGAGTTCATGATACAGATAATGACACAATAGCAGTAGTTTCTGACCCGCTAGCAATAACGCAAGAAGAACTGAAGATGAAGCCTAAAATTATTTCAATAGAAACTTTTGAAAGTTGACGAATATTGGCGTACGCAAATGCTACGGCTGTCACGCCAAGGGGTGTTACCGAAGGGTACAAGCAGAAAAATCTGTTAGCCGCGGGCTAGAAAATGTTTGCTTTTTGGCTATCAATCTCGTATTCGTCGATGTTTTACGTTTTCGTTATTTTTTTAGGTGTGGCTGCAAGGCAAACGTTTTGTGATTTATTCAACAAACTATGGATGCAATATGTCCGCCTCGGCCCTGCATCAGACGGACGCGAGCGCTCATGAAGATACCAACAGTGGATGGCCCTGATCCTAGGTAATACTGTACGAAAAAAATTAATTCCGATTTAGGCGAGTCTAAACGCACAGTAGGAGATCACAGACACAGGGCAGTTCGACTGAGGCCGATCACAGTCGCAGGAGTGTTTAGCAGCTCAGCAAGTCTCATGCGAATCATGTCGCTGGTTGGCGACTATTTGTCTCATTGTGGAGTTTATACTACAAGACCATGAGCCGATTTGCCCAAAGAATCATTATTTGCCCATAATTAATTGACGATACAAACTGCAAGCATGAATTACTTAATATTCTCATTGAATTTGTAACATTGTTCTACTTCAAACAGATAAGAAGGGGATGATGAGATACGCCGCCGAGCGACTAGGTGAGGTAGGTGCTGTCAATACGTACGGCTGGTAATGAATCTATCATGTATTAATTTCGTAGATAAGAAACAAAGTTTATTGACGGCGAACGTGCATTTTACGACGCGCAAGATCTCGCTGAAAATAGGAGTTAGAGAGTGCCCAGATTGAAGCCATGGATTCGAACGAACTTAACAATTCAGTCTTGACGAACTAAAGAACTATGTAGTCATGCCCTGACTTCGCGACGAGTATATCTGGAAAAGCTCTGGAAAACTGGAAAAGCTCTGGAGCTCTGGAAAAGTGAATGCCTTGAGGAATACTTCTCCAGGTGGTCGGACGTTTGACGGCCGTTAGGGACTAAGGGAAAGGATAGATTTATCACCCTTTCATATGAAGGAATTATTGATATGAGTCTTTGCAGATTACTGGAAGCAGAGTAGAGTCCTCTTAACTACAGTCAAGCCTCAATGAAGGAGCACCTATTAGCCTAATACGACGCAAAAAACGAGCTAATGACTTGGCATTTAGGCAAATAGTTATATAGTCTAAGTGTGAATGCCACTTAATGCATTCATATAGCATACGGACAAGACACCTCCTGAAGAGCCAGTTTTTTACTTGCATGGTACAATTCTTGCCGTTGAGCAGGTTGAACGGAATTGAGGCTTGTCATACTACAGGTCCAAATTTATTTTAGACATTCAGTACGATTTCGACCATTAATACATCAAATTAGGAAAATATCTCTTATATATATATATTTCTTCAACAAACTTTGGGATCCAGTACACATCGGTGAAAAATCAAAAGATTTTTCCAATTTAACAAGAGAACAGAAATGTCTTCGGAAAAATGGGTAATTGAGCGTAAATGCCAAAAAATAATAATTGCAACAAATTTAATTTCTTAAAAATCATCTTCAATACAACATTTGTTTTGCTTTAAGCTAACGTTGAATGCAATTCAACGTAGATGAAGAGTTTTCCCCCAAACACGCAGGTATGTTTGGTTTGTTGATAGGTTGACTAGGGACTCTGACGATCGCAGATTTAGTGAATATATGTCAGGATAAATGGCTTGATAAAGCCACTTCGCTTTCACTCCAAAAGAAGACATTTCCGCTCTTTGTATCATTGGAATTTTTTTGACGAGTTGTACTAAATCCCAAAGTTTTTGGACAAATTATGAAGGGCCCTACACATATATATATATATATATATATATATATATATAGAGCCCTTCATAATTCGTCCCAAAAACAAACAAAAAAAAAAAATATATATATATATGGCTTTGTTTACTAGTTCCAAGCAAACACAAATAACTTTATTTCCCCTAGCATCTTGCTATCGACATCTTGCGCGTCCTTCGAGTATCCGTCTTTCTTAGACGCTTAAATTGTCCAAGATTACGAGCTTCCAAAACTGCTATGCTATTCAAACCCACACACAAACGCATATATATATATATATATATATATATATATATATATATATGTTTGCCATTATATATGGATGTCGTCTATTCGCTTCTTTCGGTCGTTATCGCCCGCTTGTTTTTCATCGGAGTAGCATTGGAGGGCTACTGCTGCTGCCACCGCTGGAAAAGAGGGAGAGCTTCTTTGAGAACTGCCACCGCGGGTGGACTCGCAGGTCACACCGCGTATCATCTTCTTCTTCTGCTTCTTCTTCGTTGTCGTGATCGTCGTCGTCGTCGTCATCGTTATCGATTCTCTCAAAAACAAAGCGGAAGAGTAGTGGCTGGCTGAGTTGTCTGCCTAGATAGGCTGCTGCGGCAGCAGAAGACTGTAGGCCACACAGCTCGCCTAGATTGTGTAGAGATTCTGCGTCGACCTCGAACGTGTGTGGTGTCGTAACACCGCTGAGACAACGAGCAACACTCGTCGGATAGACATACAGACAGACCCACAGCTAGATATAGAGATAGACCTTTGCTTCTACTACGGCCAAGACTACCAAAACTATGACCGAATGTATTGGTATGAAGAAGATGGCCGAACGAAGGCCGATTGGTGTTCGTTGGCGGTTCGTTTGTCGCCACTGCCAGTGGCCAGTCACGGAGCAGGCGACGTTCCAGACGGCGAACCTTCTTCTTCCCAATACGAGGAACGAAATATCCTTCGTCGGAGATAGGAGGGCAGTCACCGACGACGCATGGGTTATTGCTGACGTTGTGGCGGTTATTAGTTCAACCGCCACCACCGGCGTTGTAGTAGTGAAAGTTATTGTTGTTGTGGTAGTGGAAGGTGTTGTTATTGTAGTAGTGGAAGTAGTTGTTGTTGTGGTAGTGAAAGTTGTTGTTATTGTAGTAGTAAAAGTTGTTGTTCATGTAGATGTTGTTGTTGTGGTAGTGGAAGTTGTTGACGATACTGCTGTCGTAGTCGTCGTTGTTGTTGTTGTTTTTGTTGCTGTTGTTGTTGTTGTTGACGTACATCACCAACAGCGCTCGCTAGTCCGGAATAACCGACTCCCCGTGGCGTTCGTTCGCATTGAGAGGCAAGCGGGGCAGTTTCGCTGCTAGCCAAGGCTAGGCTAGGTTAGACAAGGCAACCGACCGACCGGCCGAAAATGGTGTCGAAGACAATGACGATGACTGCCGACATTGCTTAGGCCTCTTGATCTCTTCTTCCGAGCAGTTCCGGCCAGGCTGGTTCGCTGGCTTACTCACTGGTCCTCCCGCTGGCCTGCCTATTCGCCGCCGCTCGAGCGAGCCGTCGAACGTCGATAGGACGACGCGAAGCCGTGCTGTGAGTGGCGGGTGACGCCAGAGAACACAACGCTATGGTTTGACTATGAGATGTTTGCTTAGCCGATAAAGGAGAAGCAGGAGAACGAGGAGGAGGTAGTTCACAGTGCTACTGTTGCTAGCACGGGGGTGGTAGGAAGAGGAATAGGGTAGAGAAGAACAGGGGAATTAGGAAAATGGGGGGAAACGAAAGAAATTAGAGATATGATCTTGCCTGTTGCTGTTGTTGTCGTCGCTGCTGCCGCAGTTGTCAACACCATCACCGTCACAGACATCATCATCGCCAGCATCCACATCATCATATCAAGCGGACTTTCGTCGAGATGGAGCAGCGCGAACGCGGAAGAGGACCAAGTGAGATACGCAGGCAGGCGTCTTCCCAAGAAGGCAAGCGAACCAGGCCAGGCCAAGAGATCAACAGTAGAACCAGCCGCCGGCGCCAGGAGTGAGAATGGAGACATCTTCCTGTTCGGCGAGTTGCTTCGAGTTCAAGTGCGCTAATCGTCGACTAGATCGAGTGATGTTGACGGAGTAACGAACCTTTACATCGATGTTGTTCTCGCAGTGGTGCTGATACGAGTAGTCGTAGTAGTAGTAGTACAAGTAGAAATGGTAAAACAGTTGTTGTTGCTGGGTATTGCTGCTGTTGTTGTTCCTGTAGTAGTCGTTTTAGAAGCAAGCGACGACGTTTTCAGTAGCCCCGCCAATCTGTTCCCGGTTCACTCGGCCGCTGTCTTTACAAAAACGCGTCAGCAACAGTAGCAGCATTTGCAGCGGTGGGAGCAACAACGACATCGTCAGCAGCAGCAACAACAATCGCGATTTTCAATGAGTTCTACGGAGCAAGAGATGTTTCGAACAAGAAAGCAGGTTCATGTCACCCCGGCCAGTACGACTACGACTCGTTTGGTGTAGTCTAACACGTTTTAAGTGCTATACTGTAGACACATTTGTCGAGTAGTGTCGTTCTGCGCATGTTTGTCTATCTTCGACAGGTCCGCGACAAATCTGTTACATAGCTCGTGTTGTTAGGTCGACTAGACAACACTAAACTGTAATGTTTAAAGTCGTGTTGTTCTTGTTGTTGTTGTTGTTGTTGTTGTTGTTTAAAGTCGTCTAATTGTCCAATCATTCGCTTTTGTGGCTTCTACATACAAAACAACAGCTCAATCTGACCGTACATTAATGAAACGTATTCCGCACCCAGATTCTGCACCTAACGTGTCTGATCATAAGATGCACCTAAATCGCCGTTGTGTCTCAGGGCTTTTTTTCTAAATGATGACTTGGCTGGATCTGTTGAACGTCCCCAGACTACTGAAATTAGGCATATACGAAAACTGGTGTTGGCCACTTTTACACCCGTGTAGCTACATTCTTGCCAATAGCCACTGGTTGGCTTTTTCTGCATTTATTCGTTTAGATGTTCCGATCCTTAGAGGTGAGAACCACATTAAACAACTCAATTGTAGAACTTTGTTAGAATATTTAATTTCTGTCGAGAATCCTAGTGTCACCAATTAATTAAGATATGGCGAAAATCAAGTCTTAGTCCGTTGGCGCAATACAACTAGTACTTGAGTAAGTTGCAAGTTAAATTTCGCAAATCTTGTCAGGTACCGCGTACAAGTAGCAGCAATACACTAAAACGTGCATAAGCAAAAGCATAGCTATCGTGATTTATGTTATGTTTGACGTTAGAATTGGCAGTGTCTTGACTTGCATTGAACCCTACTGTATTTGCTACTTCTGCTTTTCCCAACATGTTTACAGGATTTATACATATTCTGGCTCCTTCTGGTTATATATATATATATATATCGAGGTTTTTGTTAAGTATAAATTTAAAATAAGATATATAATATAAAAAGTAAAATAAAAAATAAAAGTAAAAAGTAAAATTGTTGTACAAACAGTTGTCAAGTTGTATTTCTATATATTTGCCGATCGTACATAGCGGCCATTCATGCCGCGGGTTATCACCGACCGTCTGCCATAATCGGTAACGTCGAAATAGAACAGGGAAAGAAAGCAGGCATGGAGGGGGGGGGGGGAGCAGATGGTGGCCATAAAGATGCCATGACGCCAGCATGGCACGGTATGTATGACATTCATTCTATGACAGTGCATGTCTGTATGGCCGTGCGTCTTCGAATGCTGTTGTTGCTGTGTCGTCGTCTTCTCGTCACGAACGTCAGTATTATTGAAATGTCTACGCGGAGAAGCGTGCGAATCGCTCTTGACCCCCTCCGAATGCGAAAAGCGTGGAAGCCGAAGAAATGCCGAAATGCGACAATGAAGTGGCTGATATGGATATGATGACGGTATTACACTACGCAGTTTTGCTACACGGGGTGACTTCATTTAGCCAAACCTCTAAGGCAAACTACAACCATATATGACCTTCAATTATATATATATATATTTAACGGTTGCGGCTAGTGCGGTGAACTACTCAGAAAGCGTTAAGAAAAAAAGTACTATTGGTATAGAAAGGTCAGCTACTTTCAGGCTTAAATTATTGTGTTAGTCAGCTGACACTTAGACAACCGTCTAAATCAATTTGCGACTATTAGCACCGTCATATCTCTATTTATACAATATATATATATATATATATATATATATATTCTAAATGCGGTCATGGAGAAAAATGTTTGTTTGTGTTTTTTCTATTCTATTCTAAACACAAAAAAGCCCCAAGAAGTGTAAACGGAGTTATCACCTGAATGTTTCTTGATGAAGTTACTTCAAGGTGAAACCTCGATCGGTTACTGAATTCCACTAAAATTGCTGTGCTCGCCATCACACCTACCTTTCCGTCTGGGCGAAGAATTTGCTTGTCTTGAAGAACTACCAATATTACCATTAGCATGTCTTGATCGAATTATCTGTGTCTTTTTCCTATACTAAATTTCTGTTTTTAGTCACGTCTGCTGGTAGCTTGTTTGGAGCATGCGTCGCTTCAGCGTTAAGGACCTTAAACGCCATCGTAAAAATGTTGGCTAATTCCGAATTCAAACCCACAACTTTCCGATAACATGGCAGAAAATGGTTAATTAGACAATTTGATGGTAAACATTTGTTTAGCTTATTCGGAGTTTATTAATTAAATAACGCGTAAAATTACGCGTATTTATATGCGTATTATTAATGAGTTACCCACGTTTGTATCGGGTGTAGCACAAGCGAATGCTTCCAAGGATTGATCGGCTGTAACTCACATTAGACAGGCGCTTTGAAGTGAAGATTCCCATTCCACGTGTTAGTGCAACACAAATAGAGAAAAGTCTACTACATCAGCTTTGCACAGTCGGTACGTTGGGGAAGGGAGGAGAAGATGACCGGCTTGCTGTCAAATAAGTGTCGTTATTTACTCTGATATATGCGCGCATGTTCACGTATGCCTTTGGCCATATAGTATATGGAATGATGACTCTATTCATGTTCTGGTCGTGCATTTGCGACGGCCCGGAGCTCTCACCACATGTGGTGTGCATAAGGCCGATTGGCGCAGTGCCGTGATATGGATATGGTGGTTCACTGTTGACGATTGCAGCCGGCCCCAGGATTGATGTGATCCTGGGACGACGGCGGGCATAATGTGCTAGTGTGCGTACAGTTATGTTACGAGTACGAGGTATACGAGTGGCCGTAGAACAGAATAAATGCAATGTATGACGGGGGGTGTTCTCCACACGTAGATGCATGTGGGTACGTACACACAGTTACTTGCTTACAGGCCTACAGATGTAGGCGTTTCGATGTTTGTTCGGTGGCGGGACAACGACCGCCTAATTTTCTCTCTTTTTTTTTTTTGTTCTGGGAGGTTTCGGTAATGCATGATGCACTTTCTGGCCTCTTGGCTAAGCCCTACTAGGGGACACATAGGTGCACGGGTTCGAGCCCCACCGTTGAACATTTGTAGTTATGGAGTCCGTCTTACGAAGCGATGTAAAAGCAATTCCTGGGGCGTTAAATGTTGGCTTAGGGTCAACCCAAAAAAGTTTTAATAAACGAGGTTTTGTCACAGTTTTACCCTACGATTTGGTGCTCAGAGCAACTGTAGTAGCCTTCTAAAGCAGTTTAAAGAAGGCCGAGCAAAACAAATGCTTTGGAAAAGCCCTCATCTGCAAGTCAGCACTTCGTCTACGACAGCAACGCTTGCCTGGCCTTCTTCTCCCTCTATCTGCTTGCTCTTTCTTGCTCTCTCGCTCTCTCTCTCCATCTCTATCATTATCTATGTGTCTGTCCATTTACACTACGAATTACCATTAAATATTCTCGCTTTTCTCAACGTAACCTACTCCTTCCCGACTCGAATCTGTCAGCTCTGTTAGCCCGACAACGGACAAAACGGCAAAACTGTCAAACAAAATGAGGTAATCGCATTCCATCAGCCTTCACTGGCATCAGCATCGGCCACTAAGCTCGTCGTCACGCCGTCACTGTACGCGCACACTTTGTTCGCATGTTCTTCCATGCGCGCGCGTTCCTGCTTACTGGACGTCAAGAGACGAGGTTGTCAAATTAAATCCAGTCATCAGACGCCTTCAGACGTGTCGATTGCGCGGCGTCCATCTGTTCAGGTCATCCATCCACCCATCTATCCATTCGTTGATTGATGTATTCATTTATTCCGCGTACATAGTTGGCTTTTTTGTTGTACGATAAAATCTTCTCTTTTCAATATATTGTTTCCTCTCCCCTCACTCATTCTCTCTATCGCTGTTTCTTTTCTTTCTCACTACTCTCGCTCTCTCTCTCTCTTTGTCACATATTCGTCGCTTTACGTCACGAGTCACCACCTACACATCAGCCGGCAGCGATACTTCGTGGTTCCGTACAGCGTCCTGTTTCCAGACGTCCTGCTTCTTGTACACATATCAGGCCTGTAGGGCTTAGCCAAGAGGCCAGAAGGCTTTTCCAAAGCTTTTGTTTTGCTCGGCCTTCTTTAAACTGCTTTAGAAGGCTACTACAGTTGCTCTGAGCACCAAATCGTAGGGTAAAACTGTGACAATACCTCGTTTATTAAAACTTTTTTGGGTTGACCCTAAGCCAACATTTAACGCCCCAGGAATTGCTTTTACATCGCTTCGTAAGACGGAATCCATAACTACAAATGTTCAACGGTGGGGCTCGAACCCGTGCACCTATGTGTCCCCTAGGGTCGTGAAGCGCACGCAAATGCACCACGCTACCGGGCTAGACGTGGCAAACCTCTGAACGAAAAAAACTGCTCTTACAACAAATTTTGAGACCTGACGAAAACCACATATTCATCTCCAGGGAAAAAGTACATGGGCTACCCCTAGAGGTATTTAAACGGAATAATGATTCTTACTAAGCTTCTTTGCTCACACAGTGTGTATCCGGCTTTCAAATGCGCTAAATAATAGCAAACGGTATGTAATAGGCCTCCAATCCTGGAAGCCTCAGGCCTCCAGGCTAACGACACGTTCCGATAGGCGGATGCATGACGTTGATTAACTAACTATTAAAGCGAAAGATAAACGGATGGGATCACCCGTTCCTCGCTAATCTTTAGCAAAAACCTACATTGCATTGGCCGCGCAATATTGTCAGTATGCGTTCTCTGCCCTTTAGGAAAGGGATAATTATGTCAAGTAAATATTCGAAATCTACGCGGTGTTAACGACCAGTACAGCCCGCGTCCAATGCCTTCTTAGCGAGGACCTTTTGTTACATATAGACATAAGACAAGACGCAGGCACCCTTAAAAGGATGGCAGATATGGAACATATTCAAGGATTTTGCCACTTGTATCATCAAATGGCAGGCTTTAGTACAGTCTGCTGTGTGTGCTAAGTGTAGGCAATTAGAAGAGTAATTTTAGGGAATGGCGCTTCATCCCGAAAAACGGTCAATCGGAAATAAGGCAATTAGTGGGCAATATGCCAGTTGCATTGGCAACGAAATTAGCGCAACTTAAACTTAGTGTACATAGATGCATTTTCTCTATCTCTTCTATTAAAGAAGCAACATAATTGTTCATTCTCTAGTTCGCCTATTTCCTAAGACTTTAAATCTAGTTCATCTATTTCCTAAGGCTTTAAATCAAGACACAAAGGGCACAATGTGAGTCGATGGCATAGCTTGTGGGCATTGTTGCTATCTTTCGTCGAGCTGCACTTCAGCTGCACGATTGTCGCCCGTCGAGTTGAGTCTGTGCTCGGACAGGTTAGAATTAAAAAGGACGTCTTGTCTCAAGGATCCGAGCAGCGAACATTATTGTTCAACGAGGCACGCCTGTGTCTCGAGTAGTTTCGGTGGGCGCATGCATCCCTTTGTCGTCGTCGTCGTTGTCGTTGTTGTTGTGCTAGGAGTGTACCGCTCTGCCAGGGGCCAGCAGAGGAACGTGCTCAGGAGGAACTAGGAAACAAGGGCAGCGACGCGCACAGCCATGTCGCCTAGCAGCATAACAACGGCTGCGTTGCTGGAACTCGCTTGAGCCGGAACGATTACACACGGAGGCACGTGTACACTTATCCTTACTTGCTTTCTCCTGCGCCCTCACGCCCTCTCTCTCTTGCTTTCTCTTTCTCTCTGGAGATCTCAACCTACGAGTCGTGCATTCCTGCCTTGACTAGCTTTAATGAAATTAGCTCAAGGCACAAAAACAGCAGCAGCGGCAGCAGAAGAAGAAATAGAAGAAGAAAAAAAACACGACAAAGAAGAAACAACCAAAGAGCTGTGCAGATGGGTTGAAGTTTCAACTTGCACCCTGCAGAGGGTGGAAGACGGACGGTGTCGGATAGGCAGATAGATACCAGCCCTAACCTAACCTATGGAAGCCGTGAGTGAAGAGCTAGTTCACCGTTTGGCTTCATGAAGGCGGTGGTTGTCCTGTCGCTGGATACGTCGTCTTTGACTGACGGTGGAGGTAGAGGTGGCGGTGGCTCGCAACTGACGACCTGACACTCGACAGGTCCTGTCGCGTCGATTGCGCGATATCACGTGAGCTTCATGAACAAAACTTAGTGCGCGTGCGTCCGTGCTCTAAATGATGATACATCGCTGAGATTAAGACGAATGCCAGCCGGCCGGCTGAAGCACACAGTTTTAGCAGGATAAAGCGAAGTTCGAGTAATTTACTCTCGCGCCGCACCCGCCCGGTGTGCCCGTTGTTTGTCTCATTGTCTCTGGCGCCCTACAAAAGAAGAATGATCGTAGCGGACTGCTCGTCCGGCAAATTCAACTTAACTGTGCTTTGCACTTCAATCTTCTGATCAGCCGCAAAACTTTTCGGCGTTGGAGGGAAGCCTTATGAAAGCTCAACTGAGTGCTCGACTATATAAGCGAGTGTATATATATATATATATATACATATGTATATATGTGTATACAAAACTAAATTACCTGACTGGGTGTGTCCGTTTGCCTGCAACTGTACGTGAAGGACCCACTTTCGTTTCGTATAGGCGTTACAAATGCATGCTCAAACTAAGATACAAAGCATGCATTGGCAAGCATGCTAGATATGAAATACACTCATATGCATGTTGACAGACATGTTTTCCTCATCTTGTACATTAGTGCATAGAACTCATAAACGTATTTGTATGGATATGATCGCGCCACTACCGCAAAATAGTTTGCATGTCACTAACGTACAGAGGATCGCTAGATTCGATCAACGGGACAAACATTTACATTGCGTTGAGCTATTGAATTTTTAACCCGATCCTCTGTAGCTTCTTCGCTTTCGTAAATCGAAATAGGTTATTACTCTTGCACACCTAGTGTGCAAGAGTATTACGTACTTGCACACCTACGCTCTGACTATGGCACTGACACGTGCATTCATTGTAGCAGTAATGCCATCAGTTGTAGTAGTAGTAGTAGTAGTAGTAGTAGTAGTTGGAATTCTATCTCAGCATTCCTACACGGGTCAAACTAGTATCGAATATTCTCAAAAGTCCCTCAACAATACAACATGCGCGAGGCAATTGGCCTTCCAGCGTAAGCATTTGTTTGCCTTAGATCAGCTCAGACCTGCTCGGGGGCGCGAGGGGGCGGGGGTCAAACCAGTCAAAGGATGCCCTCTCATCTGGCAGCGGCGAATCTGACGTCGACCATTGTGTAGCCGCTATAACGCCATTGTGTGGTGGTGTTTTCATCCTCGCTCGTGTGCCGAATAGCCCGTGTGGTGTTACCCCTCCCATCTGCACCTCCCTCTGCATGTCGAATAGTCTAGCCCGTGTAGTGTTTTCGCCCTATAGTGTTTGTGAATGTGCCTGTGTGTGCGTTTGTGTGTGGAACAGATTGAAGCAATGCAGCGACAGTGCTCTACGCCGCCAGCAGACATGCCGGCACTATTTCAGTGGCGGGGGCGGGGGGGGGGGGGGGGTGACGCGTCGGTTTGTCTCGCGGACTCCCAGGGGCTCCCGGATTCCCAAACTCCCCGAACTCCGCCCTCTAAAGCCGGTTTTGCCGCCGCCGTCGCCACTGCTGCTGCTCTCGGTTGCCACCGCCAGAGCTGCTGCTGCTGCCGCCGCCGCCGCCGATGACGAGATTTCTGAGTCATTCGGAGCCAGCCAGCCACCAGCTTCTGCAGCAAAATTGCTCACTTGCCAAATACCATAGAAAATTGGCTGGTCGACGTACGGTCCGGACGAACACATGCGTAGACAGATGAGCGAACAGACAACTCGACGGCATTTGATATGAGAGCACCTACCTATCCTATCTAGCCACCTGCCCCCCCACCCCCCTCTGTGTCTGGCTGGTGGTATTGCGCCTAGTCCGTTACTCGTCCCAAACGCTGGCTTGCCTCTGGCTACTGGCCGGTAGGCGTGTAGGCCTTTTCGCTGCCATCGCCTGCGACGGACTGCCGGTGGGGGGGACGGACCGCGGGCGAGGCAAATCCGAAGGCAGACCCAAGCTTGCTGGAATGGCTTTGGGCAGCGAGGTATCATATATATATATATATATATATATAGCAGGCGATGAATAGCCACTCACTCAATCGCTGCGCTACCTCGGCTCGGACTTGCCATATCTGCATCTTTCGTCATCATCTTTGCCGCCGCCACCACCACCGCCGGCAACAACGGAACAAGGGACGAAGTGAACAGGGAGAGCACAGATGTGGACGTTGGGACGACGGTCGTTCGTGACGGTCATGGAGACGGTCATGATTATGAAGAGGGCGATTAAAATAATAGTGGTGGTGGTGGTGGTGGTGGTGATGATGATGAGGATGATGGCTACATCAGGGATGATGAAATAATGATGATGGTGGTGATAGCGATGATGATGATGATGAGGACTGTGCTGAGGACGACGATAGGACTCCTTCATCCTCGAACGAGGAGGAGAAGGTGGATCATGTATTCCGTTTAGTAGTAGGCCGAAACGGCTAGAAATTCATTGTTCTGAACTAGTTTGGCTCCTAGTCGTAATGGCAGATATGTATTATCGTGCTGAGCGTGGCGACGGCGCCTCTAAATGAGCTCACATACTGAACGTGTTCCACTGGCAGAGAACGAGGAATGCGCTTTAGGAGATGCCAACGCCAATGAGTGAATACGAGAAAAACGCTTCTTTGGTCGGACTTTGCACAATGTGCCATATGACTTTTGCTGCAATTACGCTACGTTACCTGCCGTCAAACGGCGTTATCCGTATTATCGCTAACGTCGCGACTACCGTTGTTACGACGGTTACTTTTCTTGTTGCAGTTGTTGTTATTGTTTTTGATGTTATGTGCTACTGCTGTTGTTGTCGTCCTGGTTTGCAGGAAAAGTGGTCATTACTTTAAAATGTGCAGGTGCAGATGTTGTCTATATTCTTGTTGCAGCTGTTGATACTGCGTTGTTTTTGTTGTTGTTGGAGTTGTCGTTGTTGTTGGAGTTGTTGTTGTTGGTGGTGGTGGTGTTGGTGTTGTTGTTGTTGTTGTTGTTGGAGTTGTCGTTGTTGTTGGAGTTGTTGTTGTTGGTGGTGTTGTTGTTGTTAATGTTGCTGTTGTAGTTGTTGTTTATTCTTGAAAAGAGGACACAGTGATTTAACGAGCCTACCAGAAAGGAAAAAGCACCTTGATCGCTATCAGCTTCTTGTTTTCAGTTGAGCTACCCAGAGAAACACATTACCATTGTTTTTAGCGTACGCTGTGTACCCGCAACGGCGTTGCCCAGAGCGAGCCTTTGCAGGAACAACACGAACGAGCAGTTGTCGCGATAGTCTACTCGATAGTGGCTCAGCGGACTGTGTTGTTCGAAAGCGAACTGCTTTCGAGATTGGGCACTGCCGCGTCCACACCCGTCAGCCTGTTTTCCACCGTAAGCGATAGCATCAGCAATGGAAAGGCGAACCAACCGATATATTGGTTTCCGAGCAAACAACCAAGAGACGGGAGGCGCAAAAAATGGGAGGAGGTTGAGGAAAAGGACTGCGTGGGAGTAGTGTTGAACGCAATAGTCGACTCGTTTTCACCGCCCTTGTCGTGGTATCAAACGACGATGTTCGACAAGAGAAAGTCATCGCGTCCACACCGCGAGAGAACGGACTACCCTGCAACAACCACCCACTCACCCACCGCCCGTCGTTTTCACTACTCTGCCAACTGTCGTGAGTACTTGGTGAACATGGACTTCGCAGATGTGTCATAAAGCTTGCGGCCGGATAGCCAAGATGTCTTCATCTATGAGGGCCTCTACAAGTGCTCGCACACTGCTCCCGAAGCTCCCGAATTTCGGCCTGCACCGTAGTACATACAGGTGCATGATGAAGCGAGATGGCGGAATGGCGTGCAAACGAGCAAAAGGCAATCGGACTCAGTTTTATCTAAAGTTTGGACACCAACGATGCTCTAAACGTACGGTGCTATATACTTGGAAAGAGAGCAGTGTAGTCGTTAGCTTGTAAATTGTTTTTATGGGTTTATTCAGCATAACCTTCAATCAAATCTACAAGGAACCATAAGAGAGTCATATCATCGAAGTGTATGTATTCTGGAAGTTCGTAAAAGTGCGCCGTTATCTAGCATGTTCGGCAACGAGACATGCCGGCATGGCGAGTTGTGTGAGCTCGTACGGTAGTGTAGATGTCTACGCAGATGTACGTCAGGTACACCATTGTCGTTACGCCCAGAGACCGGCTGTTCTGAAAGTGAATTTTTGCAGCCTGCGTTTCTAGTGTGTTAGTTGTCTCGCTTCTTTTGCTTGACATGTCACGTTTGAGCTTTATCGTGTTCTATTTTCTCTTTCATTGCTTTTGATCTGTTTGTACACACGTGTGCGCAAATGTAGGCATTAATTAACGCCGCATTAGCTTTAACATGTTTCTTTGAGGCAATACCTGAATAGAACAGGAGAAGAAGGCGGGAGGGTTTCGGCAGCTAAGCCTACGCATATCCACCCAACAAAGGTCTGTGAAGAATTACAGATAGTATGTTATGCTTTACAAGGCCTAACTGTGTCGGCGTTTACTTTGCCTTTACTACCATTATGTAGTAACGCTTAGCGCCGTAAACACAGCCCCCACCAAAACTTAAATTCTTTTATGCAATATGAATGTATTCAACTTTGTTCGACACTACCTCATATCCATTGTGTGCAGTGTACGAGCTGTGCTTTAGTGGAGCATGCTACATGTGATGCGCAATGTATGACTTAGTTGCAAGTCGCATTTTGCAAGCCACCTGGTAATGTGACTGCAGTAGACAGCACTCAAATATCAAACGTACACCGGCTGTTTAAATCGTTGATTTTTTTCTCAATAAAAACATACTTTTAAATAAAGTTGTTATTTTTCTTATTTAAATTTATCTCATGCTTACTGCTATCAGATGCAGGTCACGTAAAAATTATCTAGGATTATATGCCTTTCAAAACAAATTATCGGAAGAAAAAGTATCTACCAATGACGACAAATCAATATGAGTAGGTTGGGTCTAAAGAATATTCACAGGTAATCATAACGCTAAACGCCGTAGGCTAACAAGTAAAGTAGGACGTTTAAAAAAGAAGCAGAGAAAAGGGCTAGTGGCTGTCGAAGGGTGCCAAGCCATCGGACGCAAACGCGCCTGCTAAAATTAGTAGTGAATGATTGTATAAATACAGCTTGCTACGCGGCTTTATTAGGTTTCTCCGATACGCCCGAGCTACTATCCACGAGTTCTCCGATACGCCCGAGCTACTATCAGTCAGCGTTGATTCACAGGACAGCGGTGCCATCGGACGAGCACGGATGTAAAATAAAACGAACGTACAATGAGGTACAATGTACGGCCAGCATCGGAATTGCCCCCTACCCATAAACCATTCACTCTGAGTCGTCCACTCACCCTCGAGAACGGATGGACAAAGGGAGATTGGCTCAGCCGAGTCTGTGGTGTCTATCCATCCAGACAAAATGTTTGTTCGTTTCGGGCCTAAGTTGGACAGCGTGGACAGCAAAACACGAGGCCCACAACAAGCCACGGAGGTATCGTTCAAGCCGGCCTCGCCTTATTGACATAGAGGCTGCGGTCTTCCTCGAAGGCGAACGCCGACTAGAAGCGATCAATGCAACCGAGCAAGCCTACCTGTAGTATGAACGATTTTGTAAACGGTTGACTCATCAAACGGTCTCGAGTCGTCGCAATTCAACAGGATGATGTACAGGCCGAGCGTCATGGGGAGATCGTTTTCGTGTATATATATATGCGATAGATATCTATGGATGAATAGACTATACCAAAGGGGGTTGTAGAACTCAAATTAAAATAAACATATCTATCAATTGAATGGAAAGGGAAGGAGAAGTGTAAATACCTTGCTTAAGAGTGAGTACCAGCCAGCGCGGTCTTGTATATATACATGTATCTATATATATATATATATATATATATATATATATATATATATATATATATATATATATATATATACATATATATATATATATATACATATATATATATATATATATATATATATATATATATTTCCTGCGCAAAATGGGCACATACAACTAGTTTGAAAATATTTCAAAGTCAAAAAAGCCGACTGTCCGACCCGCCATCTCGTCGTCATATGGTATCATCGCCAGGACTATACTAGAAAGAAGTTTCCTTTTAATGCTCACACTGCTAGCGGCAGTACTCGCCTAAAGGCTTCTTTGTTGGGCTTGCAGTGTCTAGTCGCAAAGAGAATGAAGATATTTATACATAGTAGTGAGCATACCAGATCGATATGCAGTGTATACGTATGAATATATATATATATATATATATATATATATATATATATATATATATATATGTGAATACGGTGGGCAGATCAGCCTGCCTCTCGAGTGCATTCAACAGGTCGGCGAAAGCAAATTCTCTAGCGGCACTGCCATGCCGGCAAAGGCCAGGCCAGCCAGGCTCGTCGGCTCAGCGTGCTGTTGTCGAGTGATTGTTGATTGCGTATGATTTGGCCAGCGCACTCGATTCCATGACGGCTCAAGTAAGTGGGGGGTAGCAGTCTGCAGTACTAACAGTCGTTATCATACGTTATCATATCATCGCCATGATTGCCTTGATCCTCGTTCTCGTCCTCGTGGCGATCGTGTCGAATCCCTGGTGTCTCCACCTTCACATGATCGCGCGAGCTGCTTCGGGCCGAGCTACTTTCGAGATGTGTACTTCGTTTTTTGCTCTACCTTTGCCATCCATCCGTCGTATACTATGTATCGTTCTCTACGCTCGCCCAGCTCTCGCTCTTCTCTCGAAGGCAGAGAGCGAGCTAGCGACTATTTGGATGGCTCGCTTTTCGATGGAATTAATCATGCACCTCCCTCTGTGCAAGTCCTCCTCTCTGCATGCTTTCCGCCCGCGTACGACCCCGCCGCGCTTGCTGGTCGTTGCGCTAGACTTCAACTCAATATCTCCCTTCGGCGCCCCACCCCCCCCATGCCTTGTGCTGCCTTAACCATCAACTGGCGTTCAGTCTCCGGCCTTGGCGGCGCGCTCCTGGGACTTGCACCTTGAAAATTGGTATGTTTGTGTGAGTGTGTGTATGAGTCCTCGAGTGCGTACTGGGGTGCGTACTGGGGGGCGCGTGCGCGGAGAAAAAGCCGGTCCGTCGGCCGACCTGCGCCTCCGGGGAGTATATCTGCTGAGCGTGCTTAGCTTCTTTCTTTCTTTCGTGTCGAATACGTTTGCCTTCAAAGCTTCAGCTATCTAACGACTACCTGCTTTGCGACCCTGTGGCGTCTCTACACTGCGTTTGTCCTCACAGCGGCCACTCTCGTCGCTTAGCTGTTCATCACACAAGTACTCACCCGTCGTACATCTGCATGCAGACATAGATCGGCCAGCCAGCAAGACGCATTCAAACGCAACTCGTCGTGTGGTATTCGATAGATTCGCATAGACACACAAACCCATACCTAGCCTCTCATACGCGTGCACACCAATGATATATATATATATATATATATGCACATTGCAAGTAGCAAGTTATCGTGCAACGGTGGCGTTCAGCCAGCGTGCGTTTGTTTAATAGCTGCACACAAAGACAAGCCTCTATTGGTCGGGTAGCATAACCCACGGCCAGTGGACTTCTTGGTGCATCTATTTGTTATCAGTTCCTTATTCTCTCTCCCTTGGCGTTTTGACTGGTCTACTCTTTACCTTGGCGTTTCGTCTCGTTTTCTCTCCCCCGGAGCCATGTTATTCTACTTAATATTTTCGTTTCTTTCCACCCCCTTTTTCCGTTGTACTTATTGGCTCTTTTCTTCCCCACGGTGTCTCTTTGTCGTTGTTTTCCTCTGTAGTTTCTTCATTGTTCTCTCCTTGTTGCCTGAGCGCTGTTGTGCCGTATGCATACATGTGCCTACGTGTACACATTCACATATATTCAGATGTGTGTGTATATATATATATATATATATGTGTGTATGTCGGTCCATCTGTCTGTATGCAATTGGCTATGTGGTTTGTTGTGGTCGTGCATTATGTGTATATTACGTCGTTGCTGTTGCTGCTGCTACCAGGTATAGCGCTCGCTTCCGCTGCTACCTAGCGCGTGGTATGTACGCCTCCCTGTCTCTCTGTCTGAGCTAGTATCAGCTGTGCTGTATATCCCTTGATACAATGGGAGGCCTGGATCTCCCATTGTATCAAGTAGTACCACTGACGGCCATAGTTTCAACAACATCGTAGTCCATCGTACGGCCACGAATTGTTCCTTGTCCTCTGGTCCTTTTCGGCGTGCCAGCGTTGTTAGTGGCTTTCCCTCGTCCCCTTTTGTCGGCTTGCCAGTAGTCTCTCCGACACGGTGGCAGCCCAACTGGCCAATTCTCGTTCGCAGTTCGCGGTGTTTTCGCTACGACGATTGCAGCCGGCGCTCCTGTTGCTGGTTGCTTCGTCTGGCGCTGCTGGCCTCGCTCGAGGGAGGCGGGGAGGGAAGAGTGAGGAAGAAAATAGCCAAGTAAGGAACAAAGTTGCCCGGTTGTACGGCCAACGGCAGAACTAGTGAGGCGGTGAACAGAGTTAGGCAGGTGGGTTGGCGCCTACCTCACCACTTGCTGCGTGGCTAACCAACCCATCCCCGCCAAGCGAGCGAGGCATGGGCAGGCGGCCGGAAAGCTGGAGGCCATCTTTCTCGTCCCTTGGTCTGTTCCTTTGTCCCCTCACTCGATCTTCTTTCTTACCTAGCCCAGCCTTACAGCCCAATCATCCAAACCAGAGGAACAGCCGTATAAATCGATATACATATGTAAGGCTATAGCAAGGGTTAAGGACACCAGCTCCCGCTAGGCTTCTGTGCCGCCACAGGTAGGTCGTATGCAGTTACCTACGTACGTACATGCATTCGCACGTCCTCACCTATATACGTTGTATGTAAACAAGCAGGCAACTGCTTGTCGCTCCCTAAACCACTTCTGTGGCGACCGCGGGCCACGACGGCAAACGTGGCAGCAACGGCGACAATCGCCACATCTACAACCACCGGAGGTCACGGGGGTTACCACTAACTACCATAGCTACTACTACCACGGTATCATGGTCACGGGGGTTACCACTAACTACCATAGCTACTACTACCACTATTTTTGCAGGTACAACTAGAATTTCTACGAAGACTGCTACCACGATATTTGTTGTTGCTGCTGCTGCTGCTATTTTTACCTGTACAGATCATGCCACAATGTCATCTCGCATCTTCCAACCTTCTTGATGGGCAGACGCAGTTCGTTTGGTGCTGTTGGCGGGGCCCCAATGGCAAACATATCTGTATACCTAAACATCGGCGGCAGTAGCAGCAGCAGAAGCCGATGACACTGCTGTGATGTGCAACTGCTGAGGCTTCTCCCGCTACCGCTGTCTTTGTCGTTAGCTGCTTCATCGTAGCTGCTTAACCTTCGTTGCTCTGAAGCTTCAGAGAAGTCGGTCGTTGAAGTCTCTGAACCCCTCGACTCGTTGCCTGCGCCCTTGTCCATATCGGACTCCTTGGCTCCGGCGAGGCAAAGACGAGAGGTCGAGAGACCAGGGGGGTGGGCAGGGTGCGTGGCAGGGGTAACTGCTGCTTTTGCTGACTGGATGGCTTGATAGAAAGAGAGAGACAGAGCAATGATAGGTAGAAAGAAAGAGAGAACGGGAAGCGCTCACCGCTAAGGCAGGGGGAGTGTTGGAGAGCGTTCGAGGACTCTACCTCGCTGACTGACTTGCTCGCTCGCTTGAAGGGAATGTGAAGCATCCTCGGCGAAGCACTGTGGCGATGAAAACTGCCTGCTAGCTGCTTTCCGCTTGCCTCAATCTCAACGACTTGTGCGTGCCTTTGCCCTTGCATTTTGCGCTCGTAGACGCTCGTCGGTACCGCGCATCGTTGTCATCGCTGCTGTTGTCGAGGAAACAGCCTGCCTTTTGCTGCACAGACACGTCCTTGGCGCCGCCTCGCCAGTATATATATATATATATATATATATATATATACATATATGTGTAATTATAAGTGGCCGTCTGATACAACCTAGCAATCTACTGCTACACCCAAGACCATATATATTATTAAACAATGCTTACTATGTTAGCACTTTGGATAGAACAATTGTCTCTAAACGAACGTGTCGTCACGGGTTTTCTAACCCAGCAGTTGGCCAGTTCACCATTGTGCCCAGAACAGATTCTGCATTTGTTGCAAGTTTCCAGCAGAAAGGTCAAGGCTTCTCTAGCCACCACGTTGAATTATTTTGAATATAAACAGGTCTGGACCTCTCATTGTATTAAACGAGAACGGACAAACTTAGTGCCAATAACCAACGTTAGAGTAGTGTTTTAGTTAGGTATGCAATCATGTATGTCAGCCTCTGCCAATTAGATATACATATACGATGTGCTCCTATATATATGTATATACAGGGTCATTCATATCGTTGTGCACGCATTTCGAGGTTTGATAGAACTCGGCAATAAAATAAGTTTTCCCTATGGAGGGAAGACGTGGAAACGTCTTGTTTAGGAGAGAGAGTGAAGTTTATAAAAATAGTTTTTCTGCCTTTTTTTTCTACATAGTTGTGCGAAATCTCTTTTTGCGGGAGAACCAGTCAACGTATGAAGGAACACCGGCGTGTTCGGAAGCAAATTCTGCACAAGGAAGACACTTCACTAGCTTGCATGGCAAAAAGCTAATACCCAGATTAAGGAAAGTCATGAAAAGTCGATATTTTACGTTAACGCCTTTTTATGAAAAATCGTAAAATGTTTCCATTGCGACCACAAATGTACGTCCGAAAGACCACTCTCACGCAATAGCAAGTTTAATGCCCATCATTTTCGTATCAAGGTGATGGTGCTGCGTTACGTAGTTGTCAAGTCACTAAGCTTTTTCGACAGTCATAGTTGTTATGTTTTACGTGCAAGTTTTCACGTTCAGAACCGTAAAAATTTGCCAAGACGTTTCCGCCCCCTCCTTCTACTAGGAAAATTTATTCTCTTGTTGAGTTCTACCAAACCTCAAAATATGTACCTAACTTTCTCATACGTCCTATGGAAATATGCATGCCTTCGCTTTCGATATGGCTATCGAAAAAGCTTAGTGACTTAACAACTACGTAACGCAGCACCATGACCTTGATACGAAAATGATGGGCATTAAATTTGCTATTGCGTGAGAGTGGTCTTTCGGACGTACATTTTTGGTCGCAATGGAAAAATTTTACGATTTTTCATGAAAAGGCGTTAACGTAAAATATCGACTTTTCATGACTTTCCTTAATCTGGGTCTTAGCTTTTTGCTAGGCAAGCTAGTGAAGTCTCTTCCGTTGTGCAGAATTTTTCTCCGAACACGCCGGTGTAATCGGTTTCTTCATGCGTTGACTGGTTCTCCTGCAAACAGAGATTTCGCACAACTATGTAGGAAAAAAAAGACAGAAAAACTACTTTTATAAACTTCACTCTCTCTCTCCTAAACAAGACGTTTCCACGTCTTCCCTCCATAGGGAAAACTTATTTTCTTGCCGAGTTCTATCAAACCTCGATATGCGTGCACAACGATATGAATAACCCTGTACATGTCTATATACATGTGGACGTATATACAGGTATATATATACGAGTTTGCATTTTCCAGAATGTCAAAGCAACTCATCTATCTTAGGGCAACGACCAAGAAACGACACTAGACACTTAAATATCAAATTGCAAAACGTTTCCATTCAAATGGATCGACCAAGCAACAGACGTTACGACTATCTCGAATTCTAATGTTTGTATTATATACGATGGATGTTACTGCCCTTAGCGCTTAGTGAGCAGCGAACCGTATTGCTATCAATTCAAAGAAAACTTAAGTCGGTTTTCGGAAAGGGTAAGCGATCCCTCGAATGCCACTTGTTATCATAACTGGTCACCTGATACAACCTAGCGACTGTGTCAAGGTCCTGGTTGTAACAGTGGATGCAAGACTTTCTGGTAACGCGCATTTAGAGTACCTTATCCGTCGACTTGTTGTCATCACAAACTCATCAAGATAAATCAAGAACAAATTTAGAGCTTCTTCATGCAAGCTGCTCTACAACGCATTTTTCAAAGTCACCTTACGTATAGAATAGAATTTTAGACTACCTGCAGTAAGGGTTGGGCGAAACGCCTGCGTGTGGTACAGGTGCGCTTTTTTCGTATGTTTCGGAGATCATTGGAATTGGGCCGAAGGTACTAAAACTTGATCACCTTGGAGGAGCGAGAGACCCAAGGGCATCTAACACGGTCACATTGAAAATTCGCATGCATCGAAGCCGCAAGGGCAGCTAAGCATTTCTCGTTCGAGCTGTCAAGGAGTGGAATAATCTTCTGGTCAATTTGCGTTGTCTGAGATCCTTAAAAAACTTGAAGGGGAATTTAAAGTCTCCCCTATTATCGATTTGAGGATTAGTACACTAGTCTGCTTAAATTGACTCTCACATAGAGAAGAGCAATAGCAAAGAAAAAGTATTTTTATTTCGGTTGCTTTTTGCCAACACAATGGTAACTGTAGTAGGTTTAAAATACTACTGACTCCTTGCAATATTTATAAATATATGAAATAACACATTGTTGTAAATGTAAATAAAATAAATATATAATCTTGTTCAAAGAGAAGATAATATATTTACTTGCTTACCGCTTATACCGTTAAGTATTATTATATCGTATGTTTAGGTTTGGCTAGTTGTTAAAAGTTAGAAAATACTGCAATATTATACTAATTGACCATTCAATGTCCAAATTAATAGTACTATCTAGGTAGTCAACCTGCCTCTATAACCCTACCTAACCATATCAATCGAGTATCTCAAACTTTTCCAAAAAAACAAAACATCAATCGTGTAGCATACACTAAAATACCGGACATTCTTGTACAGGTCTGGCCACTGTTGATCCTGTCCAGGTGTATATGGTTTGGCCCATCATTTGCAGGTAATTATTTGTAGACATATATGCACACACACAATCTTTTATAGATAAGTTAAATATTGCGTATTGAAGCATGTATGTGAACATACTACGTATATATAGGTAAACAATCTTTTCATTTGCTTTATTTTTAGAGAGACTTACTGGTGAAACACATTATACACACCGAGCGTCATTGTTAAAGCCACGGTAGTATGAGACCAAAAAAGTAAAACTTACCGAAGGTCAGTCATCTTTTTTGCCCCTTGTTGGGGGTAGCCGCAGTACTGTCCTCTTGAGATCACTTCACCTGGCTACTTTAACTTTGCATTATGGCTCCTCGACTTTGTGCGACAATTGCATTCGCTTCGGAGGTGAATTCTACGAAGTTTCTTACCATCTACCAGGACTCAATGGCATGTCAGGGGACTTTTCAGCGTTAGGTGTTTCGAAAGCAACATTCGCTCAGTATTAAAGAAGGCACGACGTTCGCAAGCATGTCTGATGTTGTTAGTCTCTCCAGAGTTGCGCATACAACCTAAAAGTAACTGAGATCTGCCAATGAATGAATGAAGCGCTGTAGGTGTTGCCGAAAGCAGCCACGTTGCCCCATTAGCAATGACAGGAGTAGACAGGTGAGGTTTTAGGGCTGTATCATTTTGTAAGATCGGGGAGTACTGATTTTGTCTAGTATATAGGGTGGTCCGGCTAGATTGCTTCCCATTGCTGGTTCGACTTGTGTTTATATGTTGCCGTTGAGGAGCCTCGAGACTGATTTAACGGCATTTTGAAGCTAGCTATTTGACTCTTGGATCCCTGAAAATATGTCTAGACAGAACTTGTAGGGCTTCTGTAGGCGCCATGTCTGTGCATGTTCAGCGCCATAGGTCGCTGCATTTTGTTGGGGAAGCGGCGTGCTGTAGCTCTGGTAGTCATGCGCTCATTGGGGTGCGGGATATGGTTCGCAGTTTTGCTAGGCTTCGCCAGTTTTTTGCTGCATAGCGCAGATGGGTCTACATATGTGAGAAAAATCTTCGTCTTTTAGGTAAGACGCTAGAACACGTGGTATATAAGGCATACGCAATTCTACTTGTTTATGGCGTTTCACAAAAGCGGTTATTGCAAGTTTCAAAAAGACATCTAATAGGATGGTCATACAATACAACCAGTTTGCTCGCTTAGTGCATTAGCTATTTTAGCACTTCGCGGATGGCCGAGTGTGTGGATTATCGGATTTGAAAACCGCGCCGGATTTTCGACAGCATCTCTTTGTTTTTTTAGCTTTTAATGTGCTTATCAGCTGGTTTGGGTGGATATTCCATGGAGTCTTCGCGCGGCTTACCGAGCTTTGGGATAAGAGTCAAACGTGCCGTTTTCCCATACTCGTAATAGCCTCCTCTCTGCAAGCATTTTATCTATCATATTTGAATGCCTCTGAGTAGTTTATCTGAGCCCGGTGCTTTTCGATAGCCGTACCCGTTCGAACACGATTTCTTGCACAAAGATTGGTTCAAAGGTAAGGCCTATCTTCTATTCAAAGATTACCGGCTGTAGCGGAAACCATTTCGAAACGAGTGCAGTTTTTATCAGTCGGACTACTTTTTTTGATAGTGGCGGTTACGCGTGGCGCATTTTCTGTTATACGTCGTTACGTACGATCTTACACTATTTGTCTCATTAATTGCGATTTTCTTCTCGCACAGTTAGTTTGACTAGTCTACTTTGTTACTCTTGATTACCCTACATAGGAGATGTTATCATGAAGGATACTTTAATTGAGCGGAAGTTGTTGCTATCGTAGTATCAAAGTTGAAAAAGCGGTGTTATAGAGGTCCCGGAGAGTAGGAAGACCTCTTGTGATTTGCAGCCGCAAACTAGGACTCAATATTGAATTTCTTCGGGGTTTTATACACGTTTCTCCGCGAGCTTTTTATTTATCACATTCGAATGATGCCTCGATACAATGATGCCGATCTATCACAATTGAATATTGCCTTGTTTCTGGTCAAGGAACCGTTTGAATTGCCGCCTATAATTATTACTCTTAACTACACAAGGCATTTGGAAGTACAAAATAGGAAATATTTACCCGAGGAGCCGTTGCGGATGCGGACGAGTAGTCTGGAACTCTGTGCTGACCAGAGTTAACAAGCGTAACTCTCGTAATTAGCGTTAGCCGCAGAGACGCCAGGCTCTCACGATTACCCTTCTGTACGGAACACTCCGACACAACACGTCCGGTCAATACGGCATATATATATATATATATATATATATATATCATTTAGCTAAGCATAAAACGCCGTGACAAACGTTCCGCAGATATTCTTGTGTGTTTCTGCATTACGATTGAGCACATCCGTTTTTGCGACGATCGGCTAGTTAGACAGGCATTAGCATTTAATCGACGCATCTGTTGCGACATTGTAACAGATAGAGAGCAAACAGATGCGACGATATAGATGATAGATTGAGTTCGACGCCGCACATGCACAGAATACTATGGACGTAACAGCACTAGATAGATAGAGGCAAGCTATGGAATAAAACTTGAACGTGACAGAAATATATAGCTCAAGCAAAGGAGAATGTTCTGTACGTGCAGCATTCTACATCTCAGAGACGAGCTAGAGAAGTTCGGCTCAAGCGCTCTTCTCCAGTCTGGCTCAACAAGTTGCCGCGATAACAACCAATAGCTAGCAAGAGTCTGCGTAACGGCTCGATAAAGGAACAGACACCGCAAGCCAAAACCACTGTACTACACGCCGTAATCAGTTCTTGCGGAACGAGCAACCAGTTAGGAGTCCAAACTATGATAGGAGGAACGACCCAGCACAAATATATCGATAGTGGTTCACCTACCGACCGGACTAGAATGCCGATGGACCACCTATCTTTAGCCAGGCTAGTCGAGCAACGAGAGCTTCTGGCCTTAGTCTTCGAATATACTACTCAAAATCGGTGAGCTGTTTTTTCCAAACGCTTCTAAATTTAGCCTGCTCGTTTATCAGGTGGTTAAACACAATCTACTTTCAGACTGCAACTTCGACTTTAAATTGAACCCTTTAGGTCTCAGCAATATGATGGCACTCTCTAACCTGCATACTGCCAAAAGTATAAAGAGGTATCGCAGGATCTCCGAAATACAGAGCAGGTCAGCGCCTCTAAAAGAAGCTTAGCCATAGAAGCAAATGCAGAAAACAATTGTTCCTAGGTTTTAACTCTGAATTATTGGCACTGGGCAACACAAAAACACTCCTGTTATATGTGTACATAATAGAATGCTTATATGTGATATTAATATATATATAAATATATGTTTTTTTTTGTATATATATTTTAGAAATACTGCTCAATCGTTTTGACGTATTGCTTCTATAGGAGCATGGTTAAGTAAAATATTATTTTTAAATATTTAATTGCGGATTCGTAAGAGCCCTTAAGGTGACTTCGATGTCAACTGTTGACGCTTAGTAAAAATATACTTCTTTGTGGATGAATCTTTCGAATTACAAACTGATTGATACCGGTAAAGGATACAGGGTGATCTGAAAAACACAGTAGGTAATTAAAATACATTTAAGACTGCCTGTAAATGAGCATGCCAATTTAACGACTGACATATGAAGGCGGATCGAGAAGCTCTACTAAACTGAATTTTAAACAGCAAAAGTACCAAGGACTTGCGATTTGTTCTGCTTAGAACGTTCGAATTAGCAGAATACCCTGGATCTCTTTAGAGAGTGATTGTAGGATATGATTCATGGGTATACGATTGCGGCGCCAAGACCAAAGCTCAAATATACCAGAGGGGAAGAGGATTGAACGCTCCTCCAGCATTACTCATTTGGAATTACTTGATGGAACTTCGGCTTCTATATAGCCTCCTATTCGCCGGACCTGAAAGCACACTTTTTTTTCTACTCCGACATATGGAAAAGAAAAAAGACAAGTAAAAAAAACACATAAAAACATTGCAAGGGCAACTTAACTCGATTCCGACGGACGCGTTTAAAAAATGTTTCGAAGAATGGGAAACAAGATGGCACAAGTGCATTGCAGCGGGCGGGAGCTATTTTGAAGGGAACAAAAAGTTTTAAATATATATATATATATATATATATATATATATATGGTATAATACTATCGTGACTTCTGCGTTTTTAGAAATATTCAACCTGTCAGAATGGGTCTAACGGAAGTATTCTCAGTGCATATATATATATATATATATTAGGCGAGCACTGCCGAGCCTGTATACACATTCACAATATTTATTATGGTATTGTATATGCGGGCGGAACCTTAACGCGTACTTTGAGCCGTCCCGAAGCATACACACACGCTCTCATATCGGTGCACCTATGCATGTTCGTATACACCCATACATACGTAAATACACATAAATCAATCCAATGATCTTACGCCACCTCCACGCTGACGAACGTTTTTACAGCGTGATTGATGACGTGACCAGGGGGAGTTTACTATAGGCTAACTGCTATATGTTTACTCTGGTTAGAGGCGTAGTTGCCGCATTGACATCTCGCTGGGCGGGAAAGCAGCGACGAGCTATTTACACGAAATGGTAACAGCCGCTAGCGGCAAGCGCTTGTGTTACCAAAGGAGCCTTCCAGTGCTCGCATATCGTGCGCTATATGTTATAAATTTATACAATAAATGGGTAGGAAAAAAGCTAGCACAAAGCCAACAGATGGAAAAACAAATATGTCCAATTGCTAGATTGATGATGACGAGTCAACAAAAAAATGTGAAATACCGAGATGGCGCCGCGCAAACCTGTCGATACGACAACAGGCTGTAAAAGTCAGCTCCGCTCGCTTGATGCGCACTCGAGTCAGCCAGAATCAAGACAGGCTTCTATTCAGAAAAGCACCGTTTTTGCGCTCGTGAAAGCTGTTTCGGTTTTTTTTATTGCCCGTGGATTGGCAATTGACACTTGCTATAAACAACTCATAGTTAATACTCTAAATGTTTACCTTGTGATGGTGAATATCTATGTAGAGTATCAACCGTTATTATTTTTATGCACGTTTTTCTGTAAAAAAAAAAACATTAAAAAAAACAAGAACATGATTTTCTAAATACACAAAAAACTTCATTACCTACAATGGGAAAATAATTATCAACAGCAATGCAAGTCCCGCAAAATTACGGTTAAAACAAGGTTAAAAGAGTGCGCTTTCACTATTAAAACCTATGATATGTATCTGGTGGCATTGGAAAGGCCTGGCGACGTTTAAGCATCTGCGAAACAACGACACGGCATTTGATTAAGGAGTATTGTCTGCAGCTTAACAGTCGAATAGAACCGACGTCAAACACGTCCCTAACTGAACAATTGGTCAATGCGTTGAATTCTATCCTAAGAAGGCGTGCCTGTGTTTCGCTGAGGGGACTTGCTGTAAGTAAGTTGCAATATTTGTTAAATAATAATCTACTGCACTCAACTAATAGTTTTTCGAATAGTAGTTCGCTCAAATAGTCTCAAACAGTAGTTCGCTCACTTCAGAATTAATTAAAAGGAAACGCTTCAAATGGATAGAGACGTTAAAAGCGACATTGACTACTAAGTTTAAAATTTGCTTCAATAATCCGGCATAACGCAGAAGGTAGTGGGTAGGTATATATATACATATAGAGCCATCTAGAGCCATATTGATTCAATAGCCGGCTGTTGGACTTTAGTTGGTATTAAACGGGTATTGTACCTTCGCTATAGCTTATCCTGGGGTTCTCTACGTTTAGCATATATATATATATATATATATATATATATATATATATATATATATATATATATATATATATATATATATATATATATAGCGATCTTTCCAGAACTTCCTTTCGAGGCAAATGCTCTCGATTCGAGCAAACAAAATTTTTATTTTCCACCGATGTGCTCATGAGCTAGGTCTCTCCTCTAAGTATTTTTAATCTAAATTCTAGAATGTTTTTTTAATTAAAACTAGATTCTGAAAAATACACACTGATTGTTTTAAAAATGTAGAAAAATCTACGCTGTTATATGCCTATAACATAGCTGTGCTGGTTTAGTAGGGAACTATGCGCATCTACGTATCTAAAAGACTAGCGTTTGAGTAGTTAAAATGTAACAAAAACACATATGCTTATAATTGAACCCAAACTCTTTGTTCTAGAAGATTCGAATAGCGGTGCCGAATAGTCACTTTGTGGGGTACCGTTTCCGGAAGCCTAATATACACAAGACTCAGGTTAGGCACAGTTAAGACCTACGTACGACCAACCATACGTTATAAAAAGCACATTCCATGCCGGCGTGACTAACTTTCTCAATTTCCAAGGAAATATTCACCGGTCGATTTACCAATGTTTGATCGATTGATGTATAAAGTGAGTGCGTCAAGCTGTCCCCTTGTAGGTTACGTAAGTCCGCCGGTATGGGGCGTTCGTAAGACGGAAGAAAGGAGACTTTTATGAGGTTCAATCGCAGACGGAGCCTTAACTGCAGATTGGAACCTATGAGCAGTCAAGGATGGCGCTACAAAAACACGACGGTGTCCGTCGCCGTTTCGAAATTCAACGCGAACTTGAAGATTTGCTCCCTCAATTAGATGTTCTTAGCCCGCCAGCCGCTGGTTACTGTGACTGCAGTTTGGTTGGTGGCAAATTTCGGAAAGGGCGAAAGAGAAAAGGATAGCGTTAACCGTAAACGCATACAGGCATTACGTGCCTTTCCAAGCAATGGCAGCAGGCAAATTTCGTTTTTGTTCGTACAGACGCGTTCAGAGCTTATCCATCCGATTCTATCGGTTTAGAGAGCAGACCACACGGTCATTGCGCGACCGCAATACGAGCGGGTAAACTTCGTTGGGCGCATAAGCTATCATGATCCTCTATCTATAACGTGAAAAGGGCAAGAGACCACGAGGAAGCAGGAGAAGGACGACGTGAATAACGGCGGGGACAGGACCACATAGGATTCCATAGCGCGGAAACGCAATTTGATTCGAATTCCCGTGGTCCTCAACTGGCTCACGATAGTTTGGACCGACCGCCATACATGAGAAATAGAACGCGATCCAAGCGGTCCGGACGGACGGCACATGGCGAGGTTTTTATCAGCATTTTTAGGCTCTCCGTCGCGCGCTTCGCTTTTTCGAGGGTCCCACGAATTTGGACGAAGGACGACACGCAGTGAAAGTAAGTGCCGGTCAAGGGAACAGCAAAGCGGAGGAACGAATTGCAGAGGAGATACAGATGATGAAGAAGAAGAAGAAAAAGGAGCACACAGGAGGAAACGTAAAAAGGTGAAACTTGCCTACCAATTTGCTATCCCGCGCCGAATTACGACTAATAGTGACGACGCTAGTGGTTGCTGTTAAAGTTGTTGCTGTTGTTGTTGAAGTTGCTGCTATAGTTGTTGGAGTTGTTGTTGCTGTCATCATCGTCGTTCTGCACGAGACGTCCGCGCACGCAGAGCATTTAGGACCTCTCGGCCCTTCGCAAACTGGACATTTGGACACTGCCCGGCAGCGCAGTAAACAATTACGGCTGTGCGACGACTCGGCACCCATCGTCCCGTTCCCCGTCGTTAATCGCGCTGGGGGCCTGAATGCCAGTTGGGGAAAAACTGTGTGGGGAGACGTTAAAGCAGCACACCCTCCGCCGGAGCTCACTGGCCGTTCGACCGGGGTACGTGGTCGACTGGGTCGTGCCACGACTGTCGCAATTTCCTCGAACGCCAAGAGGTATGTTTCATTTATTCTAATTAATGGCGAGCGGCGTCCTTACCGCAACTCGGACCTAATGGAAGAAGGCTCGACCAGCTGAATACGACCACTACCAGCACTACAAATACCACCATTGTCACCACTGTTACTACTACTACTACTACTACTAATATTTCTACTGCTGCCCACTGTGCCTTTCTGCACATTTCGGTCGAACTGTGTTGACTAAGCGGATTTTCGGCCAAGAGTTGACCGTCCCATTTGAGATGAAGTTTCGAGTTGGCAGCACCAGTAGTACCAGCAGGGCACGACTGAACGGGTTGATTTGACGAACATACTGACGCAGGCCTGTACTACAGAGGGCAGTCGAAATACCAAGGGGGAACCGTCGCGCAGCGTCCCACAGAGCTCACACATGCCCATAGAGGACGCACACGGCCCTGACGACTCGTCGGTCGGAGAGAACTATTGACAGATAAATGCGCTCAGGGTTGGGCAGGAGGCAAATGCCAAATTTGCGCCGCTGATACGCATAAGTATAAGGACTCACTGGAGGTAATTACACGGGAAAGTTGAATCAAACACCTGGAGAGGGCACCGCATCACCGTAAAGAAATTAAAAGTGATGCAGAGGCAGCCGGTCGGTCTCAACTGACGGTAGCGCGAGTCATGGATGTACCTTCCCCGAACTGCTCAGTCATTCCGGCGGAAGCGCACGGTCTCACGGAAGAGACGCCTTCCAACAGCCTTCCTTGGAAACGAGCGTAGAGTGTGCGATTACCAAATTCACATAAACCAGCGGGAAAATCGTCTTACCGGCCAACGTGCTTATTAAACATGGTCGGTAAGACCTTTGAGGTGGCAATAGATCGCTGAAGGGCCTCCCTAAGGGCACGATCACGATCGCCCACGCAAGCGACTTGGCACTGGTCATGGTCGGGCAGAATGAGGATGAGCTTATAGACAAGGCCAGTGAAGCTCTGGAGAATATAGAGAGTTGGACGTAAGGCCTTCATCTGAGACTGGCAGAACAACACACGCAAGCAATCCTCCCTCGAATGTGTTATAGGTGTCGCCACTCTAAGGAAGCGTATCCCTCCTCCCCCGCCCATCTGGATAGTGAAGCCCTTAAGTGGCGTATGCTCCCGAGCACTCAAAAATTACTGTATATACGTATCTCTCCAGCCTACAGGACGGTAACGATATGCCCTAGCTAGACTGATAGAGTGAGACTTTACAATAAGGAGACGTGTCCACCTCAAACAACTGAGATATAGAGGGTCGTCGGATGAAGCTGACCAAATGAAGGATGAAATGTTCAAAACGTTGTTCGAATTCCAACTGTTCAATGAAGCATACCAGAAGTTACAAAAAATATTGCGGATTAAACCGGAGTTTTTTCAGCGAATAACTTAGTGAAGATAATTAAAAAACCTGGGGACAGGCGAATGCATGTAATTTGTTTATCCGTCTAATTTATCAAAAAATATTTCGTTGAACAAGGGAGAGAAGCCCAAACAAATTTTAGCATGTGATTATAGGAGTAGCGGCCAACTAGGTATGTATCGAATGTATTACCAGAGGAGCGTATTGCTGGGCTGTAATGGTCAAGATGAGTTTTTAGCCAGTATCATGTCCCATCAATATACTCGATTGCGTGTTCCTAAAGGTATTTTCTCTATCTATTCTATGCCAAGATTAACCAATAAAATGTTTGTATATACATACGTATCTACTATTTCTATCTATATAAAGAAACATTGTTTATTTAAGTACAGCAAAAATTACAATTGCGCTGCACTTTATATATATATATATATATATATATATATATATATATGTATATATATATATATATATATATCGATGTAAAGTCATGCGTACATATATGTATATTTCGTTGCCGAAACAGCCAAGCTAACACTGGGCAAAAAAGAAGAGTTGAACACAGTGGGTCTGATCGGCGTTCGACAGCCTACGCTCGCGCTCTTCGATGTAATGCCAAAGTAATACCGAGTCTGGGGGGTGGGGAAGAATCCGGGTTTAGTGGGTTTGCGAGTCTCACACTAGTCACGCAGGCTGCTAGTGGCGCATGTGCATCATGCATTCCCGAAACCTCCCAGAACAAAAAAAAAAGCCTACGCTCGCGCTACACTTCATAGAGCTACGCAGGTAAGGGCGTATGACTGTTGCCTCGCGCGGACGCTTGCGGAGGGAGACGAAATGCAGGACAGTTGGCGAAGCAACTGAGACGTCGTAGACTTCATGCGTTTCACAGGATACTGGCGCTGCTCGTGGGATGCGGCCATCCTATGACGCGCGGCCACGTAGTTCGTGCAACCCTTCTCGTGCAACCGGGTGCCATGCTGACACAAGACCTCGACTATCTGCGGCGACCTTCAAAACGACCACGACGAGGACGATTTGAAACGACTGAACAGAGGGATCAAAAGTTCCATGTTCAGTTCAGCCAACCAGCTTTGCAGAAGCAAAGTGCGAGTAGTCGCCAATTGCAAGATCTGCCGCCAGCGATGACGCGAAGCTTTCTCGATCAGTTCTTCATTTTAGCCCGTCAGCTACGCCAAGTACATACTTGTTCTCATCATCGTCCAACTTCAATGTCAAAAACTACATGAATGTTCGTGTCATAGAACCTCTATTACTGTATCTGCCTTTACAGTTGGCGCTATTTCTCTATATACCTCCATACCTATTACCACTACAGCAACTTTGCTCTCGAATAAATTATGATATTTACATTTACGACTATTTTAATTTACTACCTTGTAAATACTACCTCGGGTGATACGCAGAAGCCTTGAAGAATCTCGTTTCCACAGGATGTCGTATTTGGCTTTGGAGGCCTTGCGCAATTGCAAATGCCGCAATGCCGGGACAAAATTGGCACTGACGCTCTTTTATAGTCATATCGTATAGCCAGCTGGCGGTCACAGCATGTCAAGGGAATTTTCAATCTCAGGTATCGTAGTGTGTGTGCTGAGTCAACATTTGCTATGCAGAAAGGCTGCTCTTGACTTCATTCTACGACGTTTCTTTTTAGACTACTTGAATTTAGGATAGTTGTCTTCTTACATCAGACTATTGTGCTCATACGCAAATCGGTGCTACGTGTAAGTCGTGTAAAGTGTATGAAATTATTCGTTTTTTGTCTGTAAGCTTTTTCTCTGAGTTTAGTAATTAAGCAATGAAAATAATAGAGTTTCACCGTATATATATATATATATATATATACAGGGTGTTCCTATTTGTGTGTCCAAAACGCTAGGGTATGGTCAAACTCGGTGAGAAAATCATTTTTTCCAATGGGTGGAAGCCGGGAAAACGTTTTGTTTAGGAGTGAGGATGAAATTTATAAAAGCAGTTATTCTGTCTTTTTCTCCTACATAGTTGTGCAAAATCTACGTTTGCGGGAGAACCAGTCAACGCACAAAGAAACCGATCATATCGGCGTGTTTGGCGGAATTTTGCGAAAATTCTGCACAATAAAGTATACATTACTAGCTTGCGTAGCAAAAAGCGAATAGCCAGATTAAGGAAAGTCATAAAAAGTCAAAATGTTTTGTTAACTCTTTTTTGTGCAACACCGTAATTTTTTCCATTACGACCAAAAATGCACGTCCAAAAGACTACTCTCAGGCAATAGCAGATTTAATGCCCACTACATTCGTACCAAAGTGATGGTGCTGCGTTACGTATTTGCCAAGTGACTAAGCTTTTTCGACAGTCATAGTTGTTATGTTTCACGTTGAAGTTTTCACGTCCAGAACTGTAGCATTTTGCCAAGACGTTTCCGCCCCCTCTTTCCATTAGAAAAAATTATTCTCTTGCTGAGTTCTACCAAACCTCAAAATATGTACCTAACTTTCTCATACACCCTATGCAAGTATGCATGCCTTCGCTTTCGATATGACTGTCGAAAAAGCTTAGTTACTTGGCAACTACGTAACGCAGCACCATCACTTTGGTACGAATGTAGTGGGCATTCAATCTGCTATTGCCTGAGAGTAGTCTTTTGGACGTGCATTTTTGGTCGTAATGGAAAAAATTACGATGTTGCACAAAAAAGCGTTAACGTAACATTTTGACTTTTTATGACTTTCCTTAATCTGGCTATTCGCTTTTTGCTACGCAAGCTAGTAATGTATACTTTATCGTGCAGAATTTTCCGCCAAAAACGCCGGTATGATCGGTTTCTTTGTGCGTTGACTGGTTCTCCCGCAAACGTAGATTTTGAACAACTATGTAGGAGAAAAAAGACAGAATAACTGCTTTTATAAATTTCATCCTCACTCCTAAACAAAACGTTTTCCCGGCTTCCACCCATTGGCAAGAGTTATATATTATATAAGATATATATTATATTATATATAATTATATAATATTATATATATATATTATAATAATTATTGCTCTTGTAAGCTTTCGCTTTTTATCCCTTGGATGTGTTGTGATCCATGGCTGCTAACCCCCCGTCCACCGCTTCCACCAACTTTATCCTCTTATATCTCTGATGTGATCTTTAGTCTATTGGCCCGGCATCAAAAAGCTAGCCCCAGTACTTGACCCGCTCGTCTTTTGGTTTCGGTTCAGCCTTGGTCCTTCGCTTCCCTTTTGCTCGTTCTTGCGTTGTCTCTGTTGCAGACGATTTCTGAGGCTCCAGGCACTCCGATACTAAGCGTCTACGCGCTCTTTCTCTCCCCCTCTACTATTGATCCCCATCGCATTTTTTTGCTCCCGTTCCTTCTTTAAGGTCTTTTCCGGATATCACCCCCAACCGCGATTGCTCTTGCTCTCGGCCTTTCGTTTCTCGCGCTCTCCATTTCTGCGCTCATCGCTCTGTTCGTCTAGCTGACTCGGCCCTGTTTATAGTTGACAATACACGTGAAGCCAGCCAGCCAGCCACCCAGGATCAAAGCCAAAGAGCCGAGCGAAGCAAACGAGTGCCTGACATCTGTGTACAGCAGATAAGAAGGCGGGATTCGGTGAGGCAAGCGTTGTTGTTTTTGTTGTTGCTGTTGTTGCTGTTGTTGTTGTTGTTGTTGCTGTTGTTGTTGATGTTGTTGCTGTCGCCGTCATTGTCATCAGTAGTGGCTAGAGGAAGCTGACCAAAGTAGGACCAACTTCGGGGTGATGCACAAACTCCACGAACGAGTTAGTAGTTTATTGCGCATACGAGTACAGTGTCATAGAGGGTGATTCTGCGGCTGTGCGTGATGCATACGGCCTGCGTTAAAATGCCGCGCTGGGAGCCGGCGGTGGGCTCTCAACCAAACCAAGGGATGAGCCTTTCCTTCGTCCTTCCACTCGAAGTGGAAGGGAGAAGAGGTTGTTGACAACGACGACGACGATGATGATGGTGAAGATGAAGACGACGCTGACTTCTGACGCTGATGAAGCCGCCAGTTGGCGGTATCTACTACAGCAGCAGCATCATCATCATCACCAACAGCAGCAGTGGCAGCAAGAACGGCAGGGACAGCGGTGATCAGCCTTTGCAGGCCCAGCCTCTGCGAGGGCTATGGCTATCTTTCTCGGCCCAGATTAGTACTAATCCACACAGAGCACAAATGGAACCACACTGCAAGCCGTCCGCACGGATAGACCGAGGAGGTCTCACTGTCCCCGGAGGATAGCTTGACGCTTGCTTAGAGGAGCGAACGCTCCCTCTCCCCAGCCCTCCGGTCCTTCGGCCATGCTGCCACCTAAACGACCTCTCTTGAGGGGATCGCCCGGAGATTGGTGGTACGACGTCGAGTAGTTGTTCTCGAACCCGTCGTCGGAGCTGGCCAGATCGTCGCTTGATGCCCGACATGCTGCCGGTAGACGAGTGCGATGCGCCTCGGCGACGTCGAACGAATCTCCGAACGCCGCGCGAACACTCGCCAGGCATCTGTGACTCTAACCAATCGGTCGCCAACTGCTACTTGTAGTAAGTAGTACTACGTATACGACTTACACACTACTTCATTTCGCTCTACTAGCAAAACTGCCGATAATACGCGCTGTCGCACGACAACTCGTCCATCGCGTCGTGTCGACATCTTCTACGACGACATGGCTAGTCCAATCGTTCCTTCCTCCAAGTAGATGCCAATCTGTACTTGGTAACTTTGTGTCGGCATTCGAAAAGGCCGACTCACTAGACTCTCGTGTACTCGAGGCTAACGATCGCCGAGCTGATTGCAAACACCCGGGGACCAGGTCGGGGCCACAGAGAGGACCAGCAAAGCCTTGAGATAGAGCTGGCAGATAAGGCGTGTATACACGCACACACGTACTGATACAGAATCGTGTTATATATATATATATATATATATATATATATATATATATATAAAAGCAAGTGAGTATGACTGTGTACTCGCGAGATGAGCGGACAGCCTTCTGCAATGAAAAGCATCCACCACATCAACAAATATGAGATATCCTCCTCCTCCTCCTATCAGCAAATAGTTCGAAACCAGATTTGAGCTTGCCTGGCGCGACCGGCGCACGCGATAAGAGGGCTTATGTACCTCATGTGTTCGGCCGGTCATGCTCAACTCCGATTCCATCGCTTAGAAACACAAGTGGACCGCAAACAGCGGGGCTGATATGATGGTACAACAGCTCCACCAGCAACCAGCGCCCAGTACTAGCGGAGAGATTGTAGTTAGAAGTTGTTACTGGTCCTAGTTAAGCACACATAGGCGTGGTTGACGTGTGGGAGTGTATATATATATATATGCGCGAGACACAAAGAGAAGTCCTTGGCGTCTGTCATGCTTTTGTCATGTCGGACTTAAATCAGCAGCTCAACAAAGAAAGCGTATATATATATATATATATATATATATATATATATACTAAATCTTAGAAAGAATGAAGAAGCATGTGTCAAGCCGGGATTACAATGGCGAATCTTAGTATACTCCAGTAGAAAAAATCATCAATAGATAAATAAATATAAAACTTATTATACTACATCAACAAATGTCAATAACAAGTTGTGCATTTGAAATCAACATGATGATTATTATTTAAATTACATTTAATATATGAAGTCAACAAAGTAAATTGATCCAATTAATACATGTAAGCCATGTAAAAAATATTTCCAAAAAATATAATTTATAGAAAATTGAGCAGGGAAATGTCATGTTCCCGCCCTGAATGATTCATTACATTGAAAACTGAGCTATAAAATAATAAAATATTAGAAATAATACGAAATAAAGACATATAAAATGTAATAAAGAGTTTAAGTAATCTATTTGAATAAATGTTAATATAAATATTAGGATGTAAGTCGACGACTCTGTCTTGCTGTGTCTTTAAGTACGAATTATTTACAATATCCTTACAACATGTAGCGTTTGTAAAAATAAACCACCGCGTACTTTGTTTGGCCGAATAATCAAATGTAAATTTGCATACCGTCTGTTTAAAAAGTAGATTTTAATTTCTTTAGAAGTCGCACATATTCGGGAGGACTAGAGCATCACGAGGCCTAACGCAATAATGCACTATAAACCTGGCAAACCAAATTTTTTGCTGGAGTAGAATATCAATTTTGTAGAAGGGTGTCAATGCTTTAAAGCAGTATATTTAGGGTTTTGAGCGACACGAGGCTTCTTATAAGTACATAGATTCTTTTAGGCCCCTGATGTAAAAGGGTGATGTGTATTTAGCCAAACATGCCAAGCGAATAATGAATAACAAGGTTAGACTCCTGGTATCACTTGCTCGGTTAGTAATTACAGAATGTTATTTTTGTGCGTTCCTAACAAACTACACAACAACACACATATTTATTCTATTTTTTGCAACATAGGGTTGTAAATTAGAAAGGGTAACGTTTAAAGCAGCGTCGTTTGCCATTTGAAATCTACAACATTATGGGCATGGAATAAACGAGTGAATCCCTATTTGATTCACTATAAACAAAAAACCTTCAGCGAGGGCTGTAGTTGATGGCCGACCTGTCCAGATGGGAGAACGTTTTTTCAGAATATATTCCAGGTTCAAACGCTGGCCAGTACTAACCAAAGAATCTAAAAATGCCCACAAACAACCATACATTTAAGCTGGAATTCGCGGTGACTGTCAACTATGATATGATTCTCAGAGCGGGGATATATATATATATATATATATATAATTTTTTTATATGTGCGATAACAATTCTCAATTTTACTGAACCTGACATAGATTTGTTTATGTTACAAACAGATGCAAAAGAACAGCTAAACGTGTTGGTCATCATGTTGTTGCACCGCGGAATAGAAAGAGAGAGAGAGAGCGCACGACTTCCAAGGGACTAAATGATCTCGGTAATATGTCGGGCGCTTTCTAAGTGCGTTTGAGAGGCAGTGTCCACCGCGCTGTACTGCGAACTCGTATTTAGCAAAGGTACACCTTTCTGGAACGTCTCAGATACTCATAGTTATTCTTAGGCTAAAGGTGGTAGCGAATGCTCACGGGTGTGCATAGTATCGGTGTCTATGCGTTATTTCTGCGTAACTTACTCGTTCCAACTTAACTGTTTAGCTTCAATGCCATTTACGACGTTTGCAAGTCCGTCTCCATAATGTTCCATCACGCATGCAAGCCATCGGTATCATTATACCCCGAGTCTGAATTTAAAAGCCTTTATTAGACGAGGATTGCTAGAATCGACAGACTGTCAGCGTCAGCCTAGAATGGCGGCTCTCGAAAAACATTAAAAGATGCCCTGAAACAAAATCCAGAAACTTCCGTCACACTCCATTACGCAAACCGTGTCCCTTGCTTTCTCGTCGACAGCCTTTTTTGCCGTTTTAAAAGTCCCAAGGGTGCTGCAGAGTGGATATATAGCATATAGAAACAAAGTTTTCAAAATCACCTCCAGGCATCCCTCACAGCATAAAATAACGGAAATAATTTGAATTTCTTACTGACATGAATACGTTGAAACTTATATATGTAGATCATATTTATGCGTGTCTATATGTATACAGGAGCTCCACATATGTCTATGCCAGGGATATTAGGTTTGAGAACAGCCAGGTGAGGTGTGGTCTACATATATGGCATGCTAGAAACCTATGTAGTTAGGCAGTATTATAATTATTGTTTTTTCTCTCTGCGTAACTCTACCGGCTCCTGCACTTCGCGTAGACAAATCCATACCATACGGTCACCGATGGGAGTCGTTTCGCTCACTTCTACGCCTAATTACGCACGACGCTTCCAATTCACCTGAGGGCGAACGATTTGAGAGACGAGATGCGATTTCGAAGTCCATCGGCGCTGACCGCACGCCCATGAAAGACCTCCTCGAAAATCCTGATCGTTTGTCCGTTATGCGGTAAGGCGCTGGCTAGCCCATGCTGGGGGACAGCGCGCGTAGCCAGGCCAACCTATCAGCCGATCAAGCAAGGCCATCTCTCGAACCACCCTCAACGGGCACATCAATCATGATTAAATCGCATGCGTGGCCGTGACCGTCGATGTACACCTGTCTGTGTAGTATGCAGGTGGCTTGTTAGACCTCATCTATAGCCGCCATAAATGTCTCTCGTTCGCTTGAGTTCTCCATTGCTCCCTCTCTCGCTAATAAAATCCCTTTGTTCTGTAGTTATGATGATGCTGCGCCTCTCGACGAAATGTATTCTCTCTCTTCCGCCTCGCTTTGTCTCTCGTTCAAAATCCTTCTTGGTTTCCAGTTCCTCGAGTTTCCCGTAATTCCTCTCCTATTTGCTCTCTCTCTCTCATCTCTCTCAACTACCCTCTCTGTCTGGAGCTACGTCTCTACGTCTATTTGTCCGCGAAGCAGAACTGTCTAATTATCGTAATCAGTCCATTACCTCCTCACAGAATACGAGCGAGAGAGAGAGAGAGAGAGACCCGAACAGACTCAAGACAGCGAGCTCATGGAACCTTCATTAGGAAACAATTCGAATTTCTAGAACGTTTCCGAACGTTTTTAGGCACAATCATCACCATCATCGTCAGCAGCAGCGTCATCAGGGCGATAGCCGACCTTCTGGGCAGATACCACGCGTGTCGGTCGGCCTGTAGATGTCAACCCCCCTGGCCAACTGCGCCGCTGTGACTTCACGCGGCACAACGTTGAAGTCTACCCGCTTGTCGTCGCGAAGGTACAGGCGTATGTGGCATCGGTGCGACATCGTGCCACAGAGCCGTGTGGCCCAAGTCGCAGAAATACACGCCCTCGAGACTTCTACCCGCGAACTGCTGGAGCTGGCGGCTGCCTTATAAATGGAAGCGGCCGTGGCGTGGCGGTGGCGGCATTCAGCTCCCCGTCTACAAATGATGACTCCATTCCGTTTTGATGAAATGAACGCGCCGTGCCACTCGCAGTCCTGCCCCGCACTGCTGTACAGCATTGGCCGACCCCGGACGTCGCCGCCGACGATCACCGTCAGACGCACAACGTCGACCTCGACGACAACAACAACAACAATAACAACAAACAAAGACGACGATTTGGTGATTCGGTCTTTCATCTTCATATGGGTAGAGCTTTGAAGAGACATTATACCAAGCCATGCACGGCCCCCCCACTTACTTCACTTGGCAGCTTTGATCTGTCAAGTGAGGTAGGGGGGGGGCATTGGGTAATGCAAGCAAGGTTGTTTTTTTTGTTGGAGAAATGTAATTCTAAGCGTATTTTGTGTCTAGGTAGAGTACAAACGCATTTAGTTCGGATACGTTTATATCCGCTTTCTGTTGCATTGGCGTGTTTCGTTGTGCCTCGTCTATTTATTGGCGTTTAGCGATTCTGCCTGCCCTTCTCTACTTCTTAGGATGTGCAATACAAATGACCTATTGAGTCTGAGCCCGGTCTCAACTCTTTGCCAATCTACATTGAATACATACCAGCCGAATGGAGCACAAGTGCGGCATGCGTCCGTGCTTTCATCGTGAACACAACTTAAACCCTGTGACTGCCAGCGATTTCGAACAGGTCGTAGAACCAGATCATTCCACTCAGCACTTACGCTCTCCTGCGAGCGTCGAGTAACTTTTTCTATCGAGGCGATACGTTAGCTGCCGCCCCTTACCCACGCTTGAATCTAACATGGCCATAATTACTAAGCGAAAGCTTGTTCACGAGGACATCAGGTCTACTTCATATATCATACATATCAGGCAGGTAAATACTCTTTGAGGCTGCAAAAGCCAATAGACTTTTTCGATACCAAGCTTTTCTTCTAAGCACAAAGCTATAGGCCGTTTTCACCTAATATTTAATCTAAGAGGAGATATTTACCACAAAATCCAAAAATCGATTGTAAGAACGACTGCTGGTTTGCCCACAATCCGAGGCGATGTTCCGAGTGTGGGGAAGAGCGAATTTCCGGCCAGTGTTCACGTTTTGAGTGTGGTGTCCAGTAAAAAAAAAACGCGATGCCGCCGTACCGTGAATACATGAGGTTTTTAAGAGACTACCACACGTCTTTCCGCAGGATGGCGCTTCCGCTCATTTCAGCCGTTTATTACAGGAGTGGCTATCTAAGCAAAGGAACATGTTTTTGAACGAGAATATATGACCGCCGAACAGCCCCGGTTTGAATCCGTTGGACTACTATGCATGGGGTGTGATCGATGCGAGAGCCTAATAAGTCTTGACATGCTAATGTAAACTTGCTCAGTGCCGCCATCAACAAAAAGCGATCACTTTTTTTCAAATAGAACCATTTTTAAGCGGACTTGTGTGCCCTTTAAACTCCGAATTGAAGAAGCGGTCAGCGTGAGAATGAATTACATTTATCAAAAATGTTCGTCGGAATGTGTTTGCTGGACTTAAGCAAAAAATGCATCTAAATATCTGCTTTTATTTCCAAATAGGGGCAATAGTACGCGCAATTTTTCAAATATATATATATATATATATATATATATATATATATATATAAGTATATATATATATATATATATATATATATATATATATATATAAGTATATATATATATATATATATATATATATATATATAAGTATATATATATATATATATATATAACACAGACAACAGATACACGTATATCCATACACATGACTATATATTTATATGCATAAATGCACATGAAAACAAACATGTATATGCATATTTTAAGTAACGACTAAAGCATAGGCTTCAAACAATGTATCCAACACTTAGATTGTCTCCTCCCCATTAATTGCTTTAGCCGAAATTTATCCGCCAACTGAAACTGCTCGATATCACTCAGTGTCACCCCGCAAGCAAAGGACACATTGTTTGCATGTCGTGGACCTCTGGCATCGAGGGTTGCCGAGAAATGAACGCGTCTGGAGATCCAATGTCGAAACCGGTGGAGATTTCCCCTATTCGGTCTTTCGCGGATGCAGGTTCACTACTATGTAATAACTATGATTATTACTCGTATCTAGGCTTACGCGTGCCACTAGGTGCTAGGGGATAGATCTTTGACGTTGTGCAGACATTGTCTTATACCGCTGGGCTATTGGTATGACATGAAGTCTGTGCTTCGCGTTGCAGATAGCCAGACAGAAGGGGCTATTTCGTGGGAAAAGTGTCGTCGTGTTGTCCGTTGTTGCTGCTTCTGGTAAGGATACTGCTAATATACCTAGTGGCAATGTTACAGGGGACGCACAAAGTCCCAGTCTAGTCCAGATTCGTTCCCCTCCTTTTCTTCCCCTCCCTATTATCCCCACATCGCCGTTTGGATTCTCTCCTGTGCCTCAATGTTTGCCTTGTTTTTACCTACACGTCCAACGATATATATATATATATATATATATATAGAGAGAGAGAGAGAGAGATAGAAGTAGAGGGTAAGAAAGAATAAACAGCGAAAAACTGTTCCCGGTATATAAGCAGGTCTACTCGTTCCTTGAGTCAGAGCTAACCCCTTCAAATTCGACTAGAATCAAAAAGCTCTGCTGCGTCCATATGTCGGCCCGCCTATCTGTCTGTGCTACGATCCGCTCACCGTTTACTCATCCGCTGTTCCCCGTGCTTCTCCATCCGAACTGAAGTCGCGAATGCGGCAACAGTAGCGGCGACCTCGCTTTTATTCGACTTCACTAAAGATGTGTATCGGAGCCGGCTCATGGTTACCATGCATCTAAAATGGGGAGACTACGACGCCACGACAATAGCGACAATGAAAACCACAACAGCAACAACAACAACAACAACACAACGACGACAAAAACCACAACGGTCACTGCCACCATAGCAATAATCCCTGCTGCTACAACGACAACAGATTTGATTCCTACGAACTACGATCATTTCCACCAGTCGCCTGGGAAGAAGGACAACAGTCCACACAAGTCAAGTGTCGAGTACCTGACTGGCTCAGTCACCTGCTGCCGATTTTGGCTTTCGCTCTGGGCGAGCAGGTAGATAGGTAGATAGGTTAGATAAGATCGTTTCGCACACGACTTCGAACATACAGTCGTAAGCAGGCAGTCGTAGGATTGCAGGTAGGATCTGACACGTGACGACGCTCCGTGACCCGTTGCTCGTAATAGAATTAGTTGTCCACCAAGAGAGCCATGATGTGTCTGGCCGGCGGTATCCGCCGCTGTCTCCCTAACTCCGCTCCGCCCGGTTGACTATATATGAGACGCCTAAATGTTCATACTCGAGTTTCGAGGGCTCGACTATCAGCCTTGCACATAAGGATAGATGTCTTTTCGTCTCACAAGGGCGCAGCATACAGTTGAAAAAAACAAGCGGACAAATGAGCGCGACCGGTTTCCAACGAGTGGCGTGTGAAATTTGAGGGCCAATGTTGAGTTTAGGCGTTTGAGAACGTGTTTAGAAGCAGGCATCGCTCATCCACTCGCCTCGTTTTACCCCATCCATACATTTGTCTTGTGCGTGACAAACCTTTCAGAGAAGCAGCAAACGTAAAGCTTAATTGTATGTTTTACAATGCTTGAGTACTTAATTAAATATTCATGTGATATAAGGGTGATATTAAATAGTGATGTCATATGTCATATTTATATTTATATTAAAATGTAGTATACGTTTATGCAAGTATTGCTTTATGCCGTACCATGTCTAACGTTGGCACAAAGTGCGTTAGTAATTACATGTATATATTATTTTAAACTGCATGTACATACACTGCAATAAGTGTAGATATATAACTATACATGGTGTATTGCCTGACAACTGCATGCATAAGGAAAGTACAACAATATATATATATATATATATATATATATATATATATATATATATATATATATATGTCCACTCCTTCACCCGCTTATTGAAGGATTCATCAATCCGCCAATGCCATTAGAGGCCCTACCGGAGGATGAGCTTGCCATTATAAGAGGACGTCATCTTTTTATCTTTAACTCGTATCTCCACACATTTGGCTAGCTTTTCGTTTGTCCACGTTTGAGCTTATCCGACATAGACGAGCCACGGTAAGCCGAATTGACTAATGTTGCTTAGGTCGGTGGATAGAACGGCTGACAGTAAAAACAATAAGCTGAGAACGACCACCGCTAGACGCTTGAGGCAAATAAAATAATTTGAATAACCAGACGGTATAGCAAAGTGAGATGGCAAGGTGTTCGCAACAACATTATCGGTAGCGAATAAGTATGTTCCTCTAGGAAGTCTTCCATATATATATATATATATATATATATATATATATATATATATATATATATATATATACACTACAAAAGAATACGTTGCACAAAGACAGATTTGAAAAACAGTTAAAAATAAGCACGGTATGTATGTATTAAAAATGGCGTATTTACTAACATTTTATTCAAACGTTTTGCACAGCTGCTTAGAAGCCAAAAAGATAGCACAATATATATAAAATACTGACTTAACCGTCTGATAATTCAGCTGCGTGAGCTATACTGAATAATCATTAAAGACTTTTGGTTTAACTTGCTTTTGACAAATCTGTCGTATTAAAAATACCAGAAGGTAATCTAATTCCGCTAATTAAGTATCAAAAAGTTAACACTTAGATCGGTGTTAATTAGATACATTTTAACGGACAACCGGGGTCGAGTAAGTTCTGCGGTTACCAGTGAAATTTAGTGCATGTAACGCACATCGTACGTAGTTAGCTGAACTTGAAGCCCATCGGCTGTAATATGCTTACTGAATATCCAGCAGTATCGTTATGTAAAGTGTTATGCAAATTTCTGAAATAACTAAACTTCACCTAGCGTACGCGGACATCGGTAGAAGCGTTTTTTGGGAGGTTTTGAAAATGCTAATGCACTTACGTCACGAGCAGCTAGCGTGGGCAGTGTGGAACCCGCAAACCCACTAAAACCATATTTCTCCTCAACTCCCTTCCCCCCCAGACTCGGTATTGCTTTGGCATTACTTCGGAACCACGGAAAGGCGTCTATGCGCCGTCCGCCTTTAATGTTTCCTCTGATTTCCCCTCTCCTTCCGCACCATCAAGCGGTTAGTCTAAGTAGGCGAGAGCAATACCAAGTTTTCCCGGCCTGAGTGGGTGTGTTGAGACTCAGAGGGTCCGGCTGTTCTCCCTCCTACCCCCCTCCCCCGCTGGTCACCTCGTCTCGACCAATGTATCGACAGAAGCTTGCTTAGATTGTATTCACCCAGATACACCACACCACAGCGGATTAAATGTACCAACGTCCACTATGATGTACCACCTGTCGTTGACTAATTGATTCCGAATGGAGTGTGCTTTTTCAAAGCGATAACTCGGTCGACAATCTATTTACGCGTTGGCCAAATTGAAAGACCTTCACTTCGTGTTCACTATCCAGCCTCGTTCGCTTACTTCTTCTTCTCCGGGCTCTTTAAAACGAAATTATACTTGTACAGAGGCTAGCCTAGTCTGGCGAAACAGATCAGCAATCAAACACGCCAAAAAACGATAGGAATCCGGACGTACGAAGCTTAAAATCGCAATAGAGCCGTAAACGAATCTACTGGCGTACTTCATGAGGCGGAAGGAGACCTTGCTAAGACATCTCAAATACGAAAACGGTATCCGCCCAAAAAACTCTCTCATAGCGTACGGCGTCTTCGATCTATCTCATCGAAAAGTGGCCATATGGCCTACACTATTCGACGACGAGGAGATTCGGTGAACTCGTGGCGAGAAGAGGTAGAAAACGACGTTTTTCACGATGTTTCTTTCGTGGCAACAACTAAGACGTACGAGATTTTCGTTTCCTTGGCCGCCCAACAGCTGCATTGCTTAGTCAAAGTGGTTTGCCCGAGATGAGAGCTGGGAAGAAGGTTAGATGGAAATAGAGATCGGATTGTGCTGGACGATGATAGTAGTCAAAGAAGTACCGCGGACTGGGACCGAGTAGATAGATCTGCCTGGCCAATCTACGGAACACTCAGCAAAAACTACTCCTAGACGAGGCTCGATCAGACGTGGGTGAGGAAACGATGAAACTTCGACGTACGTTATGCAGACTGCGCAAGCAGACTAAACTGGCGTGACCCCGTCCAAGTACACGAAAGAAAATAAACGCCTCAGTAGTCGAAAACCAGCAAACATCTACCTAAATTGAAGCCTTCTAAATAGACACGATTGGCGTGTGTTTCGAGATAAGTTTGTGTTAACGGGTGGCTCATTTTCCAAGTAGATCAAAGGGGAGATTTGAGCGGACGCGGCACGTGGGAGTAGTTCTCATGAGAATAGAGGTATGCTTTGACCAAAAACAAATTGGTTGGTTACATGTCGGCCAAATCTCGTCGTACCAAATACAGGTCTGAATTGCGTGCGTATTAGATGAACGGTCCCGTATCGTGACCGATTTTTTCTTGTTTTTTTTCTCCTGTGCTTTGCAGTGTTTCTCGTGGGCGTAAGGGTGGCCGCCCGCATTAGGCCATAATGTCCGGCTGGAAGGAGCTAGGTACTGATGTTGTTCCCTTTTTATACCTCACTGAATCTGTGTTTTCCGTCTACATGAAACGGTTTTTTAGCCTAAATATTTCCTCTGTCTTTCGCTCGCAGCTCTCTTTCTCTCTCTAGCCCTCTCCCTAACCCACAGAAAAGGTAATTGTTGAGACGCACCATGACACTAAGGCAATCGCTGAATGCATATACGAGTATTGCTGCCAACTGCAGGCACCCTAGGTAAACTCCTGTAGCAGGCACTACCGTAACAGACAAGCATAACTAGTCGAATAACAAATCACTAAGCCGACAAGCTAGCGGCGTCTTCAAGCCGTCGAAACATGCGACGGTAAAGACTACATTTAAGCAGGTTTGATCTCGGCAAAACTTTTAGACAAAATGTCAACTGTGTAGTTACTCTTCTAGATTTATACGTGCTAGGTCCCGTCTTGAAATGGTTACTAATCTTGTTATCGTTATTTTTGCGTCTATCATTGTCACTCCAATTGGCGAGGCATCACTATGAGGTGCGTGCAAATTCAAACGTCTTTTTTCTCTCAAAAACTAAATTCGGCATTTCCTCGTGTTATATCGTAGATAAGCCATATGGAACCATCATATGGCTAATATATATATATATATATATATATATATATATATAAAGTGTGTTGCAAAAAATTAGCAACTCATGTTTTTTTGTGATAGTTTCGGCTTGGTTTATTTGAATGGCTTGAAATTTTAAGCGCATGATGTACATGACGAAACGTGAGTATGGTGTTGATTTCATTGCAATCTCAAAATCGGTTCATACAAAAAATAAAGAAGTGTGAAAAAACAGTGTTGCAAAATATTAGCAACAATAACATGCTAACAACACAGCTCTTCTTTGTAAAGGATAGTTGATACTACAGCTGATATTCGATCCCGGGGATCAAATGTCAGGAATATTGTCTAGCTAAATCAATCGTTATATAGCTGCAAAATATTCTACAGCTTAGTCGTTGTTCCGAACTAACGACAAAGCTTATGTTTAAACCATGGGTCGTACAAAGGATCTTTCGGATAACGAAAAGACAAGAATTGAGGCATATGCTGAGCTCGGTCATACAGTAACTGCTATGGCAACCAGATTAGGACGGCATAAGAGTACCATCAGCAGGTTCTTACAACCTGGAGTGAACCAAAGGTGCAGATCTAACAGTGGGCGTAAGCCAGTTTTGACTATTCGAGATCGGCGAAGGATCATACAGTTGGCTACTCATGACCAAATGTCTTCTTCCAGGATCAGGACTACTTTGGGAGTGCCAGTGCACCGATCCACAGTGTACCGAGTGTTAAGTTCTGACAAAAACGTGCGATACGCGAAAAGGAAGCTTATGCCGCGACTGCAACCGAAGCACATTGTCGCACGGCGTGAATTTTCGCATAGATACCAAACTTGGGATAACGAGTGGAAAAACATCGTTTTCTCGGATGAAAAGAAATTTAATCTCGATGGCCCTGAAGGCTGTCAGTACTATTGGCACGACTTACGAAAGGAACCTAAATGGTTCTCGAAACGTGTGACCGGTGGTGGTTCTGTGAAATATTGGGGCGTGTTTGGATATAATGGGAAGTCTGATCTGGTCGAGATTGTGGGCCGAAACAATTCTGACATGTACCAGCGCATTGTCGGTTCCCAATTAGAAGCCCACTTCAGAAGAATTGGGGGACCTGACGCAGCTTTTCAACCCTAGCAGTAGTATAGTGTTGATTTCATTGCAATCTCAAAATCGGTTCATACAAAAAATAAAAAAGTGTGAAAAAACAGTGTTGCAAAATATTAGCAACAATAACATGCTAACAACACAGCTCTTCTTTGTAAAGGATAGTCGATACTACAGCTGATATTCGATCCCGGGTATCAAATGTCAGGAATATTGTCTAGCTAAATCAATCGTTATATAGTTGCAAAATATTCTACAGCTTAGTCGTCGTTCCGAACTAACGACAAAGCTTATGTTTAAACCATGGGTCGTACAAAGGATCTTTCGGATAACGAAAAGACAAGAATTGAGGCATATGCTGAGCTCGGTCATACAGTAACTGCTATGGCAACCAGATTAGGACGGCATAAGAGTACCATCAGCAGGTTCTTACAACCTGGAGTGAACCAAAGGTGCAGATCTAACAGTGGGCGTAAGCCAGTTTTGACTATTCGAGATCGGCGAAGGATCATACAGTTGGCTACTCATGACCAAATGTCTTCTTCCAGGATCAGGACTACTTTGGGAGTGCCAGTGCACCGATCCACAGTGTACCGAGTGTTAAGTTCTGACAAAAACGTGCGATACGCGAAAAGGAAGCTTATGCCGCGACTGCAACCGAAGCACATGGTCGCACGGCGTGAATTTTCGCATAGATACCAAACTTGGGATAACGAGTGGAAAAACATTGTCTTCTCGGATGAAAAGAAATTTAATCTCGATGGCCCTGAAGGCTGTCAGTACTATTGGCACGACTTACGAAAGGAACCTAAATGGTTCTCGAAACGTGTGACCGGTGGTGGTTCTGTGAAATATTGGGGCGCGTTTGGATATAATGGGAAGTCTGATCTAGTCGAGATTGTGGGCCGAAACAATTCTGACATGTACCAGCGTCGGTTCCCAATTAGAAGCCCACTTCAGAAGAATTGGGGGACCTGACGCTGTTTTTCAACAAGACAACGCCACGTTTCATACCTCGGCTAGCACTATAGCCTTTTTTCAAGAACAAGGAGTGCCACTTTTTGACTGGCCGGCATTAAGTCCAGACCTGAATCCCATTGAAAATCTTTGGGGACATTTGGTAAAGCAGATTTACGCAAATGGTCGACAATATAATCATTTGTCGGACCTCAAAGAAGCTGTCCAGCAAGCATGGACTAATATTCCACTTTTGTACTTACAACAGCTCATTAACTCCATGAAAGACCGAGTTTACGATTTGATTCAGAAGAAGGGACGAAAAACCCGTTTCTAGAATAAAATATGTAGTATCAAATAAGTCATACAGCCCTGCTAAGAATCGAATACGCTGTAAGGCGCTATTGTTGCTAATATTTTGCAACACTGTTTTTTCACACTTTTTTATTTTTTGTATGAACCGATGTTGAGATTGCAATGAAATCAACACTATACTCATGTTTCGTCATGTACATCATGCGCTTACAATTTCAAGCCATTCAAATAAACCAAGCCGAAATTATCACAAAAAAACATGAGTTGCTAATTTTTTGCAACGCACTTTATAAATAAATAAATTAGTATATGGCGCTAGTATGTATAAATACTGATCGTATCATGCACATTATTGAGAAGTGATCGAACCGTGGACGACATCACACCTCACTCTTAGACCACAGACGCCGCCACAGCTGTGTATATGTATATATAAGTATATATAAATGTAAAATAGCATAGCTTACTAGCTAACCTTGTCGTCATCGTGTGTACATCGTATTATAAAGACATCGCATTTTCGATACTTTCTGGCGTTGCTTTTTGTTGCTACAAATAGCACTGCTTAGCACTCGCCGACGCGCTCTGCTCCGACGCCTTCGGTTTTACGACGACTCGATGGAATCGCAAACGATGTCCCAGACAACTGAGGCTAGCTGCAGGTACAAGCGTGTTTGCCCTCATCACTGTTGTCGTACATCGCCGATATGTCAAGGCGGAAATGATCAATGAACTCGCGAAAAAATCGGGCTGCTGGATGGTGTCATGCTAAGCGACATCTAGCACTAGAACGATTTCGTCGGCAAGTCGCTGAACTCGTTAAGAAGATTAGTCAGCATTCCCAGCGGCGCAGCGCGTTCGCAGCGCCGACGAAGGCTGCGACTGAGCATCAGCCGACATCGGAGCGGATCGATTCTCTTCGATGACAGTCGACGAAGGCAGTCGAAGGGCGAATCGAAATCGAAGAATGCCAGAGGCGCGAGCAGTCACTTATTTGTTTGTTTGGCTTGTTGCAGCAATGCACACGGCCAGGCGAGCCGCCGTAACAGGAGGGCTGGTGCGCAGGAGATGAAAAGGCCGAAATCCGAACTTGGCGGCAGCAGCAGCGGCAGTTAGCTCTGTGAAGGGAGCCTCCGAAAAGGGCTCGAACGGAAATATTTAAGGTTTACTTTGGTCGGGCGCAAACAGGGTAGAAGACAGTACTACGTCTGATCAGCGAAGGATCGATCACCAGAGTTCACCACGGTCTCTAGCGACTCTCAGTGGCGTCTCTTGAGCAGTCGATGCGGCGACTAGAGAGAGAGAGAGAAGACCTAGCAGGACCTAGCTGCAAGTTTCGAATGAGCCTGTCCACACACCTCACACGCTCGTATGCAGGAGGTGCAGCCTAGCCTAGGCTAAACGAATGCCCGTCGTCTCCTCCTAGAGCCAATAACATGACAACACGAAATAGAGCTGCTCGTTTTCGTTGTTGCTGCCACGAATCTGCGCTGCCAATTCTACGGCTACTTCTCTGCAGCATATCATTATCATGTTTAGTATTTATTGGCTGGCAGCAACTAATGTTCTTAACACTCAAATACGGCGGTGAGCAACAAGCACACACCATAATGCCAATCGCAACAATGCCAGCAGCAACAACAGCAGCAATAAAACGGGCAACAATGCCAGCAGCAGCAACAACAGCTACGATTTAGCGCTCCACTTTTGCCCCTAACGTAATCCTACGACCTCACTATCAGTGTCGTTACACAGTTGAAGCGGCTGAGGATACTACCGCTGAGGCGAATCATCGAGCAAGCCGATTGTTGTTGTTGCTGTTGTCGTCGTTGTTGTTGTTGTTGCTGTCGCTGTTGCTGTTATATGTGTACATATGTATGAAGTCGTTGCATCGAGTAAGTCAAACAGATGAACGCCTTCGATTTGAGCCGTCAAAAACGTCTGTAACTCCGCAGCCTAGTGTCGTACGGAGAACAATCCGTTCGATTCCTCAGTGTGGTGGCCCTTCTAGCCACAAACGTTCGGGAGCAGCCCGCTCGCTGAGGGCTTTGCATGCAATTCGTCCCGTATTCTGCCCAATCCCCGCAGGGTGGCGAAAGGACGACATTCCGTATGGTGTTGGTTTTAGTCAAAAGCGCTCATCCTTTCTCGTTTTCTGCCTTTCGTTCGGTTGCTTGTTCTTGTCGTCTTCCTCTTCTTCTTGTTCTGCTCTATCTGTAGGACGTGCGAGGAATACCTACCGCACACACAGAGGAGAAGGTGCTCCAGAGAGATCTATGGAGAAAAATATAGGACGCCATTGTAATGCAGATTTATATCCGCGAATTGTGATCGCAGAAAGTAGCATTACTACGATAACGGGTGCTACATCCAAAGGCATTTGGGGTTTGCCTACGGACTCGACTGGAACTCAACATGCGGGACTTCTGTCTTGCGCGCGCGCTCTCTGTCTCTCTCTATTTGCCTACTTGGTCTTCTGAAAAGACACTATAGCCCATACGACCACACCTGCTTCTTTGGCAATTAGCATAGCTTAATGCACTCTGCTTCGTTCCTCACCTTCGACCGTTTGCCGGCCCACTTTCTCATGTAGTCGAGAATGCGGTTCTCGCACAACGAACAACTAACAGCGTCATATGGGGTTGTCGTTCGCGACGCGTTGAACCGGTTAGAACTAAGAAAGTGCGTATCGTTCTGCTTGATTTGTTAGTTGTAACTGAAAGGCTTGCATGTGCCAATGCCATTGGCTTAGTGGCGTCTGTAGCGCCGTCTTTTCTCTTAATAAAATCCAAACTTTTATTTAGGATTGTATCTGTCTTCAGAAAAACTATTGCGCCTTTATACCTACAACTAGGCCAAGTACAGCGATTGCAACACGTGACTTTTACGTTCAGTCCCCTACGAGGTTCTTAACCGCAATGTTATCTCTGTCTAACGCCTGACGCTGGCAGGAGCCTGCCGCAGTCGAGTGCTGAGCACAGGCACATGTGACGTTATACACGCACACGTAGTGCATATATATGTTTGCATGTCAAGAATGACTAGAAACTAGTCGAATAGATGTTTTAACTTCGCTGAAATATTTAAAAGCCTTATTCCTTCTCATGGACATTCATATGATTACAGTCCCTGGGGCAATATTATACTACTATAAGCATACAGCTACCTCTTCTTTTAAATTGTCCCCCTGTAAAACGGCAGCAGCTCTATTCAGGTTGAATTTCATTCCTTTTTTGTTGTTCATTTTTGGGCTCTCATTACTCACGTGCTGACCTACGAGTATGCGCAATATTAGCACGTTTACAATTAGACTGTTTATTGATTTGTGGACCGCTGTCGTCATTGTTGATTGTATTCGTATTCGTATTTTTTCGATTGTTGTCGTTCATACGTCATTTGGATCGTTGCTGTTGACACTTTTATTGTTGTTTACGCTGTTGCTATTCTTATTAATGCCAGTTCCGTTGTCGTTATGCGTGCTATAGCAGCCGTCGCCGTCGTTGTTGTTGTCGTTGTTGTTGTTTGCACTAGCCTGCCTAGTAAATGCGGCAAGTATTGTGTGTGTGTGGGTACCTTGTAGAGCGAGAGTATTATTAGGTTGACTCTGACTTTGTGTCTGGACGAAGCGCTCATATCTCCTCATTGGTCCTTTACATGCGCTGACTATATGTCCCCTGACTCGATTTGGCCATTCTGTTGTTCATGTCCGCCTCTATCCTTCTCTTTCTTTCTCTCTCTCCCCCTCTCTCTCTGTCTCTGTGTTTCCCGGTCCCCTCTGTTCCACCCTCCCTCCATTACAGTGCGAGTTCTACGACAAGTCCGACAAGGCTTGCGCTGAGAGCCAGCAGTTGTAGCAACCGATGTAATGAATGACCAAGGGTGCATTTATCAAATAGAGACAGCCGCCGTACGGGCGCAGCATTACGTACCAGCACTACCACCACGACTGGGGCTGTTGTCGCTGCCGCCGACGCCGTTGTTGTTGTTGTTGTTGCTGTTGTTGCCGTCGTTGTTGTCGCCGTCGTCTGCGTCGTTGCCAAAAACATGTACAGCGCTCGGATAGCGGCTAGGATAGATATCGAGGCTCGCCTCCTCGAACCTGTCACTTTGGCCGACCTACAAACGCGCCCGTCGAGCGTGATCTGTTTTCGTTGGAACTCAAATGCAGCAGCCCCAGCAGCAGCAGCCCCAAGCTGCAGTGAATATTGCAACGTGGTATTGCACTACCATATCATCAAGCATTTAGGCGCACGCATGCGATCCTGGCAAATGGTCCTGGTAAAATACTGTGCCGAGATGATCACGCACCCCTTGGATTCGTCTCTTTAACGACAAAGTATGAGAAGCGATATCCAGCTGTTGTGAAGTCCTTATATATATATATATATATATATATATATATATATATATACATATAGAAGCTTTCTGTGACAAAAGTTACGTATGGAAATACCTTTGTATTTACTGTACCTTTTGTTGCAGATACAGCCTACAAATTTTTTTTAAAAGTGTTTTACACTATTTAAACTAACGGATGCTGCGGCACTTAGTTATATATATATATATATATATATAAATTGACTATTTGTCATATGCCCAGACCCTTTTAGTGCTCTCTAGGGTAGACTTCACGTTGGAGACCATGTGGGCTATATAGGTATTCCGCGAAAAAATGATGCCGTGCTTTCTGCACTGCCCATAATGCACCGGAGCCTTCAAAGGCTTCGCCCTACCATTCAATGCCAATATATTATTAGCCACTAGCGATTAATTTACTTTGTATAATATATTTTCTACCATTCGTTCTGCTGATGCCCTAGAGAAAATCGCTGCGCTCTTTTAATCAACTGGACGCACAGGAAATATTCACACACAGTGCTTCTATGTCATGCGAGTGCACATCCATCTTGGTTGTTCGGATACGTGCACGCCCTGCTTTGTGTGCAACACGACAGCCAGGGCGCACGGCTGGCTTACGCCGCTTACGTTAGCCTCTACTCATTGCCATCGCACCATTGCAACAATGTATCGCTGTCAGATTACATTTTACTGTTGGCTCATTGAGTCAACGCCATGCAGCGAACAAGCAGTGTCGGTGGGCCTTTGCCCATTGCATGATTGGTCTGCGTATGTGTTTACGAACTGAATTCGGTGTCACGATGGGACGTGTTTCCGCTGCTCTTGCAGTAAGCTTCGAGGCCGGTTTTGGGGAGAATCCGAATCCGCCGACAGGGACTGCTGACCTAACACGCCGTCGACCTGGCAGACCTGCAGAGGTCGCGCGTCTAGCTCGCCACATCTGTGTGCATGTAAATTGCGCGTCGCGCCATCGCGGGCGACTGTAGCACGTTCGACCGAAGGCGACAGGGGGAAATGCGAGTTGCAGCAACCAGCAGTAATGAATGCTTCTGTGGCTGTTGCAGATCGCAATACGAGTAGTTTTATTAGCTGTAAACTTTGACCCAGCATACCCTCTGTCTCCTATTTGACCTTCGCAATGCGTCCCTGTCATGCTGCGTCCCAGTAGAGTAGGGCGAGCTATCGCAGGGTGTCGGCGCCGGTGGCAAGTAAAGCCGGAAAGGGAGGGAAGCAGGCAAGCAGGGAAGATGAGGGAAGCCGCCAGGAAAAGGCCCCGAAACGAAAGCGTGGGTAAGTGATCCCCACCCTGGACCGACGTGACCAATTTGCCACGCTTGGCCTACGCCTTGACCGCGTCTACCGCGACGCAAAACACCGTTCGCGCCAAACGGTCTTTCCCCTTCGAATGACTTCTCGGACTCCGAGGTCACGGTACGGGGATGGCGGAGATGCAGGTCCAGGGCAAGCCTCATTTCTTCTTCTCCTCCATCGATCGCTCTTCTATTATTTTTCTATCAGCATCGCTTTTCCCGCTCTCACGCGACCTCTCTCTCTCTCGCTTTCTCTAGCACCTTCTCACGCAAGACCTTCAATCTATACAGTATCTGAATTTCGGCTCTGGTGGTTTTTTCCTTTCTGTCTCTTTCCCTCTCTCCCCATTTTGCTTGTTCTCTGTATCTCTCGTATCTGCTCCTTTTGTCCATATATTTATGGTGCAAAAATGCCGCGTTAGTCTTTTCCGTTAGTCCCGGCGTGGGTCGACCGGCACTGAACAAAATGGTAGAAGATAGCGTTGCATTGCATCGCATTATATTATCGATTCTAACGCAATCAGCCTTCGAAACAAAAACCTCAAGCAGAAACAGCTGATTATATATATATATATATATATAGGCGAGCACTGCCGAGTGTGCAAACGTATTGTAATAATCACAATATTTTCTATATATATATATACACACACACATTACCATCATCACTTGTTTTTGCACTTAGCTTAAATACATCGATACACATATATATCGTTTACAGTGTGCTATGAGTGTCCATTCATATTCCGAACGAGTATGTGCTTACAAGGACAGCCTGTGTGGTGTCATCAAAGCTAGACCACCTAAACCCTGTTTCGCCATTTGCGCCTTGCACGCTTTACGTAGGCAGCACTTGCAGACTTGGAGACAGAGAGAGTGGTAAACGTCGCGTGGTAGAGCATGCTCTCATCCGTGCAGTGTCTGCAGAAGCATTCCGCATCTAGTGCGTGAAAATGAGGCGGTCTTGCATAGCTTGTTGTGAAGAAGCTCTCTCTCTTTTTCATTATTATATTGCTTTCATAACTCTCTCAAACCTGTCGAAGAGCACATATTTTGAAAGCGATATCGAAAAGCAAGATTTTCGCTTAATGGGGTCGTACCAGCCGTACTATATGTTATATATTGATACAGCAACGTTGTAAATTGTACTTTCGAGCTAGTTGGACATTGCGTTCTATTGCCAAAAGCGCCTATAACAAATACAACTCGACGGTTGACACCCGTCGGGATAAAAAAGCAATTTGTTTTGCGTACCCTAAAGTGGTACAGAGACACAGGAAGCCAAATCGATACGCGCCATCCGCGTGCCGCAAAACGGACATTGACGGAGTACAAGAAAGTTGGCAGCGCATCTTCAAATTTCAAACCGAAGCATCCAGCGAATGTTGCAACGTGATCTGGGTAAGCCGCCTGACAAATTTTCGTCGGTCCGTAAACTGCCTGCACACAAGAAAGAAGAAAGTACGCTACCTTAAGGTGCAATAAAAATGGTCCTTGGAATGAATAGTCCTGAATTGTAGTGAGCTGCGCAACAAAATTTTCAATTATGAGACTCTCTTTAGTATTAAACAAGTGGTAAACCGATAAAACGACTGCGTTTGGCTCAGAAACAATCAGGAACTAGAATTAAAACATTTTAGGGAGGTTATTTTTAATAACAATCAGGAACTAAAAATCAGAAACTAACAAGCCGCTCGTACGCAGAGAGAGTTATTTTAGTTTAGGCTAGGATAGTTGCCCCGGGGTCAAACTTCCCTCGTATTTTTCTCCGCATGGAACAACATAAATATGTATATAACAATATTTTACTTCTCCGCCAATTGCAACTGGTGAGTCGTATGAAACCTCGGACGCGAGCCTACTTCGGCAACAGCCTATACTTTCCAGCAGAACGATGCGCCTTTCCACCAAGCAAAGCAGGCTAAACGGTAGCGCCGCGACCATGTGCCTTGAAAGGTTTAGTGTTAGCCATTCAGTGCGAGTGGGAGAAAACTCCAGAGAGTGTCGTTTTAGCCACAAGCAAGCTGTTTGCTGACAGGTTGCGCAATATTGTCAGGACCGGTGGCGTAGTGCATTTGGCTGGGCCTCGCGACCAGAGGAGACACATAGGTGCGCGGGTTCGAGCCCCATCGTTGCACATTTGTATTTATAGGCCACTATGAAGCAACGCTAAAGGTAGTCCCGTAGACGTTGAATCTTGGCTAAGGGTCAGCTCGAAAAGTTTAATTTTAGGTTGCGCAATATTATAGAAGGCAAAAGCCGGCCATATTAGGAATATAAAAATAATTTTCCTTGCAAATATTCTCGAAATATGCGGTAAAGTGTTCAATATACTCATTTTCGAGTTAATAGGGTGATATTTCTGCCTGACAAACAGCCTAGTTGCCTCTATTTTGAAGTAGTACATTCGCCTATTTTATTATACATATGTACTTAATATAGATTTTCCCAAATGGCACGTACTATATTTGATGTGCCTGTGTGAAAAGATTTTTCGACAACTAAACTATTGTCAATTTAAACTATTAGCAATTAAAATTAGCATCAGCCACAAGTCAGCAGGCAGCTGGTGCACACACATGCAACACGGCTCTATTTTAGCATAAGTATTGCCACATACTTGGAAATAACGCATAAACAAATATGAACAAAACTTCCGTGACGTCTTTGTATGACCTATGTGCGTAGTCACTTAAATAGATTTGTATGTTTGCAATGTGCTTTCGTGACGTATCTACGAGGTAGACTACTCTTTTGTGAGTTCATATGTCATAGCTCTTCTCAGCGTCCCAACAATTTTTTTATTAAAAAAGTTGCAATGTCCCGCCCGCGAGCTGCCCTGCATATCAGTGTACTTGCACGCGGCCTATAGACCTTCGCAACTGTCAGAAGGCCGTAAGTGACAAACAAGTCCCCTACAAGATCACTCCGACGTTTTAGAGAATATATCGCCCGTAATGCGTCATTCTGTATGACCTGCGCTCTACCAAAAGAGTGCCATGACCCTACCTCCCCACAGGAGTATTCCGTAGCAAACGATGAGCATAAGCAGCAATCAACAGACCTTCAGTGGGACATCCAAGCTGTTTCATGCGTCGCAAGGCTGAAATGACAGTATAGCACTTAGTAGTCATATAGTCTGCGTGCCACGCTAACTTATCATAAATACTCAGTCGAATCAGGCACTTGACCAGGCAGGAGTAATTTACCACATGCAGACGGAAAGACACCGGGCAATTGAGTTACTTACTCCGCCACCAGTGTCACGTAGGTGGATTAGAAAAAGAATCGTCATGTCAACGGCATAAGACATCGCTTTACCTAACTTGTCATGCCTTATTTTCAAAGGTATAACATTTAGCAGAATTATAAACCTAAAAAACGCCCCACCCGTTGACCGAGCATGGCGAAAGCTACACTGATGAGGTGGGTTAAGTGACAGTTTCAAAAGGTTGCTGTGGAAATTCAGTCGAGGCAGTACTATTTTATCGAATACCTTTGAAACGTAGTCAACTATAGATATGGGGTGGTAAATGCACGGTAGAGCTCTATCTCCCTTCCCCTTATACAGGGGAATACGAGTCGTTTTCAAACAGTCTGGAAACTGACCTGCTAGAAACAAGAGGCTAATAACAATTACCATGGGTCAGGCTATAAATGAAGCCGTCAGCGGCAGCCGTTTTTCAGGCACAGCAAAACTGCAATACGTCCAACCGAGTTGCAAAGGGCTTATGCTTCTGAATACCTCGAGACGAGTATGAAGAGCGAGAGCAGACTCGTTTGCTCGTTTAACATAGACCGTTTTAGACACGGTGAATATCTACCACTGAATTAAGCAACTCCACGGTGCAATCGCCGGCGCTTGAGACTGGACCACAAGAAGCTGTGACTCGTCACAACCTCTACCACACATTATATTCATGAACTTCCAGAGCCGCCTTGAATCCTTTAGAAGAACCTCGGAGAACGCCGCCTTAAACTCTGGTGTTTTTTGTCTACGACATCTACGGGTCAACTGGTTGGCCTTGTGTCTTAACCTGCGAAGACCTATACAAATAACTATATATATATATATATATACATACATACATATATTATTTTTCGTCAGATGCTTTTCGAGTCAAGCTAATGCTGGCTGTAGCAGCAGCAGTTGGGGCAACACCGGTAGTGGTTTGAGGGAGAACAGCTCTACGACCTACCAGAAAGAAGCAAGGTGAAAGGGGCCGCCCCAACAACCTCATGCCTCTACACTATGTAGTGGCCGGTAGGCTCGCTGATACACCTGACCGATCGCCGTAGTGGCGGTTGTGGTAGATCGCAGTAGACATTAGCGCCGTAGGAGAAAACTAGTGGCTAGCCCGAGCCGCGAGGACGGTGGGGTGCCGTGTACACGTGGACGGTGGGGTGCGTGCGTTCTGTAAATGATTGCGCGCGTCTTTAACTGATGTCGGCATCGTTATTTGCGGCGACGACAATAACGATTAATATCTCAATGGCGACAACGATTAATAGCAACATCAAGGACGTAAGGATCACCATTAACAGCAGCAACAACAACAATAACAATAGCAATAACGACAACAACTACTACAATACTAGCAACAACAATGGCGACATCATCATCATCACCATCATGAAGGTTAGCAGATGATCGGCTGTTTTTCTGCCCCAGCCTTCCCAGACATCGCGCCCTCGCCGCTGGCTTGTCACCGTACATCGATTAGTCTGTCTTGTGCTGAGAGGCCAGAAAGGCAGCGACACTCCGTTGGCGACCAGCGGGGACGCCGCACGACGTTGACCAACATGGCTGACAATGAAAGCCGACAAAAGCCACGCCTTTTGCTGTTGCTATTGTTGTTGATGGTGTTAAACGTCTCATCCTGTAGATGCCTCTCGTGAGCTGCCCACCACTTGCACTACTGTCGCCATCATGAGCGGCATCATGCAAGCGTCGCCTTAAGCTCGACCGTTGTCGTCAACGAGAACATTCGCTCGATATAGAACTAAGAACAGGGAAATATATATATATATATATATATATATATATATATATTTCCTGTTCATCCTCAACGACAAGGGGTCGAAGAGACAAAGAAGTAAAAAATACGTTAGGAAACGGCACACCGATATTTAAAGTTTCCTTCCCCTCTTCCGAGGAATAGGGCTTCTCTTTTAGGTCGACGATGAGCCCCGATCGTCAAGGATCATCACGATGGTGGCTTGACTCTAAACGCAGGACCCGCAGGACAGGAAATGCAGTGCAATCAGCTAATGAGTGGCTGGCAAGTCTAGCTAAAACAAAGCAACCAAGACCGCACTGAAGACGGACGCCATGCGTTCATTCATTCGTCCGTTTTTACGGCGTCCCGTGGCCCTTCTGTTGAATGCGTTGATGGATCCGGCTGACGAGGCCGTTAGGCTTCATTTAGGCCGTAACCTTCAAAACGTTGGCCGGACATGTCGATAGCAGCAACAGCTGAAGCAGCAGCAGCAGCAGCAACAACGTTAACGTCGACACAACGATCTACCTGCTATGGACAACACGGAAGAACATCTAGTTGAGCTGTCCGCCGAGTTGTTCCCGAAACTGTGGAAGTCAAAATAGCCCAAATTATTCACTGTATCGTGTAATCTATCTATCTCTCGCTTGCACGCTTTCTCTCCCGCTCTCTCTCTCTCTCTATATATATATCTTTTTTTTTTTCCGTAAGGCTAATGTCCGTGTACGGTTTTTTAATGTCATGGCAGATTTTTTTTATCCACTCCGGTATTTACTTTGGTATGACTTAAATCTCTCTCTCTCTCTCTCTATATATATATATATATATATGTGTTACTCGAAATTTATATAATTTCACTATGTTAGCACTTTGGAGTGGACAACGGGGTTCACGGGTTCTCTAACCCAGGGTTAGCCCAGTTCAACAATGTGCTTCGAACAGACGCTGCGTTTCCTCGTTGAATGTCGAGCGACAGCCTCTGATGCAAGAATTCGGATGCCCTCGAGTCTCCTGTCGAAAGATTAAGGCTTTTACCGACCCGCTGAATCAGCTTGAGCGTAAGGGGGCCTGCAGCTTCCATAGTCTCGAACGGACAAAATTCGTGCGGATAATCGACGCTTGAGTATTTTCTGCATTTATTAGCCACAGCTAGCCTGGAGGCATGACCTGCTCGGTCCGCACCTGCACTCACCATCGAAGGGGCTAATGAGTCGGTTACAGTTGCGTCCCAAACAAGCATGCGGATATATATATATATATATATATATATATATATATATATATATATAATATATATATATATATATATAGTTTAATTCTAACAATGTTAAACACGGAAAAGAACACCCCATTGAAACATCGACTGTTGAGGTGTGGTTCATCTCAACCGTAAGCCATAAACGCCATAATTAGCTGTCTGTACTTCGAAGAGATTTGCATAAGTAAAACTGTGATTTTTGCATGCGCATTATATAGTACCTTTCATGTCTACTATTGTTACTGCTTTGTTTATTTTGTAAGTAACAATAACCGTTGTTTATGAAAAAAATCGGCGACGATTGTTACCAGCACTGCTGCGGCTGACGTTAGCATTGTAAATATGTATATGCGTTGTGTACATCCATGTGATCATGGACATATATTTCGCTGAACGGTAATTTATATCTATTAATGCATATTCGTGAAAAATCAGTTATCTTCAACTTTGGAAATTAAGCGGAAACGGGTCGGCTCCACTCGTTTCTAAATGTTGTCCACATACTATGGTAATCTCTACACATCTCCCACCCTAGATGTTAAAGAAAAATGTATACATAGAAACTTCGAGAGTAAGGTAGTATGTTTACCTGAAAGGCGGAAGATCGATCTGCTGTTATTCGAACAGTGGACACAGAAACCGCGACGAAAAACTGTACTTTAATTTGACAATAGAAGTTGTATTTGAAACAAAAGGCTATCTTTGCTCGTCTGCTTGTGCGAGCGACTTGCATGGACCGATGCCCTTACGAACTATTGTACTTCGCCAGGTGGGCGTCGATGGCGGTGCCGCTGTCTGAATGAAGATCAAGCGCATGGCAGCTGTTGTTGGAGGCATGGTGGTGTCGTTGGCGTAGTTACTGTTGCTGTTGTTGTTGCTGGTGTTGTTTTGTGCCGTTTTGGGAAGCATCGGATGTCTAGGGAGAGTTATCCTCCTTCTTGTTGTGCTTAGTCACACTGACGCTAACGACAACACCGATTTGGGGAAACGTTACGTTGTTGCACGTGCGTCTCTATCGCCTTAACTTTTAGAACTCGCTTACATCGTCTCTCTCTCTCTATATATATATATATATATATATATATATTATCCGCCGCAATCACAATAAGCGCGCTGCCATATTAAAAGTGTCAAATCACCCCGCTGATTGAACAAGCGATTACCGCTTCTGCACGTGGAACGTCTTCGCTACGATTTATTGTAAGGAAATGCGTGTGTCCTACAGCCCAAAAATGGTGCTAGATGGTTCTAAACATTGTAAGTTAATGCATTACTGTCTTGTCTTTCTTTTGCGACATTTTAGAAAACAACTATAATAAACAAATCGCTAGCCCCCACGCTATCCTTTTACACCTTTTTACTCACCGAACGATCACGAAAGTTGCCAGTACACATTTTATGGACAAACGTTATCTACATATGTTGGCCGCACGCAAATTGCTTTATCTATTCAGTTTAAATTCATATATTTATTATAATACCACCATTCTATACAGCAAAGCTCTAAATATGGAAACACCATGTTTGCATATATATATATATATATAGATAGATATATAAAATCTGCTATTTAAAAAAATGAAAAATAGTACATGAATGCATTGCTGAGGCCATCTTATTATATTAGACTAAACATACAAAGGAGTCCGTGTATTTTGGTTCATTCTGAGCATATTGTTGAACTGTTTGCATGAAATTTGGCCTAATGGGCCCATGCCAATCAAACTCATTGTTAGATATTTGGCGGGTACTTAACACGGTGCCTATTCTTGGGCTACTACTACTACTACAACTACCACGCACATTTACACATATGTCAACACTCTATCTTGTGTCTCGGTTCATGTTCAACTTGGATCGAACTTGTATGGATGATGAAGTTACCGCACCCTGCCCTGCCGACGGAGTTTTAGGGTCTTCGGTTTTTGGCACGATTTATACTGAAATTAATGAAATACAAAATTTAGATAGGCTGCTATGAAGTTTGAGCACTAACGTTGCGTATAAGTAAATATCCCGTTTTGCGTAAACATGTTCTGGTGTAATAAAGTTTTATTTATATAACTTTGCTATTTTAGCACTTAGAAGTGAACAATTGTCTCCACGCGAACGTGTGGTCACGGATTTCTCGACAGCCTCTGACTCAAAAATTTGGAAATAAATAATTTGAAATCACCGCATCATTGGCATCAGTGGAGCTCGTCTAGGTCAACACCAAGCCGCAATCCTGCGCTTATGCGGGTCGTCCAGTTGTCCAAAAGGGGCCCCAATTCGCAAACAGGGTAATTGTGTAATATTTACTTACCTAATTTTAAGTATCACTCTTACTTACCTAATTTATAAATCAATAAGAACAATAAAGCAAAAGCTACAATGAATAAATGAATTTTAGTACAAAAAAGCTGCACATTCATAACAGACAATGCCAGCATTGTCATCATCACAATTATTTTCATTAGTGCATACAATTTTTTAACAAAGCATGTTGCAATAGGAAAGAGCCCCTCGAAACTATAATGCTTGTATTTTACCATATATATGTCAGATCGCTGATGTCCTCACTCTTTATATTTTTTTGAAAGAACTTTGAAAAACCCGTAACTGCAGACACTCAAACATCTCAGCGCAACGGGGGTATATATATATATATATATATGACACGTTTGAATGCCTGTATTTACGAGTTGTTTCGAGGTTTTTTCTTTAAATATGCAGAGTGAAGACATCAGCGAGCTGCCCGCAATGAGCGACTCGATCATGATTGGTAATGGTAGCGGCGGTAATGCAGCTTGGCGTATATCTAAGCTGTTCGACCAAGAAATAAACGCTTTGCAACTGGCAAACAAGATATAGTAACAAAGTTAGTAAAGCATCCGTTACTGTGCTAATGTATATATATATATATATATATATATATATATATATATATATATATATATATATATAATTTATTACTTGCGTGGCATATATACCTGTATTTACACATGTCACCCTTTTATATCAAAGGCGCTTAGAGCGGCAGCATGTGTCATTTGCGCAATACTGACAGCAAGAAGATCTACGAAATTTACAGATGCGTGCGTCGTTCAGTTTATGAAATGCCTTGATCTAATAGACGATGTGCCAAAATTCTCGTTAGCACGTGTCTGTTTGACGTATTCGTTTATTTTTCCGTGCTGCCCTTTACAGTAAGACTCGTAAAGAACTATACACACAAGCGTGCAGTCGTCATAGTTAACAGCCACCAAGGATCTTTGATTTTGGCTGCCGCGTTTATCGCTTTTAGATGCATTAATTTTATGTTACAGCAAAATATTAGTAAAGGACGTTTTCGTCGACACCTGTTGATTTGGAAGACTATTTCTGTGACGTATTTGCTAAGATGTAGCTCGTTGTTACTGTATATTACGGTGTGTCCTTGCGGTACAGGATTTGCTGTATTGAGCGCTACCATGTTTTACCGCGTGCTAGTAGTTTCTTAATCAGGTTCGAAAAGGAACGCGGTATTTATTCGTGTTTCTATTGGTGTGTCTCAGTGCAAATATAATGATGTGTGTGTCCCCTTTTGTTAGGTAATTTAGTGTCCAGTGCTGGTACGTTATTTTGTTATTTTTCACTGGGATGACTCACACGGCAATGGGGGTCTTTTAGTCCTGCCAGTTTTCTATTGATTTGTGTTTCCGAGTCAAATAAGGCCTTCGACAGTTTAAACATTCTTCCATTTTTTCTAGAAGGATTTTGCGCGCTGTTAGCATTGATCTTGTCGGGCAAAAGCCGTGCTCTTTTTTTTAGCAACGCCTTTTTGTCTAACTACGGGACAAGCTTTTCATAGGAATATTCCAAAGGCGTTATTATTTAGGACAAGCCTTTTTAACGATCTACTTCTATACCGATCGGCTCGTTATTTATCAGTCAATAGTTCATGTATACCCTCGTGATATCGGCTACGCATATATCCGACCCATTATAAGGCTTCTGCAAACCATGTAAAATAATTTGTAGTACCTTAGCTGGAATTGTACTCATCGCGCTATATGTTTTAAAAGCGGCATTTAAGTACTCTTATCTTAACTAGGCCGCAACACTCAATTTCCGCAAGACAAATCTGTCTTGCGGAAATTGAGTGTTGAGGCCACGCGTGCGGGGTTTGTGCTGTTTTTCCAACAGCTTGGTCTTGCGGTGCGCCTGGACTGTAGACTTGGCTTTCCTGAAGCACTTTTTCTAAATGTCAACGTATTTCATCATTATGAAATTTAATTCACTCTTATTAAATATGCATATAACATACATAATTATACAGATTATGCATTTATACAGTCAGCTGCTCGCGGCATGTTATTCGAGAGAGGCAGTTCAATGATCTCTTCGCAAGGGCCAGGCAGGCAGACGCATGGAACTTCGTACACGCCTCAGAGCACAATCTACAGATGCACTTTCAACGTATTCGGCTTGAGAGAACATGTGATCCCACCAAGAACGAGTTGTTCGGGGCTGCATGGTGGCGATATAGCTCTTAAGAGACCGAGACAGTCACTAGCAGTGTGTTTCTATTTCTAAAATAACTGTAGCCGCTTTCTGAAGTTTAGCTGTATTGACTCTTTATGTACCGCGACTTTAAGCGCATCTGGTGCGTACTGTGTCAGCAAAACTCCTCTGTGAGGCGGGTTGCTGGAACCGGCATACTTTCAGCATGTGGGTATTTGTTGCAAATAGAAAACAATAATAAGAAAGGTTGGCTAAGTGTTGATTTTGGCCAATTATAAAAAAAATACCTGTAAACAAACTTAAAAATAATTGCCAACTAGCCCTAACGCGTGTACGACATTTCTTACGGCTTTTTACGTATCGTGTCTTTAAACACCTCCGCTGTGCGCCATGTAAGCAAACATCCCTAATGAAGCGGACTGTTGGAACAGCCATATTTTAAGTCTCGGGATTTCGGCCACCGAGCTTAAATTCTTGGGCAAATTACCTCAGTTTACAATTGTAATGCGCTAGTTCGTTTTTAGTCTCGGTATTTTCCCGAGATTAAGATTACCTTTATAGTAAAGTGTTACTGTTTTAAAATGATTTGCTTTATTGATTCTTTCTCCAATAAGAGATCGAACAGAAAATGGCGACTGCTGTGATTCCATTGTAATTAACAGACGTTCGTTCTGCCGCTTCCGTAGCCCTGATGTTATCAAACATATTGGCACTTTATGACTCCGACACAGAACTAAAAAGAAACGCTTAGTACACTACGAAATTAGATAATACTAGAAAAAAAAGAAAACACCACACCTTCTAGGCGCGGCAGGGCTATAGAAATGGCTCACTCCTGACGTGGGGCACAAAATCGACATTAAGATGGAAGGTATTAACTCTCTCCTTCTCTATCTCTCTATTACGTTTACGGTAGTTCATTTAATATTAAATTCACAGTCACCACAATAGTTTTGAATTCAGGTACATTAGTTTCTAAAGTGAGCAGGTTGGATAAATGGTGATTGATGTATGACTGTTTTAAAAGTATTTGCTTTACTTCTGCTCCCTTAAAGAGGTAGAGATTTTCAGTGCTGGCCGGGCGAGAGCAAGAATAGTCTTTTACCAAGCGCCAAACTTAGCGCAGCACCCTGTCTCGAGGCTAGACCCTGAACAACGACGCTGTGTTTTGGCTGCAGAAGTGCTTGGCTTCTGACGAGAAATCCGGCAAAGTTCGGAACCACACTGTGACTAACACTGGCCTACGGCCGAGCAAACACCTTGAATTAACAACCACAAAAATAAAAATGAAAACAACGACAATATGAACAATAACAACAACAGCAACAACAGCAGCAGTAGCAACAACAAAAACAACAAGAATAACATCAGCAACAACAACAATAGCATCAGCAACAACAACAACAACAACAACAACAATAGCATCAGCAACAATAGCAGAAGAAAGAGGACGACGGCGACGATGTGAAATACAGCAGCACAAACCAGCAGTACGAACAGAAGAATTCGATTTACGCCAATTCGACTCGTCCAATTCGCTGCGGCGCTGGTAAGGTAGTGCTGTTGGGCCGGTGGCGGCTGTGGTGACGCGCAGAAATTTGGGTTGGGCACTTTAAGAGGTTATGCAGAACGCTGGCGCTTGGTGCGAAGCGTCAGTTAAGCTAAGCGCCAGGCAAGCCAAACTGTCGAATCGAACTGAACAGAACTGAACAAGTAGTGGTACTGGGCGGTTGGCTGCCGGCCAATGAATGGCAAGAAGAAACCTCAAAGCGAAGTGGCAAAAACGCACATACGAAGCAACAACAAGCTACGCGTAGTGGCAGAGGAACCGCAGAAGACGTAGGAACAAAATTCTGAACAAGAACTTCTTTGCGCTCTCCTGTCTATATATATATATAGGCAGACAGAGAAATTGGCAGCTGGATAGAGCGAAGGACGTATGGGCACTTGGACACACCTCACACACCTCTGACACTCACGCGCACAGGGGGCATGTACAGTGCCTCAGTAAGTAGGATCCCCTGTTCCTAGGTTTTCCTTCAGTTTTTTTCCTTGTTCTTCTCCCTTGCGAGTGAAGTAGCAAAAAGACGAATGGCACACGTACTATTAGAGTGCTACTGTTTTTGCTACTGCCTACTACTACTATTGCTATTGCTACTACAATGGCTGATGCTGTTCGAACAGCTGCAGCCACTAAGGCTGCTGAGACTAGTTCAGCTCTTGTAGCTGCCTCAAGTTTTGCCCCGGCGGCGACCTTGTTCTTCTTTCTGCTGCAACTGGAGCTGCTGTTGCTGCAGCTGTTGGTCCTGATGCTGTTACCCTTACTAGAACTGTTGCCGCTGATTCTCGCGGTCAAGAGAATGCGGCGACGTAATGCCATAAGCGGCTGGTTTCTGCGTTCGCCCCTGTGTCGACAACGGCGACAACAACAACGACGACGACGACAATGTTCCCCTCTGCCCATTGGCCTCGCATACAAACGAGCTGCTATGCATATAAATGACATAACAATAACACACACACACACTGATACATCCCCACACATGATTCGAATCAGCGTTATGCATTATTATCATCATCCCCATCATCATCATCAGCAGCAGCAGCAACAACAGAATTCTGTCCATTCTAACAAACTCTTGGTGTCGTCTGGCATGCGTATCGAAATATTGACGCTTCGTTATGATTTGTTGTTGTTGTTGTTTTTGTTTTTTATTTTCATTTTCGCTGTTGTATATAGTTTTATGTGAAAGTCAGTAGAGCTTGCCTTAGCTATTGTGCAGTTTGTTGTTTTGTTTTCGTGTGTTTCGTTACGATCAGCCAGCGAAACGAATGTCAACATCGGATGATCGTACACGAACACCAAAAGAACAACACATAATCAATGCCGCCACTCTTTTTTTTGTTGCTGGCATTGGTCACAGGTGTATGCCGCGAGCGAGAAGAAAAAGCGACTAGCCAGCGAGAGTTGGAGTAGAGTGAGGACCTTGGCAAGGAGCACCAAATTGGCATTTTGGCCCATAAATCATTACGCCGCGTTATGCGTATTTATGTAAGCAACGCGCAGATCGTGACGAGATAGTGAGTGAATCGATGTAAATCGAAACGATGAAAAATAAGAACAACGAACCAGGCTAGGGCCAAGCGACAGATAATGAACGACGAATGCGAAAGAACAGAGACCGAACTCCGATAGAGCACACCGCACCGCCGCCGAATCGGAACCACAGGACGCTCTTTATTCAATCGGAACATTATTTTAAATCAGTCGACATAGCGTCATGTCACATATGTATGTGTCAGATATGTGTGTGCGCAGGCCGTTTGCGAACGCTGCGAAAACAATGACGGTGACTGGTTGAATCACGAAACGCTCCCCTCCTGCGTGGTTCGAAGCCGAACGAAATTGCGCATCCTGATGGTTTGCTGGACGCTCTCTGCGTCAGATCTGGCGAGCGACAACGCAGCGGAAATATGTAGCCGCGCGCGCATTGAAAGTGACGACGATTCCACTTCCATCTGCATCGGAAGTCAGTGTTAGCAATGAAGTGTCAGCCCATAGCCCTGCCATAGATATGGGTCTGCCACAAAGAAAAAACCACAGGATGTGAGAACGGAAATGACATGTCGTCGTCATTGCACGGTATCGCGACAGGCCAGGCCGTTTTAGCGATACAAAAGCGACAGCTAGCAAAAGCGAAACATGCGTGTACGTATGTTCCTTATGCTTATTAATCAATTGGATATTATTAAACAATATATATATATATATATATATATATATATATATATAATTACGAAATGCTCAAATGAATCACGAATAAATAATGAAAACTGTTGCCCATTGATCGAGCATCATTGTAAACCCGACGCTTAGCTGCACTTTGGCATAAGGCCCGGCACGGAGCAGCGGGAAAAGATCCGTAGAACTTGCGCAGGAACGAAAGTTATATGCCAATCTTCATTTTTGTCTGTTTCGCATTTGCTTAGCACTGCTTGCACTACCTTAGATAAATTGTAAGATTGTTTCTCTACTTATCCCTTGTCCTTTGGGTGGTGCAGACTTGGAGCCTCAAGACGACGAACTTGACGCACTGGTAATCGGACGTCTTTCCTTCCAGAAAGCACACAAAAATTCTCTCAGGCAAATTTGAGCTGTCCGAAACGATCATCAAGCTTTCTTAGCTGAGTAAGTATCGGAACTTTAGCGTTTAAACGATTGCAGCCGTACCATGTGTTATTGTGTCAATAAGTTAGCCACTCTTATAAACTGTCTCCGACCCGACCTTATTGCAGCTTAAACAAGACAGTATTAGGTAGCGTCAGAAACCAGACCGATAAAACGCCTGACGTTGTTTAGCGCTTTTGCTTTTGAGGTAAACAACGTACGCAGTTAGATGGTGATCTAATGCGAGGTTGTCACTCGTACGTTAAAGGGCCAGTACGACGCAATGAATCTGAGAAATACGTTCAATTGTATCTTTCTTTTTATCTAATATATATATATATATATATATATATATATATATATTTCAGGTGTGAAAAGAGAGAGAGTGTTAGAGGGGGAAACGAGCAACAAAGAAAAAGAAGAAGACAAAATATTCAAAGCGATGGTGATCTAAAATCAAATTCCGGTCAAAGATACCGATCGCGACGAGGAGCCATAGCGGTTAACATCGCACGGGCAAGTCGCAGGGCGTCCAGAGAGGCCGCACACGTCTTCTCTAGACAAATTCTTTGAGATCTAGGAATCAAAGAACTAGCTTCAAGATGCCCGTCAATCAGTCCCGGGACGGAGGGACTACTAATCAGTAGAATAGATAGATGTCCTAAACAAATGGAGCCAGCTATGGCAAGCAAGTCGGGCCACCCTGAATACTGGTCGAAATCAATGCTATCTGATCTCAACAAATGGTACAGTCTTCACGATATCCTACCCACACGGCACGATATCCTACCCACTCGCGCAGCTGCTAACAGGCCACGACGGCTGTTTCCAGCAAGACTTTGGCAAAGCTGACTTCTTTCTGGTGCCGCAGTGCAACTCTGGAAAGGCTGACGACGTAAGACACCGTTACAAACGCTGTGCCGATTTCGCTACTGAACGAGAGCCACTCTCTCGAAACTCGAAATAGGGCTGGGTCGTGTCCTGACATGCCAGGCCCTTGTAGAAAGTCCAGTTCTAAGCTAATAAAATTCGCAGAATTTATCTTGAATGCGAAAATGGCCATAGCACACAGTCGAGCAGCCTTTATGGCAAGTTCCAGTGGCCAGGTAAAGAAATCTCAGGAAGACAGCATTGCGGTCACCCCTGGCAAGGGGCAGGGAGACGACTCTTGTATTTTAGTGGCGTTGTGAGGACTACCACACCGTGGCTTTGACAACGATACGTGGTATGCATCATGCAGTTTACCAGTTAATCTCTCTTGGATTGGATGGAAACTTAAGAAAAAACGATATGGCTGAGGCTACTGGTGATGTCGAAGACAGCGAAGTGCGGGGGTCCAGCAAATAGCTGGTGACGACGTATCGTAGCATTCTTTGCATCGCAGCGCACCGCCTGTAACAGCGACAACCGCCGAGATGGCCGCAGATATGAACCACCTCGGCATGACGCGTTCGGTAGCCGCATTCCACGCGTTTACGACAATGAGGCAAGCAGGCCGCAAGATTTTACAATAAACAAATGCATGGATACAGAGAAAGAATGCTATGCGAGAGAAAGAGAGAAATGAAATAAGAATGCTGTGAGAGAGAGAGAAATAGAGAAACTGAGTGAGAGAAACAGAAGAGAACTTACAATAGTGAGAGTATGTAGACAGACAAGGATTAAAGTGAAAAAGAAATAGATTGAGGGAGACGAGTTCAACAGGTTCCCTATTAATGCATTGTTCACATGATGAATATAATGCTACTCATACAGTGTAGCTGCTCGGAGAACTCCTTATATATATATATATATATATATATATATATAGAGAGAGAGAGAGAGAGAAAGTAGCGCTTTAATAAATCATTTTGTTAGATGTATGTTTTAGTTTTTGTTCACATATACATGCGTGGAGCTATGCACAAGCAAATCCATACACTATACAAGAAGATAGCGCAGCACGGAGTTGATTGGAAAGGTAAATTGATCCCAAATAGTTGCCTTTGGAAGCTATATATATATATATATATATATGAAATCATAACAATTTAGGCCTTGATGGCACAAGATCATGCTATCCGTTGTATACGGTAACCTACGCCATTGACCGCTTATGTACGCCCATGAATGAGTTCATTGGCTTATTCATCTGGATAGCACATTAATAGTCTCGAAGAAACAACACAACGAGTCCTAATAAGCACTGACTGCATGACGGAGAGACGGCGGCAAACAAAAGAGGTAGGCTTTTTCCATACAAAAAAACATTTAGAATATGGTCGAACGCGTCGCGATGGTCTACTGGAGTTGGGGGCCAGTACGAAACAAATCCGAGGATAATATGCCGTATGGGATTTTAGAGGCAGAAGAGTATTTCGCACCATGGAGAGTGCGTCTGCAAGAAGAAGGCGCTAGAAGACTTTTGCATCTGTGGTGAACGCGAACAGTCTTGCTCAATCGTAGCTGTCAAGTCAAATATCGCATCGATGGCCTTCGATAGGGTGGCGTAGGAGAGTTGACGGAGTAAGCTCGTCACTCCGCTAAATATTGCCGCTATTTAGAGCACCGTAATCGATCATCATTCGGTCATTAAACTATTACTCCTAAAATTCACACGGTGGTTACCGTGTTAAAAAATCTTACCAAACCAACATCATTTTCAACGGAGGACACTCGGTGTACAGCATCTGCGTACGTTCCCACTTTTCAACGCAAATTAAGTGGTTACGCTGCATCCCTTAACAATGAACGACCAACGCTAACAACATCTCCAAAATACGAGAAAAAATCATATATTTGCCTTGCTGGAAACTACTGGGCATAATCGTACAAGCTTGTTTTACGTGTTGACTGGCCAGATACCAAAATATGCCACGTCACGTTAATCTTTGCCTTTTCAGACGCTTTGCTATATCTGGTGGCGTGGTCATATGACATTGATTTGGTTGTACATTAAAAACACCATTTGATAAAACTGATTTTACTCAGTTGGCGGTATAATTGTAGGTAGAAGTTGAATCGATTATGTCAGCGCCTTTAACAAGCAACGCTACTATGATAGCCAACTAAAGAACGTTTTTGTTTATCAAGGCATAAAAACGCAATTGACGCTCAACCTTTTTATCGTATTTGGCTATGTTATATGTAGAAAATGCTTAGTTTAGCTTACTGTACAACCAAGCCTCAAATATGGCTAGACTGAGTTCGGACTCATAGTATATATATATATATATGTATACATAAATGTATATATATATATATATATATATATATATAAACATAAATGTACCGGCAATATATTTTTTTAATGGGAATGTCTTCTCCGGACGGCATATTTATTTAAATTTAGTGATATCTCATTGAGCTTGAAATTTGCATAATTACACAATTTAAACAATTGTAACCATTCAGGGTATCTTGCACAAAAGGTTATCGCCCGAGTCTGCCTGTATATATATATATAAATATATATATATATATATATATATATATATATATATATATATATATATATATATTGTTTTTATCTGTTTATATGTACAACACAAATCGGCGGTATGTCTAATGCGATCGCGTTACACAGTTATGCTGCAGATGGCGGTAATCACGCCGCGGCGGATGGCATTACCGGCTGGAGTGACAATTGCAGCTACAAGACCGAAACGACACCGACGACGACAGATTAAACCGGCTAAACAGTAGCGGCGGCGGCGGCAGCAACGACAGCGGGAAACGCGGCCGCATGTCGGAATCTGTAATGTGTTACATGTTTTTGTCTGTCTTTATTCTTCTGCTTCTGCTGCTTCTTCTTGTTCTGACAACTTGATTAGACATACATCGTGGTGGCCATCCAGCCAGCTAGTTCAGGCCAGCTGGGCACCACAAATTCCGCCCTGCCGGCAAAACATCTTCGCAACTACACCACGTCGTGCGTTACTACCCTTGCTTGGTTTGTCCAGGTGCGGACTTCTGTGTGGGTATCCAGCCATTCAGCCATCCATCCGTGCATCCATGCGTCCATCCATGCGTGTGTCGGCGTCTATGGCTCCGTATGTGGCTCCGTATCTATGCGAGAGTATGTGTTGCTATACGTGACTATGCGGCAATGGTGATGATGATGTGAATGGTGATGATTGTGATGTTAATAACGATGCTGATGATGATTGTGATGTTAATAACGATGCTGATGATGATTGAGATGTTAATAACGATGATGATGTTGATGATGATGATTGTGATCCGGCCCGGTTTGTCTCTCTCTGTCCTCGATGAGCATGATGTTACGTCGACGACAATGGCAGATGATGATGACAGTGACGATGATGATAATGATAATGATGGTGAGAGGTGTGTTGTGTTCCGTGAAAGTGTCAGTCTGTCAGTGACAGAGTCTCTCACTCTCTCTCTCTCTCTCTCTCTTTATATATATATCTTGCTCTATCTCCCTCTCAAAGGAGCGAGAGAGAAATCGAGGTACAACTAGAACATGGACGACATCGAGCAGCCGCGAGTGTCGCTGCCTCCCTCATGAATATGTATGACGGCCAAGAAAGAAGAAACAACAACGCTTGGCGCCGGTACAACACCGGCTTCACGCTTCTCGCCGGACGTCACTCGACGCGAAGTGCCACCGTGTCGGGCCGCGGGCCGCGGGCCGCAAACCGACTCACCGTTTCGGAGCGCTTCTCGAGCGGCCACCGCCGCCGCGGCCGCCGCATCTGATCACCACAGCGTTTTCCTTCAACTTGCCTTCGTTGGACCTCACCGCGCCGCTTGTCGCGTCGTTTCGCGCTACTGTAGCCTCCTGGCGGGCGGGTTTGGTTCTTACTCCAGCTCTTTGCGCCGTTCCGTTTCCGTTTCTTTCACTATCGCCCTTTCTCTGTATATTTTGCTACTTCTCGCATTTCTAAAACGTCGTCTTCTCTGGATGACGTAAGTAGGACGACATGTAGTAATACTAGTGAAAAAAAAATAATAATTACATTATTAGTATGATATACTCCTTTCGTAAAGGTCCTTAATAGCTCGCTTCACGCTGCGCATCTGCCGCTTCGCAAAAAACATGCGTGTTTTCTAACAATAGTGACAACGGCTACAAACTGCTTTTGTTTGTACTTGTATATGGCTGTGAACATCATGCGCGGTTAGTCGTCTCTCAGGATTTATTACTCCTATTATGTACAAACTTATCATCGGCGGGTTGATGTTACTGGTACGCTACGATATGGTATAATATGTTCAGAAAAAGAGCCTTTTTTATAGGAGGTTTCGAGAATGCATGCCACTTGCATCGTTACAACGTCGCCAGCAGCTAGCAGCGACTGGTGTGAGATACTGACAAACTTACTAAACCTGAATTCCACCCCACCCTCTCCGGCTCAGAATTGCATGATATGACTTCAACGTCAGAGGCGAAAAAGAATCCTAGCTTTATTAAACGTGCCGGACATTGCAGTAATCATTTTGCAGATGTTGTCTGGCTACCGAGTACAGATACTAAGAATATTTTTACATTAAGATGGCCAGATAAGGGAATACGTACGGGAACGTGTTTAAGATGGTCAGAATAGGAGAATAGTTAAAAAACATATAAAATAATACAAATAGAAAAACAACAACAACAACAACCCACAGCAGCAATAACCATATCAACAACAGCAATAGCGACAACCAACGGCAGTCGCTACATATAGCAAAAACATCAATGAAAGCAGCAGCAGCGGCAGCAAATGACGTGGAAGGATATCCAAGACAAATGATGGCGAATATCGATAATATCTTAATCACGCACAGGTTGGTACGTTGAAAAACAACAGCAACAACAACAACAACAACAACAACAACAAACACAACAACATACAAACAACCAGTCAAACAAACAATAACAACAACAACAAACACAACAACATACAAACAACCAGCCAAACAAACAATGACAACAACAAAAACAACAACATACAAACAACCAGCCAAACAAACAACAAAAACAACAACAAGCACACCAAACCCAACATCCTTAGTTGCCGCCTGGCTGCAGAGCCTATGTATGGGCTTGTCATGCCTTCGTATCGGGTGACGCAGACGTTTCGCGTCGTACTTCAATTTCTGCTTCTAACATGCGCTGCCACTGTGTTGATGTTGTCAATGCTGTTGCTGCTGCTGCTGATGCCGCCGCCGCTGCCTTTCGTAGGATCACTGCTATTCCACGATTGTGCTTCCATTAGGAGCACGGCACCGATTGGCAGGACAGTTTGGACAACATCAAAGACATTAACAACAAAGACGACAACAACAACAAGGGCAACAATGCCAACAACAACAAAAACAACGGAAACTGTTGTTGTTTCTGCTGTTGTTGCCAATGAACGCAGTCATTACTGAATCACTGATTGACCGGCTAGACTGGTGACACTCGCGCACTCACACACAAACATACAAACAACCAGCCAAATAAACAATAACAACAACAACGACGGCAACAATAACAACAGCAACAACAACAACAACAGCAACAACAACAACAACAACAGCAACAACAACAACAACTAAACAAGTCTTCATCACTATCATTATCTGGCCGCCACGAAGCTGCCAAGCATCGGCATAGTCAGCTCATTTCGAAGTCCCGAGTGGGTGAGTGCGAGAGATGGGGATTTGGAGGAGGGGGGGGGAGAGGATGAACTGGGGTTAGATGAAGGAAGACTGCCCCTTGTAGACCACGGACCAACCAACCGACCGTCCGCGACTTGTGTAGTCGCGTAGTTGCTTCGTCTGAGCACTGAAGTCACTGAAGACCATTTCACAGATGGATTGAGACGAGCACACTGTGTTTCGTTTGCTCGTTCGCTCTCCCCCTCTCTTGCGGGTTCGCTTCCTATCGTATAATAGAGATGTCCATATAGTACATCTCTATTATTCGGATGGGCACAAACGTATACAAACACGGACATACGCACACACACATCCACCTACAGAAACATAGAGAAGCAAATTCGGTCGAACACATACGAAAAAGGACTCAAAACGAAGGATAAACCGGTGCAGTCTAATGCACAGAAGGATCTGGAGACGAAGCAGCAGCAGCAGCAGAAGAAGATGCGAAAAAAGACGAATATGTGGCTAATCGGTGGTCTGTTCGGTCACCGTATGAGTGACAGCTTGCTTTGACCGTTGTTGTTGTCGTTAGTGTTGTCGTTGTTGTTATTATTGTTGTTGTCGTTGTTGTTGTCGTTGTTGTTGTTGTTGTTGTTGTTGTTGTTGTTGTTGTTGTTGTTGTTGTTGTTGTTGTTGTTGTGTTGTTGTTGTTGTTGTGTTGTTGTTGTTGTTGTTGTTGTTGTTGTTGTTGTTGTTGTTGTTGTTGTTGTTGTTGTTGTTGTTGTTGTTGTTGTTGTGTTGTTGTTGATGTTGTTGTTGTTGTGATGTTGTTGTTGTTGTTGTTGTTGTTGTGTTGTTGTTGTTGTTGTTGTTGTTGTTGTATTGTTGTTGTTGTTGTTGTTAATGTTGTTGTTGTCGTCGTCGTCGTTGTTGTTGTTGTTGTTGTTGTTGTTGTTGTTGTTGTTGTTGTTGTGTTGTTGTTGTTGTTGTTGTTGTTGTTGTTGTTGTTGTTGTTGTTGTTGTTGTTGTTGTTGTTGTTGTGGTTGTTATTGTTGTTGTTGTTTTTGCTATGGTTGTTGTTGTTGTGGTTGTTATTGTTGTTGTTGTCGTTATTCCCGATACGTCCTGTGTGAGGTGTCTCGTGTTGCTCTGCTCAGCCGTTGTCGTCGTTGTCGTCGTCGCCGCCCCAGTGAAGTGTCTGTCTGAGACTCACGCGCTCTGTGTCTCTATCCATAGTCTGTCCGTTGTTAGCTGAGTTGACGCCGCGCCGGCCAGCATTTTTGTATGTGTATATTTGCTGCCGGAACTTCACGTGGGAAGAAATGTATGTGTGTGTTTGTATGTATATATATATATATATATATATATATATACAAAGGCTAGATGGATGGATAAACACTAATCGTCCATAATTTTGCTTAATGTTTATTGTTGTGCGAAATTATTGCCAGGTCGTATCACACACCAATTACGCGCATCAGTATTATCTACATACCAAATATATATTATATATATATGTTGCAGTGTATGTCGGACGTAGATGGTGCGTTGTACAGTATACATAAGCTAGCAGGACAACGGAAAAGTGATATTCTGACTACCTACCTATTTATGTATATACCCTCGTGTGCGTTGTTGTTATTAAGTAATTACATAATTTAAAAAACTGATACTCTCCAGCTTACGATATATTTATATGTGTAATAAAAAAAAGCTGTGCGCCTATGCCTCTAAAGGCTCGGCGCACTGTAATTGATATACGAGTATAATTTGGTATTTTGGGAATTATATATCTGTAGGTACATAAAGCTTAGCATATATATATATATATATATATATATATATATATATATATATGAATAAGGAGACGAACCATTGAATCGCTCCAGAGACATAAATACGACAAATTACAAACAATAACAATTTGTTTGTAATTTGTCGTCTTTACTACCGCAAGTACATTCTACTCTCTTTCTTTTTTTGCACAGCCGGCAGAAGCCATATTCCAACAACAAGGGGTTTTGCTTTTTTGAACATCTTGTTTCCTTATTTTTTTTTCGGTAGTGCGATATGTATGATAAAGGCAGAAAGAAAGGGGTTAAAGCTACGCATATAAATACATTGTAGGCAAAACAAGGAAGCTGTAAAAGTTGAAATCTCAGTTTGCCTCAGTACCTCTACACTTAACACAACCCTTGGGCTGGTTGTTGAACATAAATTGGTGGAAGTTTCACTTGATGCATTACTGCCCTACTGTTACTACATAAGGGCATGAACGAAATATTCTTGACTCGTTATTTTTACCTTTATTTAGTTGTGCAGTATATGACACACGTCTCTTTAAAGAGGCATCCGTGCCTATGTGAGCACACCGATACACAGTGTACCAGCTTAGTGTACTTAGGCCAGCAATGCTGACAGAAAAACAAAAAATAACCATCTTGGTGAAGCCCGTTAGTCATTCAATCTCATCAGCCCGTCACAAACAATCATTGTAATTAATTTTATTAAAATGATATATATGCATATGGTGCAATAAATAAATGGCGAGGATGTAAGACAATGGCACATAACCTTGAAAGGCTTGAAGTTTCGTAAGGTTCTGTCTAATAAGTGCTGCTAAAAAGAACAACTGGCTAGCTAGCATTCATATAAGGTGTCTGAACATAGTTTGGTCGAGCCTAAGTAAGTCGTAGAATTTGTTAAAATTAAAATGAAAAAAGTAATTTTCCTAACCAAATGGGGGGAGACTAGGCATGCCAGCATGTTCTAGAGAAAGTGTGAAAGATGTCTGTTGTAGCTAGCGAAAAAGATGAGTCTACTCATATTGAAATCAGTTTGCAACATTTTGTGACGCCTGATTTTCATCTTACGTGAGCCAAGTAAATTTAAATTATAAATGTATTGTACAACATTTATATATTTATATAGTTAGTTCAAATAAATAATACATTAGTTCAAATAAATTAAAATTTAGTTGGAGTTCAAAAATCCGTGCCCTTCTTCCCTCGTGCCCCCGCTCAGAATTGCGTGATATTTCGTTCGTCGACTCTATTAGAATCTGATATCAGGGTACGGAGGAAAACGGCTGCCAGTAGTCATGCCATGAATTAAACTCTCATCGGCTTGGAATCAAAATGATTCCCATAGATTAAGATAATTTTACCACGTTTTGCTAATAGTGTTTTTGTTAGCGTAGTAACATTTTAATATATGATTGTGAGCAAGGAAATAAGTTATTCGAACATAGTGTTAAAACATGTACAGTCTTAGGGGAGAGCAGATATAATCGGAGGCCCTAGCTTTAGGACCAAATGCAGGAAAGGCCAGGTTGATATTACAAAGAATAGGTTGTTGTTCCAATGAAAGGCAAATACTTAGTAGGTATTGGAGGATACATTGATTATACGGATGCGTAGGTAACATATATGCTGCCGCTCTAAGTGTCCCTGATATAAAATGATGACAGGTATATTTAGGTATACATGCCAAACGAATCATAGATCAATCATTCATAATAACGAAATAATTTGAAATTTAGAAAAATAGTCATTACATGATCCTGACATTTGCAAATTGTTCTCAACACGACGCTTCTTCCTTTGCCACGATAGATGCTCTTTGGAAACAGCAGAGTTCCGAACACGCCGGTGTGCTCAGTTCCTCCATCGATAAACTCGTTCTGTTGCACTTGAACATTTTATGACACTATGCCCGGTCAGCAATATTGCTATAAAAAATGTTATTTCACTGTCACCCTGAACAACACATATGCACATTCCCCCATATTGCAAATAGAAAATGCTCATTTGGTCGAAATTTGCATATAAGTTATCGGCCTTAATGGGCTTGGGCACGCTGTATATATATATATATATATATATATATATATATTAACCATGATGTATATATATATATATTAACCATGCTGTATATATATATATATATATATATATATATATTAACCATGGCTTAAATCGCATAAAAGTTTCATAGATATTCTCCTCATAGTCTTTCGCCCACATGGAGTTATGGTGAGTACAAATCTAGAGCGAGTATTCATAACGCGAAGGTCAGGTGCACTTCTCTCGAAGCACGCTGATATCAAGATTCATTCTCTTTGTCAGTGCCACCGTACATTCCCGCCGTATCACCTTGTATTTTGCATGCCCTGCACGTCGTCTCAGTAAAAGCCGATAGCCGTAACCAGATCGTCGTAGCATATGCAAATCGTGGCACTCGGCAGTGCCGCAAATAAAAGACTGAGTTTGATTTGCTGCACGTTAACGGAGTCTGACGTCATCGCAGCCGCTGCTATGGTGGCCTACTATGTGTGGGTGCTACAGGATGCCCTTCCTGGCATAAGTTTCGATTCTACGAAGAACCGGCTTCAGACCGTCTCACATAATTGCCTCTGTTTTTTTTTTTGTGAAGCTAATTCGAGGCCTAGCGTGTGGAGGTGTATTACCGGACATATGTCAGGATTCCGTTGGCTGCTCCTTCGAGCAGATTTTCCTCACGGGCAGCAACGATCAGTGCCAGATTGTCTGTGTAGCATCGTGCTGCTCGTCTTCGTAAGTTGATCCTTGGTCTTTTAGGTATGACGCTACGATGCATCATACCTAGGGAGACAGGCCTTTATTTGCGAGTGCTTTGTTCACGCCATCCTACGAACGCGTATTAAATGCGTTTTTGACATCTAGTAGGAGGATGGTCAGACAATGGGACCGGTTTGCTTGTGACGCATCTCTCTGTGTTTCAGCTAGGTTTAAACCTTTGCTCATAGCCGTAATAATGTGTAGAGCGTCGTGCTTGGAAATCGTACTGATTTCCGACAGCGTCTTTTGATTTTCTGGTTCGGCTACTAGTCTTTTGTCGATAATGTGCATGGCTACTTTAAATAGGAGAGCATTCTTATACAGCGGTATGCCGAGGGATCTCCTTGTGATTTGCCAAGTTTTGGTACAAAGGTCAAACGGCCCAGTTTTCTGAGTCTTTAGATAGTCTCCGCTTGTGAGCATTTTATCCATCATGCATTTTGAATACCTTTGCGTAGGTATTTAGAAGTAGGCGTACTGCCTGCCTGCGGGGGGACCACATCTAAACCCAGTGCTTTTCTTGGCCGTATGCGTTCGGCGACTATTCGGATCTCTTTGATTGAGACTGGCTTGAAGGTAAGGTCTGAAGTTTTCTTAAAGATCACCGGCTGCGGCCGAGGTCTTTGCAAAGAGAGCGCAGTTATAGTCGATTGAGCAACTTCTATATATATGTATATATATATATATATATATATATATATATATATATATATATATATATATATATATATATATATATGTATACATATGTATATATATATATATATATATAAGAAGTGGCATCCCCATATAGAATATATTGCACCCAAGTGCTATGCTGTTATATCGGCGCTGCGCAGAATGAAATTGATTGGGGTCCCCACAGAGGGCTTGCGTCTGGTGTACAAGGCCGTGTTCTTACCGGTACTATGCTATGATATCCTTCTCTGGGGTGGTGGATATGACGGAATTCTCCGGAGAGTCAGAGTAATTCAGAATGATGCACTTAGAGCAATTTTTTTCTGGGAGACGGAGAAATTCGGTCCATGATTTATTTACTCTATATAGCCTACTCAAGGTGGAAAAAAATTACACGCTGCGGGCTTCTATGCTAGCATATCAAATATCGCGAGGTATTGTACAAGCGGAGATTGCGTTTCCACAAATTCCTACCTCAAATCGAACATCAGCTAGGCGTGCAATAACTTTCGCAGTGCCCTCAGTGTCCTTGAAGACTAGTCAACACTCACTTGCATGCCGCCTGCCCGAAACTTGGACTAGAATTCCTAAAAATATTAGATGCCTCACATCGAAGTACCTCTTTGCTCGCGAAGTAAAAAAATGACTTTTAATTTCACAGTCTGAATCGGGCTGGTGATCTAGTTATATCCTAAATCGGGGTTATTAGAGCTTTCTATAAGGGATCATCTTCCCAAATTAAATTTGTTTTTAATTGTTCAGCGTGTTTTTACCTGACGTCGTTGTGCATTATGTAGATGCTGTATGAGTGTATCAATTCACTTGCGCGTAAATGTAAGCGCGTGTTGCCTCACCTAATGCTGTACATTGTAATAAACGCTGTAGAGACATCCTGGTGATGATGCTTATTGTGACTATGTATTGTGTAATTGCGCTTATTCAAAGCATTCTTTGAAATATTGTTGAGTGTGACTTTTGTCTCGGTGATTGATTTATTTTGTTACCATTTTTTATTTACCGAGAACTTAAGCATTTCAAAATGCAGTTCCGTTGAATAAACCACGTTTGAAACTTGAAAACTTGAAAATATATATATGTAAGTGCTTTCTCTCTCTATATATACGATTTTTTAACCCAGTCATGCTGAATATATATATATATATATATATATATATATATAGCAAATATTTGCACTTCCCTTGTGCTTACCTCTAGTCTCTGTAAATTGTTTAATTAGCGAGGGGTTAGAAATTACATTTTCAGTGATTAAACAGTTCATGAAAGTACTTTGTTTGAGGCAAACGTACTTAGTCACATTTCATCATACATTTTGCAACGCATTTACTAACGACATTTGATACAAATTGACTGTTCAAACATAAATGCGAGTGAGGTTGCGTTTCGCTAGCTTAAAGATCAATTTGATAATAATAATAATAATAATATGCGTAGATTTGCAAATAATAGATAGTTGAGACCGCGCCTACACACGCGTATTAACATCGTTTATTTAGTAGTATGCTTTAAAGAAATATTGCTTGGATTAGATCATAAATAGCGACGTACGCACTGCTTCTAGGTTATTATATGTGGCATAAAAGTCTACAACTGAACTGCATGTCAGATATTACAATTTAAAGACTCTTTATCGTCCCCTGCCTTTACAGGAAGGATGTCAGAAAATAGCTAAAGCGGTTTGTTACCATTATTTGTCAGCCTACATGATTTTTGTCTCGTCTGTAGTGATTAGGCGCTTTGTAAGCAAGATCCTTTCCGCCATAGCGGAAACAGCAAACAGCGCATTTGCAGCAGCAAACATCCACTGTTGCTTCGTGTTCATTTTGATTGAGAAAAATAAACGAGATTCCTTGGGTTACTAGAGCTCTCTCACTACGCGAAAAAAAGCAAAAACTTCCTTCAGGACACTTCTTGAGCGTGGGTCGACCGCAAAGTGATCTGCAAGCCACCAATAGTAATTTAAAGCCTGGACTTCCTCGACTACAACAGATCTTGATTATGCCGGGGGGTTAAAGGGTGGGTGGTGATGGGGTAGCATTCAGTAAGCTATATGGACCGACCGAGGCGCGAAAGCAGTAGCTCCCTTAGCAATAGCTATGTGTGTATATGTTCGTGTGTGTGATACTGCCAAGAATAGCAGCGAATCACGCCGTCCGTCGAGGCCGGTCTGTCTGCTCGCGAATCCCTCCCGCCGACCACAGTGTTGCCTATTGAGTGCAGCCAGCATGGCGTGAATCGTTTAATGAACAGTAAAATTCGCCTTCACAGTCCGAGTAGCTCTGATGGAGTCACTTCTTGGTCGGGTCGCGGTTGGTAGCACCCGTTCCCAGTGCAGTGGGGTGGTAGTGGTGGTGGTAATGGTGGTAGTAGTAGTAGTAGCAGTAGCCCCAGCAGTAACCGGGGCCCTTCGCCTCATTTTTTCCGCAAATGTCTTGTCTCCGTCTGGCTCGTTGTTTTGCATTGTCTCCGACTTCAACGATGCACCGCGTTGCGCAACCTGCCCGCGAGACCGCTAGACCGAGATATGCCTTCCGTCGCCTGGCACGCACTAGACCTTCAGACTACCCCCCTCCCTCAGGTTATAAAATGGGCCCACCACCATCGTCACGACCCGGCTCGACCGCTCCTGTCTTTGGGGGCTTGCTTGCTTTCTGCTGTGGCTGCAGACACTGTGTGTGGGGTCACGGACACCAACACCGACTGACACGCCGTTGGGACGAACGTTGATGATGTGGTCGGTGCGGTATATATATATATATAGTTGTGGAGGTACCGTGTACTGGGTCGCTCTGTACTAGGACGCATCTCCGCACGTTCACCACAGGCAGCTGCAACTTGCAGAAGTGGCCCAAACTTAAATGTGTGCACATTGTTGTGGTGTGACTGGCACGATAAAGCATTTTCCCATCCAGCCCCGACCGCACGCTCGCTCGCCACCAGTACCGTCGCGGCGGGAAGGCGGCGAGCAGGCTAGGGCATCTGTTCTTCATTATCACGGCCCGTCGGAGAGTTCTTGCTTTCTCTGGATTGCGCTTTCTTTTTTCGTTTTCTACTTCTAGTTATTCTTCTTCTTCTATTGCGCCTTCTTTTCTTTCTCCACCTGCCGCTCTTCGTGTCGTTGCCTCTTGCTCCCTACTTTTGCGCTCATTCACATCCTGTTTTATGTCTTTCTTCTTCCTCGACATATCTTGCTCTACCGCTCTTTTTCCTTAACCCGAGGCTTCCCCAAAGCACTTTCAGGGGAGGTCGCAGAGGGCGCCCTCACCACTGAAAAGGCTGTGCGGAAGTTCTTCACCCAGTAGTCCCTTCGCTTCTTCATCATCATCATCATCACCTCATTTAGCCATTCTCAAAAGACTCAGCCTTCCTCCGAGAACATGAAGCAAGATTTTTCGCACGGTAAGAAAATTACTGCCTGCAAGTACAAACCGTGCAGAAATGATGACGGCTAAATGCACGCGGTTACTAAACTAGAAATTGCTAGAGAGCTCTGGCTGATAACGCACTAACACAAGATAGCAAGATTCAGTGCGTGTCGAAAGGGCACAGAACCACGAATAGAGTACGTTTTTCGTTATGTTAGTGTAACGGCGTTTTGCTTTGAATATAGTTTAATATCGGAACTAGAGCTACTGTTTCTGCAACAGTTAACTTGCGTGCCATTTATAAAATTGAAGCCACTTTCACCTAGAGAGCTGCGAGTTGGTCGAGGCCGAATGATATACGAAAGCGAATATCACTGCCCTAATGTTAAGGTAAGCCGTAACACAGTAGTTAAATACGGGTACTATTTTAGCATACTTTCTAGAGACGTGTATCGTTTAAGACAAAACGCACGGAGCAAAGCCGCACAACATAATTCGTTGCGATCGCAAAAAATATGGCTTATGTGCCTTTTGCTACACAACAATCTGTCTGATCTCTGACGTTTGCCAAACTAAAAATAAACCCTAAAGCATCGACATTGCATGTTGTCAATGTTGTACAGTAGAGTGATTTTGCACATGTTTTTTAGGCGCTCAAAATATTGTGCCACATATTTATATAGCAACGTTCTTGGGCTAACGATAGAAGGTTGACTCCCGTCGCTGCATCAAGTAAGGAAATCAGCTGCAACGGCATGAGTTTTATTATCAACATAGTGTATATATATATATATATATATATATATGCGCATCCAGACATGAGTGGCCCATTAGACTCTTCATGCCAAGATACCAGAAAAAACTACTAAAGTTACTCGCGCAGAACGCCTTGCCTACTAAGACGAGGACATGAATCTAGAAATAAAAAATATGCCATATTCTTGAGAGCTGGCCATTGTAATTTAGTTAGGTAGGCTAAAGGTACAGCTCGAAGCAGAGACACGTGTGCGTACTTCGTGTGGTACATAAGCACAGTATAGATAGACGCCGTCTCAGCGTTACCCTAAGGCGGCTTAGCGACAGGGGAAATGCTTACCTAGCAGGCTGGGTCCTTGGGGAAAAGCCGCCGATAAAGAGACGCCTAGCAGCCTTGTCAGATCAATCCTTCCGATATATACATATGTATGTATGTATGTATATATATATATATATATAGAGGAAGGTGTGTCGTTTAGGTAAGTCTCGCTTAATTATAAAAAAAAATTAGGAACATGTTTGATAATGTCATTATTTATATATATTAGAATTTTAACTACTACTTATCAATGTTACACATATGGCGAAGAATTAGCGTTTCTTTAATTTTCATCTATAGAAGGGCACTCATCGTATCGTTAAACTAAGATGACCATTGTCATCATCATTATATAAATCTGTCGCTTATTGCCATGTGTGAACGGTCATAGTCGTGAAGCAAAGCGGTTCCCTCCAAAACGAGTTTTTTTTTTAATTTTTATATAATAATATTACCAGCCTTAAACATATGCCTCGTAAATATAAACGTGATGTATTTTTTTTTAAATAACGAATTGGTTGTTCGTTAATGTTATTAGTGCATTACGATACTTCTTATAGTGGATGTTATGAGTTGCATTACGATAGTTCATATAATGGCATAGGTGGAATTTTTAGAGTACATTAGACCTGTAAGAGGCTGCGGGTACGACCTCCTGTCAACTTAAAGTATAGACCAAGCATCTGTGCAAGTTACCATGTCGACAGATCTAGAGAGAGGGTAAGCCTCTCTATTCCCTAATTTGGGTACGCTGTAAATATATTGCTATGCTAGCAAGGTAGTATATATATATATATATATATATATATATATAGCGTGAGTTCCACTTTTGTGAACTTCCCCATTACTATTCATGTTTCATTTAAGAGGAAAAAGAATATAGCAGTGAAGTATTTAAGCATCACTGGAGGAGGAACTGGTTGCGCGGCGTCGCACAAATTTCACACTTGCACTTTGTGTATGCGTTAAAGAAATTAGAATGATTAGCCAAATCGCCGACGGGCTTTGGCGCCTAGCGTTGGATTGTGCTGAGTAAAGCTTTTTAATTATTTAGCTGAATAAAGCACCAGCATTTAAGACAAAAAGTAGTTTGTTTTAGACTGACAAACGGTTTCTGTGGATCTTTCAATAAATTGAAGACCGTCAGAACGATGCTCAGTTGATATATACAACACCATGTCGACATCATCTGATTGTCAGCATTATATCGTCGTGGTCCATTCGAGGACTGTCAAAACGTATTACTAGGACAGACAGATAACTGCAATCGATTCCGGACCGAATGCTTAACACTCTGGGACCTACGGTGAATTAGGGCTGCTGCTTGAAATGCCCGCTGGCTCTCTACTCTTCTTAATGGGCATAATGACAAGTGTACCTCCACACGAAGCAGACCTGCCTGCGAGAGAATCGTCCTGCCCCCTGTCCTGATGTGGTTCTGGCCCCCCGAATGGGTAAATGTGAATGTGATGTAGCACGGAATCGCGAGGTGGCTGTCTTTGAGCCTATGGATGGAAGTTGTGTGGTGGCAGTCCATTTCTGGTCTTTAATAGACCGGGTCGGGAAGAGGCCGGTCTGTTCATTTGGACCGTCAGACGTGGCGTCGTAGAGTGCGAACTTTACTGCCGCGGCGGAAGTGTACATATATATCGATTTTTATAGTATGTACGCAGATAGAAATCGCACGTTTAGCTAGATACACAGCTACAAGAGCGGAATGTTTTAATACGAGGCCGGAAAACACTGGAACTGAAGACCATGTCGGAGTGACATTAAGAGCATGTGTCCACAGTGGTGACCGCAGGCCCTCATTGTTACCTCTTTCGTGAGCAAAAGTCGACGCCCATTAGACGCACAAGGTCCAATACCAAGAATATTTGATTGATAGTCGTTATTTATATAGTTCATGCTTGAGAAAATGGATTTACCGGGACATTCTAGCTGTATCGCTCTAAACAACGGGCACACCACCGGTTCGAAGCGAGCACCCGCTAATGAGCGGTCGTTTTTCCCACCATGGTAACATATAATCATAGTATCAAAATAGACGTATGGGACTGAACCCGTGGGACGCATGGGCGTCACAATGTGCACGCGATAGAGGAGTAGGATCTCTGGCGGTCAGTGATCAGAACAGTGCCGATGTTTCAAAGAATATGTCGCAGCGTCAAGCATGAAAAAGTGGCTTTGCGCTGCAAGCATTTTCTTTAATGATAATAATTTCACAGATTCGACCATAATCATGGCCAGCTAATAGGCGAGTTCAGTTCGGTCTACTTCAATTATTTCGCTGCTATATTAGGGTCGAGTCGTATCGGAGTAGAATGTTGTGCGTAAAGCATAAGAGTTGGTGCTAATTTTCCACAGGCATTTTTCATTTGAAAATTACACAAATGAATGAAGTAAATAAATGTGATACATATATATATATATTTTTTTTGTTTATATATTCTTCCCTAAATAATTAAAAAAAACAATAGTTTGCATCGCTATGGAGATATCATCAATGTGTTCCCTCATTTTTTTTGTGATGTTGCCATTTTCTGTCGTTTGCTTGTCCGTTGATCGACGTATGACAACCGTGCGATCTGTCGCCGGCATAGTTGAGTGGAAGGGTCGTAAAAATTTACGACTATTTGTGAAGCCAGTTGCCGACTTTGTAGCCGCCAAGGGCGGCACTGTTTGAAGAGTCATTGTTGGCGCCTTTTGTTGCCTATTTTGTAGTTGTTGTTGTTGTTGTTGTTGCTGTTGTTATCTATGTTGTTTTTGGTGTCGATTTGGTGTTATTGGTTTGATGTTGCTGCTGCTGCTGTTGGTGCTGTGCTTGTTAATAGTGCGGTTGTTAGTTCTGCTGGTCCATGTTTTTTGTTGTTGTTGTTGTTGTTGCCTATTTTGTTGTTGTTGTTGCCTATTTTGTTGTTGTTGTTGTTGCCTATTGTGTTGTTGTTGTTGTTGCCTATTGTGTTGTTGTTGTTATTGTTGTCGTTGTTGTTGTTGCTGCTGTTGTTGTTGTTGTTGCTGATACTATGATAAGTGGTGTTGTTATCTTGGCTTGTTGTTGTTGCTGCTGCTGCTACAGCCGCCGTCGTCATTGTTATCTCTTCAGCTGCTTCAATGTTCTCAATGTAGAAGTTGTCTGCTACTTTCTTCCCTATGCGTGCTGTTAGGCCATACATTACTTGGATGGCTTGATTTGACGGTATGCGCGCCGCTTCTACCCGATCCAATCTTCTGCAGTCTTATCTCGGGCAAATATGACGACTGTGAAACTACTGCTTGTTAACGTCACTTGAGTAATTGGAATGGCTAACACCTGGTTAGGCATGTCACAGTAGGATTAGGGTTCACAATCTGTCGTTGAGGCGTACGTCAACAGAGTGGGCAAACATTACTCACGTAAGCTTACAAGCGTACTATTGCCATGTATAGCATAGCAAGGGAATGTGTATATTTGACGCTTTTTTTTACTATACATATCCAAATTGAGGCGAGACGATCTGCGACCCTAGGAGTCGTTCGTTCGATTTCTGCAGGGCGCATACCAATTGGAAGCAGTTTTTTTATTTGCAGATTCGGGGTAAAATCATAAAAAAGCAAGTATATATATATATATATATGAATTAGCGGAACGGTGTGGTGAAATTAGCCCGGGAGTTCACTGTCTTAGTCGTCAGTTCGATCGCAGCGCGATGCATACTGAATAGATGTCAAATGTTCATTGCGTGTAGAACGTAAATAATTCTAATAGGGATATCAGTACCATTCGGTTCGGCGGCGTGCGTTCGCGTTCTGTTGACTTGCCGTTAACCTAAGTATTTTAGAAGGTTTGACTCGTATTTCGTAGTAATACTTGCATCAGTGAGTGTGCGTGGATTAAGCTAGCTAATTCCGATTCGATTAGCGGACAGTGTTCGCTCGAAGATACTGTGGTTGTGACTTTGAGAAACCGGCTGGCTGTACTCGATGTGCAAGCGGTATCGCAGATCATAGGCCAAGCTACACGCCTAGCTACGGCTGATGCGGGTATAGCTTGCGGCCTGATGCGAGCAATTAGGTTGTCGTAGTGCAATGGCTGCGCATTAGGCTGACGACCAAGGAAACCAGGTTCAAGGCCAATCATTTGTTTGTCTGTTTCCTTATTCTATTTATGAATTTTCCTTTTTGGACAGAACGTTTTGAATTTGGATAAAATTAGTTTAAAAAAGCACAAGTGGTGCGAGTACAACTCATACGTCCGCACAGCCGCCGGATGACGTTACAGCTGCGGATGTCATGCATCCGGCAGCCAATGATGAAACAGCAGCAGAAGACGCATGCAGCCCGGCGCCCTGATTCAAAAAAGGTATTGAAGACAAGAAAAACGTGGACAAAAACGGCGGCAAGGTGGGTTTAGAATAAAATCACGATAAAGGCCGATTCATAACGCCAAGAAAACACTTGGACCTTGCTTCAAACCAAAGTCCAAGGCGATTATTTTGGCCGGGGAAATCCGCGACATTACAGCGGCATTCCTAGCGGCAGTCAAAGCGATGAAGGAAACCATCTGCAAGACCTGGATGTCGCGGCAAATAGGTGGTAGAGGTCAATGACGTCACAACGACGAAAATGCGGCGGCTAGTTCCGAGTTGCAGGAACACTTGCAGGGACACAGGTTACCTTCGTTGACGCAAGACCGCGCATCACCATAAAGGGATCCACCGCCTACGGATTTCGCCGCTCCATTCCTCAGCCCACTATTGGTAAATCCTTAAATGCCGTCAGTGTCACCAAAGCGATCTAGGTGCGAGCTCGTGAACTTCGTTTAGGAGCCATGATGCAGACAGCTGGAGTCATTTTCGCTTTTAAGGAGAAGGCGCTCCTCCCGGGGCAGGTATGCATTGCACTGGCTATGCACGCTGTGATGGTCTACTACGCGCCGTTGCAGCTTTCACTAAAATTTGAACACTTCGCAAAAAGCTGCGAACGAACAAAGAATGTCTGCGGCCAGTGCGCCAAGCTAGGCCACCTGTCCAAAACTTGCTCGAACGAGACCTCTTGCATCAACTGCATATATATCTTTTATATTTATAAAGTTCGACCTCTTGCATCAACTGCCCCACCCGGCTTTCATGTCCGATCCGCCTCCGTGTCCTTGACGCTTGACGCCGATCGGTGGCTTCTCGTGATTCAACCGAGAAGACGGCGCCTATTTGTAGCGGCGGTGGCTTAGACGGCTAACGCGCCGTTCGAAACGGGGCGTTGCCATGGCAACCATGGCTATCAAAACAATCGCAAGTTCGAGCCCCGGCCTTGCTGGATGTATTTGTTGGACGTGGTTGTCATTGTCCTGCTACTACATACCACTGCTGGAGAAAGCCTATATAAAATACAGTGCGAGAACGCGATAACGATAGATGCATTTAGACGATATCGTGTCTCAGGCAATTTAGCTTATTACGAGCGTCTAAAATGTGGTTGTCAGAGCGTTAAAAAAAACTATTATCCAACCCGCCAATGTTGTTAACACTGGCAAGAACTTCTACTATGTCTTCTACTAAGTTCTATTAAACCGGTGTCGTCCGAAACCGGGTGAAGCACGCCCTCCGATGGCTATGGCTGCCCCAATGCTGCTTCTTCCGCTCTTGGACGTCGAAGGTCTTAATAATTCAATTACATCTCAAGTGCTGGAGACGGTCACCTCTCAACTGGAAATTATGGTGACCAGAATCATCTCACAGGTTATTTTGAGCGTGATCTCACAGATCACACGGGCCAACAGATCTTCCGTCGCTAAGCCAGCTTTCTCCATGCTTGACCTCACGAATCTCGAGCGGAGTGGCCTCGTAGGCCTGTATGAAAAGACTCGCGCACCCCCTCTCTAAACAGACTAGAGGCACGAGCATCTAGTTGCACTAATATATAAACGATTTTTCAGCAAGGCTCTACCAATGCTGCACTATCTGTATGGGATAACCTGCCCTTTGAAATCAGAAGTACTATGCACGTTTTCAGAGTTCAAGATAAAGCTGAAAAAGTAACTGTTGCGTGTTTGAGTTACTAAGAGGAACGTTTTTAATTCACTTCTGCATTAACAAAACGTGCAGATGTATATAAACATGCATACGCCCAAACGAAAAGTAGCTCAATTTGTATATATATATATATATATATATATATACAAATTGATATATATATATATATATATATATATATATTTGTTTCTTTTTATTAAAATTCACAGACCAGCACTATTAAATTTTGCTGCACGATTGGTGCAGGTTTCAAATCGTATCATTCGTTACATCATTCGGCAAAACATTGTCATTAGCAGCATCATCATCATCGTCGGGGAGCGATGACCTTTTCTGTTCACCTCTAGTACTGCCCACACATATTTATATATATATATATATATATATATATAAAACGTCTTGATCGGTTCAAGTTAAGTCATTTTGCCACACGACTGACTGACAGAAGAACGGGCACGTAAGTTGGTGACAACAAAACGACGACGTGTATGAGTTGTTCCCACGATGTCATCATTCGAGCGATCATCGCCGCGCGAGCGGGTGCGCGATCATGGCATTGATTTCCATTTGGCACCCAGCGACTCAGTCGATGTAAAGCATTGCACCGGCACCATCAGCAGCAGCAGCCGACATTACAGCGTCTGCAACAACAATAGCAACAACAACAACAACAATAATAACAACAACAGCAACGATAACAACAACAACAACAGCAACAATAACAACAACGACAACAACAACAAGAACAGCAGCAACAATAAAAACAGCAACAATAACAACAGCAACAGCAACAATAACAACAGCAACAACAGCAACAATAACAACAACAATAGCAACAACAACAACAACAATAACAACAGCAACAACAATATCAACAACAACAACAACAACAACAACAGCATCAGGCTGAACATCAGCAACATGGCCAGCGGCAGTGACGGCATCAAGGGCCGGCCGCCGTAGTAGTATGATCACGTTACGAGCGAAACATGGCGACAATGACGCCAAAACTGACGACTCATCTCTTCAGCACCACAAACCAGCAGCTGCAGAGGAACAGAAACGAAGGAGAGAGCGACGTCAAGAGAAAGAGAAACAGAGAGAAAGAGAAGAACCAGCATAGACTACTCCAGCTAGATTCTTTTCTTGATGATGGTGATGATAAGGATAATGATGATGATGATGATGATGATGGAAGATGGTAACGATGTTTGCATTCATGCGCAACAACTGCCCTCGTGTGCGTGCATCTATATATGTACTTCGGTAAGTATGTTCGTATGTGCATCTTTTATGTATGCGTTGTTGTTGCTGTAGTTGCTGCTGCTGTTATTGTTGCTGCTGCTGCCGCTGTTATTGTTGCTGTTGCCGGTGTCGTTGTTGTTGCGGCTGTTGTTGTTGTTGTTGAGCACTCACCATCGTGTCACGCCGCGTGAGTGAATCAATGAGTGCATGACGGGGCGGCGCATTCATCGTGGATCATCACCATCACCATCCTCATCATCATCATCATCGTCGGGTTGTCTACTCTCTGTTCTTCTATCTGTCAATCCGGCCGCCCTCGCAACTGTTGATGTTCAAATGCTCGTAGTACTGTCGTCGTCGTCGTCGTTTTGAAGATCGTCGGACGGATGAATCCTTTCGACCGTTTCGACCCCCCGTTTTCCACCGCTTCCCCCGCCTGTCGCCGCCGCCGCCATTGCCACTGCCGCTCCCCCGAAGTGCCAACAACAGCAACAACAACAACGACCAGCCCAGCTCCGGGCCCGCGGGCGTCGGACACGGGTGGCGCACGACGATGGTAATCAAGCACACAAACGAACGAACGAACGAACGGACTAACAAAAAACGAATAACTGACTGACTGTCTGGCTGGGATAGCAGCTGACAGACAACTCAGTCCTAATGACTGAGTGCGTAAGTGAGCGTTACCGGTGTAACGGCTGCCCGATGCTCACTCTATCGCGCTGGATTCTCTCATTCGACGGACGCGTTCGATGGGTTTTTCTTCTTCTTTTTCTTCTTCTTTTCTCTTTTTCTTATTCCTCTTGTTTCCCTTGTCGTTCTTCTTGTTCTGCTTTGTCGCCCTCATCCTTTTCCCCTTCGCTGTCCTTGTTTCCGTAGCGTCATCAGCAGGAATTATCGTCAGACATCCATGGGCTCCACCGTGATGAAGACGGTCCCCGCAATGGCCGTCACAACAAGCGACGGCCATCGCGGGGGCATAGCCGCCGCTCTATCATCAACATCATCATCATCATCACTATCGACGTCAGCACCAGCATCAACAGCAACAGTAGCGTGCTTCGAAGACGCTTCAGATCTGATTGACTGACTCAATCCATCTCGCGTATGCAGCGAGAATATCGCCCACGCAGATATAGATACTCGACATATGTATGTATGTGTGTTTGCGAGTGTTATAGATCATATACACGTTTTGGAATCGTGATATATATATATATATATATATATATATATCGCGATTCTAAAAGTGACATACAGTATCACCCGATTACATAGACACACACACACACACTAGTTTGCTTGGCGTATAACTAAATGGCCGAACGCATAGACCAATCGGCTCCTTTTTCTCTTGTACTAAAGATCTCATACTCATTTAAGGAATAAATGTGACTTTGGCACCTTCCATTGTGAACTTGTTGACACTTTGTTTTAATTATTAGCTGACTTACGCGTTGATTCATACTATAATAAATAAAATCAGAAAATACTATAATGCATAGTATTTTCTGCTATCTGTTATTCTATATGTATATCCTCAAAGAATGGCGATTTTTTTGTGCAATTGTCTATTTTATTCTACAATAAAGAGCGCAAATAATTTAAACCCAACGTTGCTTGATATCGTATTTGTGCACAGATTTATGCAAGATGAATATGAGAAAGAACATTTGTCTATCCTGTTTTATGTCGAAATGACATGCGAGTTCTTAATACATTAATTTTATGAAGTTTGTCCTGCCCTCCTTATTTGTTCTCGCGTTAGACCTCTGATTTTTCCTTCAAGCTGAACGCTGGAAAATCCAATAGCTTAGGATATGACGATCTGGCGACCCAAAAAACTTGGTGCGGGTCTAGTTTTCTGTGTTCGATCGTCATACGGCCATATTTCCCGATATGCCTCATGCTTCCCTCGTTTGGTTAGCTCTTCATCTCATTCGCTTCCTTCGTTTGGTTAGCTCTTTATCCCTTCTTCGTCATTCTTCGCAGGCTAATTTCGAAACGCTTCTTACACAAACAAGCCCATTACGTGCCCATTTCGAGGGTTCAGAGATTTGTTCAGAGATGAATGATTATGAACGAGCTTGCATCGGGGGAGAGGGAATAGGGTTAATTTGGGAAACAAGCAATGGAACCGAGTCGTCGTCGTCGGCTTAACGCGGGTTCCTGAGGACAAGGCTGCAAGATACAAGAAGGTAGAAACGCTATGGATAGTGGCACTAGAAGTTTTTAGGCTTTCGCAGCTCTGCGTTCGTTGAAGATACGCCCGCCACGAGCGATGCTCCGACGCTGCTAGTAACAACTCGTGTCAGCTTTGCCTAGCCGGCGGCTCGCCGCTCCGAAGTCTTTATCAAACGGCAACACACTGCGTGACTCACTGAAGCTATCTATAGATTGGAATGAGGCCGGATAAAGGGCCAAAACCAAGCAAGGTCGAGAGAGATAGAGAGGGCGCGAACGACAAATGCGTATGAAGAGGTATAGCGAAAGCAGTGAACGCAGTGAGTACGATAGGGTGGAGAAACGATAACAATAGGACCCTGCCAGCCATATTGGAAAATTTGTGCGAATCGCGGCTACAAACAGCAAATTCAACTCGAGGCCACAAAAAGATCGGCCAACACATCTCAACGTCTGCCCTAGCGCGGCTGATCTAAAAAGTTGTTTGGTACAACGGTGGTTGCCGACAGGTAGCGCCGGTATATTTCTGTAGTGCCAACAAATATGTTTTTTTAAGTGCGTTTTATTTACAGTATCTTATGTGTCTTACAACATTATAGTCGTGTAGTTCGCAAAGCTGAAAGCCCGTGTACGCAGCACTGGAAATATGAGGAATATATATATATATGAGGCCCGGCAAAAAAGTGCTTTAGCAATACATAAATACAAAGAACACTACGATTTTTCCGGACAACATTTTAGTGGAAAAGAAATCTACCCGACTTAATTGAACATACAAACGTACCTACTGTCTTTTCCTAGTAACAACTGGTATGCGGTGTACAAATTGCATGAGCTGGCAGAAGGAAACTGTGCGCGCCTTTTAGCCATATTACTAAGAAGAACCCACCTGGATAATCTTATTTGTACTAGAACTAACACAAATAATCTATGAATTACACAAGCCTTGGTTGAGCATTGTACGCAGCTTTCGTACAAAGCGAGTTCTGTTTCACTGGCTAATTGCGAATTGAAGTTGCATTCATTACGTCAGCATAGTGGGCAGCATCAACACCGAGTGCTATCGTATCACGTCAACGCGTTCTTTTCTCCTGTAAAGACTACTGGTGTCGTAAACTATTTATTTCATCGAAACACATTTAATTATCATTAAATCTGATTTATTTAATTTTAACATGTCTATTTAAATTTGTGGGAGTTTTATGAAAAAAAATAGAGGGTTAATTTTACATGTATGATGCTTTTATATGTACACATTTCATGTACATGTACGTGGGTGCGTTTGTATGTTTTGTGTGTTGTACGTTGTGTACGCCCCGCTCGATGTCATTGACCCGATGGGAATCGATACGCCGGCCCGTTCTTTCAAAGCATTCGTATACGCTTGCGGCGGTGTGATCTTCTCCCATCTGAACCGAATATCGATGAGACTCTGCCTCTGATCTCTTCTCGTACGTCTCCCTCTATTCTGTCTATGGGAGCTGCACTTGCACCTTCCCCGTCTTCTGAGAGCTCTCGGAGCGCTTTCATTCGATTGCAGGGCTGAATCCAATTGTATTCTACTTGTTTGGAGGCTAACTTTCTTCAGCTTCAGGGGGGCCGACGCGGACGCGGAAGAAACCATCAACACAGCAACAACAGCTACAACAACAACAACAACAATGACGTCGACGGCGACGAGATCATCACCATCATCAAAAACATCATCAGCAACAACAACAACACCACTCATTCTCTCATCAATATCAACGACAGCAGCGCTTAGCTGCTTCTGCTTCTGCTATTGTTGATAGGCCGTAGCTTCCGGATATATTGTACTAGAGAAGCCTCGCTGCAAGAACGGCACGTAATGCTAACGGCACCCGTCAGCCCATATGGTGACGCATAGCACACAAGAAGATCAGGGAAATTTTATTTCGCACTTTGGAGCAGTTTTTCATTTGCTAACATCGGTCGAGCCATCATTTCAACATCGTACCTACGCTCCTATGCGCGAGAGGAATATCCGACGTTACATATAGATGCACAAATTGTCCCCGATAGCCTCGTACCAAAAAACAAATTTGACGTAATATATATATATATATATATATATATATATATATATATATATATATATATATATATATATATATATATATAAATATATATATCAATGCTCGGATACATTATACGAAAGCAGCATCTTGATCATGGATATCGATAAAACTCGTTGGCCAGGTTTGTACTCAGGAAATGTCTGTACGGTAACAGCAGATACCTATTTCACTTCAAAATAATGTTTAAATGCAAGCACATTGCTTGTTTGACCGACCCTAGCTCATTAAGTGTGACAAGCCGATGTGGTAATCGCATAACTAGTCTCACTGCAGACAAGAGAGTATGAAGCATACCGCTACATATAGGCCATGTAGCGTCACCAACTGAGTCGGCCAGCAACGCCTAACCTGGACAAATTAACACTGCTCAATTCTACTTCCGTAGCATTACTTCGGCCTTTATTCACGTATTTCTAGATTGCAATACTTTCTTTGAGATCTATAGGAGAGCCATTCGTTAAGATTACAACAACTACAACAACGCTATGTCCAGCTGCTTAAACTGCCTCGAGACACCTCGAGGCCTCGTCACCAATAGGTTGCCCGGCGAATCCTCGCGCGGCCGTTCCCATAGTGGGTGGGCAATGGCCATAGTCCCTGCTACTGCTGATGGTGGCGGTATCGGCGACGGTGGCGAGAGACTGATCCGGCGCCCTGATGGCCTGATGTGCACGTCAGCACTCTGTGACGTTTGTTCCAATACAACAAGATATAAGCCTTTCTGACCGGCGAAGCTGTGTAAGGAAGAACCCTTTCAGACTCTCGACGTCGTCGTTGTCGTCGTTGTCCGTGTTATGGAGCGGCAGTTTCACCCTCCAGTGGCCGTTGCAACGCGAATCGTCAGACTTCGGCAAACGACAATGCCCTATCGTCACCAGCGACGAGAGCAGGATGCACCGGGACGATATCTGCCATGAGCCAAAAGCCGATCTAGGCCGCCGTTTTTGCTGGTTTCTTCTCTTCCTGCAACCCCTTCCCCCCGCCCCGTGCGTTCTCTTAGAGATCTTGTCTCTTGCTGGAGTCCGACGGTTCTATCACCACTTACTCTCCGTGCACCGTTCCTTTTTCGTCAAAACTGGTGTTGGTAATTTCTTGTGTTTGCCCTTGATGCGGCGCCCTTTTCCTTTGGTGGCATCGTTGTTGTTGTTGTCGCTGTTGTTGTTGTTGTTGCTTTCTTTTGTTTTGTTGTTTTGTTGTTGGTGTTTTTATTGTCGCCATCCTTGGCCTCCTCGAGAAGTAGTAGTCTATGATGTTGGCCTTGCTTCTGCTACTCCTGCGGCTTTTCAAGCAGCCCTCCTGTCGTTATTTTATGTGATGTTCGGCGAGGCGTTCGACCTCTACAAGCTCCACCAATCGGTGCGTCAGACCCTTTCGTCACCTCAGCACGAACTCGCCGACTCGACCCGCGACAAGGTTGTCAGCCGCGACGGCGACAACGAAGTTTGCGCAAAGCGAGGCTTCACAATGTTTGATTCCACTGTGCTTCGTTAGCAGCTTGTCATCGGCGTGAATCAGTCCTCAATGAGTGACTGAGTCGTCGAAGCGGCTGGGCGAGAAGCGGCGACGGGAAACTTTGAGGATTTGAGTAAACTCAACAGACAACAATGTTTAAACAGATAGCGAGAAAATACGAGAGAAGGACAGTGCGCTACAAACGAAAAATATCTATCAATCGATTTCAACCAAAGCTCGTGTGCGCGACTTTTCTTATTTTATCACTGTTTGCTATCTTTGATTTTGTGCTCTGCTTTGCTCTTATTTTTTTTTGTGATAAACAAGATTTTGACAAAACTGAATTTGCAGTAACGTGTTTTTTGATTAGTGCTACGTTTTTTTAAAAATAAGGTATACTTTTATTGTAAAATCTTATGAGGTCTCTGAGCCTTTAAATTGTTGTTTTATTTTGCCCAGCTTTTTTAAAAATAAAATGCGTGCATTTACTTGAGATACTGCGTAACGAGTCGAGTAAAGATAGCGATTTGTCCAGTAAGTCTGGTAGTTTTGTCTACGTAAACGCGTTTAAACATATGAAACCGTACATTTTAACAATGAAAACGTACGTTGTGATCATGAGACAATGTTTTCGCCCAAAAAGCAGTATCTCCATTTACGAATGACTTGTTATGGCTGAGCTGTTACAAACCCTGTCATTCGACTAGCAATATCGTTACCAATAACAACAAGTAACAATGACGACAACAACAACATCTATAGCGACAGTGACGATAGAAGAGGCATTATCAGTAGTTGCGTCTGCTGCTCTTCAATCAAAATCTTTTCCAACCGACCGGAATCGGACTATCCCCACAGTGTGTGTGATCACTCAGAACTGCGTCTTAAGCCAAACGTGTGTCTGAGGGCTAGAGAAGATATTTTCTCTATTTTTCATCCTTGCATATATATATATATATATATATATATATATAAAGGTAAGACTTTCGAAGTGATGTATTTGGTCCAGGGTTTAATGGGTTTCACCTTTTTACTGAAATTTATATGGGAAGTGTGCGGTTTTGATTGGAATTGTTGTTATATAGGTAGGTAGTTTTGTTTCACAGCAAATACCTGTGATAGCCTGCAGTAATCAAGCACTGAATCTGAAGTATGCCCGCCCGACACCGAAGAGTGGCGTCATCTTCTTTTTCTAATGCGTTACTCTGATGATGTTACTCCTGCCATGGTGTACGACTATTACAAATACAACTCGTACTGCCATTATGACGACGGCGACGACGACAACGACGACGACGACAACAACAACAACAACAACAACAACAACAACAACAACAACAACAACAACAACAACAACAACAACAACACAACAACAACAACAACAACAACAACAACCACAACAACAACAACGACAGCGGCAACAACAACAACAACTACAACAACAACCACAACAACAACCACAACAACAACAACGACAGCGGCAACAACAACAACAACAACAACAATAACAGCAACAACAACGACAGCGGCAACAACAACAACAACAATGACATTGCGGACAATGCCGGTTCGTTCGTCGTCGTGATCTCTTTCGTCTCGTTCGACTATCTATCTGTCTGTAGCTTCGTGCTCGGCTCGTCCTTTGACCATTAGTAAGCCAGTTGTCGCCGCGACTCGTTGACACGACGAATGGCGGCGTGCCGATCTTCGGCAGCGGCGGCACCTGTTGTTGTAGCCGCCGCTACCGCCACCGCCTCCGGCCGCCTGCCGACGTGCACGCCTGCCTGGTGGCTGGTAGACGTTACGCGGCCGCTCGCGCGTTCGTGGCACTTCGGACGGCACACGGAGGGACGGACGGACAGACAGACCGACCGACCGACCGACAGAGGTGGGCGCGGTCTTTCCGAATTCCGAAGTCGTCGTGGCCGCCGAGCTTCACTGGCCGGCCGGCCGGCGAGTCGGCCAGTGAAGCTCAGCGACCGACTGCCGATGCGAAGTCACTCGAATGAAGTTCTGGTATGGTAGCAGACAACGGCGGGAACGGCAGACACCATCAGCAAGAGCAGCAACAGCAGCAGCAGCAATACGTGTACGTATTAGGTACGTATGTACGTGCGTTTGTATGTGGGCAACTACAGCAGAAGCACCGGCAGCACTTCGAGAGAGAGAGAGAGAGAGAGGGGTAGAGAGATAGAGAGAGAGATTGCCCTTCGTTCATGTTCTGCGAATGAACAACAAGGGCGGACGTGAAGTTTTGGGGCTGGTTGTTGTTGTTGCTGTTGTTGTTGCGGACGTTATTGTTGTCGTCGTCGTTGTTGTCGTCGTCGTCCTCGCCGTATTGAGCTTGAATTGGCCGCAGAGAACGAGAATGGCGGGGTTGTGCGGCTCATGGCAGGCGGCCTGCGTTATGCTCGTCGTTGTTGTTGTTGTTGTTGTTGCTGCCCGTAGACACTGCTGGTGCTGCTGCTGATGATTTCGGAGTGGCCAAACCCGTTATTAGGAGGCCGATGCTGAGGCGCGATGCCCCTCGATCGGCGGGCCCCCGCCAAGAAGAACCCGTTACGTCGTTCCTCGTAGCAGGCTCTTGGCTCGCTTCTGGTTTCTCGATCACGCCCTGTAGGCTAAATAGTGCAGCCAGCAGCAGCATCAGCAACAGCAGCAGCGGCGGTGCATCCGTATAGGCAACCCCACCCCTCCGACAGAATCGGTCGTCGTCATCGACTTCGCGGTCATCGGCAACGTTACCGTTGCTGTTGTTGGTGTGGTTGTTGTTGCTGTTGTTGTTGGTGTGGTTGTTGTTGCTGTTGTTGTTGGTGTGGTTGTTGTTGTTGTTGCGTTATTATGGCGTTGTTGTGACGTTATTGTATCGTTGTTGTTGTGGCGTTGTTATTGTAGCGTTAATGTGGCGTTCTTGTTGTTGCTGTTGTTGGTGTGTTGTTATTGTCATTGTTCTAGCGTTGTTGTTGTTGTTGCTGTTGTTGGTGTGTTGTTGTTATTATTGTTCTAGCGTTGTTGTTGGTGTTGTCTGCATCGTTATCGATCCAACGTCAAGTGAATCAAACGGGTGAGACGCGCTGCACGTGACTGGTCTTATGGTTCACTCGGCGGCCACCTCATCGGCCACCTTATCAAAGCGTGCCTATACGTTCGCGAGAAAATACAGAGAAATGCGTGCAGAGAGAATGAACAGCAAAAAGGTTGGAAACCAGGTTTGTTATAACGGCAGGTCTTTCGAGACGTCAAAAATTGACGCATAGACGTATAGCCCGGGATGGTGAAAGAGGTGCCAGCGGGCCAACCCGTAACACCACTTCAGCGGAGTAAATAGGGGCGTGAGTTAGTCTGGGAATAGAGAGAGAGAGAGAGAGATAGACGGCAATAGGAAGAATGTAAATAAAAAGGCAGATCGAACAGGTGAATTTGTCTCTCTAGTCTTCCATAACGAGGACTAGAGAGGGTGAGAGACTTTAGACAAAGGCGCTGCGCTTTCACGCGTGTCAATCGAAGGCACCACAATTCCGCTCTGGTATTTACGTATCTCGCCCGCGGCACGATCTCTCGCCGCGGTTTGCCTTCATTCTTCCGTTTGAGCCGAACGATCCTCATCAATGGGACGGGTTAATTTTTCGAGTCACAGCGAGTATCGCTACGCCAGCACACGTCGAGCCCGATGGTGTGGTGCATTCGCCTGCGCCTCGCGACCAAAGGAGACATAGGTGCGCGGGTTCGAGCCCCATCGTATTTGTGTGTTGTATGGGGTCCGCCTATAAAGCAATGCGACAAGCAGTCCCGTGGACGTTAATTCTCGGCTGAGGGTCAGCCCGGAAAGTTTAACACGTGCTAGTAGAACTTAACTTGCAGTTAATCGACATAGATGAAGCAAATGCTATTATATATATATATATATTTAAAGGGCAAAAAGCACACATAATAAGTGCAGGTACGACCAGTGCAACACCCGATAAGAAGAGCGCAATAGTTTAGTTTTGCCCACATTTTGTTCATCTTGATACACGACATGCACATGTACACTTTGCCCATATTATTTATATCTTTGTAATCTTACCATACATCGCTATGACAACTAAGAGAGTTGATGACGCCATACACATCAATGATGGGCGTCTCACGCGTCCCGTGCATTCTGTCCGAGGGTCTATCTACCTCACAGTGGTAGCACGGCTATACGGTGCATTAAAAACAGAGAGCCTTTTCTTTTTCTACACCGACGAATCTATGTTAAACGTAGATTGTTTACAAATGGCACAAATACGTCCGCACCCACACATAAATATTTGTATGTATGTCATGCATTGTTCATGTACACAACGGCGCTCAGAGGCAAACAGGCCTAAATTATTTATACTATAAATTTTAATGTTTTGCTCATACATTAAAACCTTTTCGAAAACTATGTTGCCGATCATGGTTGCCGTGACTGGTTATGCCGGTATTGGGGCGCTTGCTTTCAATGTTCAGTTTTTCAGTGTTGTTGTTGTTGTTGTTGTAGCTTTCATTTTCGTTACTTTTATGGCACCATTGATTTAATAAGGCGTTTTAAGGTACAGCAGCGGTGACTGTCGATCGTGGCACACACTGCAAAGGGTACTTACTGCGTGAAAACGCCCCACGAAACGGGGCAGCAGAGCATTCTTCAAGCGACGGCGTCGCCGTGCCGCGTTCGTAGCATAGTGGTGTACGAAACGCAAATACTTTATTTTTTTTCTAACGAACGAACGACGCCAATGGTCGCCAGCCCGAAGTGGTACTTTAATTTTCGCGTCTAATTATCACTTGAGAAAGTAGACGGTAGGCTGGTGATATAACAGGCGCCAGCAGGCCAAAGTTACACACAGACCGTGTTCGAGCTAGATGGCAGACATCTAAGCAGGCAGGCCGGCAGGAATTTAGGTCACTGTGTGGTGTACGCTTTGCCCTAGGAATGTTTCTTCGCGTTGTAGAATGATCCGTCGTTTGAGGGACGAGGTCACTTGGCAAAACGCGTCGCCACAGTCCGAGGATGTGGCCCGGCCGAGCTTCAAAATTCTGCCGCGGCAACGGCGCGAGAGTGCTGAAACGTCGCCAACCGTTAACCAGGCAGAAGCGGATTAGCAACTCAAAGTAGGCTATGGTAACTGCGACGACGGCGCTACAGCGATGGAGGAGAGGAGGAGAATGGAGGCGACACGGAGGAGGCGACAACTAGGCAGCAGCGATTTTATGCTGTGAAGGAAAACTACGGGAACAGAAAGAAGAGCGAGACACACAGCGAAAGCGGCGGATGTTGGATTGTTTGGTTGAATTGAAGCCCGCCATAATAAAGCCGTTAACGCCTAAACTTGAACCCGTCAGCTCGAGCGCTTTGAATGTTAATTGATGAAGAGCTAACAAGACTAGTGATTGGGCTGCGCTTGGTAAAATCGATATATATATATATATGTAATACACTGAATTGAAACCTGCCATAATAAAGCCGTTAACGCCTAAACTCAAACCCATCAGCCCGAAATCTTTAATTGTTAATTGATGGAGAGCTAACAAGACTAGGTCTGCGCTTGGTAAAATCAATATATATATATATATATATATATATGTATATCTTATATATATATATATATATATATATATATATATATATATATCTTTATATATAGTGTTATAGTATTTTTTCTTAAATCAAAGTTCGGCATATTGTTTTGATCGATGAATTCGACATAATCTTCTTGTGCACTAGATTTAAAATGTATTAATATTATTATTACTATGATGATTCATATGATTGCGTGTCCACCGTATTATAGTACATTTTTGTATTCGAGGCAGCACCGCGTACGATGAATGTGAAACGTGGCACCAGCGTGCACGCAGAGACCTATATATACGCTTAGCTGTCTTTCGTGAGCGTCAGGCTCTAATGCTAGTTCATTGACAGTGGTTAAAGCATTCATAGCACGAGGTGTGTATCGTATCTATGCACAAGTGCTATGCACGGGTGTTGCACAAATCCTGCTCATAGTACTTAAAGCAATGCGTCGTAGCTGTGGCAGTAGTCGAGTCGTAGACAAACATGTAAATGCTCCAAGCTAAGCGCGCTGGATCAAGTAAACGAAGTGGGCGTTTACGCTGACTTTGTCGTCATTGCTTTTGTAGGCATCATCATATTCGCAACAACAAGTCGCATCCATTTGCAAGATGCCTAATTGTCTAGAGGTGTCGTCACGCAATCCCATAGGGCGGGGCGGCTACGTGGACGAGGTGAATATGAACACCTATTTCACCCTAGTAGTATTAGGTCCGTTCTCTTCGATCGAATATAGTGGCACACCAATGACACACCCCGGCAAGGTAGGCCGAATCCCGCAAGTCAGCCCAGTAACAACGAGAACGACTACAACGCCAACAACAACGGCAAAAAGAACAATAACAAAGGCAAAGAAGACGATTACAATCATGACTAAAGGTAGTCAAAATCCTCGCTTATTCCACTGGTAATGTCCAGCTAGCGACGACCTGCACACAAACTTGGTTCCGCACTCTATAAGCAAGTATCTCTTCCTTTTGATATAAATATATATATATATATATATATATTTTTTTAGAGGTACATGATGCGACTCGAGCGTCGTTGTTAAAGCCACCGTAATGTGAGACTCACAAACACACTGAAATACAGTTGGGTGCTGCACTATTCTCGTCGGATCACCTCATCTGACCGCTATAACTTGCCTTTAAGGCTATTCTACTTTGTACAGTAGTTTTTCGTTTCAGAGAGAAATTCTGCAAATATTCGTACCAAAGACTACGACTCATGGTTCTTGAGGAGCACCTCTACCAGGGTCAGCCTAGTGGGGAACTTCCCAATCATAGGCCTCCAACGAGAGTAGCTCTCGCTCTGTTTTGAAAAAAGCAGAGCATAAGTAGCAGTGCCTTGCATCGTCAGCCTCCTTAGAGTTGCACATACGGCATAGGAGGACTTCAGTTTTGCCCATGCGGTGTGGGTACTGCTGAAGTTAGCCACCGTGGTCCACTAGCAGTTGCGCGAGTGGACAGCTGAGCGAGCCTTGTTTAAGGCTGAGCCAATTGTGTTAGGTATGAGGGTACGGATTGCGGTGTCGAGAGTTCAGTGTGACCTGGCTGAATTGCCTCCCATTGCTGGTTATACTTCGATTGAGGTTGATTGAGGAACATCTTGAAGCTAGACCTTTGACCTTAGGTGCCAGGAAAGCTGCCAGAGAGAACTTGTATGGCTGCGGGGGATGCCGCCTTCGTGCGATGTTGAGGATGCGACGTGGCGCCCAGAATCGGTTGCTCATTCAGCTCTGCTAAGTTCCTACACCCCTGCAGGCGTATGTTTATACTCTGGGAAGAACGCTTCATGCTATTTAGAAAAATTGCTTAAACATGTGTTTTTGTATTTGATTTCATTCACGATCAGTACTCAATTATCTGCGCAGGCGATAGAATTGTAAGTACTTCATTGTAGGTTATATTCTTTACGGTAGGTTTCAGTACGGAACGCGGGGAACCGCGGCTGTGACTGCATAGCTCGCGTCTTCGTAGGTAGATGCTCGATCTGTTAGCTTCGACGCAAGGATACGCCTGCAAGTATTTTGCTTAAGGCTATATATATATATATATATATATATATATAATAAAACATAGGACTATATAGGAATCCGACATCGGGGACGGGGGAAAACGACTATTCTTCTTGGCTAGTCTCCAAGTAGGACGTCTGAATTAAGACATGCTTACTTTAGCGAAATCTGCATAACGTTTAGGTTTGGCCAAACTGGGTTTGGCTATATGCACTATGTCCATCTATATATGTGTGTTTATATATGCAATGCTAAAGATGAGCTACGTGTGTTGCTCCAATAACATCATTGCCAGCATAACATGATTTTGTCGTCTACGAGGACGCCAGATGGGCTATGACAGTGAAGAACTGAAGGCGACACCTGGGTCGTTCGTGAAGTTCCGTTTTCTCCTGCTACCGAAAAGGTTTACAAGAACTGATCCGGGTGGGAGGTGACTTCGCTTGACGGCCGGTTTCTACGACCGCGCAACATGTGTCTAGCTCTTAGTCACTGATTGTGGCGCTGTCGGCCTGGATGCAAGAAACAAATGAACACTGACAAGGACAAGTACACACAGACACCTAAGCTCAAGTAAACGGAGTTATGGCGGTACCGTCGTTTCTAAACCCCGTAATCAGTGGCGCGCTGCCAGCCGAAAAGGTCGCCGAACATTATTCGAATCGGGGTTAAACGGTAGGTTGCGTTAAGAGAAAAGTGGTTAAGAGAGAGAAAAGTGGTTAAAAGAAGAAGAGAGACTGCAAGAGACTGAGAGGTAAAAAGACGAAGAGAGAAGAAAATGGCGGAAACCGTTTCGTTGATAGGGGCTGATAGTTTAGCCGCAAATGCAGGTCGAGCTACTAATTACCTCAAGGAACTGTGTGTGATTCGCGCCGGACCCGCCAGCCTGCCTTGCCAGCAGCAACTAGATGAAAATGGACCCGGAGGCATTATTAAGGTCAACAAAACGACATATATATATATATATATATATATATATATATATATATATATATATATATATATATATCGCAATTTCTACTTAACAATTACGTTTTCCTTGAGCTGACTAGGAACGTGCGAAAGAACGTTATCAAAATATTTTTTGTAATGCATTGTCATAACAAGCTACTGATTTGCATCACTTATTTGACCTGTGTTATAGTATAAGTGAAAACAAATGAAAAATGTTAGTATGTGCTGTGTGTATATATATACATATAGAGAGAGAGGGAGAGAGAGAGATCAAACAAATTATTACGACAGCTGCATGCCATTGACTATAGTTTTTTAGTTGTCAATCAAATTATACCTTTTAAATTAAAAATCGATAGGTACAAAGCTATCACCTAAAGCATTTTCTTCTAACATTGAAGTGAATTCTATTTTTCTGTATTACCGTTTTTGATGTGACATGCTTAAGACAAACATTTAGATACGACTTATAGTAAAAAGAGACTACCTTGATATATAAGTAAGAGATACAATAAATACGTACTATTATGTTTCATCCATGACGATCCTTTCAAAGGTTGTATTATATGCATGCAAAAATACATGCCTGCATGTTTTCCTCCTCGACATGTGTCTCACGCCGGTAGGGCAGTCTAGTCACAAGCGTTACCCGCTGAACTGAATATATATATATGTTTTTGGCTATTTATATGTAAACAGTACACCACACGTCAGTACACCACAAAAATATACTAAACGTTTTTGATTTCATCTTTAGCCAGAACGAATCAACGCAGCGCACGGGACTGGCAGCGCCATCTGCCGGCAACTGTGCGCAACTTAACTCTAGCGCACAATGTTAACAATAACATACGTTGAGAATTGTGCTAGAATCTACATGGATTTTCCGAAAAGCTTTTCGAAAGTAACAAAGCAGCTTGTGCTTCTAATCTATCGAACTGTTGGAGGGACCAGTGCCATGAAGGGGTGGAGACTCGATTGTCCGAGCCCGTCATGATACATGCTGTAACGAGTAAATATCGAAAACTCTGTCTACGTATACACAAGACGCTATTACTATTAATCATCACGGCCCAAAAAACTTAGAACAAGATAGAGGCTCAGCTGTTGATTAACTACTAAAAAAATCATCACGTCTACGTAAACAGATATGTGAATTTTTTTGCACAGCGTGCAAAAAATGCTAAGGTCATCAACTTCTAAATCATTAGCTAGGCTAGTCTACGTTCGAATATTATCTTGTTCTATCGTCCTAATTTTCTGTCTGTGTTGCACAAGTTAATACATACATTCTAAGCAGGCGTACGTAGAACAAACGGTGATCGGTGCCTTTCAACGTTTGTAGCATTAACAAACGAAAAAAATGCACATAGTAGTCACGTACACAATAGACGTTGAAGTCATAGAAGCAAGTGTGCACTACTAGGCAAGATTAACCAAACTTGCCAACGTATCTTTTAAGTAGAAGAATCACGTAACGCAAGCTGATGGAGTTTCAAAAGTATCAATCCGATTGTCGCATGTTAAAATTTAGCGAGCACCTGTTTTGTCATTACAGCATATGTATATAGGCAGAGTTGACTCCACCAGGGATATACTCCTTAATTTACTCAACAGACTCACGATAGCTTCCCTTAAACCCCACCAAAGACTCATATTTTTGAAAGACTTTCTCATTCCCCGTCTCCTATATAAACTGGTCTCCGGTCCCAGACCATCGTACGCACTCCTTAGTGACATAGATAAAGAGATCAGAAAGGTTGTTAAGTCGAAATGGCTTAAGCTCGAAAACTCGGTCCCGAACGCCTACCTGTACACGCACACAGCACACGGCGGTCTGGACATCCCGTTGCCTCCAAACATTCATTCCCAGACTCCGCCTCTCCCGTCTGACAGCACTACAACACTCCACGCACCTTGGGGTCCAATGGATGCTAACCACCGAGCACTTTAAAAAAGATCTTGCGAAAACAAGACTTCTTTGCGAGCGCTTGGGAACCTCCATTGAGACCGCTACACAAGAGACCGACTACTGGTCTCAACAACTACACAACACGTTCGATGGGGCACATTTTAAAAAAACACACGAAACGCCCTTTGTACATTACTGGATTAAGGGCATGCCCTACCTATCTGGTAAGGTGTATTTAAACCTACTAAAGCTCAGGATCAACGCACTACCAACGCGTGCCAGATTGGCCAGGGGACGCCCGGGCTACAACAAACGTTGTAGGCACGGGTGTCATGCGCCTGAGACGTTGGCTCATGTCGCTCAGATGTGCGATACAACACACAAACAAACCATAAAGAGTCATGACGACGTCTGTGATCGCGTGGGGCGTCTTCTCCGCGAAAGGGGTCATGAGGTGGTTCGTGAGCGAGTCTTCCGTCGACCGGGCGCACCGGGTCTAAAGCCCGACCTCGTAATAACAACACCTACCGAGGTCTGGGTTTTAGATGCCGAGGTTTGCGGCCCGAACCGGGACCTGGCAAAAGCACGGCAAGACAAGATCGCCAAATATGACGTCGAGTTTCTAAGAGCGGCGCTCCCCGACCCGCAAAAACCTCGCAGATTCGGATCCATCACTATCTCTATGAGTGGTGTATGGGACTCCGAATCTGCGAGGACGCTCTTGGGGCTCGGCGTCACGAAGAGGAATCTTATGGATCTCACCGTTTTAACTTTGCAAGGAACCTTGAGGATATACCGCTCGCACCGGGTCCATAAGAGCGGGGGCTACCATCAAGCAAGGACACGGACAACTGACTCTTAACTTCACGTGACACCTTTTTACCACAATTTTTATTAAGGCGAGCACTGCCGAGTGTGCAAACGTATTGTAAATGATTAATAAATCATCACAATATTTTCTATATACTTTTGGCGGGGCGTGTAAAGGTACTGTGCCACTTGAAGTAAGTGGGTTACTTTCCTATCTATATATGTTTAGTTTAGTTAGACATTACATCGAGCGTATGTAGCTGCATGTTAATAGCGCAGCACCGAAACATAACTTTCACAATTATCTACACGGTATTACTAAGCGAGCCAGTACAACTTGCAATCATGTTTTTGTACATTTATTGCCTCTGTTCTATTATATATATATATATATATATATATATATATAGAGAGAGAGAGAGAGAGAGAGAGAGAGAGAGAAAGAGAGAGAAAGAAACGTTATAATACAAATAAAAATGTATAGTTATACAGTATATTGCATTTACAATATAGACAATATTTTCTCAAACACATTTAATTATTATTTGATTTAAATGTATATATATATATATACACCCGTAAGGTCGCTAAAAGTAAGCAAGCAAGTTTTATTCCGTTGACTAAGGTATGTTTGTGTTGGGTTGCGGCTATTGGCTGCCGTTGCATGTGCCGCTGCATATGACAGCTGAGGAACGGAGCGGGTGCGGTGGTCCAGAAGAAGCGTGGTTTGTATGCACACACCGTTGGCATATACACACAGCGTTCGCACAGTCGGGTCGTCATCATACACGTAGCGTGCGCAGGACGGGTTGGCCTGTTAGACAGTTAGTTAGTTCGTTCGTTCGTTAGAGCTAGCGCCTCATACTAGCGGGGGGTGGGGTGGGGGGGGGGGACTAACCATAGGAGGCCCTTTCGTTGTCCTTCCTGCGCTGGGTGTTTCGAGCAGGGCGCGCGAGAATTTGTGGCTGCTCCCGAACAATTAGTTTTGTTTGCTAAAGGATTTATCGCGCGGCACGATTTATTAGAATGCTCACTGTATCTCTTCCGCGCTCGTATCGAGAAAGCGCGTGAAAACGCGGGGCGAAGAAACAGAAGAGAGAGAGAGAGAAGGCAATATGAGAGAAAGGGGTCGGGACAAATATATGTGCATATACACAGAGAGAGACACATATATATATATATATATATATATATATATATATATATATATATACATATATATATATATATATATATATATATATATATATATATATATATATATATATATACTTATATATATATATATATACATATATATGTTAGTGCGTGGCAGAGGCTCACGTGCATGGTGGGTCGTATCTGGCCGGTCGTGCATTGGTTCGGCCTTCTTGGCTGCTCAAGACAATGTGATCTACATTACTTCTCACTGTTTACTACTAAGTAAAGTTTTCGGGCTGACCCTCAGCCAAGATTTAACGTCCACGGAACTGTTTTTCACATTGCTTCATAGACGGACCCCCATAAATACAAATGTGCAATGGTGGGGTTCGAACCCGCGCACCTATGTGTCTCCTCCGGTTGCGAGGCGGAGACTCAATCCACCACGCCACCGGGCTCGACTCACTGTTTACTACTAGGACTACTACTACTACTACTACTACTACTGCTACTTCTTACCAGTACAACCAGTATTCCTCGTAGCAGCAGTATTCAGTATTGTTACGTGTACCTGTACTGCTCATATTGGGCGGTCCTTGACGTAGAAGCATTCGCGGCTATTCCAGCCATCGTGTGATCGGCGGCGGCGGCGGCAGCTTCGTCGCCCGACGGGCCGCGTCAGCTTAACAAATTCTCCACGCCAAAGCTACGTATTCGGACCGCATGATAAGACGCGACACCAAGTGGTGCGGGCCAACCCGTCGACCGAGCGATAGAGCTTTTTAGACGCTTCGATTTAGTGCTAAGATACACGCCTCTTACGAGATCTTGGTCTCTCTCCAGCTCTGCCTTCTTTATTCGTTGAAAATGGACCTGCTTGTATATATATACATATATATATATATATATATATATATATATATATATATATCGACCTAACGCATCAACATAGTCGAATATACAGGGTGTCCTAACAAGGGTGTACACATTCAATTTGGCGCCATTTCTGCTGCTCTGCTTTGACTCTGAAACTCTTAAATAGTTCGATAAAAGACTGGCCGCCATCAATAAACAAATAACTATTTGCTATTCTACGCAACTGCAACTCAATCTTGTAGTTTAACGTCATTTTAAAAATGTTTAGAGTTTGACTGCCAGAATTTACGAACTGCGTTCACGTTTTGGTTGGCAAATGCTCTATTCAAAGTGCATACACTGGGAGGAGAATAATCGAAACATTCGGGGAGGTCAATTGTTTATGTCAAATCGTGTTTGCCTAGGTCGTTCAGTAGAAAGCATCATGGCAATTCGTTAGAATGTGGTCGCAAGTCCGTGAACATGCCTTCGGCAGTGCGCTAACGAATGCAACGTTTTAAAAAGCACCATGCAGCGTATCGTCTCAAAATATTTGCGAGAGAGTTCGTCAACTGGGTAATTATACAACAACAAGTGAATGGTGAGTTTTCTAGCAAAGTAATCTTCAGCGATAAGGACCATTTTCACGTTGATAGCTTCGAGAATAATCAAATTCGTTGCAATTCATGTTTGGTGCGCATCTAGGACTGCGGGCATCGGTCGACCCTTTTGTTCTCCATTTCAGATGCAAACGCAGCATTTTCCAGATAATTCCATACATAATTATCACATGTCAACTCCATAAATAAGTTAAACTGTATCAACATTAAAAGGCTGCATTTAGTTTAAATAAAAATTGTCCGTACTTGTTGCGACGCCTTGAAAAAAACACTAGCAAGTCTGTAATCAAAGCACTGCAGCAAGAAAAGTACTAAGAACGCTATAGCTTATTGCTTGTCCGCTGCGCACATCAGAGATCTAGTCAAATCCGTACTTGTAAGCATGATTTCCCGTTTTTTAATCATTAAAGATTCAAATGTAAATATTCGTCTGTATAAGTCAATTGTGTTAATTAAATCTTTGCATTGCATTGAATACCCGTCTAAAGACCACATGTGTGCAAACACAAAGGCATGATTAAACGTGTTTAGAGAATATTGTTGAAAAGGCTCTGCAGAAGATGTGATATTGAGCCGAATGCTTTTGACCCTCCATCGCTGTCGCACTTTAATTAAAAAGAATGATGCACGGGTGCTACCACAGCGTGTGAGCTCAAATCTTGTTGACCATGTCTTTGATGTGCAAACGAATAATCGTAGGAGTCAAATAATGCTATACAAAAAGGTTTAGCATGAATTGAACATAATCTACAACATGTTTGCCTGGCGTTTAGCCACAGAATCGGACAGCAAGGCGAGTTCGCAGGCTTCTCTGTATCCCAGCTTCCTTTCACCCTATATACGGTAAATAAAAGCGTTTTGTATTCTATTCTCTGTACTCTTGCTGCTTGGCCCTTCATCACGTCGAGTGAATGACGCGCATGACGACTAATTAGTAACCCGCAAGCAGTTCATAGAAAGAAGCTCATTTCATTGTCGACCCGCTGTTGTTTTATCTAGACCTGGTACAGGCCGTTTTATTAGCTAGCCGGCGGAGCGGCTTCGTAGCGGTGGGCTTCCGAGCTGGTTATCGCTACCGATCGCTACGTGAGGCTCAATTGCGCCCGAGGGGTTATAAGAACCCTTTTCAAAGGTGAGAACCCCTTTCGTGGTGAGGCTCATGCACGACCGGCGGAAAGCATTAGCGGGCGTTTTTTTCGACGTGCCGACGTTGTATGGAAGGCAATGTATGCGTTTTGCCGCACTTCGCCGAGCCCACCTCTTTGACAGTTAGGTGCACCCCTGCTGCAGTCGTGTCGACAGATACGGGGCTGCTCAGGACCACTGGCATGCGTGCACGACGCATGCCTGTTGCGGTGACCTGCTTTAGCCCTAGGTCCCTTGGCTCTTTATACAGATCCTCCCTATACACTGCACCCCCACACCCCCTGCCGCTTCCACTGTCCGCCCCTTGGGGGGGGGGGGGGGGGGGGAGGGTCTCCCCTGGTACTAACGAGCAGCTCGAGCTTCTCCTTGAGAGTTGCCTCGGCCAAAGGAACGAGGCTTTGATGCTTCATCGACAGCCGACGAGCGGCCGCCAGCTGACCGACGGTTCGGATGGCCGCTCGCTGCTACATTTGGCCATAACGATGTAAACGATAATAAAATTAACGTCACTAATATCAGCAACGTCACAAAGTAGCCCCAGAGTCGGTGTGGCTCTTCATCCTCTCGTTCATCCCTGCAATCCGCCCCACGTTAGCACCCCATAGACACGGCACCTAGGGCGCTGACGTTGCAACACAACATCGCTTGGCAAAGGGCCTCTTTGCTGGCCGTATTGAGTTATCATTTCTTGGTCTGCCAGTAACCGTGCCGGACCCACCTCGGATATCTTGGCGTAGTCAGCATTCGGTAAGCGAGGGTATGCGTTCGACAACGGCAACAAAAACGACAGCAGTCACCGACGACTGTACCAACGACCGTAACAACAACAACACCGACAACAATTCCCGACAGCTCTCTTGAATGGAGCTGACGTGCTATTTCGTGAGGGCTCAGCGAAGAGGCATCATTAGCTCGCGTCTTTGGCAAGACGGAAAAGCGAGTCAAGAAGTGGGCATTAGAGAGTATCGGAAGCGGGTGATGAATCGAGCGTAAAATAGAATAAGAGCCACAAGTCACAAACACTTCGACATGATCGTCTGTACTGACACTTGCATATATGTATATGCGTTTATGTATATATATATATATATATATATATATATATATATATATATATATATATATATATATATGAGATAATTCGAGAGAACATATGAGCGAGTATGAGCAAGCGAGCTGGGACAACGACATCATCTTGGGGCCCCTTTTTCACTTGAGCAGTATTACAGATCTATATAGTATTCACTGATGCAAATGCTGGCCGGCAATAGGTTTGCAAAACTTATTTACGATTACCGCGCAGGTAAAGCTGTCGTACCGTTCTGTGTAGTGTCCGGATTACCTGAGTTTAACGACGTCAAACAAATGAAGGTTCTATAAGACTGACAGTCAGCAAAGTAAAATCTTCCAACTTGCCCCTACCGACTGCACTAGAATCTCGCATAACTTATATGGGAAAAGATGCATAACAAACTAGACCTCCCTTACGAAAGAAAGAAAGTAATCGTGAGATGGAAGCAGGTTTTAAGAGTGACTTATTATTGTGATTTAAGAAGTCTCACGTGGTCAGAAAATAATAGATAAGGCAGTTGCCTTATTAGAGTCTTACATGGCACTGATGCGAGGCGTGTGTACAGAATAAAAGGTGCAGAAAGAGTGAGCGTGAGCATACATAGAGCGTGAGCATACATAGAGCATGCGCCTCAAAGGGGGATTCATCTTAACGGCTGTAAAACAAGTTCAACAGGCAAAGCTGGTGAGAGTGAGGCAAAAAGAGTGACTGTAATATCCGAATAGCTAAATAGACACACAGCTTCCCAGTGTCTCAGTAGCTGTAAGAGCCATCCAGTGTGGGCATCTTCTTCTTTTCATAGCAAAAACAAAATACAAACTCTACGCATACTGGGCATTCCGCGCCAAGACTCAGAGCCACTGGGCACACGTATGGAGCCTAGCCAAATAAACAGCAAAATATGCAGTAGAACTAAGATTGATCATAGTTTCTGTCAAATTATGAAGGTTCCGCCAATGAAGCGGCAATAGCACTTAGCGCAATTGTCGCATCATCGGCGTAATGCATCGGCGCTATCGGGGCCTCAGCGGCAGGTATATATCAGAGCGGACGCTCACGAAGATCTTCCGTGCGCTGACTTCGACATCGACGATACGACGTATGAAGCTAGGACACAATGCGCAACTCATGAAAGCATCAGCCTACATAACTACTACTGCGGATTTGAACTCTTCTCGTACGTTTCAGACTAAGTCAGCAACTAGCCTCAATAGCAACAACAACACCGATGTCACGAACATACAGCTGCTATACAACAACAGACACCAACAATAAAAATAAAAGCAGCGACAAAAGCAGCTATAACAACAACAGCAGCAGCAACAAGAACAACTGTATTGCAATTGGAGAAGCCTGGTGTTAGAAGACGCATTATCGCGCATTCCGCCCACAGGCCGTGTGGCTCGTCGTGGTTTTCGTTTCCACATGAAATATGTACAGCACAAATTCAATACGATATATATCGACACATGATTGCTGGGCCAATTGGTTAAGGATCTTGTTCAGTCGCTTTGGCTTACCGCAGAGGGTCCACTGCGTGGAAATCAGGCCGACGAGCTTGGGGAGACGTAGCTAGGCTGGTTTTGTAGTGCATGAAACATCAATCTTAAACACGCCAGGTATGCACATATATTCATTTACTACATAGAAAAAAGTTTTATAGGGCTGAGCCTCAACCAACATTTAACGTGCACGGGTTTGCTTTCGCATTGCTTTGTACGTCGAACAACGTAAATACAAATGTGCAACGGTGGGGATCGAACCCATGCTGCACCCAAGTCTCCTCCAGTCGCGAGGCGCACGCGAATGTACCACGCCACAGGGCATAACTAAGTATGCACATGCATGCAAGTACGAATGACTCAACGGCTGATGCAGTTGGCATTATTTCGATGACTATTTGTGACGAGTGGCAGACCGTCGATCGCGCAGGCCACTGTCGCGCTGACCACTCGCCCAAGGCATCAAGCCCTCCTGCTTTTCTGTACGGCAAGGTAAATAATGGGTCGTATTTGGATCGACGCACCGAAGTAGATATATTTATATATATATATATATATATATATATATATATATAAGGAAGAAAGATGTATACATAAAAACGGTAATCACGCAGTCAGCAAGCGCAAATATTGCACTGGGCTTGGCCCCGCGAAAGAGTGGCGTTTACAGCTGGAGCAGTGGTTTTGGCGGCAACGGCAACAGCAGAAACCATCACCACAACAACAACAGCAACAACAACAACAACAAAAACAACAAAAAAAAACAACAACAACAACAACAACAACACAAGAACAACAAAAACAACAACAACAACAGTTGAAGGCGGAGTCTAAGAGGCGGTTACGGACTGCCGACTGTTCGACTGTCTAGCTGTTCGGTCGGGGCAGGGCCAAGGGGAGCATTGGTTCTCATCGAGGCCCCTTTACCGAAGCTTCGGCTGTGATCAACAACAGCAACAGCAAAGGCTAGGCCATACTCTCGCTCTGGATCTGGCCAGTTGACCCAAGAGAGTGCCGACACAGCAAACAGCGGCCATACGGCCAGCGTGGCCGCTTTTCCGGTTGGACTTTCTGGTTGAGCCAGCCGGTTGGTTACTCGTAACGTCGCCAATGCTGCTGCTGCCACCACCAATTGATCTATCTATCGTCTATTCTATACATATCTGTCTTTGTAATGGACGCTTTGTCAAATCGGTGCCATAATTTGGCACGCGCACAGCTATGCATTTCTGCCTGACTCTCCGTCGGACTGTACGTCCGTTCATCTACCTGACTGCAACAGTTGTTTTATTGTCCTTGATCGCGTTGCTCATGTTGTTGTTGTGGTCGTTGTTGTTGTTGTTGGTGGTGCTAGTGGTGGAGTTGGCGTCATGTTGTTGTTGTGGTTGTTGTTCTCGCTGACGTTGTTGTTACTGCGCTTGTTGCTGTTTTTCGCTGGCTAAGTAAATGTTAATATAGTTGTTGCTATTGCTGATATCGTTGTTGTTGCTATTGCTAATATCGTTGTTGTTGCTGATGATATTACTAATGTTGCTATTGCTCTTGTTTTTGCTATTGGCGTTAGCGTTGTCGTTGCCTTTGTTGGTATTTGCTGCACCTGTAAATGTTGTATTTGCTAATGTGGTTAGTGTTAACGTCGTTGCTGAAATTACCACCGTCGCTGTTGTTAATAACAATGCTATCGTCGGTATTGTTAGTATTGTCATTGGTTTTGTAATTGACGCTAATGATGATAGTGATACTGATGTTTTTTTTCATGGCTGCTGTTGCTGTCAGGTTGTTGTTGTTGTTGTGCTCGGTGTTGCGTCGTAGTTTCCATGAGATGGTAAATCACCAATAGCGAGGCATATAGATATAGATATGTGTCGTGATAATTATCATCGTCATCCGAACGCCACTCGGAACTGTCTTCGATGAAATGGCCATATCTTTACGGTTATCGGCTGTAAATCGACTGTTGCTCAATCTGACGGCACATACCTATCGCCTCTCTTTCTCTAGCTCTCCACTAGGGCGAGGCAGAACACCACGGTGTGGGCCAATCATTCGCGTTTGTCATCGGCCATTTTCTCTGATCATGCCCGAGCAGATCATACTTGTCGTTTAGTTAGTTATTCATTTATTACAACGTCTACAACCCAAATCTAGAAATCTTACAAATTATCGCATCGGAATAGGGAGTATGTGTCACGCCGGAGTTGAACCCACAACCACTACGCCTGAGTCGCCGGCCATTCCTGGATGGTTGCTGTTGTTGTTGCTGCTGCTGCTGAGGTTGTTAACTACTGTTGTTAATATTGCTGTTGTTCATATGTCAGTTATTCCCGTTACTTCATTTGGAATGTTGCTCTTGTTATTATTATTATTAGTATTATTATTTACAAAAATCTGAATAATTTTATTAACTTGCAAAACGCCTAAATACTAGGCTTACGATTAATCTTGAATCAGATTTCGAGTCTTTAATATATAGATTAATATTATGGAAAAGTGGGCAATTCTTTGCACAGCATGAATAATTATTATTCGCATTATCAGTGAAATTGTGGCTCTGGTTAGTATAACCATTATATCTTGGTATTTTGCACAGCTTTAGCAATTAGTCTGTAACTTAAACTTCTAGCTCGATAACTCTGCTTCGATTGACATCCCAGCATTCGTCTAGACATTCTATTGCGTTCAGGTTGCAGGGCCGGAGCGCGTCTCACCGAAAGCTCGTTCGAGCATGTCGAGAACATTTTCTGCAGGCTACAAACGCTCACCTTTACAATACTGAAAAGAGCCGCCAACCACAATGCTATCCGTTCTTTGCGGTCTCGATCACAAAAGCCGGGACAAGACCTTGCTATTTGTGGCAACGGATGGCGTTACAAAAAAGTACCACAGTGCGCATTGGTTCCATGCTGGCTCCTGTGGATGCACAGTTCACAACTCGCTGAAAAGGCTCACACTGTCTTATGTGAGCAGTGTGTATCAAGTGAACTGACTAGGAAAACTTCCAGGGCCGGGTGGGCACACTGCAAAGGCACCTCGTTGTCCTTTGCTCTACAGGCACAAAGCTCGGCGAACGGCTGCTGTTGTTCAGAGAATCTCTTCCAGGAACTAACTCGGGATCATCCGCAGCTGACGCTTGCTCGATTTCGGCACCAATTGGCTCTGAGGGTCGAAAGCGAGTAAAGTGACAAGTTGGAAAAAGGAAAAAGGAATCAGTGGCTGGTTGCTGCAGGTCACGACACACAACAACAACTACAACAACCACAACAACAAACAAAAGCGGACAGCGGTTCTATCCACAATAACAACGGAGGGGACAGCGGGTCTACCCACAAAGTATAGAGGAAGAGGACCGGAGATGCTGCTGCTGCTGGACAAAGCGGTTACAGCGGCTTAGCTAGTACGACGCTACATAACAGTATGAGCGCAGCAGCCAATGGCGCAACGTGCGCTGTTAACAATAAGGAATCGGCTATATTGCTTGTAAACAAAAGAGGATTAAGATGGCTCGGGCGTGCAACACCACCAACAGCAGCAGCTAACGGATTGGAGTTGAGAACCACAGACTTGTAGCAAAGTGAACGCCGTTATAAAGGCTCCTAGAATTGAGTGCCTGAACGTCGTTATAAAGACTCCCAGAGTTGAGGGTCCGAACGTCGACAATTGCTCTGCATAGCTGGCCGTGTGCCGCCTTGGCATTAGGGCACTGGCAGTGTTTAACTTAGATTTCAAAGAGAAGAGTGCCCGCATTTTGCGTTGTGACAATGCACGACGACGATTATACAAAATGCTCCAAGTATGACTTCTGGCTGTCTTGACGTGTTGGGTGGGCGCTCTGCCCTACGAGAAGACGGTCAACGCAAGTGTTTCTGCTGCTCCTGGCCATCCGAGAGAGAGTCAAAGTGACTGATCATCGACCAAACGATAGGCGCCAAGAAAAACCCTTCGTGCGTATGCTGTTTTGAGATGAAGAATTAGACAAATTACCGTTTAACATGTTTAAGTTGGTAAACAGCTAACACGTTCACTTATACAGGATTATAATATAAAATGGTAAATAAATTCCTAGAGTTGGTAAACATTTGTCCTCCTTACGGAGACCTTTCTCTTGAAGGAACTACATATAAATAATATGCGAGGCTATCACTGGCTGTTGGTTATGCCTAACAAACGACCCGTGGGTGGATTACTGGGTTACCTACAGGCGAAAAAGTTGTCGCCTGTGTAGCGTTTGCGGAAGGACAACTAGTGTGGTGCTTTCTTTGGGGGCTAAAACAAGTTGTCTGCCTATTTTCAACCTCCCATTACCCCCTTCTTCTGTTAAACCAACTGGCATAGTAGCATCCGGTATTTCGGTTTTAAATCTAAAATTTCCAACTGTCACTAGAGGTGACTTACCCGCTGAATTGATAGTGAAACAAACCATGATTAAGGCGTGTTTATTCGGTTGATGAAGACGTGGGTATGCGTTCGCTATGCTAACGTCTTGTGACGACTCTACGTATACAAGATGGAAGTACCCTTCTTTTAATGTGGAAATCAGCCTAACTGATTTTTGACGAGATGAGTAGCAATATCCGATCATGGCTGTAAGCCTACAGATTATTGAGACTTGTCGACGATATCAATCATATGACTATAGGCCGCGGGCCGATAATGACCGGGAGAGCAAAAAAACGATGCGAAGTGCAGTTATTTGAAATTTTTGCACGAAGCTAAAAAATGACTACAAGTGTAAACCAGGAGGAGACGTGAGTTCTCCAAAGTTGCGGACGCCTATAATAGGCTCTGCTGCGACCTTGAACTGAACTATACAAAAGATAAGAATTTTTATTGCTTGTAAGAGACAAACAAGGGCCATCGCTGCATTTATTCTCGGGTCTCGTAAGGGAGGAAACTCAGTCGCTCGGCGACGAACAGACAAAGCATCATCTGACAATTATTCTATCTGAGTCTGATGCGTTGAGTCGTCCAGATACTACGGCCACTTCCTAAGTCAATTCGGATTCAGGAAAGGTCGATGTACACAGAACGCGGCCCATGTACTTCAGTCGGAAGTTGAACGGATGTTGGCTGTACCTGGAGACCACTTGTACGCCGTATTTATTGATTGTGTCAAGGCTGCGACAAAGCCCCCACGTTACTTCCTAGTCGATTTATTTGGACACGCTAGGGTGAGTTGTTCTCTTCTACGAGTGCTCCCAAAGCTCCTTTGCTGAAGACCGCCGTGAAGTAAATAGAAGGAACATGGGCACCTTGTCGCTGAGTAAAAACCAAAATCAAACTCTGTTTTGGGATTTTATTTTGGCGATTTTGTTGTTCTTTTTGCTTTTGCAGGCGCTTTTGCGTGTGGAAAATTCTACAGTTGGAGTACCCAGGACGTCTGCCTTAGTTAGGTTATAATATCATTATTGCTACCGCAGCCAAAGACAGTATATATATGACATTTGTACAGTGCTAGACTATTTATTGCATGTTTTCAAACAGGAACGATACCGTTCATGTGGAGGGAAAGGTAAAGGAAAACTGACAGAGCCTACCTCGTGGAGAAGTATCGCAAAAGAGAACTGTGTATTCTAGGCGATCCGCCCAGTAAACAAAAGACATACTGCTATAAATATTAATATTACGCAGGCGACCTTGTGTTATACGTTCAAAGCAGATTTCACTTAAAATAAGCGATTGTAGAATTCGACAAATATGCCAAGGTAGGATTCAAACTAAATACACAGAAAACAGAAGCGACAACATTTCGGCATGGTGGTAGACTATTTGTGAATTGTTGACTTTGACTTAACGGGCAGTTTCTCAAATATAGCATGCTAACCGTTTTGGCGTCATTGGCAATGACAATATGTAAATGAGTTTTATATATTTCGCAGGCGCGTACATGTCTGTTGAATATACTGGATTTTATTACAAGTGTGAAAGTTAAACAATGAAACAATACATATAAATAAAAACTATATATATATATATATATATATATATATATATATATACTATTACAGAAAGTAAAATGCACCGTGATCAAATGGAAGATAGACATTAGCATAATTCAAGAAGGTATACTTTAAAGAAAATTGTGAATTACTTATTTTACAGATTCCTTAAACAAGGAGACAGGGGCTTACCTGCGTATGTCTGAAAGTCGTTTGTTTTAGTACGTGGGTCCATAATTTGCGTTCGTCCTCTGAAGCTTGGTTACGAAGTGCGAGCAGCGAATGCTCAGTTCAAAACGAAGAATATTTATGTGCGTTTAAGTCATATAAGGATAATAATCGCTACATACCATTTTGTATGAATGAAAGAATGATCTTTTGCAAACAAGGTTCCATTCTCCGGTGACCGGGAACAGGTTATGAAAACCTTAGCGTGTCCGATGTTAATATTGTAAGAAACGTGGCAAATCGTATGCTGTGGGGTATCCTCGAATCCATCGCCGCAGTGAACGCACGTGGGGCTTGAAGGCTTCCCAATCTTAAACAGGCAGGCCTCGAAGTCTCCAAACCCCTCCAGAATCTGGGTGGTGTGAAACGTTAGCTCCTCCTTGGCCGATTTGGCCATTTTCTGATGTTTAGTATTATTTACCGGAACTGGCGCCTAGAGCACCCTCCTCCAGGCCGTCTCGCTCCTCCTGCAAAAGGTTGATGCTCCGTCGCCGCTCGTTTTATTTCATGAGTGTAGGGCCTCCTCACAGACGGTAACACTTTTGTGCGTTCAGATCCCAGGAAATCGTTCCGGCAGAAGCGTCACCGCTATGTTCACCGTCCGGTACGCCATGATCGCCCTCGAGCGCTCCGATCCAATAAGCCCGACGCAGGCGACTCCGGCTTGGGGCGGTTGTTAAGGTGTTGGAAGGTCGGGCTGAAACCCCGTATAAAGCGACTGACTCGAACACAGACATAATGAAGCGCCGTTTGGAGAGTTGGGGCGCAAAGGTTAGATCATCCGGTCATGTAGGTGGTCTAACATTAAGAGAATAATACAGGTTCTTTTCCTCTGGAGATTCTCGGGCATGACTTTCCGCGGGAGGCTGCTAAAAGCGTTTTTGACGACGAGTGAAACGGCGAAGAGGAGACCGCGTGTTCTTGGCGGAGACCTGCGGAGGAGCTGGGCCTCGATTGAATCCGCTGAATGGCTTTAATCATCAAGCGCCTTTTCCAAAATCCAGTTTGGGAGTCGGGTAGGAGGCCGTTTTCTTCCGCAAAATATGTATTAGAGGCGTGCCTCCACGATGGATTCTAGTTATTAAAGCTTAGCCCGGGTCTATGCCCTACTGTGCTCGATCCACATCCTCATCCACCTCCTCTCATCTCGCTGACTCTCGGTATGGTTTATCGTCTATTATCTGATTGAGCATCGCTCAAAGAAAGTTTAGCGATCAACAATGCGGATCGAACCGACGACAGTCCGGTAGATGACAACGATAATTAGTGCACTTACAACCCCCTAGACCACGCCGTCGAGCCTGGTGGCGTGGTGGCATGCGTCTGCGCCTCGCGACCGGAGGAGACACATAGGTGCGCGGGTTCGAGCCCCACCGTTGCACATTTGTATTTGTGGGGGTCCGTCAATGAAGCAATGCGAAAAACAGCCCCATGGACGTTAAATCTTGGCTGAGAGTCAGCCCCGAAAGGATTTTTTAGACCACGCCGTCGCAGGATCCTTTCTGTAGACAACAATTCTTCTTAATACCTACAATATAATAGAAAAGTTGACACTGTCGTTGCCGGCGTAGTAACTGTGGCCAGTCAGCTATAATTATCGATTGCCTCACGGCAACAACAACAACAACGACAGCAACAGCAACAACAACAACGCTTAACACAACCATTACCCCTACGTTTAACTACTATTACTACTACAGTAATTTTAACTATTACGGCTACTACCACGACACCTGCTTTTGCTGCTGCTGCTGCCAATAACTACAACGACTAATAATACGAACTACAGCTACTAAGAATGTATAATATTACTCCTACAAACAACAGCAACTAATACAGCTACTAATACTACTAACTACTATTGCTAACTACAATGTTTGTGATGTGTAACACCGAACGGACAACGCCAGTCGTAGCAATAACAGCCAGCAGGCACTACCGTAGCAGTAGTAGTAGCAGTAGGAGTGTAACCAGTTACCGTTGTTGTATTAATGACAGCAGTGGTGCTGGTAGTGGTTGAGGTAGTAGAATTAGTAGCAGTAGTAAAAGTAGTTAGAGTAATTCGATCAAAATTCATTAATCATGCAACAACCACGAGCGTAGCAGCGATAGACCGGGCCTACTGCTTCAGGCCGTAGATAGATAGAGGGATAAAGGGAGGGGCGCAGGGAACAACAACAACAGCAACAACAACTATAGCAACGGGATTTGGTTCGCCTAAGATAATCGTACGATACACGAAGGAGGGGCTAAGCTGATAAGATGGAAAATTCAGCTTCGGGCCTTGCTTATGCTGGCTACGATCAAGTTGGTAATCATGGTTAGCAAAGCCGACTATGGCCACCGGGCGGTCGAGCTAACGACAGCAACAACTACAAGAGCTAAAATAACAACAAGAGCAGCAGCAACAACAGCATTAACAAGCATCATAATAATAATGATGACAACAGTAACAACAGCAACAACAGCTACTACCACAATAATGAAAACGATAAGCGATAAAGATGGTAATGTGCTGGGTCAAGCTGGCCAGATGCGTATACCAGCAGCACCAAGAGATCTTGTTAGAGGCGAAAATAGAGCGACACCTAAATTGCTTTTATCTTGGTCAGACGCAGGGTGGAGGGTTCGATAATGCACGGTATATGTCAGGAGAAACAACAACAACAAATATATGTGTATCTACATTTATGCATAAACATAAATATGTTTAAAAAAATATATATATATATATAACCCACCTATCAAAAGCAAAAATGGAGGTACTTATTAAAGACAAATTTAAAGCCAGTTCTCTAAAAAGAGTGTTAGTAGTCTACCGCAATAGCCGCAACCAACTTGTCTATCTGTTGGCCTCGACACCACTCTTTGCGGAGGATCTCAGGGTAACTTATGCTTTACCGAGAACGGAGGCCTTCGAGAATCATATTGCCGGATGGGAGTATAAATTTGCGGATGTTGATTGGCGTTTTTATGAGACTAGGGCGATGACTACAAACTACTAAAAGAGCCCATGTTGTAGAAACAGATACTTGTACTATTGCAATACATGATTTTCATATAAAGATATGTATACTAAATGGGTGGCATGAGATATCAACCGAGTGTAAATGCAAGCTATGCAGAAAATCGTGTGACCTGTATCATCGCCAACAGTGTACAAAAGCAATATCGCTGATGAAAGTTATTTAGCAGAGCTGTAGCACATATGTACATAAACCAAATATTGGTTAATAAACAATACATTCAAAATATTTAATTGAGTAAACTGTTTCCTCTGCTACAGCTGAAATGCGTATGATTTCACCATGTTACGAATTTTGCTATACATATCTAGCAGATTTCTGAATGCGAAAGATGTTGTACAAGCGGCCGATATTCACCGCCGACTGGTGGCCGTATTCGGGAAGACTACGTATATATCCGACAAGTCACTGGGAAAGATGAGCACCCATTTTTGTGAAGATCGGAAACGTCTGAGTGATAACCAGGCCAGGTAAACAATGTAATCATGACAGAACTTATTGACAAAATGAAAGACCTGGCGAGAATGTTACAATACAATGTTGGCAGTGATGGTGGAGCCAACGATGCACCAGTGTGGGCAATTCTGCACAACATGTTGGGTGGCCGAAAGGTATGCGCACAGTGGGTTCCAAAAAAGCTCAGCAAACCGCAAAAAGAACTGCGTATGGGCTAGTGCTGCAACGTCTACACTCTGAAGGCCCGCCTATTTTGGAGCGGATCGTCACCGGGGACGAGAGTTGGTACGAGCTCTCAGGAAGCAATTGATGGGCACCGTCCACTTCGACGTCCAATATCTGATACTTTTTGAATTTCTTGAGCACGGAAAAACCTATAACAGTGACGTATACTGTGAGATGCTGTGCAGTCTACGCAACTTTATCAGGAGTAAACGGCCTAAGTTGCTCATGGCGCGAGTGCACGATAACACGCAGTCACACAAAGTGTAGTGGCCAAGTGGCGGGAGTAACTATGACTCTCTTACCGGCTTTGGTCCGCTGGTGCGCGACTTCCGCGCGCTGCGGGGACCTTCACGAGCCCCTATGTAAGTTAGTCAGACGGTATAAACTCCCAATAGTAACACTCCCGTGACCATCTAACGGGGGGGCAAGGCATACGATAGAGATTGGTTGGCAACGAATTTATATTGTCATCCTGTCGTGGCCCATTCGAGGGCTGTTAAGGCTATTGCCAATACGGGGGGAATGTGCTGCATAATGACCCCCGGGCCGGACGGTTAATGCCCCGGGTGACACCCGGTGGTACCGTCCGGGACGCCGGCTGCCTTGGCTTAATAGGCAAAACGAGTGAGAAGTGGCCACATGAACGCAGACCGCCCGTCGAGAGGACCATTTGGCCCTTAGATAGGGGCAGCTTGAACATCCGGCTTGCAGCCCGTATATGTCGACCTGCGACATCTGCCAGTTTGGTCCAGCAAAAGCGCTTTAATGGAAGACGCTCTGGCCCAAACGACAGGCTGAAAGATACAGTAAAGGATTAGCTCTTATCGCAGCCACAGGGCTTCTGGCAACACTAAAGCCTTCAGCCTGTGAAACTGTAAGATAGCTGTGCTCAAGCCCCTGGTAATTAAGCCACCTACCTGGGCCTTCTGCCCATGTAGGTGGCTTAATAAAGAGAGGTTGAGCGCTGATCGACATTTGTAGGGTGGCTCTATTCGCCGAGGAGGTGACTCACCCTTGAATCCCTGGGGGTTCGAGCATTTTACCACGAGTTAATTCTTTCCAGCCCTGGATACATTAAATCTGCTTTTATTCATAGAACTTCTAAACGTCCCACTGTTGCTCGAAGGTGAGGAAAGTCATGTCTGACGCCGGGCCGAGAACTGTAGACTCTCATGACGTGCACTTGGAATACTCGGAGACCACCAGAGCCTATTTCGCCTATAGTCTTGCTTGTTTGCAATTCGCCTAACTCACCTACTACGGTGGATCACTTTGTCTGAAGACCAACGTCTCTTGAAGTGCTCAACGGCCAGTCTCTCGAGTTCCAATGGCTGTCACATAGTCTGGCTCTGTTAAAGCCCGCGCGCAGCAAAACGGACGTATTTCTGCTCCACTGCGTCCAGGCCGGCCAGTTTTGTTCAATTAATCTGCACCACATCAAGCTGAGGTGTGTTTTCTCAGTCGGGATGACACTGCAGATAGTTTTGTGTTTGCGCCTACTTTATGATCCCTCCTACTTCTGCCAAAGAATTCGTAAGCTGCTCACTCGGCTGCGGTACGAGTGGATATTTCAACTGTTTCAGTGATGCAGCTGCTAGTACACAGAGTTTGGTGTGCGTAAGGACCTGTAGGGAGAGGTCCCTTGCCAGTAACTATACAACGGTTATTTGGAGAATTGCAGACCTGGCTAACTTAGTACTTAATCACCGTCTTGAGATTACTTATTTTTCTTGAGAACATCTTCGTAACGTGGCGCGCTCAACCGAGTGATTGGCAGTGATCGATCACATGCCACCCTCTCGTCGGAAATTGCCGCTCTTCCCGCAGGGGCGCATCACCGCTAGTCGAAGCCGCTGCAGCCGCTGCGTTTGTAAACGCTCATAGCTCAAAGCGTTCGCGTTCGATCAACTGCAGACGCTTGGAGAGCAATCGTCGTTTTATTATTAACGGCGCAGCATCTGTGACCGACAACTTTATCCCCGCCGTCCCCCGGAAAAATAAGAAGCGCTTAATCATTTCTCGGATTGCCCCTAACGTCACGGTGTCGAACATCCATCGAAGCATCGCGCCCAAACTTAAAGCATCGCTATTAATATGAAAACTACAGTAACTAAGTACAATTCCGCCAACCCCCAAGGCCCTAAACGAGACAGTCTTAAAGCAAATGATAGACTATTAAATTGCATTTATCTAAACACTTGCTCTGCAGCAAAACAAGACGCTATTTGTTGTATGTTCCATTACAGTGCATTAAACAATATTGATCTCATTTTCTGTGTGAGATTTGATTCAACCAGTCCATAATGGACGCCGAGCTCAGCATTACTTTTCGATGCTTTCGGGTGGGCCGTGGCTCGAGGGGCGAAAGTGTTATAGTTTCAACTTGTCGAAAGGTTATGCAAGTATCATGTGACATATCCGGTGAACACATCGCAGTTTATCTACTCATTCCGCACAACAAAATTTGCCTCTGCTGTTTTGCTGCGACGCTATCTACTATTGTCGGATTTGACGGATCCGTGACCATCATTGATAACTCATAACTTAAAAACCTCAGTTTAGCTCGAATCGACTAGGCTACCGCGGAAATCTCCATTGCTGAGTCAACAGAAACTCTTTGCGTCAACTGTAGCGTTGGAAACAATCTAACCTTATTGACGACCCCACGCATCACTCCGGCTCCACCACGATCTTCTCCTAACCGCTCATCCTGACACTATAGACAAGATTGACATCCGTGACCCAATTGTCAGCTTTGATTACACGTTCATGCCCTTTAATCTCAAAATGGACGTCATTGAATCGGCTCAATTGCTGTGTGGATTCAATTCCCCGCAAAGAACATCGAGATGATGGCCAACCACCTCAACGTGATTGTCTGGATGCTGTTCTTTTTAGACTGCCGCGATATAACCTGGATGTATAACAAGCTCGCTTTTTGATCTAAGTCTTTGCTCCTAATGGGGTCGACAAGAAGCTTGAGAATCTGCGCTTATATGCAGCCCGGCATGAACGACTCATCTCTTTGTATACGTACTCTGCCACGCCCAATGCATGTGAACGAAAACTCACGAACGCAACAAAGCATCTGACCCAGATGAACATAAGCAAAAAGGACAGCCGATTCCTGTTCCGCTATGCCAACTCACGCCACATCAGCAATAAGTCCCCACCACTTCTGAAATCAATCTCGCACCCGACAGGTGAAAAGAAGGTTGAACTACTAGCATTTCATTTCTTATGTTTGTTCAATTCGATTCCAGAAACTCGATGTCGACCTTACGATTCTCCGCGACTCCTTTATCGATTTTAATTAATATGAGGTCTACGAACAACTGTTATGAGCTCCTGGAGTGCGGTTTTGACGACTCGTGCAATATGGAGCCTTTCTGTGGAGGCGTTGTCGTGATGCAGTATGGTTTGGCCTTGTCGGCCGGGTATTTTCAGTCGAATCTTATTTCCGCGGTGCAGTTAGTCAATGTAAGGCTTCCTGTTGACTGTGGTATTCTCTTTAAAAAAATCCCAATGCACCATGCTTTTCCAGTCCCATCAAATGCAAATCATAGTTTTTTTCAGGCCAAGGTTCGACTTAAATCTCGGCTTCGGTGTATCTCCTGGAGCCACTAATTCCATTATCTGTTTCATATTGACGTCTAGGCACCATTTTTCATCTACCACGACGATTCGGTACAGAAAGAGTTGCTTGTGTTCGCGTGTTGCTCAGTGGCGGGCGAGATGCTGAGTAAAACCAATTGACTGAAGGTGATTGGAGATTGTCATCGCACTGCAGTCCATTTTTTTCGGCTAAGTCACGAGTTGCTTGGCGACCGTCCGCCTTCAGCGCTGTGAGACGTTTTTCGTTAGTCTTCAGGTCCAATTTGCCATTTGTTTAAGTTTGCAAACCATTTACGTGCTGTAGACTCGCCTAAGACACCTTCTCCGTTCACGTCGTAAATGTATCGAGTGGCTTTGGCAGCTGTTTGACCTTTGTGGAAAAAAACTCCAGCATCGCCAATCTAGATGTTTAAAAAAAACCCAAGCCGACTACAGCGTCGGAGAGAGGCATCATTTGAAAGTAACAAGTAAGTATCATGTGGATTGGTTTTCAATTGCGTTTGTAGCAACTACGCTACACGCTTGGACCAGCTGAAGCAACGCATCATACCACTACGACTCGCGATGCGGAAGAGAACTGTGCTTGTCCACCACGACAATGCGCCCACTCACACGTCTCTTTTTCGTAGGCCAAATTACGCAAATTAAAATCTCAAATTGTACAACATCCTCCATAATCTACGGACATGGCTCCATACTGTTTGAAACCCATGTATCTGTTTGAGAGCCTCAAAAAGTACCCATTCAGAACGAGATATCAGAGCAGCACTGATGTCGTATGCGCCGTAAACGCGTATTTTGAGTCTACGGATTCTTAATATTTTGCAATTAAAAATGGGCGTAGGCTTTCGAATAAATGTCATGCCACACGAAAATTTGGTTCTTTTTGGCTTAAGCTGAGTCTAGGGAGTTCGGTTTATTCGCTGCTTGCTCGGCACATAGCTGGCAAAGTCAGACGACGGATATTGTCGCATCGGGGCTCGTGTACCTGCCGCTCCCCTTTAAGGCTTCAAATACTGGGTGAAACTGGGCTTCGCGCCCATCAAAGTCACCCAGACCCCCCGGGCTATGGTCGCTGTGACCTGGTGTTCTTGCACGCATGCTCCTTTACCAAGCATCTTCTAAATCCTTGCACGCATGTTCCTTTACGAAGCATGATTATCGCTTTTAATTTATACCCACGAGCCAAACTATTGGCGTCTTACCGTACCAGCCCTAAATAGATGTTGTGATATACCACCAGAAAAAATGCACTGCGTTGACCATCCTGTATTTTATCTGTTCTATATTCATTTTTTTTTTAATTTAGAGGAATCATCCTGAAATGATGATATGTTGCTACTTTGTTCCATCATAGATGACCCAGGCTAAGGTAGCATCGCTTAACATGATTCTAAGAAGCGATTATTCAGAAAGAATCTGACATATTGACTTGACGTGGAATTAATGCGCATTCATCGTTACATAGTAAATATCAGTTTGTGACGAATATCATATTTAAAATGGCCTCTATCTGTATATGATGTCACTTAGTCACTTGGTTTAAACATATATATATATATATATATATATATAATGGGCACAATTAGGGGCTGCCTCGAGATAAGGATAAGCTCAACTGGTAGCGCTCCTCACAAGCTCTACTGTGTTAGTTACTTAAACACATTTTCCTGTAACAATACAATCAAATAATAAATATATATATATATATATATATATATATATATATATATATATATATATATATGTGTATTTCTCAACAGACCCTTCAAGCGTAGCCTGATTGAGAGGAAAGTAGAACAAGAGAGAGAGAGAGAGAGAGAGAGCTAAACAGACAGTTCACTCTTGTTGTTGAATCTGACATGGAATGCTCACAGTGTTCAGATGGTAGCCTGCCAGCCGACCGGCCGACGTACTGTTCAGTCAGTAGTCAGTCAGCTCTTTAACAGACAAACGATGACAAATGACGAATTGCCGCTGCTGCTGTTACTGCTTCTGTTGTTGTTGCTCATGTTGTTATGTGTTGCTGTTGCACAAAGCCAGTGGCGAAGTGGCGTGAAAAAAAGCGTTTTCGTCGTCGTCGTCGTGTAAAGAAGTGCGTTCATCAGCGACAGTCAATCTCTCGCAACGCACGGTCTTCTTCGGAGCTGGCTACGATGGCAGGCTAACGTTGCTACGGCGGCCGCCGGCAGCATCTTCGTCATTTTGCGCCTGGTCAATCATTGTTAAATTTAGACGAGACAGCTAAAGGCCGAAGTGAGAGGCCGACAACCTTAACTAAGAAGCAACAGAGAGAGAGAGACAGACGTTTGAGACTGAGAAGCAGCACACAACAAAGAAGTGTGCAGAGATAGGGAAAAGCTATATACGTATATATACGAGTATATATATATATATATATAAAGAGAGAGAACAACAACGGATACATAAAGGAGGATAATCAGATCTGAAGGAGAGGAATAGAGTAAAAGGCAACGAGCCGAGAAAACGTCGAAATGCGAACAATCCAATGATTCTTGGACGCGTAGCTTTTTAATTCCTCATGATGGTTGACTCTCTGACACCAGTGCCAGAGCACCACCATCTCTGTATGTATGTAGTGAAAACAAAACGAAGAAAATGTATACATACAAACATGGATGCATATATATATATATATATATATATATATATATATATATATATATATATATATATATATATATATATAGCAAATATTATATATATGCGTGTGTGCGTTTGTATGTACGTATTAGTGTTGAGAACGCGCACCAAGGTGCGGCCTGCTTGACAGCAAAGAAATCTGTCTGGCACTGACGACAAGCAGACCAAAAGCATGATGGCTGTAAGTTCGGAGTTGAATGATTCCAACAACGAATTGGACAGACGAAATCCCCCCCTCATTCCTACCCGTCCGTGTTCGGCCCTCCCTCATGACCATATAAAGAAAGCATTCACTGCAGCAGCAACAGCAGCATCTAATGCTCGGTATGCGCCAAACAACGCGTGTAGCGTTCAATTTGACATTGACGTCATCGTTGTCGATTTCAATGGACGTAAGCTTTTTAAATCTTCAAAACGGTGGCCCTACCCGTCGTTGTTGTTGTTGTTGGCATTGTTGTCGCTGTTACTCTTGTTGTTGTTGTTGTTGATGTTGTTGTTGCTATTGTTGATGTCGCTGTTATTCTTGTTTATGTTGTTGTTGTTGTTGCTATTGTTGTTGATGTTATTTTTGTTGTTGTTGTTGTTGTTGGTACTCTTGTTGTTGATGTCGCTGTTATTCTTGTTCATGTTGTTGTTGTTGTTGTTGTTGTTATTATTGCTGCTCTCCTTCTTCTTGCACCGTTCGCATCACCATCCCGTATCATCTGTGGCCGCGCATGCATCAAGACCATCACCATGTGCCAGTGTATAAGTGCGTCTGTCTGTCTGGCCGTCCGTCCGTCTATCTGTGTGATGACATGATGTGTCTGCCTGCTGCCTATCGCCCAACTATCAATATGCTCATGAACAAGCTCATGAACAGTCCTGTTGGCTGCCAATCGCGCGGCAGTCTGCAGGATTGCTCATGAGCGAATCATGAGTTTTACGACTACAGATGGTGACGCCCGACTGCGAATGCTGCCCAAAGTTCCTGTCCTCGTCGTCCTACGATCGTGCTAGTATGGTATCGTCCACGGTGGTCTTGGTCTGTCATCCTGAGCGTCGTTCTCCTTCTCGTCGTCCTGAGCGTCGTTCTCCTTGTTGTTCTGAGCGTCGTCCTCCTTGTTGTCCTGGGCGTCGTTCCTGATCGTTCCTCAACATTTTTGTCGTTGTCGTTGTCACCGTCGCCATCGCCTCAGGGCTGTTTGCTGGGCTCGAACCGATACGCCCGGTACATGACGCCGTTGTAATGAGCAACAGACGTAACGAGTTTCCAATCCCTGACGGGACATCATCGTCAGGACATCATGTCGTCGAGTTGCTACACCGTAAGCTCTAAGCTTTGCGTATGCATTCGAACGCACGCGTCAGAATAAAGACGCCTTGACACATTTGCGTGGGACGGTCTCGAGGGAGTGCAGGAGTAAATTACGCAGCAGACGCTGACCTGATTTGTGTACCAGTTTACCTCTAAAGCAAACAACACGTATGTATGTGACAAAGTTGGATGTAACTAAGTTTCTATATATATATATATATATATATATATATATATAAACATATGGGGGTGTGGGACGGTTTCAAGCGAATGCATGAGTAAAATACACAGCAGATGCTGCCCTGATTGGTGTCCCAGTTTACCTCTAACGCAAACAACACTTATGTATGTAACAAAGTGGGATGTAACTAAGTTTACATATATATATATATATATATATATATATATGTTTATTTACCGATAACTTAAACATTGCAAAATGGAGTTTTGTTGAATAAACCACGGTTAAACTTGAAACATATATATATATATATATATATATATATATTATTAAATATATATATATATATATATATATATATATACACGCTGACCATGGGCATCTTATTCACACTTATTTATGTATTCAGACAAAGTCAAACTGTGATATGTAGCCCACATGCAACAATGATCCTAAACCTGAGTCGCCGAGCTTCCTTCGCTGTGGCCGGCGGCACTTAGCCGACACGCTGCCTGCACACACTGCATCATCTGCATATCTTTCACCGAACCCGCAAATTAGAATAATTACGAACGTTGCCACGGTCAGGTAGGCCCAGCGCAGAAAGGCCTAGCGCAAGCCTGTTCTAGCGCAGTTACCCAAAAATTGCACGTATGGACATCACAGCAGAGTAATTAGCAAGAGAGGCACTAACTTAATCAAAAGTACTGTTTAGAAATAGCAGTGGCTATCTCAAGCCAATACCTGGTATTCCATGTTCCTAGTAATGCATATATATGGATATATATACGTACATATAAATATATATATATATATATATATATATATATTTCCACGCTGCGTATGTGGATAACAATTCTATGTTTAACGTTGTAACAACCATGATATGGATTTCTTTAAGCAGTTTTCCTTATATAATGTAGCATTTTTGTGGCAATTGTTATTACGCGTTATTGTTAGTCGTAACCCCTATACGTCAGGTAAAATGCTTACACAATCAAGTATGCATGTGTGCTTGACCGTAGGCCTGACGATGCTATCTACAAATAAAGGTTACGATTAAGTTGACAAATGATTTACCTGCTTCCTAATAATCGATTGAAAACGCTTACAACATTTACACATATTTAGTGCACTAGTCAACCTAGTTTCTGTCCACAAGCCGATTACAAAACGTATTTTCTAATACGGCGTCATCGACGCCTGTGATGATTGGTCACATATAATGGTCACACATAAATCACAATTAATAAATATAAAAAAAGCGTATTTCCGTTAAGCAACGTTCCTCATCAGAACAGACAAAACGGAGCGGGAGATCTAGATACACCCGACACATTGATTTTTGTTGACACAGAAACACAATGATTTGTGTTAAACACAGCACTAGCAACCACATTTTAGACGCCCCTAATAGGCTAACTTGCCTGCGACGCAATTACGTCTAAATGCGTCTATCGTTATCGCGTTCTCGTTACTGGGTTTATACAGGCTTTCGCAGTCTCCAGCAGAGGTATGTTGCAGCCGCGTGACATCAGCAGCCACGTCCCACAAATACAACCAGCAAGACCCGAGGGCTCGAACCTGCGATTGTCTGCAATTATCATGGTTGCCATGGTAACGCTCCGTTCGAACAATGCGTTAGCCAACTAAGCCATCGCCGTTACAAAACGCGCTTTTACTCTTTCTGTCGTCCAGATTACCTTGTTTTCCCTGTGGGCTGCTCACGTCGCTTCTAGATGAGCGGCGATTTTTGATACTGCCATTTCTGTCATTTTCTCTGTAGACCTAGGTTGTACATATGTTTGCCATTGGGGCAGCCAAGACAACAACATATATATAAGGCACATATGGCAGAAAGTGTTGAGTCCGAGTCGAGGGCGAATTCACGCAATCCATCAAACGCTTATACGAAGTACTTCAAGCTCAGTGCGATGCCAATACTTCAATACGGTATGTCTATACGATGTGAGACTGGTCTTCTGTAAACAGCAAGCAGAAATCTATAAGTACGCAATAGGCAAGATATCATGCTGTAGCAATTCTTCGCCTATATGCATATACAACATACAACAACAGTGCTAATAAAAATGTGCGTATACGAAAAAAACGATTTATTCTCAATGTTCATTCGATGTTTTTAAGTTTCACTTACAGACACTCTTCAGACGTAGATATTAAGTAGACACTACACTTTACATTCCAAAGTATTCATAGGCCTTAGTTAATTTGGTGTCTGTATTAAATGCCAGCTGGCAGTCGCTGCAGTCCGCTTGTTGTTGTTGTCTTTGTCGTTGTTGTTGTTGTTGTTGTTGTTGTTGTTGTTGTTGTTGTTGTTGTTGTTGTTGTTGTTGTTGTTGTTGTTGTTGTTGTTGTTGTTGTTGTTGTTGTTGTTGTTGTTGTTGTTGTTATTGTGTTGTTGTTTCAACTAAGATCGTCATTTCTACCAGATATTTCTGTTATTTTGCTATCTTGTTGTTCTTGTTACTGCTATGATATTTGTTGTTGTCGTTATTGTTGTTCCCCTTACAGTCAGTACTACCTACCGTTCTGGCTGCAACAGCAGTTTTGCTGTTTGCACGATCGAGCATGGCATCTCCCCCTCTCCTCCTCCTGCCATCGTAGTGCGACTAACGCGATGTTCGTGTAGATCTATCTGATTCTTTACGCTGCCATCGGCTGTTGTTCTGCTGCTGTGGCCCGTGCCGGCAAACGCCACCGCGCCTACGATCCGCTTTGGCGGGAGGGTGTCGACACAGGTGACACGGCATATGACGCGGCTGCAGGCATGTTCTGAATTCTAAGTGCTAATTTCACACCTCTGCCCCGCCACCACTTCGAGAGAGAGACAGAGCCGACGTTATCTGTCACCGTATTTCGATAGGCGCCTCCAGATCGCGGCGACGTTCTCCGCTGCTGCTGCTGCTGCTGCTGCTGCTGCCGTTGTCGCTGTCGTTATTGTTGTTTTTGGTGAATCGCCTTGCCGAATCGCTTGCGTCGATCGTGTACGATAGGCGATCCGACGTGCGGCTAAACACAACGGTTGAGTCTACGAGGTGTGCACAACGTGCCGTTTTTTAGGAAACGCTTGGTTGGAACACGCTAGACTTCAGCGAGCTGTCATATATTCGGGATCGTGCGTCAAACGTCTCAGTTCGTCGGTGCCAGATCGATACACACACGCATATATATATATATATATTTATATATATATATATATATATATATATATATATATATATATATATATATATATATATTATATATATATATATATATATATATATATATATATATATATATATGTATTTATATATATATATATATATATATATATATGACGGGGCTGTGCTGAAGCGACAGTCGATTAATTGGTCGAGCGGCTTCATATGGAGAGCTTTGTTGCGTTCATACGACGTCGTTCTCACGCCGGATTGCCTTTGATCGGCGGGTGTCAGTCGTATGTGTCGAAGCCAGCGCCGAGTGGGAGCGACTCTTCAAGCGACCTCGCCTAGTTGCCTCAGTCGAAGCGGTGAAGCGCGTTTGCCGCGGTGCACTTTCGTTTGTTCGCATATTACTATTTCGATAAATCCAACGGTGACGGCTGCAGAAACAGCAGCAACAACAACAGACACAACAACAACAAACACAACAACAACAACAACAAACACAACAACTACAATACCAGCAGCAACGTCAACTCTAATAGCAGCAACAATCAAAACAACAGCTACAATAACAACAATAACAACTGTTCAATTCAGAAGTAGCAGAGCCGGCAGCAGCAGCAGCAACAACAGCAGCATAACCGGCAATGGCATGCGTCTTCACGTCACTTTGCTCATTCGAACTGTGAACAAACGTCCAGCCCTCAACTAAAGTGAGTCGCACGTCTCTTCGAACGAGCAATTCGCGCGCTACTCGGTCTTCGGGCCGAGCGAAGCTTTTATCACTTCGATGTCTCTGCCGCTATGCCGCTGGGCGGGTTCTGCTCGGATTTTTCTTTTTTTCTGTCCAACGTATTCCTCTTTCTTCTCCGTCATCTTTGCTTTAGTAGTTTACTTCTTGTTCCTGTTGTTCTTTTTCTTCATCTTCACCTTCTTCTTTGTCTTCTGCTTCTACATTTGCCCAACTCTGCACCAACTCCCTGATCTTTGTCGTTTTCCCTCCCGTTGCCCGTGGGTCTTCTTCACTGAGATCGCCCTGTCGTCGCCATCGCCCTCATCTTCATTGCTACGTTTGCTCTCGGTTTTCCCCTTTCTCTATATTTATTCTTTGTTCTCTCGGTTAGCAGGAGGAGAAGGGAGAAGGTAGGTGGTGGTGGAGGCAGACTGATATGATTGTGATTCGCTTTCACGCTTTTGTGTCGTTCATGCTGTCCGCTCCTGAGTTAGGCCGACTCTGCTGGACGTCGCTAGCCTTCTCTTACGTGTAGTGCGTACGAGTTCTTCTCCGCTCCACTCCGCCTCTCCAGCGGGTTCTGTCTACCAGGTCTATCTACCAGGTCTCAGTCGGGCTGACTCAATGTCTGTCTATCTGCATGTGTGATTGCCTGCCTACCTCTGCTGTGGCTGAACGTCTGTCTGCCTGACTCACTGTCATTGCTTCATTCATTAACTCACTCATTCGGCGACGACGAAGTCGAAGAGCTTCGTCTACCCAACCATCGATCTATCGCATGGCCATGCGTTCACAGCCGGTGAGTCCTTCGCCGCTGAGCCGCTTCTCCATCCCCCCCTCTCTCCCTCTCCACCTCTCTTCCTCTCTCTCCCTCTCCTCCCCGCTCTCTTTGTCCTTCATGGCCGGTGTGGCAGCGGTATCTATCTAGATACGTGTACGTAGATACTGATTGGTGCAGCCGGTCGTAGATGCCGACGTGGTTCTTCATTCGTACGCGCGTAGTACAGAGCGCGTAAACCTACTACGAGCATGTATGTACGAGGACTCGGCGATCCGATGGCCGCGCGGCAAATCGAATTTCGGCCGCCGTGCTCACACCCGCTGGTGCCCTTCGCGCTTCTCGACGCCTCAGGCCGACGATGTTCTGCTCTTTCATTTTGGTGCGCCTCTATAGCTATCGCCGTGTGTGGGTGTGTCTCTGTGTGTGCATCTGTCTATTGATGCATGCCCTTTTATATATATATATATATATATATATATATATATTGTAGTTAGTAGACACGGGCGATAGCCTTTTGCGTTTGCCTGCAAAATGTCCTGAATAGTTACAATTGTTTGAATTGTGTAATTATGGTAATTTAAATAAATTTGCTGTCCGATCTGCCGAGAAGACATTCTCATTAAAAAATATATAAATATATATATATATATATATATATATATATATATATATATTCGTATTAACATTGATTGAAAGGGTACAGACAAGCACGAAGAGCCCTACATAATGCAAGTAAGAATAGAAGAGTGGTCTTGAGCTCAACCCCCAAAAGTGCGAAATTATTTACAAAGGCCACCCGAACATATCCGCCTTTGAGGCACTTCTTCCGGGGTGCAAACAAGTCGAGGCAGCAGATATGACGCTCTTAGGGTCCCCTGTGGGGTCGGCCGCCACTCACCCAGAACTCGCAGGTAAGATAAAGAGTCTTTGCTCTCGCCTAAACCGGCTAAACCTGCTTAATCCCCATAGCGCATATCACCTATTAAAATCATCGTTGGGCTCATCGAGAATTATCCACTTCCTCCGCAGCACGGACGTCGGAGCAAACCAGGACTTGCTGAGGGAGTTAGACAACAGCCTTAGGACTAGCCTTAGCGACCTCCTCAATCTAAACTTGGCCGACAACAACTGGGCTCAAGCCACCCTTCCTCTTAGACTCGGAGGTTTAGGAATCCGCTCTGCAGCAGATCTGGCAGCCAGCTGTCATGTTGCTTCATTACACGCCTCAGAAGCTACAGTCCAGCACATCAGCCCGGCCATAGCCCTGCAGGCTTTCCAGGATGCCAAAAAAGCTGCGGATACAAGATTCGAGAACCTCGCAGGCCTACTCCCAGAGGCAAACAAACACCTGCAGAGGTCCTATGACGATCTCATAGTATCCAAGAAATATCAGCGTTTACTGGCCGATGCACTGTCCACGGCAGACAAAGCCCGACTACAGGCGGTTGTCCAAAAAGGGGCTAGCAAATGGCTTCAAGCCATCCCTTCCTCAAACCTTGGCACTTTACTTGATCACGAAAGTTTTCGTCTGTGCATCGGCTTGAGGTTGGGAACAAGACTAACGGAGGAACACCGGTGTCCGTGCGGAGCACAAGTGGACATTTGGGGAACCCACGGGCTATCCTGCAACAGAAGCGAAGGACGTCAAAGCCGCCACAGCGAGATTAACGAGATTACCGCCCGGGCTTTAAGGTCAGCTCTACTGCCATGTATTCGAGAGCCAACCGGCCTCCTGAGAAGCGACGGAAAGAGGCCTGACGGTCTCACCCTTATCCCTTTTGAAAGGGGAAAGGCGCTTATTTGGGATGCTACAGTCACCGACACGCTCGCTCCCTCGAACATGGAGGCCAGCGCATCAGCCGCTGGCTCCGCAGCACGCAAGGCGGAACGTCTAAAGACCAACAAATACGCCCAGCTCACCGACGAGTTCATTTTTGTGCCACTAGTATTGGAGACACTAGGGGGACCTGGCCCTGAGGCATGGTCACTATTACAGAAGATTGGCAAACGAATTGAACTCACGACGGGGGACAAAAGAGCTTTCGACTTTCTACTCCAGCGGCTATCTCTGGCGGTTCAGCGCGGCAATGCGGCAGCAATTATGGGCACAATGAGGGGCTGCCTCGAGGATAAGCTCGATTGGTAGCACCCCTCACAAGCCCAAGAGTAGTTAGATATTCATATTCCACTGTAACTTCAAAATGAAATAAAACAAATTTTTCAATTAAAAAGTAAGAATAGTTACATACACAAAGAGCCACTGGAACTCTTTGTGGAGAACCCCTGGAACTCCTGGGGCAAAAAGTACAAAATCGTGCGTAACAAAATCGCCACGCACAGCCGTCCCTACCCGTAGAGGTAGCCCGACTGATTATAATTGCGCACCTTTTTACAAGGCCCCGCCGGAATAGGCACTCATTGAGGAAACCTCAGATCGTACAATTTGGCCAATCTCAATCCAAGAGATTAGCATCATGACCGAAAGCATACGGCCAAGAAAAGCACCGGGTAAGGTGCGGTCCCCGCGCAACTACCCAAATATATTTAAATGCATGATGGATACAATTCTCACCAGCGGAGATTTTTTTCATGGAACCGTCTTCTCCGGACGGCAAATGTATTTAAGTTCAATAACTTTTCATTGAGCTTGGAATTTCCATTATTATTTGCAGAAAAGGCTATTGCCCGTGTCTGCCCGAGATTAGCCTAACCATTGGAAAAGGGCATGTTTGACCCATATCCCGAAACCCGGTAAACCACAAAGTGATTTCTTAGCCTGCCGCCCTAATATTATGCTATCCTGCTTATCTAAGGCAGCTGAGCACATTAGTAGTGGACGATTAGATACAGAACGAATAGTCAAGAAAGCGCTGTCGGAAAGCCAGCATGGTTTCCGCGCCGGACACTCCACACATTCGGCTATCAGAAAAGTTTTAAACATAGCTGAAACACAGATAAATTCATAGCAAACCGGTCGCTTCTTCTGTTTATCTTCGTAAACGTCAAAACACGTTCAATATGCGTTTAAGGGACGCTATAAAAAAAAAAATCTGCTCGAAGCAACAGTCAACGGAGCCCTGGCGGATATCCGACAACACACTAGGTCTTTACACAGTAAGTCTCGAACTGTCTTCCCAGAAAACGAAACCAGTTCTTTCAAGGTGCCTGAAGTATCCTCCACAGAACCTAAGTTTACACCTGGAAGGTCACACAGTAACACTCACGCCCATGGTTAAGTTCCTGGGCGTGATCCTGGATATGGCTCTCACAGAAAGGCCCCATGTGAGGATACTATGCAGGAAAAAAGCAGACAAAGCCTCAGCAGAGCTACAAAAGATCCTCCCGCTGACCAGAAGAGCGCCGTGTCTTAGCGTTAGTAATAGACAGCATCATGTTATACGCCGCACCCTTATGAGAGCGCATGCCTACCAGAGCTACAACGCCGCCTACTTAACAAGACCCTAACAGCTATGGAGCTCAACACAGCACGGCAAAGTCTCACGGCCTCCCCTCCCTCCCCGGCCTCCACGGAAATTCCCTGGGACTTGAGAGTTGATAAACTAGCATCAAGAAACCGCTTACTTAAGGTCCGGACGAAAAAGACACTAATTAGCAGAACAGACACCCAAAGCAAATGAAGCCGACAATGTAAATCAATCCAGCCGGACAATTTTGCACACTGGACAAAATCAATACACCCTGATCTAAAAAAATGGTACACAACTGTATACGTGTGTGTCTGTGTGTTTGGTGTAGATACCTGTTTTTATACATGTATATGTAAAGATCCATCAGAAAAAAGGTTCTCCCTATGTACCGTGATGTCTGCGTGTAAGTGGGTTTGACCTAGCTGAATATGCCTACACGAGTATACATATAGCAATCTAAAGACGTAGGAATTTAGTTTGATTGTATAGTTCTTGGACGGCCATGGCTAAGCTTTATATATGTTCTCTGTCCCTCTCTACCTTTCTTTCTCTCTCTTTTACTGCAGGATTGATGAATGGATCTGCACTTTAGAGACAAATTCAGAAGCTGATTTGGACAGGAAAATGAGTAGATCTCACTCTGTTTTCATTATTATATTGTATGCAAGCAGATGGCGATGTTCCCCAGCTGCGTGAGTGTCATTTGTCACAAAACAACACGCTCACAATAGATCGGTATATAGAGAGGGAGACAGATATGGACGGCAAGGCACAAAAACGCTCTAGGAAGCAGTGCAAAGTTTAGATGAGTAGCCTGTTTTGTTTTTGTCTGACGTTGTACATGCACGCGCCATCATATCAGTCAGTAAGTACTTGAAAACGCATAATGCGTCTTCGTCGTCGCTGTTCTGGCCGTTGCAGTCAGCCCAGTCCTCGAGAAGAACTGGATACATTTAGTTGAGCCTAGCTTTAACATACGTTGCCATTCTTGTGCTTCGACGGCTCTCTGCTGGCTCTCTACAGTTGCTACAATGCTGTTGCCGTACTCTCTGTGATCTGCTGAGTTGTTCGGCGATCTCTTATCGCTTCTTCCCTCCCTGTTTCCCCATCGTTTTGGCCACTTGACTACTGCGGAGCTGTGCACCGCAGTACCTAACGAGAACCCAACGGATACTTGATGTAGGCAGGCATATGGCGCATGTCCTCCATCTCTTCGGGAACAAGAAAGCTGTGGAATCGGGGTGGCTTCGGTGGTATATGGCGGAAAGTGACAACATCGATTATCGGTTGGCGACCATGATTTCGAGCGAACTTCGATTTTTCACTTCTCTTGCTCTTGACTCATGTCGACTACGACGGAGTTAACAGGACGGAGTGAAGCTGATTGATGATGGCTGATGATGACCGATGTCGGACGGACGCACGAAGGATCCAGGCAGTTCATTCTTGAGCCATGCATCTTTGTGCATTTGAGATAAAGTTAAAATAATTGAATGAATATGTTATATGTGATCCGTATGATGATCCGTATGTGCAACTCAACAAAGACTACACATGCGATCAGTTTGTCAGAAAACTGTAGAAGTATTTGAAATTAAGGACATGCGCTTTTAAGGAAAGTTTCGTCAATGCTATGCTCAAAACCGATCGTGTGTATTTGTGCAGTGGGATATATATATATATATATATATGTCGGCCAGCCCACAGCTATTCGGTAGTAAGTTAAGAGCGCGACACCGAAACGACGCATAATTGTTAAATGCCACAGACTTGTTAGTATTTAGTGTAGCAATATATATATATATATATATATATATATATATATATATATATATATATATATATATATAAGGCAATAATTCCCAACAAATACACAATTATTATCATTATTAGTTTTAATTATTTATTTTCATATTATACACATACACGTAGCATCGTTGAACGTCCTTTTCCAAGGGCCTTTGCAATGTCATTGTGTATGTCTCCGTTATATGAGCCAATTTACCTACTCGCAAGAATTTGAGGAACGTATACGATATTAGCACACATATATGTAGATAGGCCACAAAGTGCTGGAACTTTTTATTTAGGCAGGAAATGCACAGAATACCCAGCAGAAGAAAACTCCGAAAATCCGAGAAAATAGGTCCTGTATGTTGCAAATAAAAAAATTAAGTGAATAAATTGATCATGTATATGGTTTGCCCCTTAATAATTGAATGAATGAATTCTTGGATAAGCGCAGCAAACAAGGTTTTAGTCATAGGTAAAGTTGCCTTGTGGCAAAAGGCACGGCTGCTGTGGTTTGGCCTGCTGAAATTCCGCACGTTTGTAAGCTGTTTTCAATATAATAATAACACTTGTTTAAATATATATATATATATATATATATATATATATATATATATATATCGGTCTTACTTTTCACCATCACTTGTATTGCTTGGTCTCGAGCAGAGCAAGTGCGAATCATCAATCTTTCCCTGTTAGCTTCCAGCGCGATCCGCCTGGTCTGGTCTGCTTGTTTTCCATCCACCAACGAGTTTAACAATTTTCGGGCCACGCCGTCCACAACAAACACATTAGCCGGTAGTTTGTTGCGTTCTCATTAGCAAAACGCAGGTGCCTCATCAGGCACCAGTACATAGCTAACGGCTGGTCCGGGCCGCCGCGCGCCGGCCAGATATACCACGCGTTGCAGCACAACAGACGGAGTACTCTCGGTCGCTGTTTGTTGATATTTGTCAATATTCTTGGGACAGTAGTAAACACCGACACACACACAGTTTAGTTACTGTTTATCAATCTGAGTCTCTGTATGCACATGCATATATGTCTGTTCGTTTTTGTCACACACACAGGCTGTTATGCTGGCAGTGACCCGTTGCGGCAAAACAACAAGAGAAAAGAGAGAACTTTGTATAGCCTCGACACCGCCATTACACCGTGCGATGACTGTTGACGTCGTTGGTATTGTTGTGTTCTTTGTTGTGTTTTGCTTCCTTTTCAGCATCATCATCATCTTCTTCGTATTTCTCTTCCTTTTCTCTTCTATTTCCTCATCGCAGCTTTAGCTTAGCGGGATCCACCCGTTTTCGGCGGAGGTCCCGCCGAACGTCCGTACCAGTCATGGTAAGTGTAACATTAAAGTATTAAAAAAAGAAGGCCCGCCGTTGATATCAGTCAGCCGTTCCTGACTCTTGCTCTTCTGCGGGTTGGTTTGTTGGTTTCATTCAGCAACCTGAAAAAATCACGCTCAAAAAGAGTGCTTTATTGTTGTCGTTGTTGTTGTAGCTGCTACTGCGGTCGCCCGGTCGTCCTCTTCGTCGGCTTACCCTCCCTTGATGATGATGATGATGACGACGAAGACGCCAGACTTCAAGATGCGTTCGCCAGCCACACGGCTGAGGGTGTGGTGATCGACTTCAGTCGCATCGTAGGCGTTTGTGGTCCTTTAGCTTCAACTTCAGTTCTGGGCGTCGACGTCCCGCCATGCCGGGCGCCTCAATTCGGGCCACTCACTGCCCGATGATGATGATGATGCAGATGAGGATGAAGATGGAGATGGACCACCATCGGCGACCGTAGTGCAATATCTGCACTACTTTTACCTACTAAAGCGACAGCAAGATGTGCCGCCACACGCTTCGGCATGATCGCTTCGCTTCGCTCGCGCGCTATTCCATGGGGTGGGTGACTTCATTGCGGGCGCTGCTAGCCGGCGTGTAGCACTAGCAGAAATCAGCCACAGCAGAGAGCTAGAAAAAAAACACGGCGTCGCGAAACAGAGGCGCCGGCGGTATACCACCGTCTGTATACCGCACGTACACTGCCGATACACTCCTGCCGACTACTGTGTGACTGGTCTAAAGTTAAAATATTAATAATAGTTGTTGTTGTTCTTGAGTTGCTGCTGTTGTTGTTGTTAAGTTGCTGTTGTTGTTATTGTTGTGCTGATGCTGTTAATACTAGCAACAATGCCATTAGCTTAGACTCTCAGCGCTGGTCGATGTTCAAGTCAGCTGCAGCCTGCAGCATCCGTCCCTGTTCCAAGACGAACCAGACGAGTATTTCAATTAATGTATATTTAGAAATTTTAATATGTATATATATATATATATATATATATATATATATATATAACGAAGTTTGACCCAGTTTAGAACAGCAGTGCTGTCAGGTAAGCAAAAGCGATTCAGTCATTTACTGCTGATGAGTTTAACATATGTGTCGATTTCGCCCCGATATATATATATATATATATATATATATATATATCCTCAGTTTTGCAATGTGAGATAAGCTTTGCTATGAATACACACTTATCCGTATAAGTTGAATGCACGGGCACTTTTTGCGCTACCCGCGTTGCGTTACCAGATACCACATGCGTATCTGGTAACATACAAAGGTCAAATCAAAACACTTCTTCAGATATATGAGCAATCTCCACTAAACGCTCTTCAGTCATAAATTGTCGTCACTACCAGTCGTTGTTCTCACACAAGTTACAAGTGAAGTAATTCGGCAGCGAGCAATGTTGCCAGTTAAATATTATATATATATATATATATATATATATATCGAGATCTGCCAGCGCATTGTAACCTCAGCGGCTTAATCAACTATTGAGCGGATGCCAACAGTTATTAACTTAGTGTGTGCCTTTATACAGACATCATCTGTTGTCACCAAAATGTGGGTGTTGTGTACATACAGCCTAAAACGAGCTCAAATTGTATCAAGGGATAAAAGGGGTAGAGCCGTACTTTCGCACGTCTCTAAACGGCACGAACCTTATATCAGTTTGACCAGGCGGTCCCGTGCCATATCGACCGTCCTACACGCACCCCGCAATTACCCGTCTCATTGTTAAAGCTGTCCATATTTGAGTCGATATTAAGACGCCTACTTACTGATGCTTTCACCACGTGTTATTCTCTCTCTCTCTCTCTCTCTCTCTCTCTCTCTATATATATATATATATATATATATGTACAAAGATACACATTCATAGATACAAACAAATAGTACCTCAACCTCTTGTATAAAAGCACGCCCGACGAAGCCTGTATGTGTTAAGCGCTAAACAGTCAGGTTGATGTGGTTCTTCAGGTGTGAAGTGAATGATGATCCGTCTGGTTTACGGCGCTATCCTGAAAGTAACTCTGCTATTATCATCATTATTGTCATTGTGATGACAGGACGTGGTAGGTGAAACGTGGAGAAGATGAAATGCTGCATGCGCGGCCCGTCCCAGCCAACAGAGCGCACAATGGGCTCTGTTGTTCTTGCTGTCTGTCGTCTGGTTAGATATGAGATGTATGCACGTAAAAAAATATATATATAAATATATATATATATATATATATATATAGATGTACATATATATGGAGAGAGAGAGATCGCGGGAGGGAGAACGAGAGGAAAAGTCATTGAGGAAGAGGCGAACCAAGGTGAGGCTAAGACCAACCCGATCCGCTAGAAATGGCAGGAGGATACAGTGTAGGCGCGCGTGGTTAGAAGGAAACCCATTCGGCAAATCCTGTTTTGTCTGTCGCAGAGCAGAAGACGAAGAAGAAAAGAAGACGAGGAAGAGAAAGAGAAAGGAAGAAGCTCGTCGGAGAAGCAAGCGTGGCATTCTTGTTGTGGGAGGTGCGCGAATTCGACTTGATGTTGGACAGTTAGGTCCATTGTGCTCGCGGGCTGGCGGGCTCACAGGGCACAGAGACACACAAACTCACGAACACAGATCGGCGTCGTCGTCTTGTTTTTTTTCGTGGCGAAATTTGCGATACAAACGACAATGATCGTGCGTCTCTCTGCGATCGGACGATGACAAAAAAGAAAGCGGTGAATGCGTTGAGTGGGTGGTGAGGTCAAGGAGTTGTGGCTGCTCGACCAACCACCACCAAATGGTGATTGTGGTTGTTCATCGCCGTCGGGCGGCCGTGGTCAAGCTGGAGGCAAGAGGCTCGGTAAGAGAAGAGAGAGAGATCAAATATTAGGCGTGGAAGGCGTAAGCAAACGAACGAAACGACGAAAGAGAACCACGATCAGGGGAAAATGACCACATCGGCGATCATCACCGCAAATAGAATCACCAACCTCCCCTAATGGTCGCTTTTCTACGTCACGAACTTTCCGGCGCGACTTTGGGGGAAGGTTCGGACAGCAGCGTCCGGCTTTTTCCTCCGGCAGATGCCGAATCGGAGCTCCGCAGTAAGTGCTGATTTACGCTGTTACGCTGCTATAAGACGGACACATAGCATGCAACGAACGAATTTCAGATCAGCAATGAACTTGGCAGAGCTTGGCTAAGCCCCTATCGAATTATTATTATTATTATTATTATTATACGAGCAGCTAAAATTAATTCCGACCACATTCGGTCGTTGACTTTAGACTACATTGTACGAAATGTTTGTATATTGCTCCGTTGGAGGTTGGTATAGCTGTACTCTTGTGGTTGGTGGATTATGAATGTTTGTTTCTCTATCTACGTTTGTTATGTTCTTACACTAGTTTGTCTCGCAATACTCAAAATGATTATCTCGGGGAACAAAAACAAAGCGAAACTTGTCGTCGAGGTTAAAAGCAAACATGGCAGAAAACATACGGGCAATACGAAGAGAAAAAAGATAAGTAAACAAATTTTTATAACCAAAAAACTGCATATAATCCAGCCGCTGCAACCAAAAACTTAGTAAGAGCCATGGTTGACTTTGGGGGCTCGTTCTGTCATTCCCAAACAACAAATGGTTTCCTTGCTCTGCGTTTGTAAGTGGCCAAGCGTTCAGAAAGGACTAGACCTTTCTGATACGAGGCGTACCTCGTATATCCAAGGTTAATAAATTGTAACATTGTGTGTTCTTCTTCTTCTTCTTCGCCTGCTTATCTGACGACGACTACGAGGGAAAAACTTTGAAACAATCTCAGCGAGCCGATTGGGGCAGTGACGAAGCACCGCTAGGATAGGGTAGGTGTGCCAGGAACGTCCTATCTGTCTGGGACATAATCCTTGCAAGTCCCGTACGACCTCCTCGACTCAACCGTTCACCGTATAGAGCTTCCGAGGCCCAGGCGCTTCTAGAACCAGTGGGAATCTATCCATACCTGTGTTGTCGGCAGCGAATTCTCGCAGCGGGAGTGCGATCGGCTTAGAGAATAGCATTGCCGCCCTACTGTCTCTTCCATTCCTACCCATGAAAGCCCCTGAGCTCATCCACGCGTGAGCTGGGCATTTACCACTTGTACCAATAAAACGCCAGACAACAGCTTCGTTTACATAGATTAGTATGTTCACATGCAGGCATTTATGCATGTTTGTATATATATATATATATATATATGTCTTCCTAAAGTATGTGTGTATTCTCCCAATACGTACATTATTGCATAAATATAACTCCAGCCATGTGTATATAAATATATAGTTTATTTATATAAATGTAATGCGTTAGCATTTTAGAGTGGGCAATTGTCTTCGACCGAACGTAATTATATATAGCTGACTTATTATTTGCTTGACATATATACCTAAACACATATGACACCCTTTTATATCAGGCCTTTATATACATATACTGCACATAATACATACGTACTTTAGAGAGACTCTTGTACTCTATTTAGTTTGTTCTTTAAATATGTGCATTCTTTTGCCAGCTCAAAACTGGGACTGAAGTCTATTACGGAATGTTTAGAAAAAAATTTCGGCAGGTGCGTTTGGCCACGAAATCATCCTTGAAAACAGCAACTATATATTAAACCCCATAAATATAGGCTATGCATCTGTGCGAAACTGGTGAAATAAAATATTCTAATTGCTATGCTGTTCATAATCCACTTTTTGGCTCTTCATGGGCCAGCAAGGAATTAGGCCGAGAAATGTGAAATTTATTTTATTTGTTTTTCAGTCCTTCTTATCAACAGGATCTCTTATCGGACCAGAACGTCATCTGAAATGTACCCCACAATTTTAATACGATTCACGATAGGTGTGCTTGAATTCGCTTTAGGCAGACGGTTTAAAGTATGTACGTTAAAAGAAGCGTTCAATATTTGTGTCTGTCATATTCCACGTTTCCTTTTCCAGCATAGTTGTAGATAGCTTTTCGTTGCCAGTCCTCCAGTTTGTATTCACTACGCCCTTACGGCAGCGGGTCTCTTTTGCCATCAGGGGGCCGACTAGCCAGCATTTGTCGGCGGCGCTCTACCAAAACGGTACGGCTATCGCCTGTATCTCTAGAACAAAGCTCTACGTATCACGCAACCCGCCACGCATATTTCATTCGCCGCTTAGCAAACATTTCATTCGCTATCTGCACGATGCAACTGGTGATTTATTATTTCGCTCTTCTCGATCGTTCCGGCTACCGTTGGGGTGGGTATCTGCTGAGCCTATCGTGCATTGCACTGTGCACACTGCACGGTGCCGCCACGGCATGAACGTGTCCGAGATGGATTTGTCTTCCACATTAGAGCAGCGTTGTTTCATTGCACCAACATTTTGCATGCGGGTGTCCGTGCGTATTGCTCTCATCTCCGATATACAGCGGCACAACCTGAACAGCCTGAACGTGAGTGGCACAACGCCAGACAGCCCGGTAGGCTGACGTTACAGGACAGGCCCAATTGGCCGCCGTGTTCCACGTCGACCTGATGAGCCCGTTGTTGTTGTTGTTGTTGTTGTTGCTGCTGGTGTTGCTATTGTTGCCGTTGTTGTTGTTGATGTTATTTTTCTTGTTGTTACTTCCTGTTGTTGTTGCTCCTGTTGTTGTTGCTTCTGTTGTTGTTGCTTCTGTTGTTGTTCGTGGTGGCGATGCCAGTGTTTCCGCCTCTGGGCATCCTGGCGCAGTGCTTCTGCTTCTACCATTGAGGGCGTCCAACATTAACGGCGCGTGGTCCGTTGCCGCTAATCCCGCACCTTTGCTGCTTCTGCGTCTCGAGCAGCACTGCGCACTGCGCACAAGCGGCAGCCGTTCTTCTTCTTGGTCCATTGAGAGTCCATCCAAAGTAAGTAGACCGGCCTGTCGTAAATCGTCGGCGGAAAACATATACAACCGCGTGCGCGTCCGCGCAACGCCCAGATTTACCTGATGAATTGTCTTGCTAATGCAGGCATTACGCGGAGCACTTGGTCGACGGCACCCCGATGACTATTACTATCACTACGATGACGACGACGACCACGACGAAGCCAATACGCTGCCCCCCTGGCGTCCCTGTACGTCCTCATACGCTGCCCCCCTGGCGTTACTGTACGCCCTCATACGCTGCCCCCCTGGCGTCCCTATACGCCTTCATACACAACCCCTGGCGTTCCTGTTCGCCTTCATACGCGACCCCCTGGCGTTCCTGTACACCCTCATACGCAAACCCCTGGCGTTCTTGTACGCCCTCATACGCAACCCCCTGGCGTTCGTGTACGCCCTCATACGCAACCCTTAGCGTTTTTGAGCTTCCCCATACGCGACCCCTTAGCGTTTTTCGCACGCCCCATATGCTACCCCTTAGCCTTCCGGCTCGTCTCATTGCCGACTTATACGCTGCTCAGTCAGCAGGAGAATCTAGGGAAAGGGAAGTAGCTGGATAGCATGAAAGTGCTGGTAGAATAGGTATCAGTCTCGCAGGCAGCCTGTCGAGATGATGTCTCGTTGACTGATGGACGGACGGTTGGCCGCTCGGTCGGTAGGACGTGTCGTGATGGAACACCCTCACAGAAAAAAGAGTTCATCTCCAGGGCATTGGAAGCCTCGAAGTCGTTCTTCTCCTTCTGCAGTTGAGATGCCAGCTGCTGTTGCGGCTCGTTGTGCTGTCGCTATCCTTGTCATATTCTGAAATTAAGCTCCAGAGAGAGAAAGAGACTCGGAACGAATCCAGCACAGACGCCAGCCAGCGGCGGTGACGGCGGACATACCCCCAACATTCTCTCCAGTTCTCGTTCATTTTCGACAGAAATGACGCTGGTTCGGTTTGAGCGCCCGAGGAGAACTTGCCCGCATGAGCGAAACTCCCCGTTCCCTCTTCAATTGTGCCGCTGTACGGTGTGAGGCTACGCGTCCGCCTCGGCGGCTGTGTGGATGGCAAGTGTGTCTGGCTGTACCATGCGTATCTTCATGTGTGTGTATATGTTGTATGGAACGATGACACGTTTGTGTGCGTTGTGGAGGGTTGGGGTTGTACATAAATATATATATATATATATAAGTTGAAATATTTATACAAATACAATACATGCGTGTTCGAACGCCGGTCAAGCCAGTTGTTGCACTCCAAAGCTCCTCAAAAATAGCGATATCAGAGTCTTAGCGTGCTGCGTCTATTGGTCACTGCTTGAGCGAACACTCGTCGTCACTACAACAGTGACTAAGTAATAAGTCACATCGCATCGTTTTTGGAAAGATACGGCGGTTTTGCTAATTACGCGGGAAGACAACCTGCGCAGAAAACCTTTGAGTAGGCAGGTGTCATTAGCAAACATAATAGTGATTCATTCAAATCTCTATGATGAATGGGGTGCTTAAATATGCTAAAGGGAGAAGGGGAAGGCGCCGAACTTGCGCGTTTGTCTCATTTGCAAAAATGGCCTAACGCCCGCAAACGTATGGTAATACACCAAATATTAGAGTACGAAAGCGCAGTGATTGAATCCATGTTAGATTGACAGATTTGAAGAAACAAAGAGAAAACTAGCTCAGTCAAGTGTACGACGCGCGACCCGCCTCTGATGTCAGACGAATGCGATCTTGAGGATTTTGATCAGGAAATAACCTAGACATCCTGGGCCCAATCACCGATATAAAAACCGGGCATGAAAAGCTCTATTGCTATTATTATTGTTATTATTATTTGCCATAGAGCTTGCAAATGTATGAATAAAACGACAATAACAATGTAGTTTGAGAATAAAGAGCTCCATCTGTGGATGCCTCGCTAAAAGCTAGCCATCTTTTGGTCAAGAAAGTAGAAAACTTTAAACGAAAACCTCAAGTACAACGACTGCTCCAAATAAGAATGAGAAGCATGCGCGGTTGGCAAGCAGCGACGTTAAACACCGAGCATCGAGACAAACAACAGCCGTACAAACTAACAGACCACCCTATCCACGCAAAGTCTCAAAAGGAATGACCTTATAAAAGACCTCATACTGGAGAGCGTTTTCCCAAGACTGTCATAAATATAAACACAGATAAGCAACCGTAAGGTTCCCATTTCTGGAATCTGTTCATCCATCACGGCAGAAAAACTGTACACAGAAAAATATATATATATATATACAAGCAGTACGCGACTCTCAAATGGAACCGAACTTAAAGGCTGTCCGGTGTGATGTCGACATAATCCTCCATATAATCCTGAACTGACAACCAAAACCGCTGCTTCTCTTTGCTGCCAGACAAATCTAAGTGTAGCAGACTGGCTGTAGAATTTCCATCGTAGAACCGAGATACAATTTTCCAGTCAAGACTAATCACTGGTTGACTATTTGGGCTTTTATTTTGGCAAACTGTCGCAGTCTGTGACGAAAACGGATCGAGCGAGGAATATTCCTAACTGCTAGTTGGTACGCAGACGACATGTTCACGTTAACGCAGATGAACATATTGTAGATGGAGGGCTGTTGGTAAATGCTCGATTTTCACTTAGTGTTGACACCTGCTGTCGTTTCTAATTTAGACGTTATTAGCTTTGCCTCTCTCTTTTTTACATCATTTTAGACAGCTTCAAAACGGCGGCGAACCCGGTAGCGAACTCAGAAACAGCGTCGTAAAGCGTATTGCAAGTGAAACCCTTTTAATATGACAGGTGAAAGTATATAAGGGCTTCCTCAAACAGGCAGTGATTGGCTTTGTGAACTACAAATAGCTGCCATATAAGCATAGTAAATTAAAAGGCAAGAGAAATAAATAACATAATCACGTTTTTTGCGCTTTTTAATAGGCAAATGTTTTATCGGATATATATATATATATATATATATATATATACATATATATGCACACTCATAACTTCTATTTCATCCAGATGTTTTTAAGTTAGTTTATTTTCCGTCCTGCTTTCTTATATATATATATATATATACATATATATATATATACATAGATTTCAATGTTGGAAGTATGCTGATACACATATATAAATGTTGGATCCATATATGAATCTATGTCCAACTGTCTGAAAGATAGGTATGTGATATAAAGCAAATTATAGTTTTTCACCATTTGGTGAGTCTGCTCTTAGCTAATGGTCAGCCTCATTTTTCCACTCCTTTTTTTCGTTGAGATTTCGAGAGCACTCGACCTTCCCGCTGGCAGATCGGCTTTCCTCAATGCGTTGTAGCTATTTGCGAGTTTGCAGTATTTCCGTTCATTCCTTTCCGCGAGAGAGACGTGAAGACGAGCATCAGCAGCAGCAACACGAGTCTCCGCGGACTACTGAACCGCTGAAAAGAAGGTTACGGGACGAAGCTATCGATCCGACCAAAGTCATCTTTTTTTTGCTACTCGCTGCCGCACTGCTCGGCTACGAAAGCAGCCGATGAATGCGTCTGCTGCTTCCCCCAGACACGTTAAACTTTGCTTCGTGAGCTCTCCACGCATGCCGTGCGGCTTAAATCAAGGAGGAGCAGCATTCGTCAGAGACTTCGTCGTGTGGTGGTGGAGAAGGAGGAGAACGAGAAGAAAATAAAGAAGAAGATAATAAAGAAAAATAAGAAGAAGAAGAAGAAGAAGAAAAAAGCGAAAAAGGAACGAAGAAAAACAGAGAAGAACCAACTTCCAAAAGCAACGGGTGCAACGAACAGAGTTCGATTATAAGGTTTCTGTCTCGTCTTGCGCTGCTGGCGCCGCAGCAGCGTTGGCTACCGCTCGCTCACCACGGCCAGGTATCTAGCGAGCCTAGGAGGCTGGGCGTTCGCCTGTTCGTGGACTAGGTACATGCCGTGTATACGTATGGGTCTCTATCGGCCAAAAAACAAAAAAAAACCGACGCCGGTCCATCGGCGGTTGCTGTGTTGCTGCTGCTGTTCCTGCTTTCCAGCCGCCGAGTTGCAATATATCAGTCGAACGTAGTCGTGTATGAGTGTGAGACACGCAAGTGGAAGTTCCCCTCACGCCGAAGCGAAGACGTCTCAAATAGGAAAAGCAATGCGTATGTATTGTGTGTTGGGTTTCTCTCGCATTGCTCTCCGGCATTGTCTTAGCGGCGGCGGCGGCGGGGTTGGGGGGTTGGGAGGTTTGGGGGGGGGGGGGGGGCGACAGACGGGCATAGCCTCACGAAGATTAGGACCCGAACGACGAAGAAACAACGAGGAAACAGACAGGAAAAGAAAACCGATACAGTATAAAGTAGGCGGTCTGTCTGCCTCTTCTACCTACCATCCTCAGCGGGTAGTAGGAGTACGGCGCGCACTCTTATTGGCCTTCGTTGTGCTGAGCTGACGCCATATTACATTTCAGCGGCTACATTGTGCTTCTTCTTCTACAGCTCTGTGGGGGTGGGGTGGCGAGGCAGCTACCCCCGGCAGTGTTAGTCTACCTGTTGATAGCTTATCCAAAACAGAAGAAAGTTCTCTGCCTTGGATTTTTTTTCAAATAGACAGGCCTATTTGCCAAAACGATATTGGCTGGCTGCCGAGGCGCCGCTTCAGAACTACCTTAGTCGTTGGCTTGGGACTGAACGCACGCGAGCCCCTTTATAGCTCGCTAGGCCAACCGAAGGTTGGGCAAAATGATTTTACTATATAATTGTCTGGAAATCTCTTAGTGAATAGAACTGCATTATTATTATTTTTCTTATTAAAATAATGAACGGTTAAGCCAGGTACATCCTGCTGTGTTTGCTGTTGAAATATGACGCTTACGATAGAAGCCACGTATTATGATTATCATTTAAACAACTCGCAAATGTTCAAAAGAATCTGACCCAGTAGCTCCTGTTCAACTATTGCAAATGTCTAATCTCTAAAGCCTAACTATCGCATGTGCGCAGGCTGTTGTAAGCTTTACACTAAGCACTGTGGCGTAGAAAGAAAGTAGACAATAGATCACATAGAGACAAATGTTCCAGCAACATAACTTACATGGTGCGTACAGTAGTTAGTAGCAAAGTTGTCTAGCTCATAAATTGATCAGTTGGTCATATTGCCAGGCCACGGTGCACAGTATTGGCATTGCTGCTTCGTTAGGCGTGTCCATTATTATCTATCACAGGTACCGACAGATGACTCTCGCAGATATAACGGTGGAGACCGAGTCCTCAAACGAAGTTTTGTTCATGTTGCCAATCTGTCGCGCCCGACAGAATGTCCAGCTGCGCAGAAGGACGCAGAAGCATTGTGTTTGTGACCTACAGGATCGTGGCACACATGTGCATATCGCCCTTCATGGTCTTACTCTAATTTGTCCTGCGATTGCAAATCTAGTTTGGAATGTGTGGTTTAACGAACGGCACTGCTGCAATCCGAGACATTGCTGAACTTAGAGCAAACGGCGTAGAGGGCGCTTGCAGGCACCCGATGCGCCCTCCCATACCATTATAATTGCGAATATCGCTCTCATGATAAGCAGATGCAGCAGATAAGAAATCCCAACTGGCTTGCTCTGGCAGTGAGTCCCAATGGAATGCTTGCGGCCAGTGGCACGAGCGGTCTGGGAAAGAGGTTCAGTATAGGGGACAAGAAGCGCAGGACAGAGGCAGGATTGAGACCGACTATGATAAAGACACCAAGAACAACAGAAGTACCAGGGATACAGAGAGAGAGAGAGAGAGAGACGGGGCGGTGTTAAGACAACCCATGATATCATATAACGCAAAGTAACTCAAAACAGACCTTGTGCTTAAATCTACCACCTTTGTTGATAGCCTGGATTGTCTCAAATTGGTCTGACGGGTGTCGGCAACCGTTACGGGGTTATGAGCTAAACACCGCGTCGCAAAGTAAGATCACCACTTTCGAAAGGGGTTCCAATTTTCCCACGATGACGATTGGGTGCATTAGATGTGTCGCCAACAACACTTGCTTTCGGAGAATCTGAAGAAACAGTTTGGTTGTCCCTGCGAGTTCCACAATGACAAAACCAGCACGTGCATTACATACGGCATGCGGCTTTCCTTGATCCAGCGCTTGCCAGAACCAGTAGTAGCGTAATGGGCATTTGCTTGACTCTTTCATTGTCTTTGAGTTTGAGCTCATTGGAATGTCTTCGTATCAACAAAGGTGGCTTTTAAAGTGCGACAAATATGTCACATAGGTATATATTAATGTATTAATGCATAATGTATGTCCAGGCACTGCACTCTCATATTCAATGTAAGCTTGTCCAGCTCTGATTACATTAACGTATTCTGTTAGCATACTAACCAGTTGCAACAGTCGACTATTATTTAAGTGTGACATTATCTGAACGTCAAAACTTAGGCATTTGCTCCTGCGATAATAACAGCCGCATTTTTAGTAAGTGTGCCAGTGCTTATTTATTCTGAAATTCCGCTACCGGCTCTATAGTTTTGCCGACTGTTATTTCATTTCGGAGACATTTGCGCGCCATATCTAAAATAAGTTTAGCTTGTAAAAGAAGTCGACTAGCAAAACATTTGTCACGCATACTGAATATCTGCTACACAGCTCGCTGCGCTCCATACGATTATTTCTTGAAATTACAGTATTATATATATATATATATATATATATATATATACAGTCACTGAAAAAAATATAGGGCCACCCATGTTTGCCACATTTCACGCATTTATTATAACCAATTGTGTAAAGATCATAATGATACATGCTCACAGAGTAATAGCGGATACTTTTATCGACATTTGGAGTATTGGGTTACCTTAAAACACGAGATTTCGACATTTGGCACAGCTACGCTGCGAAAAAATTATAAAGTCACCACCCAGATGCATGTCTTAGCGAGTGAATTGAGTGGAATAACAACGTTTGGGCTCATTTCACGGCTCGACGGAAACGAAAGCAGACCTCCTACCAGAAATTTTTCTGTGCTGAAACGATGGGTTTGGGTCGGCGTCTCACGAGTGACGAAAAGACCCAAATCAAGGCTTATAAGGATGTCGGTCTCTCTAATCGAGAAATTTCCCGTCGATTGGGGCGTTATCGCCAAGTAGTGAACAACTTGGTGAATTTGGGTGAAAAATACGGCGTAAAAAAGAGTCCGGGGCGTCCAAATGCCATTTCGGAACGAAACAAGCGCACAATTTTGAAGATAGCCTCGAACTCTGCGCTCTCGGCAAAGGCAATTGCGGCGGCGGCCGGTGTGCAAACGAACGTGCGAAATGTGTAAAACCTCCTCAGGAAGACACTTTGGCTCACGAGAAAAAAAACTTAAGAGAAAACCACGATTGACCGCTGAGCATCAGAAAGCTCGTCTCGACTTTGCCCAGGTTACGATGTCATGGACCACTGAATGGCGCCGAGTGCTCTTTCGGATGAAAAAAGGTTCAATTGTGATGGACCGGATGGATTTAACTATTATTTCCACGATGTGCGCAAGGAAGAACGATTTTTGTCAAAACGGCACTCAGGTGGCAGTTCGGTGATGATCTGGGCCGCTGTCGGGTATTATACAAGGTCGCCGATTGTGTTTTTAGACGGTTGTGTTAATTCGACGCGCTATAGGGATCTATTAGAAGAGCGATCCGCACAATTTGAGCTGATGGGAGGACCCGACTTTGTTTTTCAACACGATAATGCCCCGATTCACACTGCTAAGTTGATCGAAAGCTGGTTCGAACAACGCCACATTGAGGTCCTACGCTGGCCTGCAGTCTCACCTGATCTTAATATTATCGAGAATGTATGGGGCTGGCTCGCCCGAAAGGTTTACACCGACGAAAAACAATTTTCGAACTAGGTAGAACTAAAAAAAGCAATTGTGAAGGCTTGGGACGAGCTCTCGCAGGACGTCATCCAAAATTTGTTCAACACTATACCAAACCACATTTTTGAAGTTATCCGACATAATGGGAAGTTCACTAAATATTAAGTATAGTTGTTAGGTGCCGTGAAATGAACCCAAACGTTGTTATTCCACTCAATTCACTCGCTAAGACATGCATCTTGGTGGTGACTTTATAATTTTTTCGCAGCGTAGCTGTGCCAAATGTCGAAATCTCGTGTTTTAAGGTAACCCGATACTCCAAATGTCGATAAAGGTATCCGCTGTTACTCTGTGAGCATGTATCATTATGATCTTTACACAATCGGTTATAATAAATGCTTGAAATGTGGCAAACATGGGTGGCCCTATATTTTTTTCAGTGACTGTATATATATACTGACCGTTTATTCGTGGCTATGGTGGAAATGCTTTACGGAGCTAATTAGTCGGCTTGCAATTTCTACAGGAGAGCACGGTGGGCAAAGCAGATATTAGACAGGTTCTTAAGCTACGCCGCTGCTGGATACTTGCCGCGAACACATATAGTGACTGCAATAATTGCTCTAAACTCGACGGTATGCGTAAATGTCTAGATTGAACTAAAACATTTGCATAAAAACTAAACGATACAGGTACATCAGAAGTTATATATGTGATGGACTTGACCCTGCAGGGATTTAAACTTTCACAGAAAATGTGTGCATACGTGAAGTATTCCGACTTTGCTGATTATTCACTCCATTTCACGCAGAACGCTGCTACCAAATCTTAGTAATTAGGCAAATATAATGTCCCTGGAGAGTCTATTCAGCAAGTCGGCCGTCGCTAATGGAAGTACTGACTTAACGGTTGTTCCTTAAGAGTCGGATTCATTATCGAATGTTAGCAAACTCGAAGGAGAGACGCTGCGAGCAATATACGCGAAACGGTGCTAAATAAATAGTGCTCCATTTAGCAAATTTGCGACGAGAATGAACAAACCACAAGTGAATAGCGGTAGCGCATACGTAAGCTGCTTTGCGATACAGACTAACATTACATTTAGTCTGATCCACGTACGTTCTGTGTCTGTGAGTTGTGCTTCTCATCATTAATTTGTTGATCCCTTTCACATTTGCGTATCACACTCTTTTAACCACAAGTTTAAGATGGTGCTGGAGATTTTCAGCTGCTCTTATAACACTCTTAACTTATCGTTCGATACTTTAGGAGTGTTAGTTTACCCATATGCACCAGCAGCAAATGTTCGCTATAGTTGCATATATATCTTAACCAATGATACAAAACAAGCGGAAAAAACAAAAAGTCAGTTGGTAAAAATTCAGAACTCGACAGTGCCTGTTTGGGAAAATATGCAATATCCCTATAAAATCCATCTCGTTTATTAATCGTCGAGCAAATCGGCTGCCTACCTGCAGCTGACTTTGTCGTCCTACTTTAGCTTCGTTGATCCCCGCTAGATTGTGTACCTAACACCCAATACACCCACCACATTTTGATGGGAACTGGGTACATGCTTAAGTAGCGCCTATTCCTCAAGGTTTAGTATTCATGTTTTCGAGAAACGGTTGCAGTAACAATATATAGCAGCGGATAAACAGTGACGTGTCGTTTTCTTTGTTTAACTTTCATTTAGGTTTGTGGTAGTACTACCAAATTTTTTTTGTGCAAATTATCAAGCAAAGGTAGCAGGTATCACGAGTGGTACCGAGCTAACGATATGCAAACGAAGTCATAGTTACTCCCGCATTTACTCTCGTTAGCCGCGGTTTTCTGCCTACCTTACCTGGAACCCTTCCTGCCTCTTACAACAACAAATGCAATCATGCTCCTGAAGCAGATTAATACAGTGTGAAGTGTTCAGCTGGCTTAAACATGATATATCTGTAAATGTGTAATAATGTGTGATACCAACAATATTATAATTGCTCCTCAACGTACAACTACGTTACAGGAGACTAGATTGTATGGCTTATCCGCGATTTTTGTGCATAAACTAAGAGATTTAAAAGTTTCAATGACTAGACGCACAACGTGGGCTAACTATGTATGCCCGGCTTCTGTGTGCGAAACTTCACGTCTGGGTTAAATATACCACGACTGTATTTGGCACCACCAAGCGAAAAGTTTTATCAGGTTAGCGATAGTGTTATCCCGGGACAAGCTTGCGAGCCGTTGAGTGTTGGTCCACGCGAGTTCTACAAAGAAGGTGGGAGTTTGCTGGTCACTACATATCCAGGAGCCGTACTGATGAAGAACATCGATGAGCGTAGATGTTCTCCTAGACACTACATCAGACAGACGATACATCAAAGCGGCAATTGAGGTCCGCAGTAAGTATGACAGGTTGATTACTTGGAACTCGAGAACGTAAAACAAAGTTTCTCTACAAGGTCTTCGGTTGAGTCTGCGGCACTGCTTCTACTGTTGCTACTCTACATTGCCACGATTATAAACTGACGCGTGTCTATGACCACAGTATCATCTTCAGCTAATAGCAGCCTAACATTTTTAAAATGCCGGCCCAGCAATACAGAAACGCCACCCGTTGGCCCTCCGGTTTCGTGAGCAGTTGCTGGGCAGTGGTAGCCATAAAATCCCTGAACATCACAATGTATTGTAGCAAATGTTGCCGTCAGTACTATCACATCCAGACCGTGAAAACTGCCGTTAAATATAAAATCCATCACCAAACCTACGCCCTCGATGTTCCACTATATGATGCGAAGCATCGTCCTATTACTGGTGGGACGCGGGGGCGCTTGGCCTGAGACGCCTTGTAGTGTTGCAGAGCGGCTTCTATGTACTCCATCATAGTTTCCCGAACTGGAGATGGCCCCATTTCTTCGCCCCCGTGAAGCTCCTTCCGCGTTGCGTTCACTGGGCTTGCGGGGCTGGGAATCGCTGACCGGGTTTCCAGTGGTTGTTGTTGTTGCCGTTGCCACTGTCGCTGAACTTCTCTATATGCTGGACTCTCGGAGGAGCATGTCCCGCGTTGGTCCTGGTTGTTTTTGGCAGTTCTACCGCCCAACTGGTTTTGGTTTCCTTCTTTATTTTCTCCTTAACTTTGGTTACTTTCTGGCCAGCGCCTACTGCTTGTAATTTTTGAGGTTGACCGGAGGCGCTCGTACAGCCAATCGGAGCTGCATTGCTGAAATGTCGAGAAACCCCGCAGCGTGCTTTGCCAATACATTCCCGATGCGCAAGGCTGTGGCTGTGTCGTAGTCATTTGAATTAGTCACTCGGAGCTGCATTTGAAGCTTGGTGACAGAAATGTACTTAATTAAACCGAGCGTTCGTAGACGCGTTAGCTCCTTACACTCTCTTGAGAGTACAGGAACTGACAACACTGTCAACGTTGCAGCAGGAATCTCTTGGTTTAGCCATGTTGCAAGTGAGTTAACAGCGGAGATCAATTCTTCACTTTCAAAGTTAACGCAGTCCCCATAGCCAGGGTGATAGATCAACAATCAAGCTAGCCATTGGGTTGCGACGAAATGTGAAAAACCGTCTAGTTAACCTTACGGCTTCTACTCAGCCACTTGTAGAAGATCTAGTAACTAGATGCCACCTCCCAGAAGTTCATGCTCTTATTCAGTTTAAAGAAAATGTTGTAAAGAAAGTTCGAGTAGTTCTCGGAAACTTCTTCAAATTGCCAGCAATGGTCATACAGAATTGGCAGACTACTGGCATTACAACCCAACCGACATCTCGTGACCCGCTATTCACGGGTTTCACCATAAACTCTGCCATTGAAGAGGCTTCAACGACCCTGACGTCGGCTGTTTGTGCCGTTTATGTGACCAACCGTACCCTATCTACCATCTTGATGGTGCCATCACCTTTAGCACGGAACACCGCGCACGCAAAAAACCGATTTGGTTACCTGATGTGGGTCGAACACACTCATCAACTCGAGCCTATGAAATCATCCCTAAGCAAAGCATTAATTGAGGGTTGTTGACACATAATCTGCAGAGGAGATCATATTGCAAGAGACTAGCGCCTAGATCTCATAAGATCCGATTACCTTTCCCTTTAGTATGATTAATTATTAGCTAGTATATATTTGTAAGTACCATCCTACCATCTTCAAATGCAAAATTATTGCGAAATAAACAATACGTATGCGCATATTTGTAAGTAATAAGCAATTCAGCAACCCACAGTACAACATAAAATGTATCTCTTTCTAAAAGGTAATCTTCACAAAATAGAAAAAGTAAAAACACAGCACGTTGAGAAAGAAGGGTAAAATAAATATAGACTTTCTTTTTTAGACTTTTCTTTAATGTAGACTTTAAATATAGAGTTCTCTCTCGTCACAAAAAAAAACTGTAATTAAAGGCTAATGAGTAGTAATAACACAGCTTGTACCACACAGCTACAAATTTAAATTGTTGACTGTTACTGACCGTATTTGATCAGAGCTAAACTGTCGAGCTATATGAAAATGTCCATTTTTATTTTGTGTCTTTAAAAATACAATTGTCTTGTATGAACGTTTGAAATAATAAAATGTACCGTACGTAATCTGCAGCTTTGAAATCTAAATTAAACTCGGTAACTATCTTACGTTTCATTTTACGCAGCATACGTTATGTGATGAGCAGTCTGAGAAGACAGGAGTTAGTCTATTATATATATATATATATATATATACATATATATAAATATACTATTAGTTTTTACAGCAATGAGATATCACGTAGCATTTGTGTTAATACAGTAGTCATAATTAGTTAAAGTAAACTGCTTTTAAAGCAAGAGTTGACCACAGGCGGCTCTCCTGTATATATATATATATATATATATATATTAGCAGTTTTTACCGCAACGAGATATTTTCTTTCTGCTATATAAGTTAGTATAATAGTAAAAGCTGGTTAAATTAAACTAATTTTAAAGCAAAAGTTGACGACGGGCGGCTCTTCTGTGCCAAACTCTGATAGACCAACACTTTCTCTCAACCATATTTTCTGGGAAGTCAAACAAAATAACGCAACAGTAACAACGCTACAGAAGCCAGCACAGAAATGATGCTACCGCGTGTATGAAACACGTCAAATATTACTTCTGGATGACTTAAAAAATTGTCAAACTAGGGTTTGCATACAAAATCAATGTTGTACAAAAAAGCAACTGCATACGCAGCGCGGCTAAAGTGCTCGTCTTGGCGGCAGACCTCGAGACACGAGACAGAGTAAGCACTTTAGACGCCCGTTGTTCCCTCGACCGTTCCTTATTAGTTTGGGCCGCCTGTTAGCTTGTTGCATATGCCATTCTCACACACACACATGAACATACCTGGCCGGCGCTGCATCTTAATAAAGACGTCATTCAGCACCTTCAGGCTTCCGCACAGCCGCGTAAACATCCGCAAGCTTAAAAGCAGCACATGTTTCTTAATAACGTGTGAGTTAATCTTGCGCGCCACCTTGCCGTTCTGAAAGCTGCATCGGCAAAAATTAAGTCGGCAGCTGTGATTGTGCGGTGGACACCTTCTATATATATATACGGTAGACACACACAAACGTATATATATATATATATATAAATATATATATATTTATATATATAAATATGTTGAAGGGACAGGAAGAGCTGCCCTAGCAATGTCAAGGCAGAGGGCACAACGTAATAATGGGCGGTTGTACTAACGGGATTATTACGTCCGATGCACGACATACACGTACTCGTATATCCGGCGTCAAGTCGTGTCGATGTTGACAGCACTACCGGCCGGTGGATTGTAAACTGCACCCCGATGTTCTGTCGCCGATCGATTTCGATCGATTTGGGGGTGGCGGGGGGAGGGGGGGGGGAGTTAGTGTCGACTACCCCAACTCCTTGCGGGTCGCTTGCCCTTCGCTGGCGAGAGGTGACCTCCACGCCCCTTTTGACCGCCGCCTTCCAGTCGTTTCGAGACTGTCTCGTCGTAGTCGATGTGTCATCCGGTGCCGGCCAAGCGGCCAGCCGCCGCGCGCCCTCGTTAGGATAGGGAGTTCAGGATAGGCGACCGACGATCTGATGTGCTAATTCCAATTCCCCTGGGGAATGGAATCGCATGGGCTGGAATCGCCGGCCGCGCAGGCTAGACCACTACGTCGGGCCATTGGACCGCTACCCTGCTTCCTGCTGCCTCCTCCCGATTCCCCCGTTCCCTTCCATTCTCCGTCCCTTCTTCGCACCCACTCGGCCCCAATGAAGATCGCGGATGAAGGCGCGGATGCGGCCACAGGGGTTGCTGGGTCCTTGTGTGTGTGTATGTATGTTTCCTCCGAACTGTGCCCGAGTTCGAATCAACCAGCTGGTCGGACCTTCACCGGATAGGTGGTGGTGACCTCGATGCTGCATCTGCTGAAGATGCTGCCGGGCGACGCTGCTGCTGATGCTACCAGAGTTTCTACAACCATTACGAATGCTTGGGTGTACTAGTGGTGGCACAACTACTGCTACACGATTATTAATACCACTATTATCTCGTATTTCTACTCCTCCTCCTTCTGCTTTGGCAAGCACAACCGGTCAGGTCAGGCCATCACGCCGATTCGATTGGTTGCGTCGTCTAATTGGCCTGCCATTATTAATTGAGATAAACGACCTGCCTGCATCACGAGAGATCTGCTCAAGCCACAGATATGACGAGAGAGAGAGAGAGGGGAGCGCTACAGCGTGCGGTGCGATGCGTTTGTTTGTTAGTTAGTGAGTTAGTTAGTTAGTTAGTTAGCCAGCCAGTCAGTCAGTGGACGCAATGGCAATCAACGCAAGTATGCAGCAGATATTGTGCGCTTCGCGCGTATGGCTGAATGCACATACGTATGTATACATATAAAGACACGGGCGATATAGCTTTTTCTGCACAATGAATGCCCTGAATAGTTACAATTGTTTGAATGTATCTAATTATGGAAATTTCAAGCTTAATAGACGAATTATTGAACTAAAAAAAAATGTGTCGTCCGGAGAAGACGGTTCCATAAAAAAAATACGTACGTTCGTGTATGTGTATGTATGTTTTTGCCGTATGTATGCGTACATGCTTATATGTACGCATGTGTGTACGTGTTGCGTATATGCACGTACACGTATGCTTATATGTACGTATGTGTCCACGTATGCTTATATGTTACATCGTATGTTTATATGTACGTATGTATGTATGTATGTGTGTACTTATGTTTGTATGTATGTATGTATGTGTATATGTACGTATGCTTGTGTACGTATGTGCGTACATCATGCGTACGCATACGTACACACACACACGCATGTATGTACGTATGCCTACATACATACGAGCGTATGTAAGTAAAATTATCATGCCTGCGTATGTGTGTATTTACGTATGTATCTTTATTATTATGCTTTGTTAACACCCTGGTTAGGTAAGCGCATGTATATATATATATACACATTTTTTTATGAAACCGTATTCTCCGGACGGCAAATTGATTTAAGTTCAATAGCTTTTCATTGAGTTTGTGATTTCCATTATTACATGAATTCAAACAATTATAACTATTCAGGTAATTTTGCAGAAACGGCTATCGCCCGTGTCTGAAAAAATATATATATCTATGCATATGTAAATATATATATGCATATATATATATATATATATATATAGACATGTACAGACATGTACATTGAACACAACTAGCGATTCTTTGACATCACTGGATTTTCTGCCGCCTTACTACCATTTAGGCTATAAACCGAACTGCTGGACATGCTGCGGCGTGGGTGTGCCGCCTGGACCTTTCTGTCGCACTGGCCTAAGCATCGATGGTACTTCTAAGGGGTTTGTGGAATACTTGCGTGCTGCTCGACAACACGCCGACATGATGAAGCCCGTGGACTGTAGCACACGCCGTCGTTAAATGTGTGCTCTTGCATCCGGCGGCTTACCAATTTGTAGGGCTTCTCAGCGCTACCGTAGTCTAGAGTACTTTGTTGATTTCCTTTGATTCTCCTGTATGTTTATTATGCGTATATATTTTTATACGCATATATATGAAAGCATGTGCACGTGTACGTGCCCGGTTCAAATCTTAGTTAGTTTGATCAAGCGTATAAAAAAGCGGAGAACGGTTTGTAGTCCAGGCAAACGAAGAACACACAACAAATGGTTATGCCGAAAACAACTGGGTATCTGTAAATGTTTGCCGTATCGGTTTCCTGTTTTGCTGACTAAATCTAAACTTTACTAGAACTGTAGGTAACCAGCTCCAAATAAACAGTGCCCGGCCATACTAGCTGCACATGTACACCAATCACGGTTTACTTGTATTTGCTGACCGCCTGCTCTGGCTGGTTTCACTTTCTGGTCAACAACACTTGTCAATGGCGAGCTGACTATAAAGCGAACGACATGATTTTTTAATGCTCTGAGAGATCTGCCCGCCTTTAGTAGATACCACACGGTATGGCAAACCCTAGAGGAAAACGTATCGAAATAATGAGGTGACTCAAATCACACACGTTACTGCTACTACTACTACTCGAGGAGATGCTAGAGGACCTAACAATCCTATATCCGGTGTCGGCCGCTGCTGCTGTTACAGCTCTTTGTTGTTGTTGTTGTTGTTGTTGTTGTTGTTGTTGTTTTTGCTGTTGTTGTTGCTGCTGCTGCTTCTGCTGTTATTATTGTTGTGTTGTTGTTGTTGTTGTGTTGTTGTTGTTGTTGCTACTAGTACTCCTGCGCCTGCCTGCTGCCGATGTTATGTGGTAGATCACTGCTGTCTGTAATCAGCGTCAGCTCGATGATCATTCTCCTGACCTTGTTGCTGTTGTTGCATGCATAGACCCAAAGTCCCGACCTGCATTTTTGACAACTCCGTAGGCAGTCAGCTCCCGCTGCGGCTGCTGCTACTGTTGCTGCTCAGCACAAAGAGCAGTACGGTAGATATGCACAGACGTGTGGCCGATCACACACATGAAAGACTTTCTTGGCCTGATGACGACCTTTGAGCAAAGACAAAAGTGTGACAACGCCGAGACGCGACCGCACTTACCACTGGCTCAATGGTCGGACGCAGATCAAATCATACGAATGCACTAAGCTGGAGGAAAGACCTATTCGATTGTGGTCATCGGTCATATGTGAGGTTTCGTCTGTTTCCGTTCTCCGACATCCTCCCGTTCTGTTCTGTTATATCAGCCATCGTAGCTGGTGCTTCTTATCGATCTCCTCCTGATCGGAGTCGCCAATTTCTGAAGTGATGGCGACATCACATAGAGGGAGAGGAATCTTTTCCAGCCGTTTGCTTTGCTTGTCGACCTCGGTTCTCAGGTTGTTGTCTCCCGTTTTGTTCCCGCATTTTCGCTATCTGTCCCCATCTGTCGATATTCCCCCTCCTACTACGACTACTGTTTCATCGTCTTCTGTTCCGTGCCTTTTTCTTCTCTTCTCCATGACGGTCGTCCACCTAGCTATTCTTCTTTCTCCAATTCTCTCGCACGCGCGGGTACGAGTGCTTTCCATTGCCCTCTTCGACGAAGCAAAGTATGTTTGCTGTGTCTCACTGTATCTCTGTCAGTTTGTTAGTGCTGGGCTATCGTGAACGTAGGTAGTGCTGCAGATTGCCTGGCATTTTCTTCCACATCCGACGCAATAGCCTCACTCACGGTCTCAACTGGGCTCTCTTCACCATGACACTTGGCACTTGTGACGAGCACACATTTGAGCCCACCAGCTAGAAACAGGCAGGGTAGGGAGACCGGCGGCGCGCTGCTCAACCTGCAGGTCAGCAACAACAGACGGGTGATGGCAAACTCCGACGCGTCACGCCACCGGACGCGATCGGTAAGCGAGATAGATCTGTCGTTGTCTGAGATGAGTTGTTGCCACTTGTCACGGCGTCAATCGTGGTCTGCTCAAACGGTCCCGGATTTCGATGACTGACGTAGTGGTGACGTCTGAGATGGCACCCTCTTCCAGTTTGGTTAGTTGACGACAAATTCTCGCCGAAGCTGCGTGCGACAACTGATGATGCTGTTGTTTATGTTGTTGTTGTTTTTGTTGTTGCTGTTGTTGTTGTTGTTGTTGTTATTGTTGTTGCTGCTATAGGTTGTTGCTCCCGCTGCCACGTTTCGTGGTGACGTTGCTGTGCCTTTGTGACAGTATTTACAGTAACATTCCTAGCTACAGGCGTTTATTGATCTTAAAGTGTCATCACGCTGGCTCAAATTCATAAATATTTAAAAAGTTACTATAAAAGAGAGTGTGTCGCACCCGGCAGTCTTCGAGTCCACAGTCGTTGGCCATCTTTCCACTCCGCCCGTGTATCGGCAGATATATGTTGATAGCTGCGCTTATAGCTTTATATATTATATACTTCTATTTTTTATAGAACCACTCCTAAATTCAATCGCTCATTACTGAGCATATATTTAAAAATTAACAAGTTTACGACAATTGTAACAATTAAGGATCTTTTGAAGAAAAAGCTATTTGCCCGTTTCATTTCTGCCCGTTCTTGTCAGTGTGTCAGCCTCCTATATTATCACATGGTAAATAACAGTGTTCATCTGATATTATTCTTTTTTGGCGTTGGGAGGTTCATCCAATAACATACGTTCAAGTATGCCTAGCAATATATATTATTGCTAGACATGTTAAATTATCTATATTATATTATTATATTTACGCAAATCTGTTGTTTGAGCTTGGTTTTGCATTCCCTACGAGGTAACTCTATATATGTATATATATATATATATATATATATATATATATATATATATATATATATATATATATATATATATATAAGGTTATTCGTCTTATTCTATCAGCCATCTTCGCTACCGTTTCTTATCGATCTCCTCCGGATCGTCATCGCCAATTTCTGAACTGATGACGACAACACGAAAAGAGGAACATTTTCCAGCGACCTTTGGTTGTCAACGTCGGTTTCCTTCTTGTTGTCTTCGGTTTGTAGAGTGGAATGGCTCTTAAAGTTGATTATATATATATACATACGCACACATCTATATAAGCTAAAACTGGGCGGGCTAATGAGCGTTGTTCGAGCAAAGTAGTGGTTTGTTTGCCAGAGCTCGACGGTCTACTACCTACCTAGACTAACAAGACGTCTGGCTGCAACTGCTACCGCATGATTGTGTTGTGGGTATCATCTTGCGAGGACGTGAGTTTCGTTGGCGTTGTTTCTGTTGTCGTCGGCGGCGGCGTTCTTTTCCTTACCGCTTAGCCTGCTACTGATGCTGTCACCATTGCTGTTGGTGCTGCTGCTGCTTCTGACGGTTGGCTACGGTACAACGGCGTAGATTGCATGATGAGGCGTGGTACGCACATCCACAGCCGTCGTCGCCATGCGCTGGCTTAAAGATTAATGTCTGAAACTAAAAGCCAGCCACTACCTTTTCCGCCTTCTCTCTCTCTCTCTCTCTATTCCCCTCGCTCTCTCCCCCCTCTCTGTCGCTCTGTTCCTCCCGCTCTCCGTCTTCCGCTATTCCTCTCTATTCCAGGCCTTCTACTTGGCCTGACAAACAACAGGTGGGCAATTAGCCGCACTACGAGCGCGCGCACCGACGAAACGCCGTGCCTTCGCTATGCGACGCCGCCGCCACCGCCGCCGTAGTTAACGGGGGCGAAGCGACGTCACTTAGGAACCCCCAATCCATCCACCTACGTAACCCCCCAACCACCTACCTACCTACTCAGACAACCCCCACCATCTTGTTTCCGCTCCTTCGTTTGCCTCCTCTAACTCTCTTGTGCTCTCTTTTGTATTCTCGGTCGAGTTGCGCAGACGGGGCAGGCCGTCGGCCCGGCCCTGCCGCCACCGCCAGGGCAGATTCATCGGGTCCGCGACGACTGAAGCGTATGGGCCTGCTGGAAAATTAAAGGAAAGCGAGCTCGTTCAGCGTTTTTCCTGACGTTTCAGATTTCTGCTGCTGATTCTGCTGTGTTTATATATATATATATATATATATATATATATATATATATATGTGTACGTATGTATGGGCGTTTGCTGCCATCCAGAACTAGAAAGGCCATTTTTGAGTCTCGCTTTTTTCTCGGTTCCTTGATATTCTTCGCGCATGGCAGTGCAGGGGGAGGCAAATATCTCCAATGTTCTCGTGCTAACGTTGAATGGGCGATTATACTTGCAGACTCCCTTGATTACTTAGAAGGGCTGCCTTCGGCGCCCGTAGTTCCACGCTTGGCGTTCAGAAACAGGCTTGTGATCCTTTTTATATTTCTTGCTTTGGAACGGGCTTGTTACGGCCTCACAGGGTGTTCTACTGAATACCTTCGCAAAAGGCTGCGTGTGTAGTCGATTCAACTCTCTGGACGAGGCCTTAGCTCTTCGTGTTCTCAATTGTCTGACACGAGGAGACAAAAAGCCATCATGTGCACGACGGCAACTACAGTAGCTAAGGCGTCGATATTGCTTGTGCTATACGCGTGTATATACAGTATGACGTTTATTATCACCTTTATTAGGTACATTGTAATACTTGTGTTAGTATACACATGCCTGTTCCGTATTCAAATATACATTCACATTATTCCAATCCGAGGACAATCTCCATTCCGATGTCCTCATGATAAAATAATACGCTATTGGAATACCTCCATTAGAGCGAGACTCCCTAACGAAGTCACTTCTAGACACACGCGTGTATATAGTATAAAGACAAGCTTATACCAGGACTGGTAACAACATTTCTTGAGAACAAATTAACATCTTATTTACAATGTAACTGGAGGTGTAACTGGAGTAGTCGACAATGCATTTGCCGATTGCCGTTCATAGCGTGCCAAGCATCATTATCAGCAAAACATCAGGCATATTCTTCTGTGCAATTGCGACTGTTACACGGAACGTAGAACAGGGCAGAGCAAAAACAGCAACAAAAAAGTTTAATGCTGCATACAGCTCGACAGACCCTGCTTGAGGTGGCTTCTGAAAGCATGCTGATAAAGAAACGTAAAGAGTTAAAAAGAGCAATGTGCTGGGGTCATTAATTATATCTCAAAGGCCAATGTGCAATTATGAAAATTCTAAACTCAATGAGGAATTACGGAAGTTTCGTAAATTTGCCGTCTGCAGAAAACGCTCTTATTGAAAAAAAAACCTTAAAAAACTGTATTTTTCCTTGCGTTTGTTATAGCTCACATTTCGATCATCTCAAATAAACTCAATGTTATATTGATTCAAATTTTTAAGATTATCAATGCAATTGTTGTCCCTTACTTTAAAGGGAAGATTTGCTACAGCTCCCTGTTCATGTCAATTTTTGTGTCCGTGCCATTTTGGCTTCAGGGCCAGGCGACGGTCGACTGAGACAGCTAATAGTTTTATATAATATACTTCTTTTGTTGTTTGCAGATGATATGGTTATTTTAGGAAGGGACGTGGGGGAGGTTCAAGAAATGCTTGATACCTGTGGAAAAGCAGCAGATGAACTAGATATGGTATTTAACGAAAAGAAGAGCGCTATTTTAGTATTTTCGGGGGTTACATTGGAGCGGAAGCTAAGGTTGCAGAGAAAGGAGTTAGAGTATCGAGATCAATATAAATATTTAGGTGTAACTATAGCGTCAATAGAAGAATTGTTGAAAGTGGAAGAAACGTTAAGAATAAAGAAAGCAGACAGGGGTAGGAATTCGGTAAGGTGCATAAGCTTATGGGGATTCAACAGGTATGTGGTTACAAAGGACATTTGGAAGGCACTGTATGTGCCAGGGCTGACATTTGGAAACGCTGTTCTAGTGCATAGCTCGGGTTTATGGAGGAAATTAGAAGAGATTCAGAGAGAAGTAATTAGATTTTCATTGGGTTGCCGTTTCAATTGTAGCCGAGAGTTTCTTGAAGGGGAGGGGGGTATGTCAAAATTTATTGAAAGGGAAGTGCAAAGTAAGCTGAGGTATTGTAGTAGAATTAGGACATTAAGTAACGAACGATGGGTAAAAAAGATACAGTGGGTAAAAATGGCAATGGGAGTAAAAACAAAATGGGACAGGAGGGTAGAATTTGCGGCAAGACAGATAGGACTCACCAGCAAACAATGGATAGACACTGCTATGTCTAGTGGGCAAATTAAAAGTAGGGTAAAGGCAGCATACACCCAGAAGTGGCGGACAGCACTTATGCAGAAAACTAGTTTAAAGGAAATATACGGGAATATGAAATTGGAAAGGGGTGGAGTAGCATGGTTATACGATAATACAAGAGGCAGCGGGTTGTTAGCGGATGCAAGAGCCGGTATGTTAGACACAAAAGTACAGCGAAACAGCTACGAGGAATTAGAAACAACGGTTTGTCGAATATGCAGTAAGAGAGAAGAAACTGTAGATCATCTGGTTAGGGAGTGTGAACAACTGGGAAGAACTAGGGATTTAGAATTAGGGGAGGCGCTGGGATTAGGCAAGAATGCAGAAAAGGCACAGATAGAGATTACGAAACAGAGGCTGTCCCGATGGAAGGTGTTCAACACATAAGGGCAAAGTAACTGGAGACCACAATATAGGTAATTAATAGCTGCAGCATTATGCGCCTCTGATATAAAAGGGTGATATGTGTACACACACTTATCAAGCAAATAAACCAATCAATCAATCAATCATAACAAACCTTACTTGAAGTAGTTCAACAAAGTAGCGCATGTCTCTTGCCGTTACTGTGGTTATCAGTAAGGGGTCGACTACATTAATTTTACGACCCTCCTACTCATATGTCTTTACATCGGGATGGATGAACCCGCCTGCCACTACTGGTTCTGCTCGTATCTGCGTGGGGTCCTCTATAGTATGATATTCAGGTAGTCAGTCCTCCAAACCATTTATCATGGAATTGAATGCACCCCAATGGTTATGGGTTCTTGTCGATTCAGTATTTATAAACATATTGTCACCCTGCGTCATATGCCACCGCTGCACGCTGTTTGTGACTGTTTGGAAGGAAAAAATTGCCAACTCTTTTAATATTGCCAATCGGTATTTCCCTTGCAATACACCACTACATATTGGCTTGCTTCAAACTGTCGAGCTGCTAGTAATCAAATAAACTCATCCTCTCTGCGTGCAGCTTCACTGTACTATGGCTGTGTCAGTACTGTGTGAAGTCTTGTAATTGCGAGGGCGAGTTAACGCAAGCAAAACCCAAGTTTTTCTGCTCTTCAATTCTCATTGGAGATTACCAGTCTTGGTCTTGTGTGTCATGAGAAGATGACCTGGGCTAATCATGCTAACCTGGTGCAACGTAAATTTGCCCCGCAAGTCGATGCACTGGCATTCCTTCGACTGCGTGGGCTTTAGGTTTTCATCCTTGTTATGGTGTAAAGAATCTAGTTAAGCCTCACCTGTGCTACTGTAGCATATACAACAATGCAATCGGCGAATTAGATATGCTAAAGAGTAAAGCTACCCGCTTAAGGTTTGGTCTTAAACCTTAAGCGAATGTGTACGCAGCCTTCTGGGAGAACATCGCTGATTAGATGTTGAACAACTTATCTGTTTTAAAGCCACAGTTCCCTCATTTAAACTGTTACCTAGTCTCGCTCACCTTAATTTAATGTTTCAACCTGGTGCGGTTTTATCGCCGCTAGTATTGCTCTCGTGTTTGGGGCTAAAGCAATCTCTGCTGCCAGTATTCTTAAGGTCAATCCGCATGCAACTAGGCGTATAGACCCTATTTTCTTCCTGCGCTCCGCGAGACCCACAGGGTGGTCTTTATTGCGTTGTTTTTTCTCTACGTTGCTGTATATGCATATTTCTGTGAGGTATATCTTAAGGTTAGTTGTGTTTAGGCTTGCTATGCTACGTCATATTAGCTGACATAGCGTTAGGTCAACAGTTATATGTCTTGTAAGGGCAAACAATAGCGTTGGTGTTGACAAGAGCTTTATCGATGATGTAACGTCTTTCTTTCGGTTAAAGTCACCAAGTGCTCTCGAAAACGAGCCCATTTAGACTATGAAATCGTGTTGGTGGGCTTGTAGGCCCTGCAGCGTTCTTAAAACTCGTCCACATTGGTCGCATGTATAATAGGTTGTGTCCACGCGTGAATTTGCTATAGTTCTAGGTAGTCTAGGCATTCGGAATGACGTGAAGGTTGACTGGTGATTTTGGTGATAGATTAATTAGTCGTTGGCTCAGTTTCTGGAAAAGGGAGAAGTGCGTTAGCGTTTGAGCCCTCAAACACAGAGGTCAGAAACGCTTTTTCTCATTCAGACTCTAGAAAACTAAGTAGCTTATCGACAACTGAATCCTTATCTAGCCAATTGAAAGTGAGAGGCCTAAACAATTAGAGTATCTTTAGGAAGCCGTTGATTAATTGTGGCGTTTGTTCTTGTGTAGCACCCTTAGGAGATTGGCGTTTAGGTTAATTTCCGCGCGCCTGTTTTGCTTCGTTATCGGCCGTATTTGGTTTTATGGGCATGGGGAGATGACTCACAAGCGTCTTTCAACCTTTGGGAAATAATAATAATAATAATAATAATAATAATAATAATAATAATAATAATAATAATTATTATTATTATTATTATTATTATTATTATTATTATTATTATTATTATTATTTCGCGCTTTGCCTGTCTCTATTGGAAAACGTCTCGGTACAGATCGAGAAGCTGTATGCGTTCTCGCGCATAACTACTTCTTCTAAGCTTCGCCATTAATCCACTCATTCATCTACAGCAATGATAAAAACGACGACAAAAACAACAACAAAAAAAACACAAAAGGTGCAATGAAACCGCAGCGGGAAAGAACAAGACCAACAATTGCAAGAGCCTCAACGACATAAACAACGAACGCCGATTATCGGTAGATTTGCCGCCGATTGACCATTTGTCGCTAACCACATTATTATCATGATTATTTGATGAACACTTGCGGGAACTGTTATACTGGCAGCTGAAGCCTACATACGTAGACCGCGACCGCAGCATCATCACAGTAATGGAAACGTTGTAATGTAATAGGACCCTAATGACGGAGTTCCTTGGCCGGTAGGGGTCGCGCGAGAAAGAGGAAGTATTTGGGCTAAGGTGGGTGAAGGCGGGGGAAGGAATTGGGGTATCGATTGAGCCGTCTCAATATAGTTGCAATCAATGTTAGAGTAGTCGTAGTAGGATCAGTAGTAGGAGTATTAACAAAAATGATAGCTGACGTAGTAGTTCTCGGAGTACTAACCACTAGGTGATGCTGATGGAAAGAAACAATGATTGAGTTGTTGCTGCTTCTGCTGCTGATGCTGTTGATATTTTCTTTGTCGATGGTCGGTGCAGGTGCGGACTAAGCCCAAGAGGTCATGCTCCCAGGTTAGCTGAGGCTAACAATTGCAGAAAATACCCCAGCGTTGATTATCCGCACACATTTGGTCCGTTTGCGTTCGAGACTATGGGAGCGGCAGGTCCCCTAACGGTCAAGCTGATTTAGCGCGTAGATAGAAAGCCTTAATCTTTGGGCGGGAGGCTCGAGAGCATCCAAATCATCGCGCCAGAGACTGTCGCTCGACATTCAACGAAGAAATGCAGCATCTGTTTTGGCACACATTGTTGAACTTGGCTAACTCTGGGTTAGAGAACCCGTGACCACACGCTCGCGCGGAGACAAATGTCCGCTCCAAAATACGTATATATATATATTATATATATATATATATATATATATATATATATATATATATATATATATATATATATATATATATATATAACAAAAATTACTAACTTTAAAGTACGATGTCATATCAAAAATGTCTTTGTTGTTATTGTCCTCACTCTTGTTGTTGTTGTTGTTCATATTTTTGTTCATGTTGTTGTCCATGTTGTTGCTACTGTTGTTGTGGGTATCGGCGCTTGGAACACGCACCAGCGGAAGGAACGCCAACGGCTCTTTGCCAGCGCCGTGTCGAGCTGATGATAGCTGACAAGTGGTAGCGTGCACATAAGCCGTAGTATACCTTCGTCAGTCTGCACGCCTGCCCGGCCTCCCGTGCGCGCACGCCAAGCCATAGCGTGTCATAGCGTAAAGCCTACCATAGCTTACCTGCGTGCTAACCTAGAGCCTAGAGGCTGGCAGAAGCTGCATCGACACACAACAACAGCAACAACAACCACAACCACAACACCAACAACGTCCTCGTCCTGCCTGCGTCGTGCTCTCGTTGTCGGTGATAATAATCCATCATGATGCTGCACCATGCATGAAGGGTAGTGTCGACGAGGTGGCCTACGATTGGTATAATATTAATAATATGTATAATTAATTGATACTGAATAATAATAGTAATGAATACTGAAATCAAGACGCGGCGCGTCAATGACGACTGTGACGACCACCATCATTAGCCACCAAAACATCAAACGTACGCACAGGGCCGGACGCTGATTCTGATGACTCCAGGGAGGCAGGACCCCTTTTGTCTTGCAGCCCACCGTGTTGTTGGCCGTCCACGTCGTGCAGGGAGAATGAAGGCTCTCGCTGGCAGATTCGTACCATTTGGCCAGCGAGTCGCCGGCAGCGTATACCAAATTCAAAACGACACGCACGGCACAGTTAGTTGTTGGCTTGCGATCGACCCGCCACGTGTACAGATCGATAACTTGAAGACCTTCAAGGACCTATATCTAAATGAATATCACGGTGATGCTATTTCTCTGCGTGTGTGTATCTTTCTCTCTCTCTCGTGTTCTCGTTCTGTTTTAACTCTCTTGGCGTTGTTTTCATTGTTAGCAAATTGATGTCGCATATACCTGTAGTATTGGTATCTACATTAGTATCTTTAATATATTTAATGGTCTAGATAAATTACGAAAACAGGCAGTGGCAATTGCTGTCCAAAGGTTTTACCATACATATTCTATTATATATATATATATATATATATATATATATATATATATATATATATATATATATTGCGTGCAGTTGTTAATAAACATACGTATTATCAACATTTAGCTTAAACACATGGTGCTCTTTATATTAGTATTTAATATAGATGCATATGTACGTCAACACGCCGAACATAGCAGACTCTAAAGCAGGCCTGGTTATACAATACATATATATACTGCTAGAAGTTTTGAGTTGGCATACAGCTATAGCACGATGGGTCGTGGCTGTCTCTCAATATTTTACTCCGAGGCAAAACAATTACCCTTATTTTGAATAGCAGTTATTTTCAAAATATCTAAGTCATATACATTTTATTTATGCAGAGTTTATACAGGATCATGATATCATATTTCTACTAAACGCCATTACTTGTTGCCCTGCCGTTCCACCGATAGATCATAAGTTTGCACAATATCTTCTCAAAGGTCTTGACATATTTGAAAAGACATAATTAGACTAACCTATTATAGAAATATATTTACTTATACGCAAGGGAATTTAATTTCAGGACGCGCCGCACATGCAGGGACTTTGATTAATCCTTAGGCTCTCTTTTATACCAACGTCATTTCAGGTAGATTCTATACCACCAACTTTGTTTTTTAATTTTCGTTGTTATACAGACTGACACGGCTTTCAGCTGTAATCAACTTGCACCCAGGACACTTTAACGTCTAAAAAAAGGATGAGCATGACAAGCGATCTAAACCGATACGTTAAGGAAGCGCCCGAGGCAAATCTACTAGTTCAGATATGCACATTTTAGACCCCTTTGTTCGACAAGGTCACCAATTTGCTCGCCAGAGCCGCATGCGTAGAACGCAATTCACAAACTTACTCGACGAGCACAGGGAATATTTACAGAAAATGATCTATGTAATTTTACTAAGTTTTAAACAAGAATTATTTTAGCAGCCGTTAGGTCTATCGAAAATACTTACATACCCTGCCAGACTTGTGCTAAATCTATATAAATCTTACTTTGCCTTATGATCTTCGAAATTCGAGAATTCAACAAGGGGCAAAAACAATGTAACATAATTTCTTAACAAATCTGCACAATCATGACGGCGCTTTTGGGATGACTTTTAAACACAATAGTAAAAAGACCGTACCAATTTTAAATGTCACGTTATCGTCTTCTAGGCAGAGTTAGCGATATACCTAGGCCTGAGATTTAAATCTAGAGGCAACTAAAAACCTCCAGTTGCCAAGACGTTGGTAGGATAACAATATAAGAAAGAGTGAGTACAGGAACGTAAGTCCAAAGACATGCTGACTTATCATCATATTTGCCCAGGCTGTTAACAAAAATGCTCTGGCTGATACTTGCACCATTAGGCGAGGAAATGCGAGCAATTTTAAAGAACGCAGTGAACGTGCGCTTGATACGACGTTATGGCACAGACCGCCGTATACAGTTTTTTCAACGATGTCGGTTGTATCTCGAGAAGAGCAAAGCACGTAATTACAAGAGAACGAAACAGTAAATAAGGAAGAGAACAAATACCATTACGAGAAACATACAAGTTCCTATAGAACACGATGAGCGAAACGCTACGCGTGATTCTATAAACAAGGAAAAATGCAACGAAACAGGAAATTCGTTCAAGAAAACTAATGTATAAGGAGAGTCGGATGTTTCCCATGTGAGTGCCATATTGCGTCATTTTATATTCGCATACCAATGAGAGTGCCAATATAGCGCATGCCATACTAAGTATATACTAGTTTACAGTGTATGCCGTGTACATATCGTGCACGGCAAGGGATAAGAGAACGCAACGCTAAAAAACCTCGGCCAGAGAGCAACCCCTGTGGCGTATAAAATTACGCGATGTGGCGATATTCATAATATAATGAAGACGTAGTTAATCATTTTTGATCAAATGCTTCTTGCTAGCGCCATTCTCTTAGGTGCCAAAGCGTAGAAAAAATCACAAAAATGCGTCATGCTTGACAACGGAATTGCAACGCTGCCGCTCTCGCAACGGTCAACCAGCCAGGCATATTTAGCGATCACCTTTCTGTCATCGCACTTGGGCCTGTCGGCAGTATGTTCGCTCTGCATGCATTATATTTTTGGCAGCTACATTTGAAGGCGACAATAGGCTGGGCTTTGTCCAAGTTGAATAGTGTTCATTTGTACCCTAATGTTCTCGATTTCGAGTTTCGTAACCCTATCTCATCTCCCGCAAGAAATGTTATTGATCTTCTTTGTATCGCTCACTTGAATGGATGGTGAACGAAATTATATTCGCGTTTTCCGCACTATATATATATATATACACGCATGAAATGAATAGTGTATCATCAGGCCAAAAGCCAATGGCGGCAGTATTTAAACGCTACAATTGACTCAACCCGCTTACTGGAGCTCTCGCAAGAGGTTGTTTCCTAATCTCCTGAATGTCGGAATTTATGCAACACAACTACAAAATAATAAACCACACAGCGTGCGCCCCCAATTGACCAAACCCCGAAAACCCATTAGTGTACCCAAGAATACCGGTCTTCACCAAAACACTGTATGATTTAAACGTATATACTAGCAAAAGTCGCTCGGAAATGACCTTCTTGTGGACAATTGCCAGTAAACTTTGTAAAAAGAGTCGGTGCGAGAAGCTAAACTGGAGCAAGAGATAAAAGCACAAAACGGCGTCTCAAAAAGTTCCAGCTTCACGCACACAAATTGTTTTGCTCCGACACTGCCCATGAACCTGTCCAGTATCACCTGAAAGGCTAGACAGTTCTTTTCGACACATGATTGCCAGCTCTTCTACGGTCTCCAGTTGTACCCTGATGTATGGCTCCGTAAGGGGTTAATGGGCAACCAGACCCCAGCTGTACCCCGACGTATGTCCCCGCTTTCGACAATTAATCTTTCTGACTGAGAGTATAAGTTTGCGAATGTCAGTTAGCGTTTTGTTTAGGCTACAGGGATGACTACTAACTACTGGAAGAGTTCATGTTGCAAACGCAGGTTCTTCGTTACCGGGCTTGCAAACAGTTTCGTATAAAGTTATGTACACGAAATGGGTTTCACAATTTTACGACCGAGTGCGAATGAAAGCTATGTGCAGAATCGTGCGATCGTATATTAACCCCAAATGTGTACAAAAGCGATACCGCAGACAAAAGTGATTCAAAAACACTGTAATACAAATTTGTAAAAACTAAATACTGGTTATGAAAATAAATAAATATAAAGAATACATACATATACGGTTCTGCCCTGGAAAAGTTTATGCGCTTTCCGCGTAATCGAGAGTAGGTCAACAATCAATTAAGCTCAAACACAACAACTCAAAACCAAAAATGCATCGTTAGACGAGAGCTAGGGCTTAGATGTCAAGTCCTTCCATAAAATCCTGCACGACCACCTCGGATTTACCAAACAATATGTTTCGTGATTTGTCACAGGCTGAGGCAAAACGAAGCGCGTGTATTTCCGGCTCCAAATTTGACGCCTGTCAAAATTTTCACTGCGCTCATCGGGAAGAGTTCAAGAGCGTTTTTCGGCTATCGGCCCTTCGTTTACGACAACGCAGCAGCCCGCAGGGCTGAAAACATGGGCTTTTTTTGCCGCAACTTGGGTCAAGCTGATAAATCACCCAGCATATTCGGTCGACTCCGCACCGTGCAATTTCTTTCTATTCTCGAAAATGAAAAAATAGAGAATAACGTAACACGAGCGGACTGGGGCTTGAATCCATCGAGGTAGATGGAACTAGAAACCATCAAAGAAACGATTGGAGGTGTGCCTTAATGTATGAATCTTTTGCATTAAGAAATATATATTAATTGGTGTACACTACGTTGAATTCTAAATTATGATAACCGAAAAAAGCATACATATAATGTATTATACAAACTGCAAAAGGTTTGCAATTTATTTGCAAAGTCTCAAGTCTACAGTAGGAACAATCCTGTTAAATGCTGTTTAACCGTTCCCTATTCAACACTCTATTGCATTGAGAATATAAACTCTTATGTATTCTTAGAATATACTTATAATTTAGGTTAGCGTTCATCGCAGATGACGGCATGCCTTTTATAGATAAAATGTTGTCGACCAAGTTAGTTGTTTTAGTACGGAATACACAGATACTGCTGACCGAGTGTTATAGTGTCGCTCAAGGGTTAGTCGGCTGTTTATCCATTATATATTGACGTTCGAATCGGGAATCGCTACCCAGTTACGGTAGCATTGCAATCGTGTTTCCACAGTAGGCCACACTGAGCCCCACGATTGGGTTCTGGGGTGTTTCTTTCGTTAATCGATTTTTCACACCACTGCTGAACTACACAAAAACAAACAGACTCCTCACAGTTAGTAGCCCATAGCGCAGTCGAGTCCACAACGTCAGTGGTAGTCATCAAAAAAGTCGTAGCCAGAACGTCTATCTGCAAAGGGGCGCCGTGTTTGTAGCTACGCCGGTGCCAGCCGACAGATATCACGCTGACCTCCACAAAACCGACGGATGACGTAAACATAATTCGCAGGCGACGTCGCGGCCACCCTTCTGGCACGCCAGATCGGTGGAGGCTAGTCATGCCATACTGCTTCCCATCGTCCCTACTCGTGTGCAACGTTTCGCCCCCTTTCAACGCGGATTTCGTAGCCGTCTGTCTCTGCTACGAACGAAACGGGCCGGCTTACAGCGTGTATACAGCGTATATGTGTATAGCTGAGAACCACTACAAACGCTAGGTAATAATTTTCCTCCACGCGACTAGCGTGTGCAATATTTATACTGCAGCGCCAGTTTCGTATAAAGAAACGCGTACGGTGCAGTAGCAATGTCTAGCTTCGGATTTGTATATCTGCGGCAGCTTTCCTGTTGGTTTTTGGGCAGAGCGTGTAGACGGCCATCAACATTCTAAAAACGATGCAGATTTATATATATATATATATATATATATATATAAATTCGCATCTGTTGTTTTGCCCTCCAGCTCTTTAGAAGCTGCGCTACATCCCACCGGTTATATCCTTACAAACGAAGACGTATCTAGTTCCTATCAGTACCACAGAATGACTCTGTATGATTTAAATTTTATTGCAAGTTTCAACGATGACTTCGTCAATAGCTTATCGTTACACTAAACAAGCAACAGAAGTAATCACAACGTTGAAACACAAAACAATCGATACTTTATTGATACATTCTTCTGAGACCTATTTGATTGAATAACTAAATATGAATCGTGTTTAGTTAATTTCACTTTACGAGCACAGCTATTAAAAATGTAAAGATTCTGTTTCTCGTTGAAACTTTGACAGATTGCAAATTTATTTTCCTTGTTCGACACTTTTTTCTAAATAAAGGACATGTTTGTATTGTAGTGTACCGAATTGTGGCAAGTAAATGCTAACGCACACGGCGACTTGCCTCTATATAACAAACGTGTCGCACTCCACAAAAGTATTCGATATTTGTTCTACAGAAAACAGCCTATCTATGCAGCAGCACACGAGCGATGAAACAACAAAATGTCCATATAACCGAGTGTACAGTAACCGTTGTCACACTTAGATCACGTCCTCACGCACGGATTGAACTTGATTACAAAGTATGCATGCATGTAGACCTCATGTATCGTTTCGATGGCAGGCGCAAACAACACAATTCTTATTGAAAAAATATCTTGAGGATCTTCGAAATAAAGAATAATGGTATAGAGATTTTACAACTTGTTCTCATTACGGCTATTCTTCCTTTTTTGCTAGCTAACGATGTCTTTCAAGCGAAGCAGATTTATCTATCGAACACCCTGCTATGACCAGACACATGCGTATAACAATAATTAGTAACAGGACATTTCATCTCCATTTTTATTAAAAATGCTTATATATATATATATATATATATATATATCTATATATATATATAATGTAAGTATCGTCAATCGGTACTGGTGCTGAGTACAATACGTGAGTCAAGTGACAGATTTTGTCGACAGAGCCTTCTTTCTATCATTGCTTTATATATATATATATATATATATATAGGTTTTTTAGTACACTCACTTTTCTCGCTGCGGTAGTAGCGAAACCACGATCGCGGTGGCATTCCGCGCATTGCGGCACATCAGCAATTCTTACGCCGAGTCTAGTAGGGGTGTGGACGAATCTGCTGCCTGTCTTTCTACCCACCCCCGTCGCAGAAGGGCTGACTGACGGCTTCCTATTGGATAGTGGGCGCGCTACTGTGACAAACAGTCTATCATTCACAGCCGTTGCGGGCCCCATCGAGCTCTTCGAACTGCCGCCACTGCCGCCGCCGCCGCGTCAATAAACGGCGATACAGCGAATGCCAGGCAAGACTGGAACGGTCGTATGGAAACCCAGCGCAAGACAATTTGGCCATTTAAGCTGACTCTATTCAGAGTGATAACACGGGAGGGATATAGGGAAACTGACAGTTGTGCTGTGCGGCCAACATCTGACGTTCGTGGCAACGGACGGAATGAAGAAATCGGCGCTACACTTTGGTGTATGGTTCCCAAAACCCCCCTCTGTGCTACAGCATTGTCTAGTTTGACCCCAGCTTCGATGCTATCGCCACCCTTGTCGTCAATCACCTGCCTGATGCACTGCTTTAGTTATATAATTTCTATAGTGCATTTACAATGCACCGTTCATAACTTAATATACACATGCTTTTTGCAGCAACTGAAGGGCGACGAGTTTGAAATGTTGTGATTACCTCAGGGCAAATTGCTATTATTGCAGTTAGGTTACAGTATGGCATATATTACGCCCTGGATTACCCTAGTAATAGAACTAATTGAAGCCCCGACGATGCTAACCCCGTAAGGGATAGATATTAATCAATTAATCAATCAATCATATTTATTTCACTCAAATAGAGTAAGTACAAAATAGTTCATGCTATTATTAAACATAAATACTTGTTGTTTTGCCGTTCCACCGAGAGAAGAAGTGTAAAGATCTTCGTCGCAGTGCCGGACAATCAACCGCGTGGTACTTAGCGCATTGCTGCGAGCAGAACCGACAAATACACTGAGCAATACAGTCTTCATGAAACTCCCTACGGGAGCATACGAGGTGATGGAACCCGTGTACGATGCACCTGGTATATACATGCCTGTCATCGCAGGCCACCCCGGCCCACAACCAAGGAGACTTAAAGACGTCGAGCGAATTTGCGTCGCCACTCTCCCAAGAAATGGTTAAGTGGCTCCGTCAATGGCATACGCAGCCTAGGCCGAAGCATTTCCACCATCGGCGCACAGTCCGACAATACATACACGAAGCGGCTTCTCGCCTTGATTGAAAGGCAGAGTACTCGCTTCATGTGTAGTGTGAGGCACTTTTCAAGCAAATTAAAATTAGCTTGAGATAGGTGTTGCCACACTCTGTCTAAACTATACGCCAACTTTGGCAGAGTTTTTAACATAAACAAGCGCACTGTCGTACCGACGGACAGTCGCCGTACGTCTCCGACCCCTCTGTAGAGAGCTGCCAGTGCCGAATTAACACTGTTCTCGATGTGTGTAGTAAACGATGTTCCCCTGTAGTGAATCCGGAGACCCAAGTATGGGAAAGAGTTTACAAACTCCAATGGCCTCCCACAGCAACGAATAACGTCGTTTGCAGCTAAACGCTCACCGCGACAAAAGGGGACAGATAATAGCCTAGAATTAAAAACAACCTGCAACTTTTGTTTGTAATTCTAGGCATACATAGTACGTCAGGAAATATAGATCTGTATCGTGAGTTTAGAAAATATATATGTATGTTTATATACATATATATAATTTCCATGCGTGAATTTGGATAGTATATATATGTGCATACAACTCTATCAATTTTAAGAGCCATTTCACTACACAATAGGCATTGCCATTAAATTATTCCTGTTTTTTTAATAGCTACTCTAAAAACCAGTCAGCCTCTTATAGGTTGTTCCGGAAAATCAGGTATTTTACACAGCATTGAGGAAGTATGCCATCATGTAATATATATATATATATATATACACCGCTACTAAGGTTCACCCTAATGCATGTTTAACTGTCCGCGACAGCTCAGGTAGATCAGATCGTCGTGCGGTCAAAGTAAACTGGCGAAATTCTCTAAGCTAACCTAGCATTGCAGAACAATCCGTGATACCGATCGGATAAATAATGGTGGGAGAAAAATCGTTAAACTATATATATATCTACAAGAAGATTTCGACAAGCATTTTCACAGTTTACAAAGGTAAGCTGACGCATTAAACAAATGATTCGTCGATTCGGACCGAGCGGACAAAGTCGAAAAGACTCGATTCATTCGAGCGGTGCCCCGAAACGAACCTTTAGACAAGATAGTGTTCTTCTTCTTCTTCTTCTCTTATCACTGAAGTGTCGCGCTTTTCGAGCGCAAAACAATGCAGGAATCGCCTAGGCTAAAATGCTGTTCGAGAACCTAGTTATCTAGACAGGGCCTTAGACATTAAATAATGACCCAGCACAAATACAATAGGTGCACATTTTTAGCCTCGGTGGTTGCTGGCGCTATTGTTGCTCGCGAACACTGAACGGAACGTGTCGGGGTCGTTGTTGTTGCAATTGTTTCCCTATTTCCTCTGTCGTCTAGAGGCGGTACAGTTGCACCAGACAATTGGGCTGGTCGGGCGACTGCGGCCAATACTGTCTGAGCTTCATTTACGAGGTGGCTACATCAAGACATTTGAGACCGCGTTGCGATTATAGCAATCTACAACAACAACAACAACAACAGCAGCAGCAGCAACAACTGCAGCAACAACAACGGCAATGCGAGGACGGAGAGTATGAGGCAATCCTCTGCGAGGCGAATTGTCCTTGAGTCTCAGTGGCCACGGCCGATGGTCTCCGTCCAACGCGAGAGATGTATCGAGACTGCCGGCTACTGGTCACATCGTTGGGCTGCTGTGGTTCTCCAATCACGAAAGGGACTGCTGACCAATGGGGCAGACTCGCAGTACCGACAGCACCACTATTGCAGCTGCATTATCAGGCCGCCACGCCCCGGTATACAGCGCTTTACTTCGATAGGCTTGCTTGCCTTAACGGGCTATGATGCTGTTGTGATGCGACGGCACCACAACAACGTCATAAACGATAACAACAGCAGCAAAAGCAACAATAACAACAACAGCAACAACAAAACAGCAACAGCGGTAGCATCTGCAGCAAGTGGACCCCACAACATTCTCGACATGCCCTGCTCGAACACAAACAATAGGCCATTTGGAAAACGATCATGATTGAGGAACGTTGTGGTGGCGTGAAGAAGCTTCGCGCACCTTCGACGCGTTCACAGCGCACCCAGGTCAGCTTGTCGGTCGCTGAGTAAGTCAATCAGCTAGTTGCTGCCACTGCACCACCTTCTATATACATTGTATTGATCTCAACATCGTGCCGACGACCGTGATGATGATGACGACAACGCACGTCCCTAACAGGTAGCGCGAGACAGAGAACTCAAGAGAGGAGGAGTCGAGATGCGGCGTCGACCACCGCCTCACAGTACAACGTTGTGAGGCTGTCGTACTGCGTATTAGCTAACGAAACTGTTAGTACTTCGACTACTATATATTTATATATCAGTCCAAGTACTAACATTTTCGTTAGCTAATATATATATATATATATATATATACTAGTCGAAGTACCAACAGTTTTGTTAGCTAATACGCAGTTCTAGTACAACAACAACAACAACAACAACTACTACTACTGCTAATAGCACCACTAGTACTCGAGTGTTGTACTTCTACGATTGCTGCTACGCGAGGTGGGTGGATTTTCGACTCGGTCTCCGGTACGGTGACATCCGAAGGCCGAGTTTACGGCTGCGGCGAGTTCCAGTGCCACTGTTGACGGACCCTCGCAGCATGTGGCGTAGATCAGAACGCGCGATAGACTCGAACCGTTCGACACACACTCGTACAAATAGATAGAGAATACATAGCTAGATAGCTAGATAGATAGAAAAACAGTTAGATACGCATATACACTTGGGTACGTGTAGAATCACACTAGGGCGAGGCCGTACGTTCTGTCGTCATTGTTCCTGCCGCCGCCGTCGTTGCTATTGATGTTGATGTTGTTGTTGTTTTCATTCGGTTTGTTGCTTCTGGTACTGCTGTGGCATCTGCTGCTGCTGTTTGAAGACTTATTGTTATTGTTGTTGTTTGCTGCACTGCTATGATGCTATGGTCGGCTCGACGCAATGCTGGTGGTGACGGCGCCGGCACCCTTCAGAGGAGGCAGGTAAACAATTGTTCTAGAGAAACACGCTAGAGTGTATGAGAAGGAGGCGAGGAAGAGATCAACAGGGTAAATGTCTGGTTGTTTGTCTGTCTGTCGGTCTGCCTGTCTATCTGTTACTAATCTACGAGCCGATCGACTTCGACGAGAGTCGTAGAAGAAGAGGTGCTGGTTCTGTCGCTACCACCAGGTCGTATATTAGCGTCATGGTGGCCGTTCGTCGGTGGCGGTTCTGATCTATGGCAATCTTTGCCGTCACAGCGCCACAGGGCCCTATTTATTGAGTGTAAACGGTAACACAGATGAAGAAAGCAACAGAGAGAGACTTGAGACAGGGAGACTCTAAGACGCATTCGTGCTGCTGCTGTTGTTTTGTTTACTAGTGTTGTTGTTGGTGTTGCTATCGCTTCTGTGGTTGGTATTGTTGTATTTATTGTTGTTGTTGTTGTTGTATTTGTTGTTGTTGTTGTATTTGTTGTTGTTGGTGTTGTTGTATTTGTTGTTGCTACCGCTGCTGTGGTTGATATTGCTGTTGCTGGCTAGCCGTCGATTACGGTCTAGGAAACGCGACCTGCCGGCACCACCCAAACGAACGATGATCGCCTTAGTGTTGCACGTTGTAGTCTCGCACTCTGCTGTCGGCCCTTTGTGTCGAGAACGGCTATGACCGAAAAGATGCACTTAGCACTTCATTTAGAGACGTAAACTAAGGTGACCTACTTATATATATATATATATATATATATATATATATATGTACTGTCGAAGCATTCAGTATCGTAGAATAGCTTCATCCTCGAATGATCCCTTTGAGGAATTGGTTCAAAACAAACGCTTAATGTGCATTTATTAAAGTATGCATGAAATAGTACAGGGGTTGCTCTGTAGGCATTTAAGCCTATTGCTTGACGCGTAGCAGTATATTTAGAGGTCTAATTAGTGTACTCATAAATCGAGAACATCTGTAGGCGCAATTCCTGTTAGGAGTCTAAAGTTAAGCGTACTAAATTCAGCTAGAACGGCCGTAATCTCTAGAATCGAATTTTAAGCATAGTCAGCTTGGATTGACTACTGTAAATTGTATGCGAAAAAAAGAGTACGTCGCGGAAACATTAAATGAGATACCTAATCTGGACCTATCGTTAGTATAGGCAACACGTCTCAAACTCGTATTTGCATAAATATGCTTATCTGGTGATAATGCAAAATTTAAGACCTACCAGAATGATGAGCACTGACCACACTCATATATGACTGAGCATACTTCTCTTTTTTGGAGTTTTTGATCTTAAAAAATATTAATCCGGTGTATGTATGCATGAGTATCTGTGAGCTTACGCAGCGCAAGTACAATCAGCGATGGTAGCGAGGGGCAGAGAAAACGTGTATGATGTGCACGCATGCCCCTATTCGTTTAATAAGGGGATGGCTACAGTACGTATGCTTCAGTATACTAGAGATTGTCTCTGGTCATAAAGGCATTATTATATGTGCTTGCGGCGAAGCCAAGAGTAAGCTTATTTTAAGTAGCTCAGCGGGTTTTTTAATAAATATGTGAAGAGATTTTATCTGCTTAGCTTAGTTAACAAGCGTTATATAACTTACAGTGACAAAAAATTAATATCATTCAAACTTGCCTTGTTTCGATTAGTGTTAGCTCTCATATATATATATATATATATATATATATATATCCCTGAATCGGCTAGGTCCGCAACAATTCTTACCATCTTATTTTGTTTTGCTCCATTATTTTTGAAAGCCTGGTGCTTAGACGCATTTATTTTATTTCTCTAGTTTAATCAGTTTAAGTGTAGTTTTACTAGGGCGGAAGTGCAAAAATCTTCGCAGTGCAGAAACTGCTAAGGCCCAAAAAAATGGGCGTGTTAATTACGTATTTGCCTAGGATGTGCCATAAAGATCTCGGTGGAGCTCATGGAACGATTCGAAGTTTCCACAAGATCTCGGTCATATATATATATATATATATATATATATATAGTTTTTTTCACACACATATATATATATATATATATGATTTAGTAATTTTCCGTAAGGCTAATGCCCGTGTACAGACTTTTCATGTCATGGCTAATTTTTAATCCACTTCGGCATTTATTTTGTATAAATTGAAAACCATGCAAACCAATTTAAGAGTGCCCGGTGTGGGTCTCGAACCCAGTCCTCCCGAATGCAAGGCAAAGCTTTGTCACTAAGCCATCTTGCTCGTATATATATATATATATCGACCCACATATGTGTGAGGATATGATTTCGAGCTTCGAGATAAGCTTGCCATAATTAGTTACATCTGCAGAGTTTTGCAAATCGGGCCGTCTAGACAGTACCCAGACCTGACGCTTCTCTTAAGCGAGCAAGAGATTATAAACGGCCATATCTGCAACTAGCCACACAAATCACAGCTGTCATTCCGGCACGCCGCGCTAGTCTAGTTGTCGTCTGTCGTGTATATATAAGCTGAAAGGCCTAATCTCTCATCTGTTGTAATTAAGAAGGGAACTATGTGCAATGTTGATTAAATTATTTAGAGCATACACGAACTAGTAGTGATCTAAAGTAACCAACGGTTCAGAGACACTGCATGCGGGATAAAACAACATGCAAACTACAGTCCACACGGCTTCAATGAAATTTTTCGTTGCGTGACCGGTGGTAGCTACGAATCTTTCTTATTATCGACCGTCTACGGTATGCCATGACGGTTCTACGGACACTGGAAGCAACTTTAGTTTCTTCTGTGTGATGTGACAAAGGCGGCCTTACGAATCACACCACAGTGATCAAGTTTTGCAATAGTTTAGTTATAATCCTAAGGTCAACCAGACACTTGCCTTTGATATTATTTATTTATTAACACCCGGGCTGGGTAAGTGTGTTTATGTTACATCACAGTTTTCCACACAACAATCGATCTAGCGTTTTGCCAGTTGCCTTTGATATAAGGGACTATAATGGTACTTGCATAAAGTAATATCTAATTTTAGTAAGTCCTGCGAAAGCCGCTACGCATTACCTTAAATTATCTAGCACTATTGGCAGGAAGAGTGCCTAGGTATTCGCTTTAGTTCTGTGCCAACCGTTTGCAGGTCTAGTTAGTGGTTGGGTAGTTTAGGTAACGCTGACGCTGATTTGACAGCTAAACTGTTTAGCTGAAGTAATTGATTTTGGGATTGTAATATTTTTCGTACCGGTATACTGTCGTACTGATTTAGACAACAGCTGTAGCTGCCGCTGGAAACTAATAGCAGCAAGCAGGTATCAAGCACAGATCAGGTACGTAAGCGCCCAGATTGCTTGAAATGAGCATAATATTATCTGAGGGTCAATAGTTGGCCCCACCGAGCGAATATATATATACATACGAGCGAAATCGAGCAAAATACTTATACAACATAAGAATCTTGTTTATAGTTTTTTTTGTTAACTTCTTAGAGACGATACCCTAGCAAGTACAATAACCACTAACTTGTAAGTGCGAAAAACATACGTGATAAATATATTTAATTAGCTTTTGTCGACTGATGCGTTTTCCTCAGTAGTCTTCTTGGAAATAAAAAATATAATTTTATATGAGGCGCGCCTGAGGTCGGCAACGTGAGCGGTTGTTGAGCAGCATAAGTTGATATATATATATATATATATATATATATATATATATATATATATATATATATATATATATATATAGGGCTTTCCCAACAGTTAAGCGTATATACAGAATCTCCTAGAATTCGTCCAGCAAACTTTGGGGATCTAGTTCAACTCGTTTTTCTTTTTCCAGTGGAACAAATGGGCGGAAATGTCTTCTTCTGGAGAGAGAACGAAATGGCCAAAAGTGGGCGTTTCAAACTTTTTATCCTGGCGTCTGTTTGCTAAATCTACGATTGCGAGAACACCAGTCTTCCTTTTAACAATGCAATCATACCTGCGTGTGAGATGTTGCATCTGTTAAATTGCATTTGCGTTATCTCAAAACGGAACAAATGTAGTATTAAAGACAATTCTCAAGAATTAAAGTTCTCTGCAAGTTTTGTATTTTTGGCTTTCACGCTTAATTGCCTATTTTTAGAAGACATTTCCGCCTCTTCCCATTAGAAAAAGATAATTTTTTGCCGAACTGTGTTAGACCCCAAAGTTTGTTGGACGAATTCTGGGAGACCCCGTATACAAACTCGATGGCAGTTACATATCACCGCTTCTTCGTTGTCATGCGACTGCAACAGACAACATTGTACACATTCATTCACACACATGCAAGCATAACACACCACTCACTACTGTGCATCTCATGATGTTATGTATGTATATGCGTCTAGTTGCTGATGCCAACGCAGGCATCTCCGGCTTAATCGTCGCCGTTCGGCTGATTCAGCTACATTTAGCCTGATTGGTTTGATCAATTGACCGTCGACTTTGGCTCGTTCATTACTCAATGTCACTACGTGTTAGGTATATCTGTGGATGTGCTTTTATATAGATACATATATCGTAGATCAATCGTTAGATAGAGTAAATCATTTGTTCCTCCTACTGTTTTAAGGTAAAAAAAAACTAGAAACGCTTAGGGACTTCAGAGCTTTCAACTAACCACGTCGTCTCAAAAAGAAAGGTCTTATTTTTGTTTTGTATTTTATTGCTTTATTTTTTTGACACGTTTGACAGCGTCAAAATTGAACCAGCATCATCATTCAGACTTGTACCAGAACGTTCGATGACTGCATTGCAGTTCGCGTATAACCTTTATTTACCTGTTCGCGTAAAAGTATTTAAGGTGAACTTAACAAGTGGTAAATGTGGATGCGTCCTGAATAGAAGAGCGCGCAGTACTAGGATTTTAAGTGGCAAAAGATGATCGGAATGTCGACATTTATCGTCCGTGGCTGTTTATGGTTGGCACTGCTTGGGACGAGCAACTGCGAATGAAAAATCGTGTGAGAGTTTTCGCGAATGGCGAAAATCAATATCAGATCTACCTAGATTAGATCAAGCAAATACCGTAATTGGCACTGAAATAATTGCTGCTGTTGATAAATTGATTATATATAATTGAATGGTTTACTATACAGCAATCACTCAGTGATTCAGCACTAAGAAGGTTGCCCTATGATCATCAGATTTTTGAACCACTTACGAAACGTTTCAATACAGTCAGGACTACGAAGTGAAGAAAGCAGGACTGTGCAGGACTTCTTTAAACAACAAACTACAGTCATTCTACACCATGGACATTGACTTGCTGCCGAAACGTTTAATATTATATATATATATATATATATCTTCTTTTTTTAACTTTAGCCTTAATATGTCTGTGCCAAATCTTTAAGAATATTGATTTGAAGGGATATGTGTCGTAACGGGTTAAACTATCTAGGTTATAGATGCTCATAGTTTACTGTACTGAACAGGCCAACCTAAGAACTTTTTCGGGCTAAGCTCTCAGACAACATTTAGCGTCCCCGAAACCGCGCTCGCGTTGCTTCAAAAGATAGGCCACAAAAAGGTTGATGCAAACCTGCCCCCACTGATTGTATCATTTGCAAGCCGGTTAACACATTGTAACCGCCTATGTCAATTTTGGAATAAAAATCGGCAAGGCCCTTACCAACTCGCGCATCCATAATTAAATGTCAGTCAATGGTGTTGCTTTCAATTCGATCAGAAATTGCTAAAACCAGACGTCTAAATGTTATGTGATTTATGTTTTCTAGCTAAAATTTAGCATTTAAAAAGAAAAGTCGGTTTAATTTAGTGGAGATGTCTGCGCATAAGTCGCGAGTTCGAACCCGTCGTGGCGCGTCATGGATAGACGGCAAGAACGTTTTTCTTATGTGATCGAGTAATTCATAATCAAGAAACTTTAAAGTACGCAAAACGTGAACAACAACAAAGTAACAAAGTTTCCCCTTTTTGTTTGACAACTTCCTCTGCAGTTGCAACAGTTTCTTTAAAAGATACAGATCTTACAATATTTTAGCAATTTGATTTTGGCACGGCGTCTCAATTTTGCCACATTCGTAGCCACCAACCTCGCTCACAAGTATGTTTTTATTAGCTTTTCTTTTTCATTTGGAAGCTTTCTTTGACGGTTGGTTTCAACCTGGCACTCACAAGCAATAATGGGGAGGGGAGAGGGGCGAAAATACGCGATTGGATGAAGAAGGCCTAAAACTAGATATTAGCCACTCTAATCAACAACCTTGCAGAGTTGATCTGCTTTTTATCAAAGTAGCATGGCAGCGTCGTACAACACACGTAATCGAAGGCATCCTGTGTTGGAACATAATAAGCAGAGGTTTCGCGGTGGCCACTCCTAACTCGCCAGTTCCATCCTTCGACACCATCCGCTGAGGTTCCGCAGTGTGCTTACCCTATCTAGTTATTGCATATTCTCTACATAACAATAGCTGCTTCAATGGCGCCCTGCTGTGAGGATTCGTGAGAGCTCAATATATCTAATACAATATATCACGGGATCAAGTCAATCACTGTCAGGTCGTATTTTAATCTCAAGCACACATACGACGGGATAGGTTTATAGATATAATATATACATGATCCCCATGTATTCATGCGCGTATCCCTAAAGACAGAAATACATACTACGCCCAAACGCCGTCTTGTAAGCTGTACCGAAGGCAATTTAGCATTAATTTTCCCGAGCTGGAAACGTCTGCCTTGAAAGCTTTTTGTCGGCATTATTCATACGCATCTTATTGATTGTTTGTCACTTAACAATTTATTGTGAAGATATTTTAGCTTAGATTAAGCAGAAGCATAGGAAGCTGTTGTTAAGTTTATATGGCGTGCCTTGCCTCTTGGCAACGAAGGTTTGCGGACTAGTCTACGTCGGATTATCGCGCAATGAGGCGCGTGTTTGCCGCAAAAATAGGGCAGTAGAGGTTTTGCTTAGCGTGTGTGTAACAAAAATATTTGACGGGCTCTCATATATATATATATATATATATATATATATTTATTTACGTACATACACAGGTAGGTTTTTCTTAGCGTTTTTATAACAAAAAATATTTGGCGGACTCTCATATATATATATATATATATATATATATTTCGTGTACATTCATACATATACGATATATTTGACTATATCTGTCACCGTTATGCGCACCGGCGGTGCCCATAGCGCCCACAGGCTAGACATACGGTAGATCAGGGTGGGATGTGTTTCATCGGCGACCGAATTCACGATGCGAGTTCACAATCCGCGCTCGTTTGCTTTAGATTCCGCTTAGTCATAGCCGCGCGGGCTACGACGGCAAAGGCAGACCTTGAAAAACACCAGTTTTTTTGTTCGCATTTGATGTACGCCTTAAGCGTAATCCTCAGCACGGGCACGCTTCTTGTTGTTCGTCGACTTAAGTCGAGAGTGAGTCGGTAGCGGTGGTCGCGGGCGCGAGGCCAGTTTTCTATTTAGTTAGCGGCTCAATACGCCGCTGCTGCCAGCGTCAAAGGCGGCGCGCCAGGTTCCCATGGGAGATTTTGCGACAAGCGAAACATGTAAGCCCGGCCACCAGCCAGATGAGACGGCGATTGCGTGTCACAACGAGGCAACTTTTTCCACGACGATCCAGTCACCAGCCACCACCATGCTGCATACACATTATTGAGGGGTGGGCTGTGATGCCGCTGGTGGCGGTGGGTGTCTGGCATTGATAAAGCAGTGTTTGATAATCGCTAGGATATATATATATATATATATATATATATATATATATGCATATTTATATATATGCATATGTATATATAGAGAACAACATTCACTTCGTACTATCGTTGGTAGCTAACAGCGAACTGTCCACTTAGAGAGTAGCTCTTCTTGGCGGGACAAAGAATACGCCCAGAAGATTTGCGCGGGAAGGAATCTTGATAGAGTCGTCTTTTCGTCAGGTATCTGGGCAGAGAGGTACTTCTGCAACTACAGCTGCTGCTTGCTGTTGAGACTGCCCTTGGCGTGTCACTTTAGCCGTCAACCCTCTTCCATTTCAGAGTTCCTTTTTTCTCCTGCCCATGCCCCTGCGGCAACTCGGTGTCACTGTTTATTCCTCGCTCAGCACGTGCTAGCTGTTGCTTGCTGATCAAAGTGTTTCTGATGTGTATTGTAATTGCAAATGTTTGATGTGGGCACCCTTTCAAAACTCGAATTTGTCCCAGGTTGATCCAGCTTATGCCGAGGGGATTCAGCTGTCATGAATGTTGCTGTAGCTGCTCAAAATATCTGACGGCGTCATCATCGACAGCAGCAACCACAACAAAAATAAAAACAGCCAGAACAGCAGTTACGGGACTGTTTATATATATATATATAAATAATTTAATTACAATTTTTTAAGATGCAATTCGCTCAAAGACAACAGCTGGAGCGCACCTTCCTACAAAATGGAAACCCTAGCCGTCGAAGAGGTAGATGTGCTAGTTACAATGCTGCTGCTGAGACGTTACGTGCCCCTGGTATAACAAATAAAATATGTATACACTTACGTGTCAAGCGAATTAACAAATCAATCATTCAATCAGTTGCTGGTCACAGGCATCTGGTCAATGTAGTTTGTGGCAGTGTAGTTTTTGCAAAACGATAGGCAGGCAATTAATTATTGCCATTGTGGTTACAACAGCAGTGGTTGGTGAACTAAGCGCAGGTCTCTAGAATCGCATCTCCTGCTAGGCGGCTAGACGCACTTCATTGTGTAAGCATTCGCGCATGGCATGCCTCCGGCTTTGTACTCTCTCTTTCTCTCCGTCCCTTTCGCTCGCCCCCCCTCCTCTCACTCACGTTTCTCTCGGAGCAGCTTCACTCCGTCTTTCATCATCGTAGGTCGTTATATTCGAGCGAATGCTAAATCTTGATCTCTCAAGCGCTCTCGACTTGGTCGCGCTCAACCACCCCAATATGCGATACATAGATCTGCCTCACTGTCCCTCTCTTGCTTTCTTTCTCTCAATTTCCTTTATTCTCTTACGCGCGAGCTCTGTCCTGTGGAGTTTGCCGTCCGTGTCAACCTTTATCCGACTATTTCTTCTGGCCGGCCGAATTAGGTTTTTTTCGAAAGGAGAATGGTCTTGATTCAGGCTTTTGTCGCCTGCCAGATTGGCGGCAAAAAACACAAACAGACTCCCGCTAAACAGGCTGCCGCTGAGAGACTGCCGCGAACTGGCGGCGGCAGCGGCAGACTAAACACAACCGGCAACAAATACTGCGTAGAGTAGTTTCGCCGGGCGCGCGCATATTCAATTCCTGTCGACGCGTTAGGACTTTGAAAAATCTCGCTTTTGCCCTGTATATATATATATATATATATATATGCATCTCAGTACGGCCGCTAGGAAGAGCCAACTGTATGTACGAATGTACAATACATGTAGTATGCATGTATGTATGTCTGCGCCACGTTTAGTATAGCTAGTTGTTGGATACGAATTAGTGTCTGTCTCTTGGGGGATGATCGGCACAAACAAGATGATGCCAGACGACACAGAGAGAGAGAGGGAGCGGGAGAGAAAGCAATAGCGAGAGAGAGAGAAATATATAAGGAGGGGACACGCTGATGGGATAATAGACCGGCTGTAGCAAGAAGCATAGCAAGGCTTGGAAATCGTTCAACCGATACCCCCATTCCCCCTCAGAACAGCATCGATGTAGCGCGCGCGGTAACGGCGGGAGCAGGCGGCGGCGCAGAGACAAATAGATGGACGCGCATACACACATACAGCTAGATAGAGACCCACCGATGGACAGACAGAAGAGAACAAGGAACAACATCACAAAAAGAACCAAGCGCTTGAACAAGAAGAACACCGAGCGCTCAAACAAGAAATACAAGGCGCACCAGCGCGTCTCGTCTCGAGAGTGCGATGTTCGTCGTCGAGGGAGGGGCGCCTATTACTAACTACAACGAATACTACTTCTGATACGTACCGTTGTTATTGTTGTTGCTGTTGTTGCTGCTACGACGACGACGATGATGACGATGAAGACGAAGAAAACTACCTTTACAAGGCCGCCGCCGCCACCACCACCATTATTATTCGCGATTCCCGATTTTGAAACATGAACGCGCTTCTTCGCGACACCCCCACGCGCCATGCGCCTGCCTGCCTGCCTGTTAAAAAACAAAACATCTAGCTGCTCGAAACAGTAGAGCAATTCATCAAGTTGGGGCACGCAACTTAGCCTCTCCGTGTAGTAGTCTCTCCCAGAGCGCGTCGCCCGGCCGCGCGAGCGCACCACCTCCTCCTCGATATCTCGTCAAGCAATATCTCGTTGGCCAGGCCTTTCATTCATTAGAAAGAAGTCTGCGTTCTGTTCGCCTCTGCACGTTCGTTCCCGTCCCGGTTCTGTTGGGTCCCCGCGACCGCTACAAGCCCCTACCCCCCCCCCGCTCTTCCCGGCTACCCCGTCTTTCTGTGTTGTGTTCGTTGTGAGAGTAGTAAGGCGGCTTGGCGCTCCAGCCGATCAACCTCTATGGATTGATTGGCCTGGTCAGGCCGGGCCGGGCTATGCTCTCGATGTATGTACACGCAATGTTCCTTCCTCCTCAAGGTAGCTAGCTCATGATAAAGATAAATTGGTAGAGGAATACTGAAAAGTATGCGAGCTAGCGGTAACGCGGCAGCAGCAAGGTAGCGCCGCGCCCCGAGAATGGGACATTGCTGCTATGCGACGAGGTGGGGAGAACCAAGTCCGGGGAACTGGGACAGACAAAAACGATACGAAGAAGGGTGGGAGATGAGAGCGCGGTAGATGAGAGAACGAAACTACCGGCGGGAAGCAGGGAGCAAATGACGACCAGTAATAATAGTAGTAGTAGTAGTCCCAAACAGTCCCAGGTGGAAATGAGGGGAATACGGGAATACTCGTCTCACTTGACTCGGCTGCTCCTAGACGACAGGAACGGCTCGCAAACGATCTAGCAGACGTCGATCTAACGATGTTGCAATTAGAGGGTTTCATGTAATTCTGTCGGGCCCGTCGGACCACTCTAGTTGTCATTATTATCATCAACAACGTGTCTCGCAAGAAAAAAGAGAGAGACGGACATTCAGCCGAGTAATGCACTCTCGTTTCGTTGAACGTGTGAGGGTGAGGGGATAAGTATAGTGAACATTTAGCTCCATAACAGAGCAGTGTCTTCCCAGCAGGATGATCACGCCTTCCAATACGTAAACGTGTGTCTCTGAGGGTATGCATTACCGAGATAATCACTGCAGATGTCCGCCGACTCTGGCCTACCGATTATTTACGGCCACTGAAGCTAAGTAAGCAAACGTTAAGGCCTCTATTCATTAAGTTGGTTTAAGATGACCGTTATTTTGGTTCATACGATGAAAAATGTTAAATAAGCAATAGTGTTGTTGTAGCATAACCGCTACAAAGACTAGATTTAGTTATTTAGGTTCTGAACTAGGCTTCAAAAAGAAGTCTAATTCCATCGTATAACAACTATGTGAAAGTACTTTCACACTCCTGCACAAGTGGATCCTCACTAAGCATTACTTCTGCAATGGCATTTATGTATTCCTCTAATAAATCTAAATTGATCACAAATGAACACCTCAGACAAACGATTATCCTTGCACCGTGCTTCACTTCACACACTTTTAACGAGGTGATGAAAATATCCCAACTACCCACGGAATGGAAGACCATTCTTCTTATCATTATCCCTTAAGAAATAGGGTATTCTTTGGCTCCCTCATCATTCCGAGATATGAAGTACTTCTAAATTCTCTACGACAAGCACATCGAACTTAAGGAGCTTATACATTTGCCGTAATCGTAGATTTCAAAACTAAGCCATGACACCGCCGCACGAATGATAATACTTGACATTCGAGGGTGGACGCCCTTATGTACGCCGATGACCCGATGCTGTACTCTCACGGCAGGAAATTGGCTAAAAGCGACGAGCTTCGATTGAACTCAAAAACTTACCGTAAGTCTCTTCATCTTAAAAATCGCGCCCACTGCTTCTTACGGTATCTAGGTTATATAACCTTACATCTTGGAGTTTAACCTTATGGCGTTTGACCAATCAAGGACACTTTTCTGAAGAAGGCGCCAAGGGCCCGTAGCACTAGCCTCAGCAGGGGAATCTTAACTGGAATCGTCTTTGCTATTTGTTGAGGGCTTGCAGAAGATGCACGTTCCACCAAAAACAGTAGCTTTATAACAAATACATGGTGACTAGAGAATAAAACGAAAGAATTGACTTGCTGTCTTGTGAAACCCAGGCAATGACTAGTTCGTGGGAGCAATGCACGTATGAAATAGGCACCTGATTGCACGTTTGCTGTGCGTGCCTTTCACATACATTTCTGTTTTGATAGGAGTTCCATGACATATCTTCGTTGTGCTTGTGCGAACAAACTCGGCGGGCGATAGCGTGATTTATATCACCTTCAATAATGCGGCAGAGCAACTTTGTTGGCTCGACCTTTGAAAGTGTGTGGAATACACATATACGCGGATGCGTGATATTCAATGTACGCGCAATATGTAAACCAACCATCAGTTAATAAACTTTCGACTATCTGAGTAATTAACATACTTAATGCACCCAAATGGTGGCACTGTTTTAATTAACAATCAACCAGACCTCTCGTCACCTGCGCATAACATTGAGTGTGCTTAACGAACTCAATGGTTCTAGTGTTCATGATGTCACGTCACCCAAGGCGCTGAGAATTATCTGGGTCATTGGGAAAAGGCTGCTACTAGTAGTAATCCGTAGAAGCTGTTGTGCTGTATACACGGACGAGCCCGTTGATCCCGCCAGCCCGTTACCAGATACAAAAGCCGTCTTCAGTTTCTTTGCAAAGTTGATTTATTTATCCGTCTTCAGCGTCTAGTATCTGGCAGTTCCTGTTATTATAGTCTTTCGCAGATTTTTGCAAAAAACATAGTTTGTCTTTTGTCGAAGAAAGGAAGATAGTTCGCCTATCAAGTAGAGGAGGGTCGTGCAGGTGAGCCGGCGGATGCCACACAGGCGTTGTCTGAGTAATATACGTAATTTGTTTAAGTTGGCTGTTTGCTGTTGTTTCTGGCGCGTATTCGAGCCCGGTGGCGTGGTGGCTAAGGTCTGTGCCTCGCAACCGGAAGAGACACACAGGTGCGCGGGTTACAATATTATTAGTAGATGTAATTACAATATTATTATTTGATCGTAATTTTAATACAAACCGTTGCACATTTGTATTTATGGGGGTCCGTCTATGAAACAATGTGAAAAATAGTGTCTGTGGACGTTAAAGTCTTTGGCTGGAGGGTCAGTCCGAAAACTTTACTAGCGCGTATTAAACAGAGTCTATCTACTTCTCCGTATGAAGCGTGGTGCTTCGCCATTTGCGCGGAATGATGACAAAATGTACGCTACGTGGATGGTCTTAGCAGCGGGTACATGGCTACGTATTATGGTAGCAGCAACGACACCAAGAACAACAATACGGTCAAACAAAACTGTGAGACAAAACAGCAAACATCGATATCAGCAGGCCTTATAGGGCGGACATACCCGACATACTGACCTAACTATTGACCTAATCGATATTGGCCTAAGTATTGAAGGGGGCGACGACTACATCTCTACGGGTGCTACTGCTGCTATCAGCATATACGCTGTTCTGCGTCACTCCTTGGCTCGTTTATACAGGATTGTTTGCACATGCGGATCTGTATGAGAGTACCGGTCTTTGAGTGCGGGTGTCTGGGTGGGATGGCCACAAGGATACGAGTTAAGCTCGAGAACAAGCGTAAGCAGGGCTAGTTACCAGCGTGGACTCGATTTGCTCACCGTTCAATTGAGCTATCGAGTACTTCGCCTAACTGCATCCAAACAACAACATTAACAACAACAACGACAAAGACGACAACAACAACTACAGCAACAACAACACAATAACAACACTAAAAAAGAGATACTCAAAAAGAACGGCAAAGAGACAGTATATTAATATACGGTTCTTCCCATGTATTGGCCCGTTGTATCTCTCCATGAGCCATTCTCATAACGAATTAATAGTAACTGTCGATCGAGTGATATCGGACGTCTATTTTGTCTCACACCATGTACATTAGGAGTTGATGAACGAATCAATTCTTCCAGACGCGCCCCATCGAAAGCGTGCCAAAAATCGTGTTCGCGTTGCCGCGCTGAACTTCTAAGGCTATGCGCTGCGACACCTATATCATACAAATTAATACAATTGTGGAAGTCTGCTACACCTTTATCGCTTGCTGGCGTAGCCCATAGCGCCAACAATTAAGCGTTCCTCCTACGGAAAACCTCTCTCACAGCAGTTTTCTATTGCCTATGCGCTCGTTAACGCATTGTGGAGAATTCTTCATTCTCGGCTTTGGGTCTCATCTGTCTCGAACGCAGGTGGGCGTATAAGTAAGTCTTTTATAACGCTGCGCACGTTCTAGACCTGGATTGCTTGGCTTTGTTGCAGTGTGCAAGTTCTCCGAGCGATTTTACACAGTTATAGATTCGTTTGAACACGCCGATTTGTTTAGTTTCTCCATCGAACAACATATTCTACCACACATTTTATGAAGTGATATCCGGTCAGCCACGTCAGTATAACAAAAATTAATATTCTCACTGTCACTAAACACGCAATCTGGCCAAACTGGTATATAGCCACCCTCTGTATAAAAAAGGTTGTTCAAATTAAAAGGTACAACAACCGTTAGTTACAAACGGGTTGAAAATGTAATTTGCCGCGTAGGGATAACGTGTTAAGACGTGTAGACGCGTAAATGTGTCCGGCGTGGTTGTGCACATTTGCGAACGTCTGCGCATGATGAAGGAGAGAATCTGGCAATTGTGTGTCCCGTCCGATTGGCGCGGTAGTGTGTGTAAGAGCATCATGGCATTTCCATTGCAAAATTTAGCGAATCAAGAGTAGCAAGATGTCATCAGATTTCTAATTTTGGAAGGCATTCTACCGGCCGATATTCATCGCCGGATGGTGGCCGTATATAAGGACTGTGTGTCCGACGAGTCAGTGAGAAAGTGGAGTGCCCGCTTTCGTCAAAAACCGGGTCGAACATAAGGACACCATAGAGGACTGGCTTTTCTCACAGCCACAGAATTTCTGGAAGCAGAGAATCTTTTGGCTGGTAAAACAATGGGATAGTTATGCTCAGACATCTAGTGATTACTTTTGAATAAAATCTTCATTTGTACTCACAGTGTTGTTCCGTGCCGTTTTTATCTAAACACCTTCTTGTTACATATAAATATATATATATATGAAATAGAGTTGTCAAACTCAAAAGACTCTCTAGATAAACAGGAGGCTGTCTGGAGGCAAACACACTCGAGCTCGAAGTGCACATGCAGAGCCTTTAAGATTTTGATAAATTATTTTTTTAGATTTAAAGGTTTTCTGGACAGCGGTAACTGTATCAGCGCAGATATTATGGATTTAGCAAGAGCCAAATCTCGTGTTTACGTACAGGTGGAGAAGTCGGTGAACGAATATGCTTGTAAAGACATCATATCACCGAGAACTCAGTCCGGGGGCTCGGAGGACTCCAGTTAACTCCACAATCGTAACGCGAGTGCTGACTTCGATAGAGGCGAAGCCTAGCCTCAACGTATATTAAAGCCATAGGAAAGAATGCGGGGCTCACGAGATCTAAACGATAACAACCGGAGCTCTGCTAACTCTGTAGGTATGCTACGTACAAGAAGCGGCAAGCCCCGCTTTGAGCTTGACATAGACCTTACCTGCATGATGCGTGGTGGAGACACAAGAACACGGCATCTGCAACGACTGTTACTTCACAGGTGACCAGCTAGTGGTTGTCCTGGGTTTAAGAGAAGAAAATCAGCGTAAACACTTTAACCGGACTAGGAGACTCTTGAACTACGTGGAGAAGAAAACTGTATTTGTCCGTTAAGCCACGCGTTTAAAGTGGTAGTTTTAACAGTGTAATTAATAAATAATAGATAGATATATATATATATATATATATATATATATATATATATATATATATATAAAATATATAAAAATAAATAATATATATATACTCGTCCTATATTACAGCGGTTATTACTTCTAACTTTGGTGGCATTCACTTCGACAACAGTTTTCCTTTCAATTAATTTTTGTAGGTAAGAATGCTTTTGTAAGGAAACGATGAATGTAGTATTATATATCTTAAATACTTTGGGAATATCCACAAGATTCGCTCTTTAATCTTATCTGCACAGATTGCGTTTGACCTCAAGTCTCGCAGTTTTCGGCTTGAAGTTTGTGGGGAGGACAAAGTGATGCAAATTAGCTTAATATTGCTTTATAACTTTTGAAAGCGTGTGGCATTGCTAGTGCATTTCCCGGACGAGCCCGTCCTAACGCTTTTCTCTACCACTTCTGAGAGCAACGAAAGACGCGGCGAGGGGAAAACGAAGCAAAGTCGCGTCAGCAAGTTTCGCTTTCATTAGTTCTACATCTAGTACTAAAGAAGACAGGCGCGCTCAAAACGTGAACTACCCTTTGATTTCGCGTTAAATGGTTTTACCATATATACATACTCCGTATATACGTATATATCATTACTATACTCGAATTATACGTTCCAGTCCGGGGAACGACTAACCTATTTCTTACACTGGTTGAGTAAGAATGAATCATACTGGTTGGTATTTGGTGGTGCGCACAGATTAAAGATAGATAGTAAACAACAGCATTGGTTGTGGTTTACATAACTGTGGTTACACTTTAATTAATTATGGGTTCGCATGGCAAGCAAGCAAGGCAGATTACACGTGTGTCTTATTGACGCCGGACTGAACCACAATCGTTTTTAAAGAGGCTGCATTTGAATTTCCGCGTACAGACCCGCATGAATGAAAGGTTATTGCGATAAAAATCAAGCATGGTTGCCATTAAGTAGTCCTACGGAATACTTTTAATTTTGTAGTCTGATTGCTGTACTGACGTAGAATTTAGAATTTGTAGTTCCCGGCTAAAATATATAGCTGAAGTTTATATGCGTTCGATTCCTTGATTGCCGAGGAATTTTGTTATTGGTGTGGTAAGTGCGATGGCATTAGCATACGGCATCGCTGTTAGCATGAATAGTAGTATTGTTAGCTTTCATTTATCAGGACTTATTGCACATCAATTTACATACAAAGAACAGTGCTGTAACGATGTACAACGCCTTGTGACGTTAACGTCATTACTTCTGTGTCGCCTAACATTTTCACGTCGTTCAGCATAATTGCAGCATAATATATATATATATATATATATATATATATTTTTTTTTTTTTTCACAAACATATGCCGGAGACCCCAGCTGCGTTGGGAGATTGGCTTGAAGCCATATGCCACACATCGGATCGATCGCGGAGCTCAGTCGCGCCTACTTCTTAAGGCAGCTTGCCTAGCCGATCAATTGCGCCTTAATTAATAGCCAGTCCAAAGCTGATTAAGAGATGCATTTAGGCACTTGATCCCACTTACCGTCGTAGTAACAGCTAGCTAGTTCTATTTGAGCGATGAAACTTGGCTAAGCATCAGGCAGTGCGATTCCTGACACCAGGGTTTCACTGTTTTTGCAAGGCCCTATAAGATAGGCAGACACAGCTGTTTTTGAAGCCATACGACCTCCCATTCCCATGAAGATGTCGGTAGCATAACTTGTAACCAAGAAATTTGCCTCAACTAGAGGCTTAGGATACCTTGAAGGGTTCTCCGCAAGGTTTCGTCGAATGACTGAAACAGACCCGGTTTGGCGGAAGATTGCGTACTACTTGAAGCAAAAAGCCGTTTTTGCACCTCCTCTGATCCAGCAGCCAGATGCGGAGAGATCAATGCAACGATGTCCGACATCGTCTTCCTGGTTATGGTTTTTCCGAGTAAAGGCCGCAGGATCAGACCAACGGCAGTGGATCTAGTGCCGCTGTTTTTTGCGCGAGGCCCGTAGAAGACAGGGAGCGCAAGGCTAAAAAGCAATCGGTTCTTTTTGGTCTCTGCCGGTAAAGGGCTTTCAGATGACGCGGTCAAAGACCGTCGGGGAAACTGTCCGGGCTGTTGGGAAAGCTCTGGTTTTGCGTTGATGATATCTATTGCAGACACGGTGATCTTATGGGTCTATTCGACCGATACGGGAGGCAAAGAAAATATAAGTCATGTGAACTTTGAGGATATTTGCCCAGAAGCGCTAGCCTCGTTTTAGAGACGAACGGCGCTACTGTCTCAATTGACAGACGAATCCTTGTTGCAGAGGAAACATCGCTAAGAACGAGTTTTCTCTAAATTAGGCAAACCATGGAGGAGTTGTTGTGCAACTTGAGCCAACTTGAAGTTAAAACAGACTACAAAACGTTTTTAAGGTGGACGCGCATGCTGTCAGTGAGGTTATGTGAGAATGTAACAGCAGGCTCAACGGATTCGATTTGAAGTGACGCGCCAGGGAGAACGCACGAAAATGCCTTCTTGATAACGCTGCTGATGTGTATTTTCTTGGTGTTGATAATGGACGATATGGTCTTTTCGGTAATGGCGAAAATTGTCCTGTTAAGACAGTCGCCCTCCGCTGGAACGAGAACCCTCGGGGCAGGCTTCTTAGATGTCTTTTGGGAGTAATATACTGGTCGTAAAGAGACCTTAACCCCGTCTAAGACAACCGCAAAAAAGATCGTTTCGAAAAATGGCCGATAGCTGAATGTCTCTTACAGGTAAGCAGATTTTCATGGTGAAAGCGGCGGCGTTTTGCTGAGCGCGTAGTGAGGTTGATTTCCAGAGCTGTTCTATGTAGTAAAGGCAATGAGGACACAATTCCCGGGTCGACCCTGGAAACCCTTATATAGACACTTCGGGGGGTCGAGTACCTCCTTACGGAGGTGTTTCATACACCTAACGTGGTCTAGACTAGAGCACCTGTAGCAACAATGAGGGATCCTATAGAGCACCACGCCGCGGATATTCAAGGCCGGACAAACTTCGAGGTGTCTTTGCGATGTCACCGGCTGAATAGCGGCCGACGCATGATCAAGTGGCGTGAGTTGCTGATACATTATTGCCTGTGGGTGTGGGGACATGTTTTGCTGTCACCACTCTCGTGGACTCTTCTGTGACCACGACGTTTGCATCATTAGCACGCGAAATTTCTAATCGCACCGCGCCATGAAACTCTTATGTTCGGCCATACGTGCATCCATGAAAAGCTTATGTTTGGCGACACGTGCATGCTCGTTATATGTCAGGTTGCGCAACGTTCCTACACATGACTTCTTGCCGTGGCAAGCCGCAGACTCAGAAATTGTTATGTTTTCATTAATCAAGATTGCTAGACCTCAGTTTGTAGGCTAGGCATTTCTACTTACAGGTAGCACCCCAAGGGTGCTACCTGTAAGTAGAAATGCCTAGCCTACAAATTGGACGGATGGAGCACGTAACGGTACACCAATGTATTATGTTCATTGCACGGTGCACCATGCACGTATGTTTGTTAGGAAAACGTTAGCGACTCAGCTTAGCCGAGACTTCAATGCCGCAGTCCGATCAATCCACCCCACAACCGCTCACTTTGGATGGATGCACGTGCACCGATCCACCAGCACACAGATCGGCGTTACCGTCTATTCAACTAAACGATGTAAAGCTAAAAACCTTTTTATGCTAAATATAAACATTATATTCAATTAATTTGTTATCATTATCAGTAAGCTAATACACTCGACAACGTGTTTCCTCGCTAATCAAGTGCAAGCTAAGATGTCGCATAGAAAAACAACAGTCTAGCCTGCATTCCGAAGCGCCAATGGTAGCTAGCTCCAAATGGTGGGCAGCATGTAGGCCAGGGTGCAATGTCGAAGACGGCTGAGCTCTACGACTGTAGCTCTGCGACCGTACTGGACCGGGTTAGGGCCAAGTCAAATCTTGTTATCATTACTATCACCCTTAGTATCTATAGCAGATGTCTCAAACGAAACACGTTACCTTCTATGATCTGATTTGAGAAATCTCTCGTGTCGCTTATTTTTAGCACAGCTGTCGTATGCACAAGGGACACTTATTGTCAGCCGTAAGTAGCTGACTTCCAAGTCAAATATTAGCTGTTCAAACGAGTACGGTCCAAAAGGACGACAACGCCGACAAGGGAATCGGGTCACGCCTATTTAACCTTGTATCCATCCTCTGAAGGTCCCTATCTACAAAAAGAGTGGTGAAGCAACGGCGGTGGCGGCGGCGGCGGCGGCATTCGCAGCAGTAACCCGAAAGGTTGGCCGTAGAAGCGGAAGATTTGATTTCGTTGTCGGCAATGCAATTTAGTGCACCCGCCTCACGAAGACGCAGCGAATGAGGTCGAGGAATTCAGCAGCAGCAGTAGCAGAAGCAACAGCAGCAGCACGAAGCGACGGTGGGTGTGCGTAGGTCTTGCCGCGTGCAGGGGGGGGAGAGGAACAGGGGGTTACCTGGAGGTAGAGCCTCTGCGCCGCGGGCCCAGCCAAAGTGCTTCTTGTCGCCACGGCCTTCTTCGGTCGAGCCAAGTTCTGGTTAGTATGCACGATGTCCTCCAATTCGCTGCGTTACCTCGCGCACAGACTTTGAACCGGCCTCACTCGATCGAGCTCTTAGAGTAGCTCCGGCATCACTCGAGGTCGGCCGGCCGGCTTGCTCCTTGAAGTCACAGACGACCTCGATGCGACTCACCTCACCGTTGCCTACGCAAGAGAAGGACGAGGAAAAGGAAAGGGCAGGAATTGCAGCACCGGCAGCCGCGGCAATGCCAGTAGCCGCAGCTACAGAAACCGCAGTGGCAAAGAGACCTGGAAAACGTAACCGTGTCGCAACTGTGACCAGCAAACAGTTCCAGCTGTTTGCGCGCTCGACGGCGAGCGACCTCACTTTATTGTTGCTGTCGTTGTTGTTGCTGCTGCTGCTCGTGTTTTGCTGATGATGGTTGTTGTTGTTGTTGTTGCTGTTGTTGCTGCTACCGTATGCCGTGCGTATGGTGTATCTAAAAACAGCCTAGATAGAGTCGTGTTCATATATATATATATATATATATATATATATATATATATATATATATATATATATATATATATGAGCTTTATATATATATATAGCTTTCAAGCGTCCAAATATCATCTACGCGTGTAGCTTGTAGGAAGCCGGTTTATACAGTTTTATGAATGTGTGTACTTAGACTATTTTTACGTCCACTTTAAGGTGTTAATGTTAAAACAGATCGCTTTGCTAGAAGACGATCATCGACGGGAAGATGCTTACGACATCCGCTGTCGAGGTCACCAGCGTATATTAGTAATCTACCATAAGCAAAATGTTTGCATTTATAAATCGGTCAGTTAATTTGTTCGACGCTACATGACCAGTCGCGCAAAGCCGTGTTCGGTGTGCAATTAATTCGGTTTTGGCAGCACATGCCCGCTTGCACTCAAAAGTGTGCTAGGCGTGTCAGTTCAGGAGGCAGTATCTCAGACGGATGGTGGCTGTCTGGCCCTTTTCCTGCCACGGGTCATGCGACGAGGTCTCGCGTTTTTGCACGAGCACTGGTCGTGTCCGCCTGGTCGTGTCTAGGGCGGGATAGCGGCCACCGTTCTGGGAACCGTGATACATTATTGGGTCTGTCAAGGTCTAACGAATTAAGATGTGTCGGCGACGTCTGGGGAGGGATAGTTAACCGTTGTTGGCTGCCTGTCTTGGCGTTTCCTCCTTTCCTTAGTTTACCGCGTGGACATCGCCTCGTGAGGTAAGACATCGCGTTTAGGTAAGGAGTAAGGATGCGTGATGGACGGCCATGCATATATATATAAATATATATATATATATATATATATATATATATATATGTATACATATATTTGCTATTTTTACCTCCTTTAGTGTAGTTTCAGAACTTAGTAATTTGAGCGACAATGGCTAGAGTACCGAACAAACCCGAGGTGCTCTAGTCGAGAGACGTGAGCTTGTCAATCATATGTCGAGAGCCCTGAACCAGTCGGTAATGGCACATTGTATGCTGCTACAGCCACTGTTGCTGCTGATAGTGTTGTCGTTGCTGCTGCTGCTGCTAAAATTGTCGTTTCTGTCGTTGTTGCTACTGCCGATTTTGTTGTATTTGTTGTTGCTGCTACTGCAGCTGTCTTGAGTCTTGTTGCTGTTAACTTGTAAGCCGCAGTTACTATTCCTACGTTTTTGTCTGTTCTTGTCTAATGTTGCTGATCTTGTTGTTGCTGCTGTTGATATCTTTGTTGTTGTTGTTGCTGTTGTTGTTGCTGTACGCCAGTCTCTAGTTTAGCCTCGTGGCTGCTGTAGTTGAAGTTATTGTTGTTGTTGCTGTGGCTTCACGCCAGTCTATAGTTCAGCTTCGTGGCTCCTGTTGTTGTTGTTGTGACTACTGCTGTTGTTGTTGTTGTTGTGATTACTGCTGTTGTTGTGACTGTGTTTTTTGTTGTTTTTGCTGCTGCTGCTTCTGGCCGCAAACGCCAGTACCGTCGTGTTATCGGTCTTGGTGTTTCTGCATCTGTTGACCTTCCTGCTGGTCGAATGGCGATAGTTCATTGTCGTCTTCTCAACGCGTCGCTCACGCGATTACCCACCCATTTATCTTCCCCCCGCCCGGCTCTCTCTCTCTCTCCTCCTCCTCCTAGGCAGGCTTCTAAACGCAGATAGAGTTTACTCTTCGTGCCATCCATAGTTCCGCTATTTGTCGTCCAAAGGGGAAGCCCGTTGTACGCTCCTGTTTCCCTGCCACCCCACTCCAGCTCCCGCGGTCTCCTTCTGCCACAGCGCTCTTGGCCTCGAGATTCGTCGTCTTTGATCGGCTACTTTTTTTACTCGTCTTTCTTTTTCTCGTTTCGCTTTTCTTTATGTTCGTCTTTGTCTTTTCCCCTAGACTGTTGGCGTCTACGTCTTCTATCTCGCTGGCTGATGCGGGCGTCAAGCTGGGTTCGCTTTTTCGCACCTTATCTATGGCGCCGCTCACGAAACCACCAAGCGACGATGTACGAACATCGACAATAAATAGCAGCCACAACAAGAACAACAATAACAACGTCATCGATAATAAGCAGCAACATCACCAACAACGTCATCGACAATAGCAGCAGCAACAACAACAACAACAACAACAACAACGACGACGACCGACGACGGACGACAACAACAACAAACAACAACAACAACAACAACAACAACAACAACAACAACAACAACAACAACAACAACAACAACAACAACAACAACAACAACAACAACAACAACAACAACAACAACAACAACACACAACAACAACAACAACAACAACAACAACAACAACAACCACAACAACAACAACAACAACAACAACAACAACAACAACAACAACAACAACAACAACAACAACAACAACAACAACAACAACAACAACAACAACAACAACAACAACAACAACAACAACAACACAACGACAACGACAACGACAACAAACAACAACAACTACAACTACAACAACAACAACAACAAAACAACAACAACAACAATATAACCAGCCACAACGATTGCAGCCACAACCACAACAGTGATGATGACAGGCAGCATCAGCTTCAACAAAAACAACTCAATAGCACAACAACGACAACCATCACAACAACAACACAACGATGCAGTATAAAGAAAAAGGGAAAGACGAAGAAAAACAACAACAATAACAACAACAACAACAACAACAATAGCAACAATATCCGCAACAGCAGTAACAAAAACAACAACACAGCAACAACAGTAACAGCAGGAACAGTAGCAACAATACTACAGCAGCAGCAACAACAACAACAACAACACGAATCGCGGGAACGAGAGTCGTCGAGCTGTCGGATGCGTGGAGTTGCGCACAGACGATAGATGCAGCCAGCTAGCCAGACAGGAAGGCAGATCACCGACGACAGATTGAAGCAGCGCCGCTCGACGCCGTTTCGGGCGTGTCGTCGTCGTTGTTGTTGTTGTTGTCGTCGTCGTTGCTGTTGTTGTCGTCGTCGTTGTCGTCGTTGTTGTTGTTGTTGTTGTTGTTGTTGTTGTTGTCGTCGTCGTACCTATTCGCCGCACATTTGCCATATGGCATCGTTGACGGATGGATGGGCTCGCCATGTTGTCGTCGACCTCCTTTCTCCTGCTTGCTCCTCGTTACGCGTCATGGTGTTGTTTATGTTGTAGCGAGCCACCTCCCACTCAAGCTGGGTTCTGCTACCGCTGCGGCTACTGCTGGTGTTAGTCGAACAAATCGATCGGCAGCAAAACCCGACAAAACATAGCTGGCCCGTCGGTTGGCCTCCCTCTTCCCCACGCCCCCTAGTTAGCAACGACGACGACGACGACAATGATGATGATGATAGTGATGATGATGACGACGATGATGATAATGATAATGATGATGATGGTGATGACAGAGATGATGATGATGATGGTGATGATAAGCCAAAAGATACCGAGAAACCCGCTGCCGAGGCAATGACAACAACAATAGCAACACCACGACGCCAAATCATGGCGGGAGACTTGAGCTTGTTGCTTCCTTCACGTTGGGGTGTCTGCGCTGAGAGCGCACGTCATGGTCGGTGCGATGGACTGCTTGGAAGAGCAGCAGCAGTAGCCGTAAGTGAGCAATCTAGTATACGGAGACAGCAATAAACAGAAAGTATAATATTTTGACTCTAGCTAACGATTTAATTTTTCCCCTCTATGACAAGCCACATATACACCATTAGTAATACTAGATGATTTTCTTATTTTACCAGGCTTAACTTAATAAACTTCGAAACGACTAAGTTATATCATATAACATATATTGCTCTGTTGTGTGGTCACAGTTTACAATTCTGCAGGCTATGAGCCCAGCTTACGTGAGCTTTACGTCGCCTGGTAGTCTGGTGGCACGACAGTGCGCCACAGCACTTCTATCTATAGCTTGCAACGGTCAACGACTCGTTCGCCCGACGTTTGAGAGAAGTACGATGCACTGGAAAGCCGTGTGGGCCACTGGCGGATAACGAACGCGCCTCTGACGGCTTAACCTCGGTCATGCCCCTCGAGCGGAGCCTCGTGACTCTAAGGTAGGATCACGCCGTGGCCAACTCTCGAACGCTTTCTATTGGCGTTTGTGGCGCATTATATTCTGGCTGTGCATTCTATACAGCCAGAGAAGAATACTGAGCTACTGAAACAACTATCCGAGCTAGCAGCACGGGCCGGCAGCTTCATGCCGCTGGCATTTGAGGCTTCCCGAGTTCACTCACCAAGGAAATTCTCCACGAAGCTAGATTAACTAGCGGCGGATATCGCCGAGCAGGATGCTCCCTTCGCCAATGGTTATCAATCAATAGTCGTTGAGCACGCGTCGCTGCATTGCTGGGCGCAATGACTGGGTAACCAAACTTGCACAAGTGGTGTAGGGAACGAAGACCTGTGAGGGTGTACACATTAACCTGGGCAAAAATGTCCACCTCTATTCTATAACACTGGATAGCACGTAACGTATTTGTTGGGGCGCGTAAATAATATACGTATACACGCCTTTTGTTGAATACATAAATAGACTTACTAATCTTCTTGGCGAATACTCTGTCTTTTTGCAGACAAGCCCTGGCTAATTCGATTGCACTCAAAAGTCGCGTGTTGCATATGCCAAAGGAAGGCGTTTTAACTCAGACGACGAATTGAGTGACATCGTGGAGAGCTGGCACTTGTCACAGCCACAGTAATTCTGGAAATAGGCAATCCTTCGACTATTTATACAGTGAGATAATTGTATTCGGTCTGTTGGTGATTTATTTTAAATCAAGACTTCAAATGTATCTACAGTGTTGTTTCATACATTTTCATTTGAACCCACGATATATATATACATATATATATATATATATATATATATATATATATATATATATATATATATATATATATATATATATACATATATAATGGCTATTGAGAAGGTTCAATCCATTTATATATATATATATATATATATATATATATAATGGCTATCGAGAAGACATAGTCCAACTATTTACGCAGAGTAATCAAGACATTTTAATGTTGTCAGCAACACACTAGTTCTGCAAAATATAATAAAATTGCAGAAATCTTAAAATATGCAAACGAATTGGGAGAGCAAATAAAGCATGGAACAATATAATATTCGCCCAAATCTTCTTAGAAGCAATATCACAAGAACTCTAGCTAAAACTGCAAACACACAGAGAGCCGATAGTATGTTCTCGTATCGCATGGCACGAATGCTTATGGCATGCGCTTGCGAGATTGAAGAATCTTTGACATTCCAAAAATGTGTGTTCATTCTTTACTGTTGCATTTATGTCCCTCCTTTTAACTAAACAAATAAGTTTGCGACTTGACCTAACTATATATATATATATATATATATATATATATATATAATTGTATTTATTATTGTATGTCGATTCTCCCAGGAATAGTGTCAGCTTCATCAATGAACGTGTCTTCTTCTACTTCATTATATTTGTTATAGGCACGTCATCGCAGGCAGTTTCTCACCGCAAAGAGCTATATATATATATATATATATATATATATATAGGCTCTCCCTCTTTCTGTCTGGCTCTTTGGCTGTCTCGTAGCGTTTCTCATACCAGAACGTGCGCCCGGTTCCCTGGTGAAAGCGGTCGGTGGGCCATTTCCGTCTTGGAGGGAGAAAAGGGACTGAAGCATGACCGGGAGGCAGACGCACAGTGGCTGGCCCGCTCTTCCCAGTCTCTTCGTCGAGAAGAGCGTTAATTAGCACCACTCATGCGTTCGGGTGGGCGAACGGACGAGCGTATGGACGAGTTTTAGCGCGCATGCATCTCTATGGACACGCAGGTTAGACATGTTTCGTGTATTTCAACGCTAACAGCCAGCCAGCCAGCCAATCACCGGCTCACATACGATCGACGCGGCAGTCTTCTTTGCCGCATCGTAGATCGACTGGTCGATCGGTCGGTCGATACGTCGATAATAGATCGATAACAATCCATTGGTTGGACCTCGTTTTCCGTCTCTGGAAAGACTGACGACGTCTTACACCAACGTTACAACACGAGGTGCGAACCTCGTCGGCGCGGCCTCCACCGAGAGACCACAGAGCGAGCCAACAGATCTCTCTTTTGCTTGCTACACTCCCGCAGCGGAGTGTAGTGTAGAGAGAACTTAGCTTACGGAGTACGCACGCAGGCCGAAGTCGATTCACGCCTCTTACAGTTGTTACTACGAGTCGTTGTCGACGGTAGCAACAGCTGAAAGCCGCCGGTTGGTAGTACGGTCGGAAGTCCGCTAACTATTTGCACCAGCAGCAACAATAACAACATTTAGGCATAGTTTATGTAGCGCAAGTGACTTGCGCGTGCCAAGAAAAAAGCTCACGGCAAATGTAGATACTTTACTGTATATATATATATATATATATGTCCCCCTTTTTATTTAATCTAGTTCTCGACGACATTCTTTCAAAATTAGACAACACTAATATCGGGTACCAACTTACTGATGACTTCCGCCATATGGGCTTAGCCTTTGCGGATGACCTCCTCCTCCTAGCCTTCACGAAATCTACTCTCAAACGGCTCCTTAATATTGCGGACTCCCTTTTAAAATCCCGAGGCCTTGAAATTAATACTAATAAAAGCTTTACTATCTCCCACCTATTTAATAGGATGGAAGGTAGAGGTTTTATTAATACTGTACCAGAATTTAACGTTGGAGATCGGCAATTGCCAGCTAAAGATATGAGCGATCGATGGAGATAACTGGGAGTCGATTTTGACAGCAATGGCAGAGTTGACTCCACCAAGGATATACTCCTGAATTTACTCAACAGACTCACGATAGCTCCCCTTAAACCCCACCAAAGACTCATATTTTTGAACGACTGTCTCATTCCCCGCCTCCTATATAAACTGGTCTCCGGTCCCAGACCACCTCACGCACTCCTTAGCGACCTAGATAAAGAGATCAGAAAGATTGTTAAGTCGAAATGGCTTAAACTCGAAAACTCGGTGCCGAACGCCTACCTGTACACGCACACAGCACACGGCGGTCTGGACATCCCCTGCCTCCAAACATTTATCCCCAGACTCCGCCGCTCCCGTCTGACAGCACTACAACACTCCACGCATCCTGGGGTCCAATGGATGCTAACCACCGAGCACTTCAAAAAAGACCTTGCGAAAACAAGACTTCTTTGCGAGCGCTTGGGAACCTCCATTGAGACCGCTACACTAGATATCGACTACTGGTTTCAACAACTACACAACACGTTCGATGCCCTACCTATCTGGTAAGGAGTATTTAAACCTACTAAAGCTCAGGATTAACGCACTACCAACGCGTGCCAGATTGGCCAGGGAACGCCCGGACTACAACAAACGTTGTAGGCACGGGTGTCATGCGCCTGAGACGTTGGCTCATGTCGCTTAGATGTGCGATACAACACACAAGCAAACCATAAAGAGACATGACGACGTCTGTGATCGCGTGGGGCGTCTTCTCCGCGAGAGGGGTCATGAGGTGGTTCCTGAGCGAGCATTCCGTCGACCGGGCGCACCGGGTCTAAAGCCCGACCTCGTAATAACAACACCTACCGAGGTCTGGGTTTTCGATGCCGAGCTTTGCGCCCGAACAGGGACCTCGCAAAAGCGCGGCAGGACAAGATCACCAAATATGACCTCGGGTTCCTAAGAGCGCCGCTCCCCGACCCGCAAAATCCTCGCAGATTTGGATCCATCACTATCTCTATGAGTGGTGTATGGGACTCCGAATCTGCGAATACGCTCTTGGGGCTCGGCGTCACGACGAGGAATCTTATGGATCTTACCGTCTTAACGTTGCAAGGAACCTTGAAGATATACCGCTCGCACTGGATCCATAAAAGCGGGGGCTACCATCAAGCAAGGACACGGACAGCTGATTCTTGACCTCACGTGACACCTTTTTACCACCATTTGTATTAAGGCGAGCACTGCCGAGTGTGCAAACGTATTGTAAATGATTAATAAATCATCACAATATTTTCTATTCATATATGTGTGCACGTATTTCAATAAATCAGTCAAACTTTATTACTGCGCCAAACAAATTGGCAACAATGAGCGCATTATACAATACATAAATAGTGTAAATATCTAAAAATGAGAAACATATACAATCAAAGATAATAATGGTAACAGCTAAATGTTTCCAAAGGAAAAGATAGATACAATATTTGCCCAGGTAAATATATTTGAGTGTAAGAGCTGAGCAAAAAAACCACAAACTAATTTAACCGGTACAATTTTAAGACAAATTTCACCATGAGTCACTTGGAAGTGAAGGCCCGGGTACACCTGGAAGCTTCAATGAAGAGAAGTTCAATCCAAATGCATTACTTTCCACTTAACTGCATTGTTTTGCACGTTAGAGGCTAGCACGGCCGTAAACGTGTTAACTGAGTAAGCCTGAGAACCCCGAGCCTGGTGCACAACGGAGTTACATTTGCGCGACGAGGAAGACCCAATATGGCTATAACGCGTTTTCGGAACGACTCTGAGCTAACCTAGGGTCATTGAGTACGTTTTGCCCCATTGAGTATTTCGTAAGTTAGAATTCGCTCATGTAGCTCCAGTCAGCGCTCTCTAAGCACGTACCAAAAGGCCCCGCGAAGCCTTGGCTCCTTTCACCATCGTGGCGTAGCAAACCCTGACGCCTGGCCTCACCTGACCGTCCCGTTTTATATGCTCATGTAGCGTAATACCAAGGCACTTTGCATCTGAGCTGACATAGGTAGCAGGCGCTTTTTTATCACCCGCAGATTGTGTGCTAATCCATTGACGGTGAGCGCGATCGACAGTATGTGTCAAACGAACCAAATTATTAGTGAACCATTGTAAGCAGTATATACCTTTCTGAAGCTCTTCAATTTACCAAGGGAGAAATTTGCCGTAAAGCAGCCCAAGCTTAACATTGTATACAACGGATGGACGCGAACATTTCACTCGCAATAGCAATATCGTCTATGTATGAACCAGGTGACACTGCATCGTATCCTACAATATATTGCAGCGAGTTGTGATATTGATGGCCTGCTCAGAGCCTTAGCTTGTCGAGAATAACCACTAGAGTGACGGCTGACCGGACCTTATTAGAATACACCTCGGCGACATTGCCATTAAAATCGGGTCGGCAAACTTGTACCACTAGATGAGACCAAACTTGGTCGCACCTGCCACCATGACGTCTCAGTCCATGCGCACAAAGATGGTGAGATCATCGATCGCCGATCGGAATCTCGTTCCAAATCGGAAGTCCCGTGAATTCGCATGAAACTCTGCAAAACCCTAGTCTAGCCACCCGATAATTTCTCCAGCGAAATTAGTCTACAGAAACGAGAAACCTTCTTAAGGTTGATATTATGAACGGGACTAATCATGGATGACAGAGTGCCCGACATCAACCGGACCTTCTGCCGGCGGACTATCATCCCGCCCACGTCATCGAAAATTGCTAAAGAAAGGACCGTGTTTTGACCAATGATAGCGGAACAGCAATCGGTCAATGTCAGCAATTAGAACCTGGATTTGAACGGAGCAGACAATCTGCTCTTTCCCATGTTCGCCAAGTTGCCAACGTTTGGCGACCTCAAAAATTAACGCTTTTATAACCACTGAAAATTCATTGATGTGTAGCCTGAGTCACAGCCTCTAAGATACACGGGAGCCGTACCCGGGTCATTCACCAAGTATCGCTTTCCTAATGAAACATTGATGGAAGCCATCCAGTCCACCGCCATCAGCTCCATTGGGTCGGGGTCGCCATTCGCCAGACCTGCGCTTAACCGTTTGTAAGGCATTGGCTTTGGCGTAGTGCCCATTCTTCCTATCGGTGTTTCTTAGTTTTTCACAGTGGACGTACTTGAAGCTTCAGACGATCTTGTCCGTTCCGGTGGGTGCGACCGTTATCCGGCAAACTTTGTAGCACTCTGACTTAGAAACGCAGGCAGTCATATACGCCTCCAACATACAGAGACCGTCTACTTATTCTGTTTCCAATGGCATCACCAGGGGTATAGCCTCCATTCGAGATTCTCTCACCTATGCCATGTGTGAATTCATAAAATGACTTTTTTGGCATCGAGTCGCATCTTTTAGGTGCGTGTATATTCATATGCGTACACCTGCACGTGTACTCGTATGTACCGTGCCAGTCATGCTCAGTGATGGCCGCTGTAGAGTTTGGCGCACCCAGATTGGGTTGCTTGAGCAGCGCTGTGCCAGTGAACAATTGTCGAGCAGGGTGCTTTTCCTCTAAAAGGGTAGGGACATCAGTAGACTTGATGTCGGCAAATGTGACTTAAAAATAAGCCAAATCCACCAAATCTAGTGTTGACGCTGTCTGAGGCTAACTCGCACACTTTGAGAAAATGCGTAGGCAACGGTATTCACCAGGGCGCTAGCAGGGCGAAAATGTTTAACAGCACAAGCAGCGCAGCGGTTGTTTTGCTGCAGTTGTGCCTCCAGTATTTGTCTCCAATGGCAAACCAGAGGAACCGTTAAGCCACTGAAGAGGATGGCACCACTTAACAAGGAGTCATTGGGGCGATACCCTGGGGCCTGTCCGTATGTTGTATATATATATACATATATGCCAAGAGTTATGTGCTTCATATAGGTGTGTGTGTATATACATGTAACTCTTCGTGCGAGTTTACTTAACCTAGCGAAGCATACTAACCCGCTAAGCTGAGAACTAAAGACAAACGAAGGTGCGAATTACATGATTATTATTGTTATGAATGTTCTCGTCGGCGTGCGGCGCATCGGTGGATCGAGCCGTTCGCCGTCCGAGGTCCTAACGTCGAGTGACCGAGTTGAGAACCCGGCGTTTGCTTGACTGTCGGCACGTCTAGCTGATCGAGGTAAACAGCACATTTACAGATGATGTTTACAGCTCATAGCTGCAGGTCCAGTAGCAGTTTGTGGCTGTAGAATGGCTGTTCCTAGTGCCACAAACTCTCTCGTTCAATCATTCATAGAGGTGCCAGCAGATACGAAGAAGCAAAGTTTGTCGGCAGTGAGCAGTGAAATTGGCACTTGATTGATTCCCGAGCGGCTTGCCGTTAACGGGAATTGACCCCGACAGTACTACCGCAGTTGATGGCTAGAGTGCAGTTCCACACGCTACTTTTCTTCCACTCAGCGCGCGCTCTCTTCCTCTCTCTACTATGTCCCTATTGCTGACGGAGAACTAAACAAGCGGCACCGGGTCCCGCTATCAACGCTGCAAGACAGTTCGCGTCTGTTCGTCCATTGGTCAGCTTAAGCATCTCCGAAAGAAGTTGTATCTATATCACTATGATATCCAGGCAATGGTTGTAGCACATATTAAATTGAAAAAAAACCTTAATCTTGGCAATATAACTCTGTAGAGATTGCGTAATTCTGTTTTGTTTGCTCGCACCGTTCTTGGTGTGGTTTTAATTGAGCTTCATGCTATTCGGACTGCTCGAGTTGGTGTGGTTTTGACAAAATTCTAATACTGGCCGCCGCCATTTCAGCTTTAATAATAATAATAATAATAATAATAATAATAATAATACAGTAACATTTAGTAACTGCACTAATACCAATACTTTGACAGCTTAAAATATTTCCTTTGCTTTTTCAAACTTGTGTGTTCTGCAAGCTCTCTAGACATTACTTATCTCTGGCGCAGATATGACGTCGCGGTACATGTGATCGTTACGCTTTAGAGTAGATTTTTGCCGTGCGAGCATAGTGCAAATGTTGGCCCAATCCGGTCGCAGCTTGCTACTGCCTACTTAACCTTTTTTGGTTCAGACAAAGCGGGGATCTCTGCCGTCCGCGGGACTCTTCTAACACGTCATTGAGCTCCGCCTTTTTCCTAAGTCCGCTTTGTTTTGAATACAACTCAAAATATGTAGGCCATCCTATCTAAAAAGTTTTCCACCAGAAAAACTTACAATGGAAATAAGGACGGAAATGCCTGTTGTAGCCGCCAGGAATACAGTACTCTTATTCCATTCTGTTTCTTGCAGAATTCTTGTTCATGTATTTTTCAAGCGTATATTGAATCAGTTTTTATTAAAAATACGGCGTCAAGTATAGCCAAACTAAGTTAACAAGACATCGTCGCAGCGAGCGACAATGGGGCACTTGAAATAACTAGACTACTTTGGTCTAGACTACTTCGGTCTAAGATGTGTACATCCTGATTTGCGGATTTGGACGGGTCCGTCTAAAGTACTATACCTTTAAAGTTCACCGCAATAAACGTTAATCCTCTCTTGTTCGTTAAAAGATATTGAAAAGAATGGCAAATATTCTGTCACTATATTCGCCGGGCCACGGAGGGCGACGTCAAAGCACCCGATGTTAAGGGGACCCTGTAGGCCTGACACTAAACAGAAAATACCAAGGTAAAACAAAACTAGCTCCGTTAAACGCCGCTTTGCAACTCTATCTGTATATATGTGATTCAGGTTAGGCTTAAAGAAAAGCCTTGCTCAATAATATGCAGAAGCTTTCTTCTTATCCGTTCAAATTGCCCTGGAGACGTTCTCGAAGTCTGTTTTAATTTTAAAACGTGCCGGGGTTTTTGTTCTTAATGGTCCAAATGAGCGCATAGGAAGCACAGTATCCACTGGACCCTTCGGCCTGTCGGCGATCCTGATAATAAAAATTATACTTATACCCTAATGTTTTGTCACTAACTTTTGTGGCTAATTTTGGTAATATTAACTAACACGCTATACGTATAACATGAGTCTGTCTGCTGCAGATGCAGCTTGGAAAAATTGAGTAAATATCACAAATGACTGTTCAGAAAAACTCAACGTATCGAATTTTACTTGTAAGCACACAACATATATGGCTGTTAATATAACATCGTTTTTTCGTAACTTCAAGTCACCTCTGTCACATGAAGGGTGTGTAATACAATAGTTGAAGCACTCAGCATTGTGAGAGTTGTGCGGAAATCAAAAATGTTCTTAACTATGTGGGTACGATCATGCTACGCGGGAGCCCATTTCCAATCATAGGCCAACCGAACAATCTATCTATATGATCGGACGTAGGTACTCCTTGTGACGTAACCTACCATTAAACTCATATTTCATTAAAGGGAACTTTAAGGAAGCTTGTCGTGTCGCAGCTCAATTTCGCTGTTGCGAGTATATATACCTGGGCAGTTTTAAATCCCTACAATTCTTGTAAACGGGCCGAACAGGACACTGGGACAAATCTTACCGTAAATACGCCGAGATCGAGAATTCAAATAAAATAAATTAAGTACCGCAGATGTTCAGAATAAAATTTTGACTTATGTAAAATTAAGTGTTAAAAAAGGTTACTTATCCGTCAGACACGTTTGCAAGAAGCTGCTAGGTTATGGTATGCATCACAACATGCGTTTTTTGAGGAGTCCATTCCAGAAATGTATGCCCAGTTGAGAGCCTAACAGCGTATCCCATATATATATATATATATATATATATATACATATATATAAATATATATATATCAGTTTTGTGTAGCCGTGTCTGGCATGTGAGTAATTTTTTCTATAATTTTACTAAGTGCAATATCTTATTTTGAATAACCATATATACATCATTTTTCCAATAACTTATAATATGAGAACAAACCATTCCTATAAGCTAGCTCTCAGGCTGACGTCCACAAATGACAACTTACTCGTTTTCGCCGGTCGGTCTGAGAGACTGAACAGTTCAGTCCTGTGAGTATGGAATTTCGCTGTTCTATAGCACACAAATGATACAAGAAATTTCCTATAATGACGTCTGGAGATTTCATTGGAAGCCGCTCGTAAAGTAACGCTTTTTACGAGCGTACTTAGCAGTTGCAGTAGTAGTAGTAGTTGTCGAATAATAGCAGCACCCTTGGGTGACGCGGTTCCCATACGTGGGCCGCGCCGTTTCTGTTTCTGCTTTCCAGGCTGCACACGGCATGACAAGTGGTCGTAGCTGTGCCGTTCGACGGTCTCGACCGTCTCGCAGCGTCTCCTAAAGCGACGCAGCTTCTCTACCAAAACTTCCCGGGCAGCGCGAAGGACCTCATCGCTAAAGTCCGTAATATCGCCGCCGTCTGGGTCGACAAGGTGTCTGTAATTAACGGCCGTGCCGCTCAACTCGCCACTGCGTATAGTAGGAGTAGTAATTTATGCAGCAATCTCCATGCACTCGTACATATTTGTAAGAGCACTTTCAAAAGTAGAAGTACGTGTAAACTTCATCGGCCAAAACATTTACATTTAGCCAGCGACGCACGGTGCACCGTACAACTATTTGACAGGATGGTACTTCTCACAGACTGTGCTACAGTATCTCAGAATCTTTGATCCCTAGAGTGCATCATAGTTTAGATCTGGTCATGTTAGCCATGCGCTATGCATCGTGTAGAAAGCATACAAGTCCAGTATCACTTCGACTGACCTTTACCTAGAGATTCCTACGCTGCTAAGCCTCTACTTTGCTAGGCCGCACCATGAGCGTCTTCCACTTTTCAAGTTTATTCCTACTAAATGTTACTTCTCTGTCTTTGCATGGTTAACCCACTTTTGCAATTACGGGAAATACATATTTTATAATAGGTGTTTAAATATGCTAGCGCCAATATATTGCTTCGCTTTAGCATAGAGCATCAGTTCGACACCCTTAGTAAACTACGGCGTAGGCTTGACACATTTGCGTTGTAGCCAATAATTTATAGCTTCTTTCTTTTTTTTGTATAAAGCAAGCACGTGCGTGGCAATACATTATCCACGCAGGTTAAATGTTATCTAAGTTTGCTCAACCGAACCAAGATCGCTCAATTGTATTTAATGTTTTTTTTTTTTTTTTATTTCCCGTAAGGCAATTGCCCGTGTACGGATTTTTCATGTCATGGCTAAGTTTACTCCACTCCGGCATTTACCTTGTCTAAATTGGAAACCATGCAAACCAATTTAAGAGTGGCCGGTCTGGGTCTCGAAACCAGTCCTCCCGAATGCAAGGCAAAGGCTTTGCCACTAAGCCACCTTGCTCGGTCATGTTTCCCTATATATCGGAAATCATTTTTAGATTTACTTCTAAACGTACACATCCTCGTTGTATCTCTCTAAACTGTATATTATTTTATTAAAAAAAACGATTTTAATGACATATCCCTAGCTGTCGACAAGTTTATAAATATATATATATATATTTTTTTTTGCAATAACGTGATGCACAATGTATCTCGTGTACACGTGCCAACAATTTCCAACTGTAGCTCAACATTAGCACAATCTTGCCGCACTCAGAGACAGTCGTCGGGGGTCTCTCATCTCTGTGTGAATAAAGGCAATAGCTGCCCGACACCTGCCGCCGATGTGCTGGGTAAAGGTCGTTCCCGTGAGTGGACAAACTCCAGCGGTTGGCCACAGCAGGGTATTTCGTCTGCTACGGTCAATCAACCCCCTCGGCGAAACTTCATGACTTTGGACTTTCACGAATTTATTTGCAGGCTCGAAGGTGAAGGTCGTAGGGCCTACGTCGCCGACACTTAAACAAATGACACCGTAGTCCCGGTGGGCCACTACTATGTCATCCGCATACATAACGACGACTGCCTTTCTAAACTCCGCCTGCGCATGGCGGGCTTTTTATATATATATATATATATATATATATATATATATATTGTATATATATAAAGAGCAAGTGAGAGCGACAGAGAGACATTATGTTAACAGTTAGCGTGTTTACAAGGCATGTTAATGATTAGGAGAATAATTAACATTATCATACATTTTCATATATAATATGGCGTATTAGAACAGCGTTAGTTATTTGTGGATTATATATATATATATATATATATATATATATATATATATATATATATATATATATACATATATGCCGTTATCTGCCCAATAATCTAGGCGTCTGTTGTTAGGAAATCATAGCAGAGCGTTTTATCTTTCCTCCTTTATTTCTCTCTCTCTGTCACGTCCTATTTCTCTTTCTGTTTTTCATGTAGTCACCTATGCCGCATCAATATGTGTGCGTACAACAACTGCTAAGATCTTCGTATATGCACAACCAAAATTGTTTCCCAGTCTTTTACTCTCTGTTCTTCTGTATCTATGTAACATTGTTATTCGTTATTCGGTCGCATTTTCTTCCGCTTGATTCTTCTTTCTCTTTTTCCGATCTGCTGTTGACGGTACCGCCATTGCCGGTCTGCTGCTCTGCTACTGGTCTATTATATATGGCATTACCAACCAGTTAACTAACGATGACGCCTGAGTGGCGGACAGACAACCGGTTACCTGGTGTTCCCTTATTACTAATACTACTACTACTACCATTATTACTGACTCTGCTGCACCTATCCGAGAATTGCAAAAAGCAACAGCAACAACAACAACAACAATAGGAATAACAACAACAGCGATAGAAATAACAACAACAATAACAACAAACAACAACGTCGCGACAGTTGAGCGTTAGCTCGAAGTGAGCCACCGATAGACAGATTGTTGTGAGTACATTGATATAGATAAATAGAGACGCTATTACCTAGATGGGTCGTCGATGATGGTGATGATGAGGACGATGAAATGAAGATGATGATGATGGTGCTGGTAGTGATGCTGCTGCTGCCGCCGCTGGCGGAGATGATAGACCTTAGTCGCTCCATGTTTCTGACCATTTTGTCAGTCTTTTTCCTGACGCCACCGCACCTGGCCGCGGTTGCCACGCTCCGTAACTCCAATAGCCAATAGCGTGCGACAGACTCAAAACGTGTCTAGCTGCGACGAACACGTCCGGACACTATTAATACTACCACTATTGCTACCACCTCGTTCATACGAGAGTACCTGCGAAAAAAAAAGACGAACGTTTATCGATGTCTTCTCGCACCCGTCTTTGGATATATATATATATATATATAGTGATATAAACGATCCGAAACCATTAATAATATTTGATATATTGTTGTCGCGGAGACAAATCGTATATCTATTGCGCTCTTTCTCTCTTGATCGACACCTTTCCTTCGCCGTGTTCTCTCGTTCCCTCGCGACTATCACGGTGTTTTCCATTGGACGAGTGTGTTAGCGCTCTTCCTTTATATATATGTATATACGTATATATGTATTATATTAAGTTGACTCCAGAGGCCGCAGCATGTGACGTAGCACTCATAGAAAGCGTGCGTGTTACCGTCACATGCTATACATGCGTGTGCAAGCTGGGCTTTGTATCGATGATTGTTTTTTTGCAGTTGGGAGCCGAAGACCACGAAGAACACCATCGCCAGTCACTAAGTGAGCGTGGATGCACGTGTGGGGTGTGTAGAATAGTGGTGGTGTTGGTGGTGGTGCGGGGTGGGGTGCTGTGTGAGTGCTGTCTTTGTCTACGCCAGTGGGTTCAGCCGGCTTATTACGGGACGGGTGACGCCGGGAGCGGCCGACGGACCCATTGATGAGGGTTCGATCGCGCCTGGGTCGTGGCTGATCGTGATCGTAGGACGTAATGCTTCTGCCGGGTGATCATAATGACGAGGATGGCATTGGTTTCAGGTGTTTATTTCGTTGCTGTTGTTGTTGTTGTTAATATTTTCGTTGTTTTTGTTGTTGTTGTCGCTGTAGTTGTAATTATTATTGTTGTTGTCACTGTTGTTATTAATATTGTTGTTGTTCTTCTGGCGGTGTGGTTGTTGTTGTTATTGTTGTGCTGCTGCTGATGCTGCCACCGCTGCTGCGGTTGTTCCGTCTTTTTGGTAGTGACCATTCGAATGAATGAAAAAGAAACGAGACCGTTTGAAGAATTTACGAGACGCGACGAGATAGCGTCCTCACTCCTCACCATATCACCTCACAGATAGGCAGGGAGGGAGGGAGGGAGGCAGGAAGAGAGGAAGGCAAGACAGCGGTAGGTAAGCAAGTAGGTAAGTAGACATAGAGACAGACAGACACGCACACCGTTAGGGACATCAATTGATCCGTCGCCCGATCGATCCACAGCCTGAGATGATGGATGATAGGACGAATACATGACACGAGTCACATGTGACTCACGGCCGGGAGAATGGAGAAGATGAGAACTAAAATAAGGGCCGTTTGCCGCCGTCGCCGGCAACAATATTAACGCGATGATGAGTTGCAGAATGGCTCGTCCGCATCAGGGTGGTCGGAATAGTCGACGTAGTAGTAGTCGTTGTAGAAGTATCGGTCGGTAGGTGAGGTTTGACAACGACGACACCAGTAAGCGATAACAATAACAATTAGCTAAAACAATCTAACAATAACGACACGGCGCCAATAACAACGAAAGCAACGGCAACGACAGCAAAGACAACAAAAGCTATAGCAACAACAACTACAACAACAACAGCAGCCGCAATGCCAAAAAAATCTGTGGTATACATAGATCGTGGCGGTACAGCTAGAGCCCAGATCACGCAATAGACACTATAGATAAAAAGATACTTGACCGAATGCACCAGTGTGTGGATGGTAGTAAAGCGTTTAAATATATATATATATATATATATATATATATTTCAACACAAACATTGGGTTGTGATCTTTCGATGATCGATCTACAAAAACGACAGTAGCAATGTTATATAAATAAAGATATTTACTTTTTATATAATAAAAGGCAAAACTACCTAAAAATACTATGTACTCTAAAGGTAGTTGTATAACACGTGTTCTTTTGCAAGACAAACAGTTCGGTCCCGTCTCGGTTACACTGTTGATCTGTCAGTACCACAATGCTGCGCTTCTGTATTAGAGTTCGTTTACTTCGTTGGGTGTACGTTTCGAGTGCCTCCCTGCACCATCATATCTGCAGTGGCCTCTTAGTCTAAAGTTAAAGTGCTCATCCATCTACGTCGCCGTATAATTCGAGCCGGACTCCGGGGATAGCTCAATGCAGTTAGCGGCCTTTTACCGGAAAAACGAAGTTTTCTTTTTTTTAGAACTTACATCTTGTAGCGAATGCTCTCCGTTATAGCCTTGGATACGAAAGGCCGCCAGTCGTAGTCATTGACGCATATATATACGCCTCTCAATCTCTTAGGCTGTAACCTTGACGAAGCTAACGTACCACATCGTCTTCTAGGTCTGCAAGTGCAACAATAGCGAGACGTTGTTATTAGCTTTCCTCCAAATATAAGCTATAGTTCTAACGTACAACCTAACATTTATGCTACTTGAAGAATTCAATGAAATATCTAGTGCTTCTGGCTATGTTTTATATAGAAAACTATATATATATATATATATATATATATATATATATATATATATATATAGCATAGTCAGAAGCACTAGATATTTTAATGAATTTCTCACCTAGCATAAATGTTAGGTTGTTTGTTAATATATATATATATATTACGTTTTCTATATAATACAGAGTCAGAATATATATATATATATATATATATATATATATATATATATATATATAATGAAGCACTATATTTCTTTATGAATTCCTCAACTAGCATATATGTTAGGCTGTTGTGGAGAAAAGCTAAAAACAAGGTCCCATTGTTGCACTTGCAGACCTAGAAGACGACTTGAGACGTTAGTTTCCTCAAGGTCACAGCCAAAGATATTGAGAGACGTAGACGCGCAAATTGTGTCTACTATGTGTTACACAATAACCTCGTAAAGGGAGTCCTGCAAAAAGTTGCCACATACAAGACAATGTGTTTAGCAAACACAATAGCGTATAGCCATATTTGTATGTTCCGTAAGAACCAAAACAAGTTTGTAATACGTATATATATATATATATATATATATAACTCATAATGGGGTGTAAACAATTGTCCCCCAGCGAACGTGACGACAAACTACACCAGGCCTAGGTCCAGGCCTGGTGTCGACCACCTGGACAAGGTACCAAGCACCGCCGTGGCGTTACCACGTTGTATATTCAATGACAGCCTTTGCCGGAAAAAATCACCAGCGCGCAGGTCCCCCGTGGCCAATCTTAGACACTTGCATATTTTAGTAATAACTCCCTCAGTCATTTTACCTGGCCCCCCTAAGGTCTCAAAGGCAAAAGGTCGAAAATCCAGAGAGTCTCCGATAGATACATACTTCCGACACTTGTTTCTTTCCGCCTGCGAAACAGCATAACCAGCCTGGGTAGCGCCGTGACTGACCATTAAAGGTGCTAAAGAGTGTCTTGCCACTCTCAAAGGCTGTTAGGGTCATCCCATCAGGTCGACTGGAGTCGTCTGTATACAAACCTGCGGGTTCGAGAACACACGGGTAGTCAGAGGACCTTAGAACACGGGCTAGGGCATCATTCAAAACAGCGTGTCTCGTCCTACGACCTAAGCTGCGGATGCAGGATAAGCCATGGTGCCCTAGGGGTAAGACCTTCTCGCCGCAGCTGCATTCATGTTCTTCGACTAGAGGGATCCCAAGGCGAAGACCGACACAGATCCTCACGACGTAGTCCTCTAAGGGAGTTCCAACGGGAGCACTCGGTAGAGCATTAAGCCATGCACCAGCACCACTAGATGAAACTGCTTGAAGCCGTGCTTTCTTCACCTCGTCTTGTGCTGAATTGAGGAGATTGGCTAGTTGCATATCCTCCAACGGCGCGGTCCAGCTTGCCTGGGAAATCGGATTCTCCGGAGGGGCTGCTCCAGTGCGTGCTAAGAGACATTCCTTGGAATTTTCTAGTACAGTACGTAAGCGTTCGACAGCTGGGGAATCTAGTATCCTTAACGCCTTTTGCCAGGCACTAGACATTAAGGCAACCACTGCGGGACCTGCGACCAAGGCAGCGTCTGGAATGTCTAGGCCTCCTTTTGCCACGGGCAGCATTTTATATATATATATATATATATATATATATATATATATTGTGATGATTTAATAATCATTTACAATACGTTTGCACACTCGGCAGTGCTCGCCTTAATAAAAATGGTGGTGAAAAGGTGTCACGTGACGTTAAGAAATCAGCTGTCCGTGTCCTTGCGTGTCGTGGCGCCAAACCCCAAGAGCGTACTCGCAGATTCGGAGTCTCGTAAACCACTCATAGAGATAGTGACGGATCCGAATCTGCGAGGTTTTGCGAGTCGGGGAGCGCCGTTCTTAGGAACTCGACGTCATATTTGGTAATCTTGTCCTGCCGCGGTTTTGCCAGGTCCCTGTTCGGGCCTCAAATCTCGGCATCTAAAACCCAGACCTCGGTAGGTGTTGTTATTACGAGGTCGGGCTTTAGACCCGGTGCGCCCAGTCGACGGAATACTCGCTTACGAACCACCTCATGACCCCTCTCGCTGAGAAGACGCGCTACGCGATTACAGACGTCGTTATGGCTCTTTATAGTTTGCTTGTGTGTTGTATCGCACATCTGAGCAACATGAGCCAACGTCTCAGGCGCATAACACTCGTGTCTACAACGTTTGTTGTAGCCCAGGCGTCCCCTGGCCAATCTGGCACGCGTTAATAGTGCGTTGATCGTGAGCTTTAATAGGTTTAAATACAACTTGCCAGATAGGTAGGGCATACCCTTAATCCAGTAATGTACAAAGGGCGTTTTGTGTGTTTTTTTTTCTGGGAGGTTTCGGGAATGCATGATGCACATGCGTCACTAGTAGCCTGGTGTGGAAATGGCAAACCCACTAAACCCGGATTCCTCCCCCCCCCCAGGCTACGTATTACTTTGGCATTACTTCGAAGCCGTGGGAGAGGCGTCTCTGCCGTTCTTCTTCAATCAGCTCCATTCCTGACTATCATCCCGCATGCCTACCTGCGGTTGGATAGGGGGATGCCATTTTGTAATCCGTCTTGTGAGGGTGCGTCGAGACCTTGAGGGCCTGGCTGCTCCCCACCCCCTCCCTCGGCTCCTCGTTTTGACCACTCTCCCGAGAAACCCGCTCAAACCACTTCCGCCTGGTCGTTTCTTGGCTGTCTTGAGTGTCAAAACGGCGTCAAACAAGTTCGTCAACTTCCTCCATGCCTCCGCCGAAGTCATCATATGGGCAACCACCTCCTTGATGGGTCGGCCTCTCACAACGGTTGGTGCGTCCCGTGCTTCCCTGAGGGCCACAGAACAGTATGCTTCACGTTGTTCGTCTCTCCAGAGTTGCACAGTACGCAGATATCGCTGATGGCCTTCTTGCTCCTTGACATGTAGCTCTGAAACTGGCCGTGTCCGGTCAGAACCTGAGTCGTCTAGGAGTTCGCAGGAAAGCTCCCCGTGTCGCCGGTCGTACCATACCCCTGAGGTCCGGTTTCAGACTCTTGGTCCAGCTCCCTGTGGTCACATCGGGGTTTACCTGCGCCCATTCCTTATGCCAGGCTGATATGGTGGCACTCCTGACCCTGGTGAGATCCAGACCTTCGTGAAGATACATTTAACGCGTTTTTTATTAACAGTACACTTGCTTTGTTAAAATGTGCCCCATCGAACGTGTTGTGTAGTTATTGAGACCAGTAATCGGTCTCTTGTGTAGCGGTCTCAATGGAGGTTATCAAGCGCTCGCAAATAAGTCTTGTTTTCGCAAGGTCTTTTTTGAAGTGCTCGGTGGTTAGCATCCATTGGCCCCCAGGGTGCGTGGAGTGTTGTAGTGCTGTCAGACGGGAGAGGCGGAGTCTGGGGATAAATGTTTAGAGGCAGGGGATGTCCAGACCGCCGTGTGCTGTGTGCGTGTAGAGGTAGGCGTTTGGCACCGAGTTTTCGAGCTTCAGCCATTTCGACTTAACAACCTTTCTGATCCCTTTGTTTAGGTCGCTAAGGAGTGTGTGAGATGGTCTGTGACCGGAGACTAGTTTATATAGAAGGCGGGGAATAAGAAAGTCTTTCAAAAATATGAGTCTTTTGTGGGGTTTAAGGGGAGCTATTGTGAGTCTGTTAAGTTAATTAAGGAGTATATCCTCTCTCTCTGATATTGCTGTCAAAGTTGACTACCAGATATCTCAATCGATCGCTCATAATTTTAGCTGGCAATTGCCGCTCTCCAATGTTAAATTCTAATACGGTATTAATAAAACCATTACCCTCCTTCTTATTAAATTGGCGGCATATAGTAAAGCTTTTATTAGTATTACTTTCAAGGCCTCGGGATTTCAAAAGAGGGTTTGCAATCCGTAAGTTGGTACCCGATATTAGTGTTGTCTAATTTTCAAAGAATATCGTCGAAAACTAGACTAAATAAAAGGGGGGGGGCAGAGAATCTCCCTGCCTAACAACCCTAGTTTGCCGAAAAGTGCGATATTCTTGCCCAAATTCGATGAGAGTTTTAGATGAGAGGTACAAGCGTTCGATATATATAATGAATACCACCGGGTATCCGCAAGTCCGGAGTAACCACAGGACGGAGTCATGACTCACCATGTCGAACGCCTTACGGAGGTCGATGGAGGTGAGTCTGAGCTCACGTCCCGCAGACTTGGCATCATTAAGGATGCCATCCAGAACCGCAATATTCTCGAAGGTACATTATAGGAGAGAAACGCTCGCTGGATTGGGAGAAGCTTAATTTCTGGAGTTCTGGAGGCGTCTAGAGAGAATTTCGTTAAGCGTTTGTTGTAAGTATGAGCTAATAGATGGGGGTCGCAGATCGCTTGGGGATGTGGCATTGTTAATGTTGTTCATGGGCTGTGGCAATATCGCTAATTAATACTATGTTAGAAGATAACAGACTACTTCTAACGGGAGTTTACGGAGGGACGAAAGACAAATCCCGTCCAAGCCTAGTGCTTTAGAAGGTCCGCTACGTGGGTTTCCTTTTGAGAGATACGTGGGTTTTTTTGGGAGATACGTGGTTTTTTTTTGGGGAGTTAAGAAGGGAAACCTCGAAGAGATCAGAGTTGGGAGTGTATACGGGACAAGGGAGTGGTTCAGGGGGTGGTTGTCTCATTGTGTTGGCCCAGTGTTCTACAACTTCGGTGGCCTGCATGTTGTGTATCGTGTGCTTGCCGTCTAGCACCTCATAAGCGCATTCGGATCAATTTTGCTAAAACAAATTTGAGTGGTTGCGTAGTCTTGACGTTGCTGTTGCCTTTTAGATACTCGCGTTTCAGTGGAAGGTGTTTCTCTAAAGGCACGACGTCGGACAGTGTGTATATATATATATATATATGTACGATACAAACGCTTTGCCGCTTTGCAAAGTTAACTGTATATTTACAGCACATCCCCTCCATGTAGACAGATCGTTTAAAGTACGTTTTGTGAAAACACATTTTGGCACAGCCTTCCTGCCACGCCGTCTGTTTGAGTATGTGGCATTAAATATTTCATGGTTATGCCTTTATTCTATTTTTCGATTATCTCAAGCAGATTCCTACGATGTTTTGTTGGTGTAATGTTAAAGATGTTAAGTTAGTTTAATATAACTTTGTCGCCGACTCCATATTTTGAGCCATTATACGTTGGAACTTGTTGCACAGCATGCATAACAAATGCTGATCCTTTTTTGGGGACGGGGTTCTATGCATGCACGGCCTAGATGATATTTGGCAAGTAGATATATTAAACACAGCTTGGAATGAATCGATCAATCTTTAAGCTCAATAATTAAGCTTGATACAGTTATATGCAGTGCCACGACTTGTGGTGAACTACGACGTATTGGCAGATTATAGATAGTTTAAGGTAAAATGCATCTGTCCAGTATTTAAATTTTATCGTCTTTTGCAGAAGAATACGTTTTTAGGCAGCTTCGCATTTTTATAATTTTCAAACGTATATTAAGTCCATCCATGCCCATTTAAACCTTCTGGCTCGTCATGACATAAATGTCTTATCACCATGAACACAGCAGAAATGAAGCCGCCTTACTAATAATTAGAGGACGCAGACTTAAGATTTCAAGTTTTATTTCTAGGACCGTTACTTACCCAAATCGCAATCGGCAGCATTTAACCGACCAAGTAACGTAAGTATTGCTGCTTATATAGATAAGACGTTTGCGACAATGATTCGAAGATTATTAATTAATTCGAATTATTGTGTATTATAGGGTCGACGATGGAGGAACCTGGTTGCGTCCAAACAGCGTCGCGGGCCGGCAGAAATGAAGTCGGGTTTGCCGGCGTTACCAACCAATCTGCGAGGCAACAATTGTTAGCGCAATAGCAAGGCTTACACTGTGGTCCAGGGGATGATCAAGGATCGAACTCGGAGAAAACAGGAGCTTGGAGGTTGTAGTGTAGGGGCAACAGAAGCTTCGATGGAAAGACGTTACGGAGTGGCGAAAGAAATAGAGCAAAACACTGCAAAGCGCCTTACAAGCGTCTTTGGCATGAGAGGGATTAAGAAAGAATATCCGGCCTTCGGTGCATTGGAGGTATGCGCCGCACTGCGATTGCAAAGGATGGCCTAGCCCGTTGATGTAGGTGGGGCTTGCAAACCTACAACATCTGTGATCCTCTTACCTATTTGCGCTGCAGGTCGTTTGGCACTTACTTCCTAGAAACCGTGAGGGGTGAGTCTTGCCAAGTCCTTCCTGACCTGACGAGACCGTTTAATAGAGCACGGAAACAGCGCCTAGTATGACGCATGTATGACCGGGACACGAATGCTTCCAGAAATACCTGCATAGGATTGGCCAGACAGCAGGTCCTAAATGCGTCCGTCACGTGTGAGGCAGGCAACTAGGATGACGTGACCCGCACAATTACCCGGCACTTGAAGAAACAACGTGAAGGAGACTATCTGTAATCGCGGCCTCGTTCATGGCGGTAACGAGCCTAGTCGCTTTCTTCATGCTTGAAGACAAACGTAAGTGGGGAACAGAGGAATAGCCGCAACTAGGCTCCTGATGGACAAAATAATAAGGAAAAAGAACAAACTAGACAACGAGGATGGGTAACGCCGGACGACTAACAATAGCACGAAAGCATTAGTAGAAATTGCATAAAAGAAAAAACCTCAGTGTTACCGAAGTAAAACGCAAGCACGTTTTATGAAACTGATTGTAATGTATACTGAGTAAATTAGGCAAATAATTAAAAGCCCGACGAGTACAAAGTTAGCCGCCTGTCGAACCGTAGGCATTTTGCTCTTCGCATTTATCTAAATGTCAAAAGGCATTACAAAGTACATAAAAGTTTAGTTTATTTACTAATAGAAAGATTTGCTGTAAAAATTGAATTTTTCATTTATTCTTGTGCCAAATATGCTGCCATTTATTCTTGTGCCAAATATCAAATATGCTGACGAACCTACATATGACTGTTTCAAGAACAAAAAATGCGACTAAGCTTACGACAATGTACCTGGACAATACAACAAGTGTAGTACAATACGGAGGTTTATGATAGGTTTATAATATGGTTTGCAGCTTGGGCAACTTGTTACTGATAGCAACCGTTAGGTACAATTACACCAAGGTTGCTTACCTTTTGAGCCTTGGGAGAGAGTTAAGATCTTTGAGAGTATTTAACATACTCTCATTTTTTACATATCTACGATTATATTTTGTGAAAATAACCCACACATATATATATATATCTTAGGAACGGCGATTTCGACATTAACGCTCGAGACCGGCCCGAACGCTCTGTAACAGTGGACGTGGCCGACGATATTGGGCTAAGGTAGTTAGACAAAGTGGGCACTACAGCATTTAATGAAATCCTTCCGTTGTAACGACACGTGTCTTCAAGAATGGGTGAAAACTCCAAATGGACTTACGAACAACCTAATATATAATGGTATCATTTGACTTCTATACCTTAGTGCGTTACGATATCAACGGCATAATACAAAAGCTGTCCTGGGTTACTGCGTTACGTATTTTTAAATATTTAGCAAACGTTTTAAATACGTTATATTACTAGTTTACTTACATGCCAGGTTTGAATATCTGATAATTGTTTAAATAGGCTTACGACAATTTACCTGGACAATACAGCAAGTGTAGTGCAAAAAGGAGTGTTATGAAAATTCAGTTTCTTAACTGGAAAACAGGTAAGTTTCATATCTAAGATCCTATTACGGTTTGCGGACTCGGCAACTTGTTACCGACAGTGACCGTTAAATACAATTAGACCCAAGTTGCTTACCATTTACGCCCCGGGAAATCGTTGAAAGTATTCTAGAAATGTCTATGGTATTTTGTAAAACTAGCCCCTTCATATATATATATATATCATTCGGTTTCATATAGGCGCGCTATGATGCCAACGGCATAATACGATAGCTGTCCTAATTTGTCCTGGCTTACTTTGTTTTGTATTTTTAAATATTTGGCAAATATTTGACATTTTCTGTCGAGCACTGAGGTCTGCTGGCTTTCCGTGTATACTAGAACCTCCGGGCCTATCCAGAGACGATGGAAAAAGGCCTGACGGTCTTATTCTAACCCCCTTCTAAAGCTGAAAGCAGTTTTCTGGATACTGAAGATTTTAGTGTACTGGTTGATATATTACTAAATAATGGCTATGATAGACGCTAACCACTAAATAATGTATGCCAAGATTTGTTGAGTGATATATAAATATATATATATATATATATCTATATATATATATATATATCTATATATATATCTATATCATACTATATATATATCTATATCTATACCTATATAAATATATATATATATATACATATACAAATATATATTATATATACATACATATATATATATAAATATATATTATATATATATATATATATCTGCAAGCCTACAATCAAATAGCTTGTAGGTTAAGTGGGCTGTACAAATGTGGTGAAGCTGGCTAACCCAAATGTTAAAAAATTAGGACTCAAGCGAGAATATTGGACGTAAGGTCGAGAAGCATCTTAGAATCTAGAAATAAAATCATATTTAAGAATATTGTTTCTTATTCTATAGTATCCTCCGTACCTTACGGACTTAGAATCGCCGTGAAATAGTCTTTAATGTACCGAAGAACTAACATTTTTCAGTATCTAAAACTTTCCCAACAATCCTTGTGCAGCATAGCCGCTACCTTCAATGGTATGGTTTATCATATATTCTTAATGAGCATAGCTTAAAAAACAGGGTCGAACTAGCGACACACCTTTAAAAATATAATGTCTACTTGTTAAGAAAAAAAAGAAAAAAAAATATATATATATATATATATATATATATAGTGCATGTAGTTAATCATAAGTCATAGATTACAGTAAATTAGGGTTTTATTATGTTGTGTAGCCGTAGTAGTTAATTTCTATATAGTAGTTTAGTACTAGATGTCATCTGGCGTTGTGAAACCGCCTACCGTTGCTTTGCCACTGTGTGAGAAGATACACAGAATCCAGTGTATAGGTTTCAATTTAGAGAAACCGTGCATGCAGAAAAGTTCTTGAGAAAGCCCAGCTGACACAACCCTCTTCTATTGATATTGCAGTTCCAGCAAATGTCGGCCCGAAAAATCAGCAACGTAACGAAGCACGTTACGAACGTTAAGCAAATATGCTGACGAACCTACGCATCGCAGTGACAATTTAACTGGCTCTACATCGAGGCCGTGTGCCAGCTCCGTACGCCAAATGCGCCTGTACAACGCTGTGTGAGAGCAGTTCCGCCCGCGGTAAGGCAACAAACTCACCCGTCGCGAGAGTATACGACGAGGGATGACTCGTCATCTGGTTTAACACCCACCCATCCACCTCGAGACCCTCCAAAAACACTAGTTAGCTCACGAAACGAATAAGTAACTAACATGCCGACATGTTGACTCGCTCACCAAAGGGCCTAGTGCCATAGCGCGCCAGGCCGTAAATAAGTACATAGAGACTATGAATACAAGCATTCAACCCTGCTCTATGCGGACAGTAGCATCCCGACTTGTGTCCTCCAGCGCAGACGCAGCTCCTTGTCAGGCAGCTCTGTACAACCCGGCAGATCAGGTGAAAGGTCACCTGGGAGAAAAGCTTACCTAGATGCCGTGTGACATGTGCAGTTGTAGTTTCTGTGCTTCTTGTCTCAGTAATAGCTCTATAAAAACGTAACAGTATAATTGATAATGCAG